>OU343222.1:278155403-278239732 GCA_910596185.1 Chrysanthemum makinoi
ACATTATCAAAGCATGCAGCGGAAGTAATAGAATAATACTTGTAAAAAATTAACCGAATTAAAAGTATATGATAGGATAATTTACCTGTGTATGGGGATTGGATATGGGGACACTTGCTCCTCTTCCATCCATGTTTAATGTTGCCCGCCCCTGGGAGTATGTTGATCTCATTGGGGTTTTGTAAGTGACTGTTAGGATAGAAGGTGTGGAGGTCTTGCATAAGAATTTCTATCTTGCTTTAAGTCCTATCAGGGTGCTTTAGTCATCATGATGATAAAATTAGATGTTACACCATATCTTGGAGGTGGGAGTTTTCGTCTTTGCGGGAGACTTAAATGTTACACCGCGCTTCCAGTTTCCATCTTGTGGCTTAAACTACCCCTTGATATCTGGAATCTTGGGCCGGTTGGTCATTTTCGTTATCTCTCGTGGACTGGGGACGTGGGTTGTTGTTCTCCTTCCCTTGGAGGAACAACCACCTGCTGTCGTCAACCATCCTTTGATGGGGATGTCCAACTACGAGGACTTGCCCCTAGTCTTAAGAGTAGATGCCCCAGTTGGACATCCTGCTCCTGACCTTAGTAAGTTGATTTTTGTTGATCTCAGTTGAGCAAACGATCCTTTATAGAAGCTGACTTAAACTTAAACACAAACTATTAAATACTACGCGGAATTTAATGTTTAATCTTAAGAAGAATACTTTGATTAACACTCAACATCTCAATATCAGCAATGACTTGATGTACTGGAGCTGGATGTTGGTGGAGAAATGTCTCATTCGACCTTGTACCTTAGCAAGATACATGTCTTTAATGTCATTGAGTGACAATCTCGGAAAATCCGCTTCAGAAAAGTCATATTCCTGTTCGTCTTGGAGTTTGACTACGATTTTCTTCAGGAATGAGTAGTCCCATTTAGTAGACAGGCTGACATGCATTATAGCAACGGTCCATTGGTTACTGTACAACTCTTTGTTAGATTTGAGTACCTGGCAGCTTCTGTAGTAGATTCTTCTCCGTTTAGGCCAGTGATGAATTCCATACAGTGCATCGAGGTCATAATAAACCACATTATCAACGAACATGTGTGTGGCTTCTTCCTCGATGGCAATAATATTGGAGAAGACTGCTGCCGGGATGGGGAAGGTGAGTGAGGTAGCGTATTTCTTTCTAACATCGCTACCGTGTTGAAGAAATTCCAGATCATTGTTGAGCAGTACCGGGTAGGAATCCGTTGTTGATCAGGTCGGGCCAATGGTGGGTAGTAGCTTTGTCCCCGGTGTAGTATGAGCCTTGTCAGGTCTGGTGAAGTGGATGTTGGATTCAGGGTTGAGCCAATCAATATTGTTGGACATGGCTCGTGCTATGTTGTCTAGATGATATTCAACTTCAATGGCATTGTCAGAGCTGTCCTTAAGCAGTTGAAAAGCATCGTTCTTGATTCGCTTTAACTCTGCTTTCGTCATCTTCTTTACTTTAAACTTTTCTTGGATGATCTTGACATGCTCCATAGTTCGACCATCTACCGGTTCTTGGCCTTCCGGTAATTGAGGGGTGGCATCAACAAGCTTTGAAAACCATTCATATTTGTCAGTTTCATCTTCATCTAGCCATGATACAACTGATGTTGACTTCTTCTTCGGTGGCTTGGAGGATGATGATGGTTGCTTAGTTGATGTAGAAGAAGGGGGTTGTTGTTGGGGCTCAGGAATCTCCTCGTCATCACCACCAGGTATTCAAATGATCACCATTTTCTCCATTGGTGGTGGAGAACTCCAAGTCCTGAGGTTTGTCGCTAGCAGGAGGACATTGTGAAGATCTTCTAGTGGTGGTGGTCCTTTGGGGTGGTGGAGGCATAGATGAGGATTCGCCAGTTTTCTTTTTACATTTTGGCTCAGAATCCTTGTCCGCATCATCGTCGTCTCTTGGTCGCTTAGCCCTTTTAGCTGAATCTTTACACGATGTTTTGAGTTGATATTCCAATATTGTAGGATCGATATATTATTGTGTTTGATGATTCGGGTGGTCTTGGATGATCAAAATACATGATAGCCATTTTAGAGAGGAGAAAGTAGAGAGATGGTTGTTTCAAGCGAGACTTGCTTCAATAAAATGTAAAGTTTAGATTGAAAGCACCACCCCTTCCATGGATGGAAGGGGTATTTATAGTTACAAACATAACGACCTCCTGACGGCCTGTGGATCAGTATACAATGGGTACAGACCCGTCCTTCCCCACGGTGTTACACTACGCTAAACTAAACAATAACTAACTAATAAACTATAAATAAACGTAACTATGATATGTCTACGAGCTAACTTATGCTAGATAATATTTGGGTTGACCGACACTTTACTTATGGAATTTCAATTCCTACAATCTCCCCTAAGGGAGGTCACCCCATGTTTTACATTTCGAATCCTAGCATTCTATTCTTGACTTTAGTTCTTGAGCTCGTAGACTTCAATTCTTCAAGTTCTGCAATCTTTGTGCATAAGTAGCGATTCTTTAAAGTCCGCATAGTTTTGTACTTTGAGTGGAGGTCTTTGAACTGATCCACATCTTTGATGATCTTCGAGCTTTCATTCAGATCATCAGCCACATTAAATCTCTGGATCACCCTTTATTGTGTTGCCATCATGTGAAGTTGTGACTTTTGGACCGACATGCTCACACTTTTGAATCATGACATCTTTCCATCAGAGTAGCGGAAGCCTTACTGGTTCATGATATTTGCAGCAGCGAAGCAGAAGCATAGTATGAAATATCAGAGCCAGGTTATGTAGATATGCACCAGTCATGATTTCTTCAAATTAAGTAAGGATGCTGTGAGCATTATGCGCTTTGGATTGACTCCTCTCAATTCGATCAGCTGCGCCGTCCAAATGTACTTGCAAACAACAGTTAGCAATAAAACACACGAAAGTGTCTTTGATCACTTTCGTTGAATTGAGGTACACGGCCCACGGTTCCCCGTTGATCAGTACAAGTACTGCCTGTGATTAGGTAGGATTCCGAGGAATCTCCTTGACAGGGGTTCGCAGCTGTTCTAGCCATTCTCAAACCGGAACGTCTCAAAGAAGACAACACGGAGTGAGTGAACCAGCGAATTGAGATTCACTGATTGATGAAAAATGATTTGAAAAACAATCGCGTATTGCTTGAAGAAAGAGTTTTGCAATACAACGAAGGTTTATGAGAAAGATCAATTTTTCAATCAAAATACTTTTTGTATTAAAGAATGAGTACACATTCGACGTGCTAGTGAAAAGAAGAGATTCTCACATCGAATGGTTTTTCTAAAAGTATTTTTCAATCAAAGATACTTTTTGAATTCGAAAATGAATACACATTCGATGTGCTAGAGAAAAGAAGACATTTGCACATCGAACGGTTTTTCCAAAAGTATTCGTCAATTCATTTCGGGACCAAGTTGATTCAAGAGTGAATCTCCCCATCGTTTCTATCCAGTTGTCACAAGTTTGATCTTTAGAAAAGATCTCACATGCCACCTACCAAGAGCTTGTTTGTTGTTGGCTCTAGAAGGATTTCCATCTTCATTGTGAATATTTTTACATATCACTCGAATGTTCTGGCAATACCACACGGATAATGCGTAGGACTCTTAATATATATTCTTACTTTCCATATTGTGTGAAACAGCAAGTCTTCAAGAATTGAGTGTCCTAATGAGATATTGTAGATGATCTCTTGGCTCTAGACTCAATTGTGCACATTTGGTTCCTATGCCGGAGACTAGGGAGAGGGTCTCCTTCTTCAATATCAACAATCTCTAAGAGAAAGTCGATAGATAATGTCGGTTCCCCGTGAGAATGAAACAAGCCCTTTTAAGAGGAACTTGAGTAGCTTGGGAAGGTTAGTGCAGTGCATCACTGGGTCCATGACGTCTTGTCTTCAATACCAGTGTTACCTTAGTAACCACCAGTAGCATATGTATTGAACCCGGTGTCTGCCCTAAGGTTGAATTATTAGAGGGCTATTTCTTTTCACCCTTTTTACATTTCAGTTCTTTTTCATTCTTCAACCACTTCGGTTCTTACCGAGACTTCATTACTAGAACCTTGTTGGGTTTATTCTAGTACTAGCTCTGTCTCAATCCGCACTCTTCCCATTTTCTCATTTTCTCCTTTTTTTCAATATACCTAAGGACTCTACACTATCTAGTGGATTGTCCCTGGGTAGATCCCTCCGGTTCTGGCTGATCGTGGGAACAAATACCTAACCTAACCATCCTTATAACACCATGCATAAAGTAAAATGGTCGGTCTTTTGGTACAGTTCATTCTTCCTTGAAACCAATTGAAAAATAATTTGGAAAAACAATCAAGGTACTTGTGATACGAGATCAAAGTATTTTGTACCTTAATAGTTTTGATCATTTAGAAAAGCTCCCCCTCAACATGTGCATATGATTTTGAAATTGTTTAGCACATGGAGGCAAGAGTTATTTGAAATAATTTCTTGATCACAATTTCCGTAGGAAAAGCCATTTGATTTTCTTGGTAAATTCTCCCCCTCAATATGTGCGTAGAATACTTGAAATCATTTTATCACATAAAGGCAAGAGTTCATTTGAAGCACTTTTCATGATCACAAAAGCCATTAAGAAACCATTTGCTCCCCCTCAATATGTTCTTCGAGATTCAAAAGCGTTTAGCACATATGAAAGAGCAGCCTGCACATTTTCATCAAATCGATCATCATTTATCAAATTTCATTATTAAATCACAAATTCTTCCCCGATCAAAAATATCAAACCCTTTGAGATTTTGGATCTCAGGTGATTTAATCAGGTTTAAAAAACATGGGAGAATATGTGGCCTGGTTTAAATACTCATCATGTTTTTGGATAAATCCTCCTCCTCAACATGTGCATTGTGTATTTCAAATCGTTTGGCACATGGAGGAAGGAGTGCCTTTGAAGGACTAAAACCAATTCCATTAAAACATATTTGAGATTTAAATCACGATCTCTCCCCCGATCAAAAATATCAAACCATTTGAGATTTCTGATCCCATCTGATTTAAATCATTTAGAAAAGTTTGGGGAAAGACGTGGCAAGATTTAATTTTGAAAAATGACTGATAGAGGACCAATTATAGACATTAAAGATTGTTAGTGTCAGGTATGATAGTTTTTAAGAGATCTTTTAAGTAAAAGAAAACAATTTCACAATCAAACAAGAACAGAAAAAATTTCATTTTGAATGACCTTGATTCTAAAGAAAAAATCATACCATGACATAACATTAAATCTTTAGATCACCACTTATATTGTACA
Source organism: Chrysanthemum makinoi (assembly GCA_910596185.1). Taxonomy (NCBI): domain Eukaryota; kingdom Viridiplantae; phylum Streptophyta; class Magnoliopsida; order Asterales; family Asteraceae; genus Chrysanthemum; species Chrysanthemum makinoi. The sequence goes on from OU343222.1 coordinate 278,160,707, forward strand.
ATTCGGACTTTTATGAAGAAATATCGTTTGAAAATAATTTATTTTAAATCACTCCCCCCCTCAATCGATGACCATAGTCGATGATTGAGTGACTTAAGTTTTGATAAAATGAAGTCCGGTGATATTCAAAATTTAGTCCAATTAATTTTCAAAAACAATATTTTTCCATTTTCAAAAACAATTTTATTCAAAGTTTTAGAAAAATGGTATCATCACTATTATCCCTGCACAAAGATACGTTAGGTGGTTGAGAAGCTTATGTTGTTGTTGTAGGGCTTGGAAGAAAAACCGTCTGCTGATGCAGTGAGACTTTTTACGTTGCATTTATAATGCCAACTGAGGTCAAATTAAGCTCCGTTTCTTCAATCACTTAGAAGAAAACCATCTGCTGATGCAGTGAGACCTCTTACGTTGCATTTATGCCAACTCTCTATAGAAGTCCAATTAAGCTCCGTTTCTTCATTTGTCAACCCAAGATATAGTTACCCTTTCCTTTCGGCATCCAATCATCTTCAATTGTGGGATCCGGATCAGGAACATTCGTATATACCAATATACCTGCGATTAGTGAACACACATACAGATATATGGTGGTCGACAACACCCAAATAGCAATCGACTAATTAAAGTCAATCCAACATATCAATCAGATCATGTAAAGCATGGGAATAATGTGTTTATCAAACTCTAATCATCTAATCCTAACAATCTTATCCTAGGCACCTAGTCCTTCAACATAGGTTAACATCATTTTTAATTAAGCATATTAGGATAATTAGATAATTCCGATAGATGATATAAATTTGAAAACATTCTCCCCCTCAATCAATGACTTATTTTCTGAAAAGTTTAAAAGCGCTGAAGTCATTGATTGAGTTTGCAAATTTTATAAAAAATCTGAATCTGATTGTTTTTAAAGCAACTCATTTACCACCATTTTTGAAAACAACAAATATTTTTCTGAAGAATTTTAGTCGGAAAAACATTTGTGTAGGAACAGCAGTCTTTTTGACGACATGCTTTCCTTGTTTTGTTTTAGGATAAGTGCACGAAATATTTGAAAAATTGGTTTAGCGCAACACTTTCCTTCTTTTGAAGAGCGGGTTGCTATCTGAAATAATAGCAAACCATAGTTTTAAGCACGGGTTACAGTCTGAAATAACTGCAAGCCATATTTTTAGACATGTTTTGGAAAAAGAATATTTACACCTCCTGCTCGAACTTCATCTATGGTCCCGTGCCCTTATTGAATGACATTTCTAAGACCGCAGATGTTATCGATACCAGAAGACATGTCTTGAGAAAAACATATTTTTGGTATTTTTAAAATTTCTGATTTTTATGGGTTTTTGTTGGTTTTATATTTTTCTATTTTGTTTTTGTGAAAAATTTATACAAAGATAGAATAGATGATATAGTAAAAGAAGATGATGATACGAGTACCGAGATAAGGATATCAAGCAGCACGTCGTAGAAGATAGAATTCGCCATATCTTAAACTTCCACCACCAAAGCTTCCGAGGCTCCAGAATAGAAAAGAGAACCCGAGCCTTTGAGAAAAAGAGACTTTGGCAGCTTCCCCCAAACCGAAGATCCATTAGATGAGCAGATTCGAAGCTCTATTTCAAGCTTGCCTTAGCCAGGTGCACGAAGAAGCACACCATTATCATAAATCCCGCTGCTCCATTTTAGAACGATAATCGAGGTTCTCCGTTCGGGGTTATATCATCAATAAAATAACAGCAAACTTTCATCCCACGCATAAATAACTCTTCTCAAATTCCTTTTCCACTGAAGTCTGACGCAATCCATTCCAAAAGGTGTCAAGAGAGCAATCCCCCAAGTAGTTGAATTGATGCAGTCAGTCTCTTTGTATAATGCTCAAGAACTCTCCCTGAATACACCCACGAGGGTAATGATGAACACCTCCCCTATGTTCACATCTTTCGTCCCTGATGAATGTGTATGAAGCTCAAGAATCCGAAGTACACCAATATCCAAGAACTCTCCCGAATACACATCATGAGGGTAATGAAGAACACCTCCCCTATGTTCACATCTTTCGTCCCTGATGAATGTGTATGAAGCTCAAGAATCCAAAGTACACACATTCCCAACGAGAGAATAACTGATAACACCTCCCTCATGTTACACATTTATCTCCTCTGAATATGTCGTACTTGAGTACCTCTTTTATCTTCAGAAACTTTCTCTAACATCTCTTCCCCCACACAGTTGGAAGAAGAACACTAAACGCCATGAGTCAAACCTTGAGTTTCTCTGCGGTAATGACATATGTCTTCCCGGGATATCTTCAATCACTTAGAAGTATTAAGTTCATCAAGTTTACTCACGTTTAGATGCGTGTCTCCTTCCCCCTTGCTGGTTTTGACACTTCAGAATCAACAACTCTTTGTAGGCCCGTGTACTAGAAATCATTTGAGAAGAACATCATTAGCTCAGATGTATCTGTGAGAATCAACATGCTGCAAAATGTGAGCAAGTCTAATTGGGGATTAAATCAGACATTTCACTCTCCCCCAATTAGTGCTCTCCCCTAAACCGACAATCTGTTTGAAACATGCCCAGATTAAGAAGATGTCTTTAGACCATCAAATGCAACTCGTCTTTAGTCTTCTAACATATAACCGAAAATGTAGAACCGACTGTAGACTCGACCTTCTTCAAGATTGTCCAGTTGGGGAATAGATAGTTGATGAGTGCTTATTCACTCATCATTTTTACCCATCTAAAACCACAAAAACGTCTAAAAACACTGAAATATGACCATTTATACTGCAGATATCCTTGGAATGTGTTTTTATGTATTTCAGGTACAAAGGATCGAAAACAGGGCAAAAGCGGACAGAAATGAGCTCGGATTGGAAAACGTGCTTTGCGGACGGAGCCGGGAGTGGATTTTCTACATTTTTGGATCCCGAGATACGTTTTTCGAGAGATTGGGGAATCAGACTTAAAACCGAACCCTAAACCCATAATTACATTTCTACCCTTTACCCGAACCCAATTTATCATTTTACCCTTAAAACGTTTTTCGTTAAAAACAATTATTTTTATTTTTAACCATTTTTATTTACAACAATTATTTTTATTAAAAATATTTTTCTCTCTAAAAAAAAAAAAGTTTTTAACCAAAAACAAAAAAAATACATTTTTATTTTAAAACAAAATACAACAAAAAAAAAAAAAAAAAAAAAAAAACTCTTAAACCTTTGAACTAAATTAAAACCTTAACCTTTTTAACCTCCCATTTGACCCTCATCAGTTCACCCTCAACCCCCTTTTTAACCCAAATACCTGTTTTCCCCATCTCACCCATTCTCTTTTTCACCCAAAATATGTTTTTACCAAACCCGGAAACCTTACAACCAATTAGGCGCCAAATTTCCCCCCTCCTGTCCCTCTCACCCCCGTCCTCTTTCCCTCCAGGAAACCAACAAACAAACATCACATGCCCATCTTTCCCAACTTGGCAATCCACACTACTAAAGCACAGAGAACAATGGCTGAGGAGAAGAGATTGGGACCAAGCATAATTAACGGATGTGATTAAGTCTGGGACAAGCACATGCTCAACTTCTCTAACTCTCTCACACAACAAACACAAGCACAACAGAACAAGACAGGAAGACCCAAGAGAACCTTTTCTTAGTTTTAGTATATATAGGACTTGAGGATTTTGTAAAAATCTTGTCTAGAAATTATCTTCTAGTTCCATTTTTTAACTTTCTTGTCGTTTACTTTTAATGTAAACTTTTAATTTCAATGCAATTTTAATTTCATGTCTTAGTCCAGTTTATCCAAGTTTTATGCATTTTCAAGTTTTCATATGCTTCATTTTCTAGCTTTATTGAGTTCCTGTTTCTCTACTGTTGGAAAGTGTGCTATAAGCTCTCTTAAGCTCTTTGAGTTGTTTGTTTACAGTTGCAAGTAAATTCCCTGAGTTTAGAGGTCAAACAGTTTTTAAACCCTTTTTCAGATTTTAAAAGGTTTGTTTGGAATTGTATAAGTCTTGGGTCAAAATCAAGTTTTGACCCATTTTGGGTCTAAAAGTCATTTTACTTGGTCTTAATACAGTTCATTTAATAGCATTGTAGTGTTTTCATTTTGTTTGAATAGTTTGATAGTTTTTAGAATGCATATTAAAACCTTGAATCTGATCTGCACTATGTCCCTTTTACGCCTTATACTTGCTTAATTTAAGTCCAAAGTAGCTTAGATTTAGTTTTTAGGATTGTTTAATATATGAACTTCAATTGTTTGAGCTTGCTTAAGTTTTTAGTGCTAATTTTATAGCTTAATCTTAAGCTCAAATCTGCCCCATTAGTGCCTTAGTTTTCTGAGTTCTGTTTTGCATGTTCCCCATATCAGCACTCACAGCAGCCTTTGCAGCCTCCTTTAAAAGCTTGTTAAAAGCTCAATGAAGGCTGCCATTTAGCTTTTTAGGAAGCCTTTAGTACCAGCTTTACATGATTGGCCTTATTTAGGATTTTGCAAGTGCTTTAGTAGCTTAATTTTAAGCTACAAAACTCCCTTATAGGGCTGTTTGGGACTGCCCACTGCAGCAGCATAGGTGCTTAGTTTACAGCTTATTAGCCTTAGTATTCAGCTTATTAGGATCCCTTTAGTGTTTTTAGATATGTTAGATTATTGCCTATTAGATATTAGCTTATTTGTTTCTTTCGTAGTTTTGGTTTGCCCCTTTTAGAGCCCTCGTAGCTTATTAACTGGTAGGGAGTGTTCTTCACTTCTGCTGTTGCAATAATCAGTTCATGTGCTTAAATTGTAGTTAAAAAAAATTAATTTCAATTGCTTTAGCTTATTCTTGTTTAGCTTTTTCAATTTTGCAAAAAGAAAACAAAAAAAAAATGTGTTTTACAAAAAGGGGAGGCCAAGGTTCGAACTAGGGACCTCCCCCTAGAAGAGTGAAATGTTGTGTACCTGTAACCAATTGTGCCCTTGGGTCTTTTGCGTTACAGGTTACACTTGTTATTTATTTAACTGTTTTATTCTCCTTTTATCTTAATTGCTTTATCAGCTTATTAATAGCTTATCTGGATAAGCTGTTCCCCCACTTTATTTTTCTTAGGTCCACAATATCATTAAGTAGTTTTTACAAATTTTTCAGATTTTTCCAAAGTCATTAATATTTTTTTATAAATTATTTAGTTTAAATTAGTTTTTAAATCGTAATAAATAATTTAAAAGTCAAAAAAATACCCGGCTTTTCCTAAAATTATTTTTAGTCGTGAGCTTAGGAAAATTAGTTTCACATCCTTAGGTCTTAAATTGCATTATTTTCACTTTTGGAGCTCGGGATTAGCCCGGGTTTTCACGTTTTTGCATTTTATGCACTAGGATGTAGTTTAGCTTCGTTTTATAGTTCCTCATGCTTAGTAGTAGTTAATTTAGTCATTTAATTCGTTTTACATGTTCATTTTCTTTCCCGTTCTTTAATTTATAGAATAGCGTAACCAAAATCGTAAATTCCCGATCCATTCAAGCACTTTAATTCCTAACCTCAAACGTCACCGTCAATTCACACCTCATTGGGAAACGACCCGGGTAATAACTTTCCCGGTATCACTTATCGAGTATTCGCGGGATTTGCGTGTCTACCTTTTTCCTAAAAGGGTCGGGTTGTAATTCTCTCTCGCGTTTATTTCGTATTTGATATTTTTATATAATAATTGAGTCATCAAAATGGTGCCGCTGCCGGGGAGGTTGTGTTGCGACAATATCGTTATGGTTTGACGATTAGTGACTTGAAGATCCTTCCTCGTGAAGTTATTCGCTTTCCAAAAACCCAAAAACCCAAAAATATTTTCTTTTTCAAAATTTATTTTCCCTTTTATGCTTTTTATTTATCAAAACCCCAAAAATATTCTTCTCATTCCTCTTATTCGTTGATTCTATTTCTTTTACCCTCCATAAGTTTAATTCTCATGGCGACGATCGATTATCGTCGTTGTTTTCACTGTAAGGGCCGTATGGAAGAGGATCAGCTATATTGTCTCAATCGCGATTGTATATGTGAGCGGTGTGGAAGAGCTGGAGCAAGGAAATATTGCTATTGGTGCGAATTATCCGATAAAAACTCTCTTGATAATTCTCCAAGTTTTTCTAACCACCCACCTCAACCCGAAATACGTTCTAATGTTGACGAACCCGTTCAAACGTCGGAGTTTCCCCAAGCACCCACCGAGGGTTACGGGGACGATCTTTTTAAACTTCGTGCTTTTAATCACAAAATTGAAAACTTCAAGCCATGGAGAAAAGGTCAAGAATTAGAGTTGATCATGTTGAACCCTCGATTCCTACTCCTCTCCCGTGAGGAAATGGACCGGAGACCATCACGAAGTGGTGGAAATTACTAGCTCTATGAGCACACCACTTGTCCCACCTCCGGAATCTTCAAGACGTTTCTCAAACAAGGATGATTTCCTTAGGGCCGGAATGAACATGATTGAAAACTACTTTAATGAACTTCTTCAAGGTTTAAATTCTCAATTACCAAATGTGAATCCTCGTTTCCTACTCTCGAACCCGAGATGTCTTCGTTCGATCAAGAGTATTGCTACGGTTGTGGAGACGTGTTACCAAAAGGATTTCGTTGCTACAAATGTATGTGCGAGTGGTGTGGAAATTATCTTACTAATGGATTTTGTTCGATTTGTGCCGAGAATTCATTCGCTTATGATTCTAATCCAAATCCTTTCAATTATCCTCAAAACGATTTCAACTACCCTCCACAGAATTCATATGAACCACAACCGTACCATCAAGATTTCAATGATCCTTCATTTCAGAATTTCTCTCCTCAAATTCCTTATTGTGCAAACTGTGGGGGTCCTCATTATGATTACCAATGTCAATCAAGGAATCAAAATTACCATGGACCTGATCCTTGTTATAACACTCCTTGTTTTGACAATTTTCAACCTCCACAATTTCCCGTCATTGAACAATTTCCCGTCATTAATCAACATCCTTGTGAAAAAAGTATGCTAGAAGAACTTGCCGAAGACCAAACGTCTCGCAACGAAAAATCTATGCTAGAATTACTTGAAGAAGAGGAACGAGCCGCTCAGATTGAGAAATGTATTGAAGAAATACGAATCGAAGAAATGGCACTTGCAAGACGTGCTCGATGGCTCACGACTTACATTGACGATGATGAGGATTCCATTCAAATGAAAGAATATTATGAGAGCTTATCTGCCGAATCACACCCGAGAGCCCGTTAACTCTCTGAGTATGGGGGATGCATCTTAGCACTATCCGGAAACGGAACCGTCTTGTGCTGAGAACCTTGTCCCAACCCCAAGTGGTGCGAGGGTGTTCCGGATATGATGTGTGATGAGCCTATTGATGATGATTCTTCTCCTCCCACCCTAATGATTCTGTTGAGATGATCTCCGAATCTGAAAATGATTATACGTCGTTTGATGATTCTTTATCGTGTGGAGACATCGAGTATGTTGAGGAAAATCCTTCTGAGCTCGTCAGCTTAGAAGAAGTGAGATTTTGAGCCCGAAGATCGAGAAATTGACACTGATTTTGATACGGACGATGAAGATATTCTTATTGTGTCCGAGGAACCTTTCACTATGGCATTCACTAATCCTCTGTTTGACTTAGATTCTGAATTTACCCTAGTTTCAGATAACCCAATCTTTGACATTCAGAATGAGGATAGTGACTTTTACATGGAAAACCCCGTTACATCTCCCTCTTTACCCGAGATCGAGGATCTTTCTTCTGAAGAAAAGAGTAGTGGTAATCCCACTTCTACTATAGACCTTCTTCATGAGGAGTTCGCCGGTGAACTCGCTCACATCGATCCTCTTCCTCTGGGAATTGAGGATGAGCTTTTTGAGCAAAATACTCCGGATCTTCTTCTATCCATGAGTGACTCATCTACCCATGAGGATTTTACCGTGGTTGATACTAGTGTTTCATTCCTCTCCGAGGACAAAGTGTTCAAACCCGGTATCTTACCTTTCAAGGGAGTTCACTCTCGGATATTTCTTAAGTCCAACACGGATGTTGTGACTTCTAGAGTGGTTGATAAGATTGTTGAACATTCGCTTAATGTTCCTCAATCTAATCTTTTGCCCACCCATCCCACCCGTTGTCAATCCATTGACACTCTTCTTTCTTATCCCATTTCTTCTCCATATCTTATCTCCTACGGGAGTGAAGATACCATCTTTGACCCCGGCATTTCTCTTTCTTTTAAGCCGGTAATATCTCATCGGAGTGGAACTTTCAGCACATTCAATGTTTATCCAAACTATTTGAATGAAAGTCCGATTGAGATTTTCTCTTCACTTGCTCCCCCATGGACCAATGAATTCGGGGTCGAGTCAAGCTAGCGATTCGGTTAACAAAAACAGTAGCATTTCATGGGTGTCCACCCATGTTTCTGACTTCTTTCTATTTTTTAACACTAAGTGTGGGGGAACCCCCACTATTGTTTGCTTGTTGTGTGTTTGCTCTCTGTTTTCAGGATTCCCGTAGATCGTAATGATTGATGCGCTTGTTTTTAATCCAGCCGCCCAATATCCGATCTTTTTGCTAACGTTTATCTAGGGATATCTTTATAAATCCTTTTTGTGAAAAAAAGATTTCGCTTCCACACTTGGCTAGTAGTATTACCTTTTCCCGTTCTATAGTTTCGCTATCTGCGGTACTTTGAATATTGAGGGCAATATTCAATTCTAAGTGTGGGGGAGAATTCTAAGCGAATTTTGATCACATTATGTACCTTCTAGTACCCTAGCACCCCCGTTTTGACCAAAAATTTTATCGTTTTAATTCAAGTATTTACATTTACAAGAAGTGCTTTGCACAAAAATAAAGCATTGATGCTTCGGTAATAGTGATAGTTTAGTCTTGATTCGGCTAGAACAAGGGGAATCCCGACTCTGCTAGAGTGTTGATCTAGCTGCTCTCTTAACATTTAGGCTAAGGTTTTATGCGTTGTGCAAATGAAAATGCTAAGCGTGGAGTAGTTGGTTCTCTTTAGAGCTTATATAAGTAATCTATGGCTTTTTTCTCCCAGAAGCTAACTAATTGGACCTAAATACGTGCTCGTTGTCAAACTTTTGAACATTCAAATTGCCTTGTTACAATAAAAAGTTTTTAAGCAAAATTGATTTAGAGTCCGAGTTCAACTTTTTATTTAAATTTCCGAGAAAGCATACTTTCTTAAAATCTGATTAATGTGCAAAATGAAAGTATCGAAAAATGCTTGAATGATGCAAAAGTTGCAAGTTTAATGTTCAAAGTCAAAAAAAAAAAAAAAAAAAAAAAAAAAAAAAAAAAAAAAAAAGAAAAGAAAAATATGAGTTGCGGAATAAAAAGCATTATGTTGCTTATGAATAAATGTGCGAAACTTGCTTTTTATTAAATTTAAATCGGAAGTTGAACTCGTATTCGTCAAAGTTGTCTAAAAGTTTGACGGTAATTTGGAAATCCTCGATTTCAAAGATCCCGAAAGCTTCGATACTATTCTCGAGGGTGAAAACCTAGCCTCCTCAAAAGGACAAGCTGAGAAGAAAGTCGCTACATGGAGTGATCTCACCTTTGAATCTCGAATTTCTAAATTATCGTCGGTTGTAATCCATTTAGGTTTAGTTTTAACTTAACGGTAGCTTCGTAATTCTTTGGAATCGAATTCCCGCTAATTCCTGTACTATTCTCGTGAGGTGTCAAAGCCCGGTCACTTAAAACTAATGTTTTGGGATGTGCCGAGAAGAAAGCCGCTACATGGAAGAGGCCCTTTTCGATCCTTAGACTTTCATCGTTTCCGGTGGGTTAGTACTTTGGTTAAGTGGATAACAACCTTAACAAATGTCGATTTCAATGGTCAAACTTTTGAAAATGAGCACACTCACTTAAATTTTAAATTGCGGGAGTAAAAAGTTAAGTCTCGACTTACATAGATATTTGATATAAGTAGTGTTAGCATTTTACAAAAACGTTTGCACAATAAGTTTAAGCTTAGTTTGAGAGTATCAAAAAGAGGATGACGATTACAATTCCCCGGAGACACCCATTTTGTGTGAATCCCGTTCCGTGATGCCATGTTTTGATAATCAAGCATTTTATTTATTATCGTTCACGTTTAAATTTCTAGTAGTGAATAAAGAGTCGAAACGGGGTATTCTTGGTATTGTTGATCCTTTCATTACTTCACATGATCGGATTGCTAGGGACTAGCAATTGATAGTGTGGGGGATTTGATGAGTGCTTATTCACTCATCATTTTTACCCATCTAAGACCATAGAAACGTCTAAAAACACTGAAATATGACCATTTATACTGCAGATATCCTTGGAATGTGTTTTTATGCATTTCAGGTACAAAGGATCGAAAACAGAGCAAAAGCGGACAGAAATGAGCTCGGATTGGAAAACGTGCTTTGCGGACGGAGCCGGGAGTGGATTTTCTACATTTTTGGATCCCGAGATACGTTTTTCGAGAGATTGGGGAATCAGACTTAAAACCGAACCCTAAACCCATAATTACATTTCTACCCTTTACCCGAACCCAATTTATCATTTTACCCTTAAAACGTTTTTCGTTAAAAACAATTATTTTTATTTTTAACCATTTTTATTTACAACAATTATTTTTATTAAAAATATTTTTCTCTCTAAAAAAAAAAAAGTTTTTAACCAAAAACAAAAAAAATACATTTTTATTTTAAAACAAAATACAACAAAAAAAAAAAAAAAAAAAAAAAAACTAAGAAAAAAAAAAAACTCTTAAACCTTTGAACTAAATTAAAACCTTAACCTTTTTAACCTCCCATTTGACCCTCATCAGTTCACCCTCAACCCCCTTTTTAACCCAAATACCTGTTTTCCCCATCTCACCCATTCTCTTTTTCACCCAAAATATGTTTTTACCAAACCCGGAAACCTTACAACCAATTAGGCGCCAAATTTCCCCCCTCCTATCCCTCTCACCCCCGTCTCTTTCACTCCAGGAAACCAACAAACAAACATCACATGCTCATCTTTGCCAACTTGGCAATCCACACTACTAAAGCAAAGAGATCAATGGCTGAGGAGAAGAGATTGGGGACCAAGCATAATTTAACGGATGTGATTAAGTCTGGGACAAGCACATGCTCAACTTCTCTAACTCTCTCACACAACAAACACAAGCACAACAGAACAAGACAGGAAGACCCAAGAGAACCTTTTCTTAGTTTTAGTATATATAGGACTTGAGGATTTTGTAAAAATCTTGTCTAGAAATTATCTTCTAGTTCCATTTTTTAACTTTCTTGTCGTTTACTTTTAATGTAAACTTTTAATTTCAATGCAATTTTAATTTCATGTCTTAGTCCAGTTTATCCAAGTTTTATGCATTTTCAAGTTTTCATATGCTTCATTTTCTAGCTTTATTGAGTTCCTGTTTCTCTACTGTTGGAAAGTGTGCTATAAGCTCTCTTAAGCTCTTTGAGTTGTTTGTTTACAGTTGCAAGTAAATTCCCTGAGTTTAGAGGTCAAACAGTTTTTAAACCCTTTTTCAGATTTTAAAAGGTTTGTTTAGAATTGTATAAGTCTTGGGTCAAAATCAAGTTTTGACCCATTTTGGGTCTAAAAGTCATTTTACTTGGTCTTAATACAGTTCATTTAATAGCATTGTAGTGTTTTCATTTTGTTTGAATAGTTTGATAGTTTTTAGAATGCATATTAAAACCTTGAATCTGATCTGCACTATGTCCCTTTTTACAGCCTTATACTTGCTTAATTTAAGTCCAAAGTAGCTTAGATTTAGTTTTTAGGATTGTTTAATATATGAACTTCAATTGTTTGAGCTTGCTTAAGTTTTTAGTGCTAATTTTATAGCTTAATCTTAAGCTCAAATCTGCCCCATTAGTGCCTTAGTTTTCTGAGTTCTGTTTTGCATGTTCCCCATATCAGCACTCACAGCAGCCTTTGCAGCCTCCTTTAAAAGCTTGTTAAAAGCTCAATGAAGGCTGCCATTTAGCTTTTTAGGAAGCCTTTAGTACCAGCTTTACATGATTGGCCTTATTTAGGATTTTGCAAGTGCTTTAGTAGCTTAATTTTAAGCTACAAAACTCCCTTATAGGCTGTTTGGACTGGCCCACTGCAGCAGCATAGGTGCTTAGTTTACAGCTTATTAGCCTTAGTATTCAGCTTATTAGGATCCCTTTAGTGTTTTTAGATATGTTAGATTATTGCCTATTAGATATTAGCTTATTTGTTTCTTTCTAGTTTTTTGGTTTGCCCCTTTAGAGCCCTCGTAGCTTATTAACTGGTAGGGAGTGTTCTTCACTTCTGCTGTTGCAATAATCAGTTCATGTGCTTAAATTGTAGTTAAAAAAAATTAATTTCAATTGCTTTAGCTTATTCTTGTTTAGCTTTTTCAATTTTGCAAAAAGAAAACAAAAAAAAAAATGTGTTTTACAAAAAGGGGAGGCCAAGGTTCGAACTAGGGACCTCCCCTAGAAGAGTGAAATGTTGTGTACTGTAACCAATTGTGCCCTTGGTCTTTTGCATTCAGGTTACACTTGTTATTTATTTAACTGTTTTATTCTCCTTTTAGCTTAATTGCTTTATCAGCTTATTAATAGCTTATCTGGATAAGCTTTGCACCCTTTATTTTTCTTAGGTCCACAATATCATTAAGTAGTTTTTTAAATTTTTCAGATTTTCCCAGTCATTAATATTTTTTTTATAAATTATTTAGTTTAAATTAGTTTTTAAATCGTAATAAATAATTTAAAAAGTCGAAAAATACCGGCTTTTTCCTAAAATTATTTTTAGTCGTTGAGAACGTAGGAAAATTAGTTTCACATCCTTAGGTCTTATTGCATTATTTTCACTTTTGGAGCTCGGGATTAGCCCGGGTTTTCACGTTTTTGCATTTTATGCACTAGGATGTAGTTTAGCTTCGTTTTATAGTTCCTCATGCTTAGTAGTAGTTAATTTAGTCATTTACTTGTTTACATATTCTTACCTTTTCTTTCTTTCCCTCTTTATTTATAGAATAGCGTAACCAAAATCGTAAATTCCCGATCCATTCAAGCACTTTAATTCCTAACCTCAAACGTCACCGTCAATTCACACCTCGTTGGGAAACGCCCGGTAATAACTTTGCCGGTATCACTTATCGGGTATTCGCGGGATTTGCGTGTCTACCTTTTTCCTAAAAGGGTCGGGTTGTAATTCTCTCTCGCGTTTATTTCGTATTTGATATTTTTATATAATAATTGAGTCATCAATAGTTAACATCTTCAACTCACACCAAAAAGCATCCCACCAAAAAGCATCCCAATTAACTAACATCTTGCAAAGCCCCTTAACTAAAATCCCTCCTAATCAAACAAGAACAGAAAGATGTTCATCAAGGAAATCAGCAATCAGGCCGCAACGAACACACAAGATGGTAACACCAAACTACCAATCACATCAAACAAGAACAGAGAGATTGTTCGGAATCATCATGTTGATGTATACGTGAAGCATTAACCGGAAGCACTTTGTCGATAAACACATCAATTTGAGTGAAGATGTCAACCAACGGCTCTTAAGAAGAAACTCCATGGAAAAGATGACCCGATAAGAAGAAGCTTGGTTCTTACATGAATTTGGAGCCGTTTGACCATTTATTCTCAGAAATCAATCAACCATGCAGAATTATCATACTTCTTCTCCCCCTCAAGAATTGCATACGGAGATGCCATTCTTGATTGAATAAGTGAAATCATCCAAATGTAGTCTATTCACACTTCTCCCCCCCAAAATTAGCACATGATGTCGCCATCGTCATTATAGTTGAGCAAGTGGAATAAGAAAACAATCAACGGTAGCCCGGTTCACTTGATAATCGAAAGCACATGGAAAAAGCATGAAGCATGTTGATGAGAATGGTCATAAATGAGAAGATTTCTCTTCTTTGGAAGATAAAGCGCACTGAAGCGTACACTTTTCTTTTCTTTAGGGAATGAGGCTTGAACTGTTGTGTTCAAACATTATAATCACTCTCTTTTCAAACTCTCTTGGCAAAACATGTAATCATCACCATTATCATTCAGTAGGCTCTTTGTAGTGACAGCTGATGGAGATAACCCAATATGATGAATTTGACCCTGAAGTAAACTAACCCGAACTCGTGACTTATACTTGCACATATGTAACAAAGAGCGGTACCGATTTCCATTAGCATCTCTAAGTACTCTATACTCATCATCCAACCAACCATCAAGTAATAGACGTACTTTACCTCTTGAAAATCCACAATTGAATGTGACACTGAGCACTACAACGTAACTCCTTAAAGTGATAGTTATTTTGAGATGATAAGAGCCCAATTCCCCCAAGTGGTAAAAAGAAAAGGTAAAAGTCATCCAACAATAACTAGATTTCCATGTCTTCGTTTTTGATAATAAGCTCGAACAAGGATCATGAAGAATCTTCATCCCACCATCCCCGATACCTTCAGATACTAAGTACACTCGCCCGAGATATTTCACTTCAACCTCAAATAAATAATAGTGAATTAACTCCGTTGTCACATCTTGTTAAAAGCTCAACTCTAGCCTCCTTTGACGTTTTAAATGAACTATGATAATGGTTTTCATCCCAACCATGGTTAAAAGCACATCACCCCGTAAAACCATGTAATAACCAAACTGCCATGACGATAATCCAAACATACATCCAATTCATGAAATACACCCTTTTATCCCTTCTTCGAAGCAGAAACCATAGCACCAACATCAGATACTATCCAGAAATATACTTTCCTCTCTCCAGGATGGTTCCATCATCACGGGATTTTACAATTCTATGGTCTAAACCGAGAAATAGTTTCTTTCGCGGGATTTTACAAGACTAAGAATAAATCGTAAGATAGATCCGGAAATGCACTTTACAATTACCAGGATGTTTCCATTGTCACGGGATTTTACAAGTCTATGATTTAAACCGAGAAATAGGTTCTTTCGCGGGATTTTACAAAACCAAGACAAAACCGTAAACAATGTCAGCTTGAATGTGTTATGACAATTTTGGTTACAGTGAATATTTGTTTTAGGGGAACATGCAGAGGTTCATCAGTGGTTCATCATCCAACATCAACATTATCATCAACCATCCATCATTCACTTTGGTAAACACATCATTCACGCATTCTTTCGGCTAATGTAGTGACCACATGGAGTAGTAAACCCAATATACCAAACTTGATCATGAAGTATAATTCCCCAGATTTGTTACTTAAACTTGTACTAATCCTTGTGAACAAGAAACGGTGTACCCAATGTACAAAACCTCTTGACATTCTCAAGGTGAGACACCGAAGTGATAGTTACAATGTGGGTTAAACGAGAAAGAATCACAACCGTAATTAAATAGCCAAGTCTTTATCACCCTCTATAAATGCCCAAACAAGTCATCTTCGTGGAAGGGTAGAAAGAAAGAAGACGAAATAAGTAATCGTGCCAGGAAAACCTCACTTCAAATTTTAATAGGAAATACTGCACAAGCAACCTCGTAGTCAACATATTCCAACAACCACTTCAAGTCGTGACAAAATATACTCCGTGAAAATGCATAAACCAAAGTATCAAACCCCATAACACAACAAATCTCATCATCATACCCAATCTCATCATCGAATCTCTCATCAACAACACATAACCCATGTGATAATAACTCGCAACATTGTCAAATTGCATCATCATGTTACAGCGCGCAGACAGAGCATATTTGATCCAGAAGGTTAATTAAATATCTCAAGTCATAGCCCCAAGTTAAAATATTACATTTAGACCATACTCATTCGGAACAAATAACTCAAGCCCACATACACTTGCATACAAAGACCGATCCAATAACCATCCAAGTCTGATTCCAAGTCAAGCCCAAATCCGTCAAGCCTATTCCAATTAAGTTCGATCCACGGTTGGCCCATAAACGAGATATCAATACACGGCCAAAATAGTTAAAGTCATTTGCAGCCCATGTGATATTAAAATACCAACAATATTGACATCTTTCAAGACCAAGATGCCGTCAATATATTAAATCTTGTATCAAACATCCATTGTAAAAGAAAATCGTATAACAAACTGTGTATGCAAGATAAGTGTCAGCCAAGATTCTAACAGATTCATTGCAAGGTAACAGCGGCCCGCTTCAACACTTCCAAGCCCATTCAACAGGTTATAACCAATGAGGCCCATCCCAATATGTTAAGCCCAAAGGTAGTATTAACCGAACAGTGCTAACATAACCTAATTTCCGGGTATAAAAAACTCACTAAACACACATGTCATACCCTAATAATCACAGTTACCAAACCCTAAAAAGTCTCCACAAAAAGATCCGCCCCTCTTAACCATTCTCACACCTTCAAACCCTAATCATAATATCAAAAACTTACGCCTCCATCACATACTAACGGCATCAAGGAGTGCACACATCAAAGAACATCATCAAGACCGAGCTCATTAATCCTAGAAACGGATTAGCCTTAATGGCATACGCTACATGGATGGAATGAATATCGACATAGGCTTACCAAATCAGACTCGGGGCTCAAGGTTGGTATTTGTTACTTTAATGTATTCGATTTGAGTATAAACAAACGAATCAAAGAAATGTTGTAACATACTTGTTAACATCATTTCTTTAACCTCGTATAGTAACAAAAAAAGAAAAATATTAGATCTATGATGTGTAAGTTCAACCAAGGAGAGTCTTGATGACTTGAGGTGAGTTATGAACAAATCTGAGATCAATTTATCATTAAAATTTGAACATTAAAAAACCTTTTGCTTGATGTCCGAAACTGAGTTGATCAATGAGGCACTAGATCTTTTTGTGTATAGATCTTTACTGGTCTATGTGTTTGAAGAAACCACACACAAAAGGATAAAAGCTGAGATGTGTTCGTATTTACTTTTTGTCATAGCTCCTTTGACTTGTCTTTCATAATACACGAATCATGAAAGATATTTGAAACCCCAAATGGTTTTTGAATTATTTCAATTAGATTCGGACATTTGCATAGAAATATGGATCGATGATGGTGTTGTTCAAACAAAATCTTGTAAAAGATTTAGAAGATGTTGAGCGCAAACTGAGATCTTGATGGTGTGAGTATGATGTAGGTTAAAAGATGAGTTGATACTTGATGTATGTTGAGTCTTGAATAGGTTCAATTTATGTTTGAGTCATGAATGAGTCATTTCTTCTTTAAACTTTTCTGTTCAAGTCGCTATATCTTATGAGCAAGTCGCTTCCATTATAGAGAACAAGTTGCTAGCCTTTTGTTGTCAAGTCGCTAAGCCTAATTTTGGAGACAAATCGCTAAACATTTTCTTTAAAAGGAAATTGCTACTGATTTTCAAAAAAATCAACAAATCTCCAAGTCGCTAGAGCAATAAATGTACAAGTCGCCACTTGTTAAAGAACAAGTCGCTACCCAAAATTAAGAGCACAAGTCGCTACTTAGGTTCAATGAATCTGGAAAAATAGTGACAAGTCGCTATGAAGATTTTTGACTAATCTCCGATGAGTTTTCCGGCCAAATTCCGACCATATTCATATTTAACCCAGAGAAACAGTTTTGACCCAGTAGGACAGCATAGACTGACCAGATGACCCATTTAAACCTTTTTGACCATACACTGAATCTGGACAGTGATAACAAGTCGCTATTAAGAACAATGACCCCAAGTCGCTATCAAGAAAAAGTATGTTAAAAACAGTTTCAGCTTAAAAACCTGCTTAAGTTAGATATAGATTCAAAAAGGTTTAACAAAACAGTTTAACCTTAAAACAGATAACCATGTTGTACCAGTAGATTCATGACAAAAACAGTTTATGACAACCATAAAACAGTCAACAGATTCATAACCCCAACATAACTTGCATCAAACCACGAGTCAAAACACATCAAAACAGCCAACCCATCCAATAAACCATATAAACCACATACAACAAACCGTAAAAAACCATACGAATCATCAAAAAACAATACAACCTGGGCTCTGGTACCATTTGTAGGATCGATATATTATTGTGTTTGATGATTCGGGTGGTCTTGGATGATCAAAATACATGATAGCCATTTTAGAAAGAGAAAGTAGAGAGATGGGTGTTCAAGCTAGAGACTTGCTTCAATAAAATGTAAAAGGTTATATTGAAAGTACCACCCCTTCCATGGATGGAAGGGGTATTTATAGTTACAACATACACGACCTCCTATCGGCCTGTGGATCAGGTATACAGTGGGTAAAGACCCGTCCTTCCTCCACGGTGTTACACTACGATAAACTAAACTAATAACTAAATAATAAACTGATAAATAACGTAACTAATGATATGTCTACGAGCTAACTTATGCTAGATAATATTTGGGGTGACCGACACTTTACTTATGGAATTTCCAATTCCTAACAAATAATGCCTCAAAAAGTTTAGCTTCGTCAGAAGTAAATGTTTCAGATCGTTGAGACATTTGTATAACAAGCTTGGAGATCAATTCCGCATTAGAGACAACCGGAGACGGGACTGGTTTGATTTCCATAGCAACAGGGGTAGTTGCCATTATTTGTTTGACCAGTGACATGAGATATGGATAGAGTTTTCTGGCGAACATCTCTCTTCTAACTCCAGGTACAGTGTCGAGAAGGAACTTGTGAGTGTAGTCCCTTATCGTCTTGTCTATTTCCCCTTGGATATCTCGATTGAGAAACTGATGGATCTATTCTCTTTCCTTCGAAAACTCGTTCATCACATCTTGGAGTAAATTTAGTCTGTCGGCCAGTTGATTGAATTTCTTGTTGACCAAGTTTCGTTTCCGTACTTGCCTGACAGCCTTGACAATTTTGGTCTGAGCCCATGATGCCCAAGTGTTGGTCGGTTTCTTGACTGATTTGGATGTGGATCTGGTGGTAGCATTTTTGGATGGTGGTGGTGATGAGTGAGATGATGAATCAGAAGATGATGAGTCATGAGATGGCTCCAGGTCTTTAGGTGGCTCAGAAGTCCCTTCAGGGTTGTGATCAGGATTATCTAGAATGTAACTGTCAGTTTCTCTTTGAATCCTTTCGTCTTCATCTGCTTTAGCCTTGGATTCTACTTTTACCCTGGACTCTTTTTCTGCTTTAGCTCGAGCTTCCTCTTCAGCTTTTTCATTAGCAGCTTCCTCAATGTCTTTATCCGTGATCATCTCATCCTGCTCCTGTTCCTCTTCTTCCTTAAAGGTGAATGGAACTTCATAGGTTTGCTGCTGCTGTTCTGTGGATTCCTTAGCGGTTGCACAGTTTCGCTTATCGGGTTGATTAATCGATCACGAATTGGTATGGTAATTGCACCACCACTAGAACCTCCAGGGCCTCTTGTTTGTTCGAAATTCAATTCTGAAGCAGCATGCTGAATCCTTAGATGCTTCAGTGTTTTGTAGTAGTCTTTCTCCTCATCCTTTGGTTCTTCATCTAAACTCTCCTCTTCATCATGCTCTACAACTGGAGTTTTACCCTTGTCTGATTTGGGACTAGTTGGCTTGTCAGCAATCTTTAGTGATGTTGAATCATCAGTAACAGAATCTGAGTAGTGAACCTCCTCATCAGTTTCAGTATCCTCGGAGTCTTCGTCCTCTAATTTAGGTGCCGGTTGAGGATTAGGAATGGCACCCTTAGATGGAACTTTCCTTTTGAGGGGAGGATTTCTCTTTGGATACTTGCGGGCACTCCCAGTGCTTGCTATACTTCCTGCACTACCTGATCTCCTAGTCTTCTTGACTGGTATGGCTGAAGACTTTTCATCCATGAAGCAGACTTTGCCTAAGGCCACTGCTTCTTGATATCGTGAATACGATTGAAGACTTTTAATATCATCAGTGAGAAGGCAGTCTGTCAATACTACACCTTGTTTCTTTGTTGATGAGTCTTTGAATCTGACAACATTTAATGTAGGCTCAAACAACGCAGAATGATTGTTGGGGTCATCAAGTCTCAAGGGAATGTCTTGATTATTCCCGAGTATCCTCTGGATCAACAATTTTGTGTATGTGATGAAAGTGACCTTTGTGCCAGGCTTCTTGAGGTAAGACATCATGTCTTCCCATATCAGACTTGCGTAGTCAATGTGCATTTTGTTGACCATGCCCCAGAAGATTTGTAGTTCCATTAGCTTAGGATGCTCATGACCGCTGTCTCTACCGGAAACAGACTTTGCGATCATGATGTATAAAGTTATCCATCGCTGAGGGATGTTCTTTAAATCGACTGAAGAGTGTTTGGTAATGATTCCCGCAGCTTCATCATAGCCAATATCGACCATGAATCAGAGTGTAGCCTCTTCAGATGGAGTAGGAACATACTCATCAAGCAACAGTTGGATAGCAGGGAGCAGAAGAATTGCTCGTAAATCAGCAACAGTGACGGTGACTTGTTTATTGTTGAGAGTCACCGTGACAGCATCTTGACCATCAATTTTCTTCATTGTGTGCCAGAACTGATGAATATAGATCTCTGGTACCGTTGCTGAGTTGGTGAGCATGTTGTTGTAGGGATGAGTCTTAAGAATATCCACGGCTATTCGGCATGAAGACTCAGAGCATGTGAAGTTCTCAAAGTCAACTTTAAGGTTGTTCTTTCCAAGCTACATACTAAAACCAGTAGGGAAAATGTCTTCCATTGTGAGCTCGTTTGGTGCGTTAACGTTTTCCATTGTGATGTCCATATCATGATCTGAAAGATATTGAGCCAAAAGAACCAACATATCGAAAGACATTACGTTAGTCAAAAGTTGATTTTATTGTCCAATTATTGAATATGTTATGTTAATGAATGTTACGAGTCCAACGTCACTTGTTTGTCTAACAGTCCAAAGTATTCGTGATAAGTCTCGTGAGTATATTAATTTTGAATTCTAAAGTCCAAATTTTTCACTCATTCACACAACATTTTAACCATTATAGCTTATTAGTGACATTTTGGTCTTCTGAGGTTATGAGTAACTTATTTACAAGTTTGTACGCGTAACAATTCATAAGTAAAGTTAAAATTATGGCTTAAGCGTAAGAATGCAAGCTTATGCGATTGTGTGACCATACGCGTAGACCTAAGCTTATGCGTAGGAGAGCCTCTTACGCGTAGAAAAAGGCTCTTGGCATAAGGCTTACGCGTAATCATATGTTGGGAGCTTATGCGTAAGGTTTACTCGTAAGAGTGAACCTTATGCGTAAGACTCCAAGTTTACGCATATCATTCACAGGATACGCGTAGTCCCATTGTAGACCCTTACGCGTAAGATTTCTCTTACGTATAAACATCTACGCGTAAGGTAATCCTTAAGCGTAGAATCTAATTTTACCCTTGATTCTGATTTTGCACGCGTAAAACCTGAAATAAATCATTCATAACGTTTCAGTTAACATTTTTTTTCAACCTCTTTCGAAATCACATGTTATCACAAGTAGAGATTGGTTACGCGTAAAGTTAGCATATGCGTAAAGTTAAACCCTAAGGATTCAAATCCTACGCCTAAACAATCTAACCATGTAATCACTACCATATGATTTCTGGGATGACTTAGGAGCCTTATGAGTTGCTTTCAACCAGTTTTAACATCAAACACCTCAAGAATCAAAAGTACCCAATTTAACGAGTACTTAAACCCTAAATCTTAATTTAGCAAAATTAGAGTTTCTGGATATGATTCAAGGTAGGTTTTGGTTAATTAAACATGTAACAATCATCTTACAAGCTTCTAATTAGACAGAAACACTCACAAATGAGAACCCCCAAATTCACGCATAAACCCTAAATCTTGAAAAATGATTAAAAACGTTTTCTGGGTTGATTTAGATGTTGGAAACAGTTTAAGGATTGATATTAGATACATTTTAACACTCCCATTTCACAACAAACAACCAAACATGATCACATGTTCATACGCTTATGCGTAAAACACATAATCACGCCTAGAGTAAAATCAAACCGTTGGATTTGTATACCATAAAAAACCAATCTTTAGAATCACTCAAAGAAGCTTAATACACTTACAAATTTGGAGTTTATAGCACGGATTTGAGGTTTGATTTTGAGCGTGAATGAAGTTTGGTGAAGTATTAAATGCTTGAAATAAATGTTAAGTTAAATTAGGTGGAAGGTTTTGTAAAAAATAAGTTTAAACTTTTAACAATTTTGGCCCTTCCACCTCAACCATTTTCATCCATAGCCCATAACTTCCATTTTGGTTAAGCTTGAAGTAATAGTTTAGAAAGAAACATGACGACACTACCCATCGACTTTATAAATTGATAAATTTTACAAATTTGGGTCCGAGGAGTGTCAAGAGACAAGAAACGTATCCACCATTATCAAAGATACAACCAATACTGGGCAACATGCAAGTACAAGGTTTTATGAAACAGAAAATATTTACATTCTCCCCCTCAACACTTGATAGATAAAATGATGAATTGTTTGAAAGAGCAAAGTGTGGATGGAAGATTTGTACTTGCGATGTTGAAAGAAATTTAGATAGAAGAATATTTTTGTATTTTATAGATTTTTATATTTTTGTATTTTGTTTTCGATAAAAATATTTACAAAAGAGGTTTTGGTGTTTGACTGGTTTTAAGAATGTGTCAAAAGTTCGTCCAGTTCCTCTGGAGTCCAACACCTCATACCAATCCGGTGGACCAACTCAGTAAACCTAGCAGGAGCTAAGGCTTTGGTGAGAAGATCTGCCAGTTGGTGTTCAGTACCCACAAAATATAATTCAACAGTACCTTTTTCCACATGTTCCTTTATGAAATGATATCGAAGATCGATGTGCTTGGACTTTGAATGTTGGAAAGAGTTGCACGAGATCGCAATAGCACTTCGATTGTCGCAGTACATCGGGATTCTGTCGAATACGTAACCATAGTCTTTGAGTTGTGTTCTCATCCAAATGACTTGAGCACAACACGCCGACATGGCTACATATTCTGCTTCGGTTGAGGATAGCGATGTACAATCCTGCTTCTTCGATTGCCATGACACCAGTTTATCACCAAGAAATTGTAAAGCACCTGAAGTACTTTTGCGAGAATCTAAGCAACCTGCGTGATCAACGTCTGAAAAAGCTATTAGTTCAAAACCAGAATCCTTCGGATACCAGATCCACAAATTAATGGTTCCCTTGATGTATCAGAGGATTCTTTTAGCCTCAAAGAGGTGAGTTTCAATTGGTCTTGACTGACAACGGGAGCAAAGATATACAGCAAATACAATATCAGGTCTACTGCCTGTTAGATACATGAGTGACCCAATAATACTTCGGTATTTGGTAGGCTCAACCATTTTCCCATGCAAATCAACATCCAATTTCTTGGTATGTGCCATTGGTGAGGCATAGGTATCACAGCTTTGCATTCTATGTTCGTTTAAAATTTCAAGAGCATATTTGGACTGAATGAGGAAAATACCACGGGGTGATTGATGAACTTGCAGTCCTAGAAAGAAAGTAAGTTCACCCATCATGGACATTTCAAAATGTTTTTTCATAAGTTTTGAAAATTTGTTTGAGTACTTTTTATGTGTTGACCCAAAGATGATGTCATCCACATAGATTTGAACGATTAAAATGTGAGCCCCGTGATATTGAATGAAAAGTGTTGGGTCGACCGATCTTTTAGTGAAATTATTGGCAATGAGAAAGGATGATAACTTATCATACCACGCCCGAGGGGCTTGTTTGAGACAGTATAGAGCCTTTTTTAGTTTGAAGACGTGATTCGGGAACTCTGGATCAACAAATCCTTTCGGCTGACTAACATATACCGTTTCCTTTAGTTGACCATTCAGAAAAGCGGTTTTGAGATCCATCTGATAGACCGTGATGTGCATGTGAGCCGCAAATGCCAGAAATATTCGTACAGACATAAGTCTAGCAACCGGTGCGAATGATTCCTCGAAGTTAATCCCCTCTTCTTGTCTATAACCCTTAGCCACCAATCGTGACTTATTTCTGATAACCGTACCTTCAGCATCCAACTTGTTTTTCCAAATCAATTTAAGACCAATAACATAGACCCCTGTTGGTTTTTCAACCAATTCCCATACCTCAAGACGTTTAGACTGATTAAGTTCTTCTTGCATGGATTCAATCCAGTTGTCATAAGTCATTGCTTCTTTAATGTTTTTGGGTTCAGATTAGCAAACGGTAAGTGCATAAATGCAATGTTCACCGTCAGTCTGAAGGCGTTGTCTATTTACAACTGGTTGATTCGGGTTTCCAATGATATTCACAAGAGGGTGGTCTTTAGTCCAACGATGTGTGGAGGGTTGATGTTGATATACATTGTGCAGATTAGGAGGATTCAAATGGCTTGTGGATGATTCCGCAACATCAGAAGTGGCAGTTTCATTAGCAAAAGGATTGAAGAACGCATTTGGATCATAATATGCAGGTGTGGGTACATCTTGATTCAGAAGATCATCAGCTGGTTTAGCGTCATTGGATACGATTTGTTCGGCTGTCGTTGTAGAATCAATTGGAGGTGCTTCTTCAACAGTTGTTGTTGTTTCAGGTGTATCAGGAATTAGAGTATTATCAGGTGAGCAAAACGGAACATTTGATACATCTGAGCACGTTGATCAATATCATCACTAAACAGAGGAGCAAATAGCTGTTCCATTTGACGTCGAGTAAGATGTAAGCTTGGTTCAGCTGATGATGGGGTTTGGGGGAAGTTTAGACGGTTATGTCCGAGTTCCAAGCTTTTTTGCTCAGAAGCCATCGGATGAAGTTTCAGAATCAGCTTCCCCCCAAACTGACAACTGTCTTTAGCAGATTTAAAACTTTGATGAAGTCGACATTTCTTCTAACTTTTGAAGTTTTCAGTACGCAGCGGAATTTGTAGATGAGCAGTAAACCACACAATGTAAATCTGACTTATTGCGGAAAATCCGTTCGGGGGTAACATACAAGAAATCAACAAGATCTTCTCACGTATGTAGATGCTTCACACCAAACAAACCACGAAAGACGAAATGAAACGACTTCCCCCTGAATGTTGCGGTCTATCGGAATAATAATTACCTGTGAGTATGCAATTTCTCGATAAAATGACCGTGTGTGAGGCATCATATCATCATATTTAGGTAACTTCACACACGATAACCCTGAGAAAGTGAGACGATAACACCAAAGTGAGACGTTTGAACCACAGATCGTCTCATTCCTTCCCCCTAATTGAAGAAATCCAAGAAGAGATAGGGTTTTCGCAAACGACATCAAGGAAACAATGAACACCTACACTATCTTCCCCCCGATGTTTTCAATGAATCAGAATCATACACCACGTATGTTGATGATGAATTGGAGACAGCGAAACCATGTATAAGGAGACAGTGAAACCATGTATGTCCAATTAATCGAACAAGTGTGAAGTACCATAAATATCTCGAGAGAATCAACTGCTGATAAAACTTCTATATTCATTCTGTTGATCATCAGCTGTGTCTTTGTTGTTGTAAACAGTTTGATCTTCTGTTGTCAGAGATTCGATTGGAAGTGCAGCTACAGCAACTGTTGTTGTAGTTTCAAGTGTATCTGAAATTAGAGTATAATCAGGTTGTGCAGCGGAAACATTCAATACATCTGAAGCGTGACTTTTGACAAAATCTTTAACTAGAGGAGCAAGCAATGTTTCTAATTCTTGACGATTAAGTACAATGGTGGAGCAGCTGATGGATCACTAAATTAAAGACGGTGAGAAACGGGTTCTAAGCTATTGTACTTAGAAGCCATTTCTGTAAGCTCATCGAAATTTGCATGAGTCGTTTCCATAATCTCCCTTGTACGACGATTCCAGATTCGGTATCCTTTAGAATTTTCACACTATCCAACAAAGACTCCAATGTCAGCTTTAGCTTTGAGCTTTCCAAAGTCATCACGATCATTATTTGGGTAGCAAAGGGATCCAAAGACATGAAAGTGTTTGAGATTCGGTTTGTGGTTGTGGATAAGCTCGTAAGGTGTTTTGTTGTGCCGTTTAGTAATCATTGAACGGTTTTGAGTGTAGCATGCAGTAGATACGGCTTCAGCCCACAAGTAATCAGGAAGTTTGCATTTATCAACATCGTTCTTGCAGCTTCCACTAACGCACGGTTTCGTCTTTCAACAACTCCGTTTTGTTCTGGTGTTCGTGCAATGGATGTTTGATGTTCAATTCCCACTTTCTCGTAATAAGCACGTAAAGTTTGATTCCCAAATTCAGTTCCTTTGTGCTGTTTCGATTTGTGACGTGTTCCGGAGAACTTGAATTTTCGTGAGAAAGGTGATGATCATTTGTGGAGCTTGATCTTTACTTCGAAGAAAATAAACCCAAGCGCATCTTGAGTAGTCATCGACAATTACCAAAATGCAGCGTTTGCCATTAATTGTCTGCACACGCATCGGACCATACAAATCCATGTGAAGAAGATGAAGCACATGCTGAGAGCTGTGTTCCACCTTTGAAGGAAAGTGAGCACGAGTGCTTTTCCCTTGTTCACAAGCTGAGCATAGATGATCTTTAGAATACTGAAATCTTGGGAGACCTTCAACAAGTTTGAAACGTGCAAGGTTGGTGATGGTTTGAAAGTTTAGATGTGAGAGACGACGGTGCCATAGCCAGGATTTAGTAGATGTTGCCTTAGAAAGTAGACAGATGGGAGATGAAGCAATCATGTCTTGCATTGAGATTGTGTAAAGACTTGATGTGCGTTGACCAGACATAAGATCGTTTCCTTGTAGATCACGAATGAAACAAGTTTTCTCTCTAAAAGCAACTTCCAAATCTCCATCACAAAACTGACCGACTGAAAAGAGATTGTGACCGAGACCTTCCACATAATAAACTCTACTAATTTCGATGTTTCCATTGATGTAATCTCCGAAGCCCATGATAGCCGGGAAGTGATCATTCCCGAATCTGACAGTGCCAATGAACTTTGAAACAAAGTTTGATAACAGTTTAAGATTTCCTGTCATGTGTCGGGAACATCCGCTATCAACAACCCAGAGGATGATCTGAATCACCTGCATTACACACAGACGACACAGGTGGAATAGAAGTAGAGGTGGAACCCAAAGAGTTAGAGGGTTCCGATACATTTATAGTTGAAACACACATGTTTATGATTTTAGGAATCCATTTAAAGCCAAGTGTATTTTGTAACCATTTCTGCCATCTCCAACTAGTCTTAGCTTTGGTCTTAGTGAATGCACTAGGTGATAAGTTCATCCTAGGAGGTGAAGGGGGTTCTATGGGTACATCAATGATCGTAGCAGGAATACTAGAGGGTGGTTTACCTAGCACAGACTTAGAAGCATTAGTGGGCCTAGAGGTATTCCGTTTTCTATTATTCCACATACGAGATAAGATAGTATTAGCAACACATTTATCATGACAACCAAAAAACATGCTTTTTGTAACATATTGGATTTCACAAACACATCAAACCATGATTAACAAGGGGCGTATACTTTAGGTTTTTAGAGAGAGAAAGTTAGAGGTTTAGGGAACTTAGTGAGAGAAAGTAAAAGGATTATTATAAGCTCCAACCCTCTACCTTGGGAGGTGGAGGGTATTTATAGTATCTTACATAAACGCCACCTACGGGCTGTGGATCAGGCATACAGTGGGTAAAGACCCGTCTGTCCTCCACAGTATTACTAAACTAAATACTAACTAACATTAAATAACTACGACTATGAGCTTTCTAACGATTACATATACTTGAGGTGACCGACACTTTAATAACTGGATTTACTAAATTCTAACAATCTCCCCCTAAGGGAGGTCACCTCAAATTACATTGAATACAAACAGATATAACATTAAGATTGTTCTTGGATTCTTGTTAAGGTTCTTTGCTCTGTAGCTTGTAGTCTTTGATTCTTCATGTTTTGCATGTTTGGTTAATCCAAGTGGAGGTCTTTAACTGATCCACGTGATAATGAATTTTGAGCCAGCTTTGAGATCATCAGCTATCATAAATCTCTGACTCTTCCTTTGTAGTGTTGACATTATGTGATGTTGTGACTTTTGGACCAACATGCTCACATTCTGGATCATGAAATCTTCTCATCAGAGTAGCGGAAGCTTTAGTTGATTCATGATATTTGCAGCAGCGTAGCAGAAGCATAGAGTGATAATATCAGAGTCGTTGATGCACTTATCATGATTTCATTAGAGATGAATGTGTTGTGTGAGCATGCGGCTATGGAT
Organism: Chrysanthemum makinoi; assembly: GCA_910596185.1. NCBI lineage: Eukaryota > Viridiplantae > Streptophyta > Magnoliopsida > Asterales > Asteraceae > Chrysanthemum > Chrysanthemum makinoi. The sequence continues at coordinate 278,189,001 of OU343222.1, forward strand.
TGACCTCTCCATTCTGATCAGCTGCAAACGTTGGGTGTACCTGCATACAACAGTTAGCAATAAAGCGCACGAAAGTGTCTTTGATCACTTTCGTTGAATTGAGGTACACGGCCCATGGTTCCCCGTTGATCAGTACAAGTACTGCCTGTGATCAGGTATAATTCCGAAGAATCTCCTTGACAGGGTTTCGCAGCTGCTCAAGCTGTCCTCAAACCGGAACGTCTCAAAGAAGACAACACAGAGTGAGTGAACCAGCGAAATGAGATTCATTGATTGATGAAAAACGATTTGAAAAACAATCGTGTATTGCTTAATATAAAGGGTTTTACAATACAATGAGGGTTTTTATGGTAAATCAATTATCAATCATAAACACCTTTTAATTTTGAAAAATTAATACACAGTCGATGTGCTAGAGAAAAGAATTTTTGGCACAACGACTGGTTTTTCAAAGGCATCCGTCAATCCACAACCTGAACCAGGATTAATTCATAATTTTGAATCGCCCCATTGTTTCTGTTCAGTTGTCACATGGTTGATCTATTGTATAGATCTCACATGCCACCTACCAAGAGCTTGTTTGATGTTGGCTCTAGAAGGCTTTCCATCTTCATTGTGAATATGTTTGCATATCACTCAGATGTTCTGGCAATACCACAAGGATAATGCGTAGTACTCTTAGCATATATTCTCTCTTTCCACATTGTGTGAAACATAGAGCCTTCATTGACAGTTTCCTAAAGAGATTTATTAGATGATCTCGTGGGTCTAGACTCAATAGTGCACATTTGGTTCCTATGCCGGAGACTAGGGATAGGGTGTGACAACTCGCAATTTCAGGTCATTTTCAAAATTTACTATTCATCCCGGGAATTTTACTATTCACCGGTTACTATTCAAAATTTTACTATTCACCGATTACTATTCAAAATTTTACTATTCACCATTTTCGAAGTCGAAGTAATATTCTGAGAACGTATTTCAAAATTTACTATTCACAAAACACTATTCATTCCCGGAGAAAATCACTATTCATTATTTTACGTAAACTAGGTTTACGAGTATCAAATACGCGTAACCTGGAGGGTTAAGCTGCGTATTCATGAACAATCGTCGAGGACATTTCATATAGACTAGATTTAGTCTACATATCATCAATAACATCATTTCATATCAATATTATGCATGGGTTTTCATTTTTCATTAAACGTTTATTTTCCTATTAGATAAACGCTATCGCGTAATTAATTACTTTGAACATTTGATCCGATATTTCCAAAAATTATCCCGATATATTTTTATAATCATATTAAGACTAAAAATAAAAATTATGAGTTTACCCGGTATTTTAAATTTATTTTTTATATAAATTGTTATATTTATATAATTACGACGGTTTTCGTAAATTCAACATGATAATTATTATTTCACTCAATTTTTGTAAGAAATGTATTTTTATAATTTTTATGACTTCAATATATTATATTTTGATCCGTTAATATTTATTTTTAGCCAACGCTACCCTAAATGCTTAAATAAATACACAAGTTACTAAATTATTCTTAAGTGACAACACTTTTACTTCTACATATTTATATTTAACTACAACTAAATTCATTTAATCATTTTCTTCTTTATGAAGGTCGACCATCAAGAGTGACTCACACCATCCTTTGTATCAAAAATATCTAAATATCTTTTATACTTATATTGTTTTATATTATAACACAACACATAGATCATAATAATCACTAAATGTAAAAAACCAAACTCTCTTCTTCCTCTCTTGTACTACAACCGGCCATACATAGAGATCAAGAAGGAAACCTCAAAAAATTTTCAAGTCAAGTTTTATACACTCTAGTTACACTCTTGATTAAGGTTGTGAAATAAAAACCTTGGGTGTTTAGGATTAAACCTTTGTTCTTTAACCTCATCAAGTTAACTAGTAAGCATCTCATATTCATTTTCATCATTCATATTTATTTTATGTTCATTTTATCATATATAGGAAAAACATGCAAGTCATATCATGTTTATACCACTTTTTCATTGTTTTTAAGAGTTATATATATTTATGTCATCCTATAATTACTCCTTGTAATATATCACTCTTGGTGATGTCTAGGAACCCATGACACCCTAAGAAGGTGTATGGTAGGATTAGAATAGCTTCGGAGTTGTTTTGAATTGGTTAGAATAGGTTTGGCGTGAGAAAAACTCATTTCGACAAGTTTTCTAAAGGGTCTGTCCTTATTTTCGAAATCTGGAAATCTCGACAGTAAATAAAATTTTTTGGCCTATATATTTAGAAAATACACTTTAAAACGAAAACGTGGCCGCTTGAACGGATTAAAACGGAGCTATAACGAAGAAGTTATGAATTTTTCAAGTTAGGCGACGAAAACAATAAAATTCTGAAAATTCAGCATGTTACGCGTCTACTTTGTACGAGTCAAAAATGAGGCTTAGGCGTTATAAATTGTGTCGACTTATCAAAAATATATTAGTATACTTTGATACGAAGCTAAGGACATATAAAACGTAGAAAACGGACTTGTAACGATTAAATTATACACGTTTACACAAAGTTGCCGTAACTTTATTATATAAGAAAAACTATTATATTTCTAATAGACAAGTAATACGGCAACAAGTGACCATGTTGAAGGTTGTTTTTAACATTGATGTAGAACTTTTTATAAAGTGATGTCTTCTAGTAAAAGTAAGTTCGCCAAGCATATTTCTCAAAATGTCCGACCGTTTGTCAAGCGGAGTTGTAATGAATTAAATACGGTCACTTAAACTTTGCCGAAAACCACCCTTAAACGATATTTTGGACAAAAGTACCATACTTAACCCATATGTTTCTCTGTAATCGAGACCTCTAAGATGGAAACTTAAACACTAAAACTTTGAGATAATGATACAAGCTTCCTAAAACCGTTGATTTCGTTTCCTAACACTTGATGTACACCATTTTACGACTAGCTTTTCGAGGCCATTTTAGTCACTTTCATGAAATTTTCAACGACATTATTTTACGACGAAAAGTTATAATTTCATAATAAATCACTAAATGACTATCGTAGGATATCATTTCAACGTAAATACTTGAAAAGTAATTTATAAATTGTCAAGACGTTATAAGATTTAAGTATTATTTTCAAAAATTCACAAGTGGTATAGATATCATACGAATTGCATGCATAACATTACATCATAACTTATTATAGAACATATCATTCATAATAGGTCGCAGTTAGAGATTGCGCATCATTTCAGTGCACGCATTTTTGTCATCGCATCAATTCACCAAGTGAGTTCATAGCCCCACTTTCTATTACTTAATTGTTTTACAAACTCTTGGGGGAGATACATGCTCAACTATTTTTAATCGAACACAAATGCTTTGAACTGTATGCTATATCCAAATGTTTTATTGTCACTAAGTATTCAATTGCCATGTTTGAAGTCCCTACATCATGCACCATTAGTCACTTGCGAGTGAGCGCGAATATTGTGAATAGGCCTATTGAAATTAACACTCCCGTTCTTATTGACCCAGTTAGGGGAAATCGAACGCACTATATTTGAATCATTAAGGTAAATTGGCAAGTTTACCATATTAGGGCTGCGATGAAACGATTTTACCAATTTCTATTGGTACGAGGTTTACGCTTTGGTTGTCATGAACTTAGTGAAATAAATGCTGTTTTGTTTTCAACGATGAGTGTGGAACAACGTAACTCACACTACGAATATTGTGTTCAAATGAATTAATTAAACTTATGAATTTCACTCAACCTTTGTGTTGACAGTTTTAAGCATGTTTTGTCTCAGGTATCTAAGGCATACACTTCATGACATGCATGTGGACTTATCATAGAGTCGTGGTGACGACGCGTCTCTCATGGGATTTATACACCTTAAAACATTGTTTGAATTGTAACAAACTTATTTCCGCACAAGTTGATTTTCATTTGGGACCTATACTTTGTAAACTCTGATTGTTTTATTAAATCAAACGATGTGTTTTCCAAACGACACTTTAGGTCATTCAATATAACTGTGATTGTGATGCTATGACAGTCAACCCCCAAGAATTCCATTCCGCTGCAAAACAGGTAATTTGAGGGTGTGACAGATTGGCATCAGAGCTTCAGTTATAGAGAACTAGGTTGCATCATTGACCCTAGACTATAACTACATCATCATAGCATCTCATCATTTCATCATAAGTGCATATTCACTTTACATACGGTTTATACGTACATTTTTCGAGTTGTTTACTTTCATTTCAAATCGATTGTCACATAGATGCCCTCAGATACCCATTCCATTATCATTTCCTCATACTCTAATGTGGAGAATGCTTTGTCATTCCCTATCGCAATTTTAATATCAGCTGATTCATCACCGATAACGTCGAATGCCGAGATAAACCTTTAATTAGGGAAAAGTCACTCTCACTCCTTTGTTTCACCACTAACATGTTGAGTTACACGTTATTCACACATTAAGTCACTAAACCATCATACATTTGAAGCACTTACGACATCTCATAACCCATCTCCTAGGAATTCGTCAGTTATTTTGTAAAATAACCTCAAATTTATTATCTCATATCACATCTCTTTAGAGCGCTTATTTTTAACATAGGACTTTGCTACATCTCACCTTTCCTCTTATTTTGAAGAAGTTATGGCGCCGAAGAAAGCTCCACAAGTTTTGACTCAAGCGGCTATGCAAAAGTTTGTGAGGGATAGTATAGCCAATGCATTAAGGACTGAAAGGGCAACAGTGGCGGCTGCTGCTGAGGCTGCGGCTACTGCTGAAGCCGCTAGACTCGCCACTGCCGCTGAGGCTGCAGCTAATGCTGAAGCTGCCAGGCTTGCTAATGCCGCCGCGGCTGCGGCAACTGCTGAAGCTACTAGAATTGCGAGGGAAGCTGAAGCCGCTAGACTTGCTGCTGCTGCAGGTATTGCAGGAGGGTCCGGGGTTAGAAGTTGTTCGTATAAGGATTTTAAAAGTGGAGATCCCACTAAGTTCAAGGGCATTGAAGGGGCCACTGCCATGGTTCGATGGTTCGAGAAAATGGAGTCTGTGTTTTTGTTATGTAATTGCCCGGAGGATAGCAAGGTTAAGTTTGCTACGAGTACACTACTTGATGGGGCAATGTCTTGGTGGAACTCGTATGCTCAGCCAATGGGAATGGAAAATGCTTTCAAGCTCACTTGGGAGCAATTCAAAGGTTTGTTAACAAAGAAGTATTGTCCGCGTACGGAAGTGAAAAAGTTGGAGACCGAATTTTATGAACTAGTAACTGTTGGGTATGACATTGATACTTACATTCGAAGGTTTCAAGAATTGGTCGCGTTATGCCATCTATGGTTTCGGATAACGAAAAACTACTGGAGGCTTTCATTGGAGGACTTCCCGAGATCATTCAAGGTAATGTGATTTCCTTTGATCCGCAAACGATTGAAGAATCTATTCGAGTATCTCAAAAGCTCATGGCACAAGTATTGAAGGGGGGAAACATTACCAACACCAACTGTAACAACAATACCAACAACCGCACCAACTACAACAATAACCGAAACAACAACAACAACAACAACAACGATAACCAAATCAACAACAACAAAAGGAAATGGGAATATGACCCAAGAGGTTATAATAACAACAACCAAAACCGTAACACTAACCATCACCAACAACAGAATAGAAGGCAAGAAGTTGCAATGGTTTATGTTGCTGCACCAATAGAAGGCAGAGGTTATGCTGGAACACACCCACTATGTAATCGATGTAAGTTTCATCACTCGGGTCCTTGCCCTGCCAAGTGCACAAGTGCCAAAAATCAGGACACCTAGCCAGGGATTGTAGAGGTAAAGCTGTAGTCACATGCTTCGGATGTGGGGAGCAAGGACACTATCGGAATCAATGTCCCCAAAACCAAGGTCATCAAGTTGAAGGTGCTCTTGGGAAAGCATACATGTTAGAAGGAGGTGAAGCTCAACAGGATTTCAACAACGCGGAAGACTGAAGAAGTTCGGAAACTAACAGTCTTATTTTCCTTATGTACTATGTCGTACTAAGTTTATGTCTTCCATCGTATCCGGATCTTTATAACTTAAGATGTATTACTGTTTGATAAACCACTCGTTGTAAAATATTCTCATCTATCGTACTTTATTTTCTTTTCGATTTGTTATCACTTACAAGGATTTCACTTCCTTTTTCTTTAACGACCATTTTAACGATACGGTTTAAATCTTTGTAAACATTGAGAGTTATAACAACTAAACCGAACGTCACATTATCGTTCCTTAATTATACATAGCTTAGCTAACTATGTCTAATTCTGGAGGGATCATGTTATGTTGGGAGCAGTTATTTATAAATCTTAGTGCAAGCAAAATTTTCACATATTCCAAGTCAAAGTGTTGCTCATGGGAGATTTATCCAATATTTTCTCTACTATGATGTGTTGTACGCTCTAAATCATCGATAACCGTAACGACACTTCTTCATGTCTTCTCTCCTCGATATTCATCATAAACTCAAAAATTCGATAGACTAACACGAACTGAATTCAGGGACTGAATTCCTTTTTGGATGGGCGAATGTGACAACTCGCAATTTCAGGTCATTTTCAAAATTTACTATTCATCTTGGGAATTTTACTATTCACCGGTTAATATTCAAAATTTTACTATTCATCGATTACTATTCAAAATTTTACTATTCACCATTTTCGAAGTCAAAGTAATATTCTGAGAACGTATTTCAAAATTTACTATTCACAAAACACTATTCATTCCCGGAGAAAATCACTATTCATGAGTCACTATTCATTATTTTACGTAAACTAGGTTTACGAGTATCAAATACGCGTAACCTGGAGGGTTAAGCTGCGTATTCATGAACAATCGTCGAGGACATTTCATATAGACTAGATTTAGTCTACATATCATCAATAACATCATTTCATATCAATATTATGCATGGGTTTCCATTTTTCATTAAACGTTTATTTTCCTATTAAATAAACGCTATCGCGTAATTAATTACTTTGAACATTTGATCCGATATTTCCAAAAATTATCCCGATATATTTTTATAATCATATTAAGACTATAAAAATAAAAATTATGAGTTTACCCGGTATTTTAAATTTATTTTTTATATAAATTGTTATATTTATATAATTACGACGGTTTTTGTAAATTCAACATGATAATTATTATTTCACTCAATTTTTGTAAGAAATGTATTTTTATAATTTTTATGACTTTAATATATTATATTTTGATCCGTTAAAATTTATTTTTAGCCAACGCTACCCTAAATGCTTAAATAAATACACAAGTTACTAAATTATTCTTAAATGACAACACTTTTACTTCTACATATTTATATTTAACTACAACTAAATTCATCTAATCATTTTCTTCTTTATGAAGGTTGACCATCAAGAGTGACTCACACCATCCTTTGTATCAAAAATATCTAAATATCTTTTATACTTATATTGTTTTATATTATAACACAACACATTGATCATAATAATCACTAAGTGTAAAAAACCAAACTCTCTTCTTCCTCTTTTGTACTACAACCGGCCATACATAGAGATCAAGAAGGAAACCTCAAAAATTTTTCAAGTCAAGTTTTATACACTCTAGTTACACTCTTGATTAAGGTTGTGAAATAAAAACCTTGGGTGTTTAGGATTAAACCTTTGTTCTTTAACCTCATCAAGTTAACTAGTAAGCATCTCATATTCATTTTCATCATTCATATTTATTTTATGTTCATTTTATCATATATAGGAAAAACATGCAAGTCATATGATGTTTATACCACTTTTTCATTGTTTTTAAGAGTTATATATATTTATGTCATCCTATAATTACTCCTTGTAATATATCACTCTTGGTGATGTCTAGGAACCCATGACACCCTAAGAAGGTGTATGGTAGGATTAGAATAGCTTCGGAGTTGTTTTGAATTGGTTAGAATAGGTTTGGCGCGAGAAAAACTCATTTCGACAAGTTTTCTAAAGGGTCTGTCCTTATTTTCGAAATCTGGAAATCTCGACAGTAAATAAAAATTTTTGGCCTAGATATTTAGAAAATACACTTTAAAACGAAAACGTGGCCGCTTGAACGGATTAAAACGGAGATATAACGAAGAAGTTATGAATTTTTCAAATTAGGCGACGAAAACAATAAAATTCTGAAAATTCAGCATGTTACGTCTATTTTGTACGAGTCAAAAATGAGGCTTAGGCGTTATAAATTGTGTCGACTTATCAAAAATATATTAGTATACTTTGATACGAAGCTAAGGACATATAAAACATAGAAAACGGACTTGTAACGATTAAATTATACACGTTTACACAAAGTTGCCGTAACTTTATTATATAAGAAAAACTATTATATTTCTAATAGACAAGTAATACGGCAACAAGTGACCATGTTGAAGGTCGTTTTTAACATTGATGTAGAACTTTTTATAAAGTGATGTCTTCTAGTAAAAGTAAGTTCGCCAAGCATATTTCTCAAAATGTCCGACCGTTTGTCAAGCGGAGTTGTAATGAATTAAATACGGTCACTTAAACTTTGCCGAAAACCACCCTTAAACGATATTTTGGACAAAAGTACCATACTTAACCCATATGTTTCTCTGTGATCGAGACCTCTAGGATGGAAACTTAAAGGCTAAAACTTTGAGATAATGATACAAACTTCCCAAAACCGTTGAGTTCGTTTCCTAACACTCGACGTGCACCATTTTACGACTAGCTTTTCGAGACCATTTTAGTCACTTTCATGAAATTTGCAGCGACATTATTTAACGACGAAAAGTTATAATTTCATAATAAATCACTAAATGACTATCGTAGGATATCATTTCAACGTAAATACTTGAAAAGTAATTTATAAATTTTCAAGACGTTATAATATTTAAGTATTATTTTCAAAAATTCACAAGTGGTATAGATATCATACGAATTGCATGCATAACATTACATCATAACTTATTATAGAACATATCATTCATAATAGGTCGCAGTTAGAGATTGTGCATCATTTCAGTGCACGCACTTTTGTCATCGCATCAATTCACCAAGTGAGTTCATAGCCCCACTTTCTATTACTTAATTGTTTTACAAACTCTTGGGGGAGATACATGCTCAACTATTTTTAATCGAACACAAATTCTTTGAACTGTATGCTATATCCAAATGTTTTATTGTCACTAAGTATTCAATTGCCATGTTTGAAGTCCCTACATCATGCACCATTAGTCACTTGCGAGTGAGCGCGAATATTGTGAATAGGCCTATTGAAATTAACACTCCCGTTCTTATTGACCCAGTTATGGGAAATCGAACGCACTATATTTGAATCATTAAGGTAAATTGGCAAGTTTACCATATTAGGGCTGCGATGAAACAATTTTACCAATTTCTATTGGTATGAGGTTTACGCTTTGGTTGTCATGAACTTAGTGAAATAAATGCTGTTTTGTTTTCAACGATGAGTGTGGAACAACGTAACTCACACTACGAATATTGTGTTCAAACGAATTAATTAAACTTATGAATTTCACTCAACCTTTGTGTTGACAGTTGTAAGCATGTTTTGTCTCAGGTATCTAAGGCATACACTTCATGACATGCATGTGGACTTTTCATAGAGTCGTGGTGACGACGCGTCTCTCATGGGATTTATACACCTTAAAACATTGTTTGAATTGTAACAAACTTATTTCCGCACAAGTTGATTTTCATTTGGGACCTATACTTTGTAAACTCTGATTGTTTTATTAAATCAAACGATGTGTTTTCCAAACGACACTTTAGGTCGTTCAATATAACTGTGATTGTGATGCTATGACAGTTAACCCCCAAGAATTCCATTCCACTGCAAAATAGGTAATTTGGGGGTGTGACAGATTGGCATCAGAACTTCAGTTATAGAGAACTAGGTTGCATCATTGACCCTAGACTATAACTACATCATCATAGCATCTCATCATTTCATCATAAGTGCATATTCACTTTTCATACGATTTATACGTACATTTTTCGAGTTGTTTACTTTCATTTCAAATCGATTGTCACATAGATGCCCTTAGATACCCATTCCATTATCATTTCCTCATACTCTAATGTGGAGAATGCTTTGTCATTCCCTATCGCAATTTTAATATCAGCTGATTCATCACCGATAACGTCGAATGCCGAGATAAACCTTTAATTAGGGCAAAGTCACTCTCACTCCTTTGTTTCACCACTAACATGTTGAGTTACACGTTATTCACACATTAAGTCACTAAACCATCATACATTTGAAGCACTTACGACATCTCATAACCCATCTCCTGGGAATTCGTCAGTTATTTTGTAAAATAACCTCAAATTTATTATCTCATATCACATCTCTTTAGAGCGCTTATTTTTAACATAGGACTTTGCTACATCTCACCTTTCCTCTTATTTTGAAGAAGTTATGGCGCCGAAGAAAGCTCCACAAGTTTTGACTCAAGCGGGTATGCAAAAGTTTGTGAGGGATAGTATAGCCAATGCATTAAGGACTGAAAGGGCAACAGTGGCGGCTGCTGCTGAGGCTGCGGCTACTGCCGAAGCCACTAGACTTGCCAATGCTGCCGAGGCTGCAGCCACTGCTGATGCCGCTAGACTCGCCACTGCCGCTGAGGCTGCAACTAATGCTGAAGCTGCCAGGCTTGCTAATGCCGCCGCGGCTGCGGAAACTGCTGAAGCTACTAGAATTGCGAGGGAAGCTGAAGCCGCTAGACTTGCTGCTGCTGCAGGTATTGCAGGAGGGTCCGGGGTTAGAAGTTGTTCGTATAAGGATTTTAAAAGTGGAGATCCCACTAAGTTCAAGGGCATTGAAGGGGCCATTGCCATGGTTCGATGGTTCGAGAAAATGGAGTCTGTGTTTTTGTTATGTAATTGCCCGGAGGATAGCAAGGTTAAGTTTGCTACGAGTACACTACTTGATGGGGAAATGTCTTGGTGGAACTCGTATGCTCAGCCAATGGGAATGGAAAATGCTTTCAAGCTCACTTGGGAGCAATTCAAAGGTTTGTTAACGAAGAAGTATTGTCCGTGTACGGAAGTGAAAAAGTTGGAGACCGAATTTTACGAACTAGTAACTGTTGGGTATGACATTGATACTTACATTCAAAGGTTTCAAGAATTGGCCGCGTTATGCCCATCTATGGTTTCGGATAACGAAAAACTACTGGAGGCTTTCATTGGAGGACTTCCCGAGATCATTCAAGGTGATGTGATTTTCTTTGATCCGCAAACGATTGAAGAATCTATTCGAGTATCTCAAAAGCTCATGGCACAAGTATTGAAGGGGGGAAACATTACCAACACCAACTGTAACAACAATACCAACAACCGCACCAACTACAACAATAACCGAAACAACAACAACAACAACAACAACGATAACCAAATCAACAACAACAAAAGGAAATGGGAATATGACCCAAGAGGTTATAATAACAACAACCAAAACCGTAACACTAACCATCACCAACAACAGAATAGAAGGCAAGAAGCTGCAATGGTTTATGTTGCTGCACCAATAGAAGGCAGAGGTTATGCTGGAACACACCCACTATGTAATCGATGTAAGTTTCATCACTCGGGTCCTTGCCCTGCCAAGTGCCACAAGTGCCAAAAATCAGGACACCTAGCCAGGGATTGTAGAGGTAAAGCTGTAGTCACATGCTTCGGATGTGGGGAGCAAGGACACTATCGGAATCAATGTCCCCAAAACCAAGGTCATCAAGTTGAAGGTGCTCTTGGGAAAGCATACATGTTAGAAGGAGGTGAAGCTCAACAGGATTTCAACAACGAGGAAGACTGAAGAAGTTCGGAAACTAACAGTCTTATTTTCCTTATGTACTATGTTGTACTAAGTTTATGTCTTCCATCGTATCCGGATCTTTATAACTTAAGATGTATTACTGTTTGATAAACCACTAGTTGTAAAATATTCTCATCTATCGTACTTTATTTTCTTTTCGATTTGTTATCACTTACAAGGATTTTACTTCCTTTTTCTTTAACGACCATTTTAACGATACGGTTTAAATCTTTGTAAACATTGAGAGTTATAACAACTAAACCGAACGTCACATTATCGTTCCTTAATTATACATAGCCTAGCTAACTATGTCTAATTCTGGAGGGATCATGTTATGTTGGGAGTAGTTATTTATAAATCTTAGTGCAAGCAAAATTTTCACATATTCCAAGTCAAAATGTTGCTCATGGGAGATTTATCCAATATTTTCTCTACTATGATGTGTTGTACGCTCTAAATCATCGATAACCGTAATGACACTTCTTCATGTCTTCTCTCCTCGATATTCATCATAAACTCAAAAATTCGATAGACTAACACGAACTGAATTCAGGGACTGAATTCCTTTTTGGATGGGCGAATGTGACAACTCGCAATTTCAGGTCATTTTCAAAATTTACTATTCATCTCGGGAATTTTACTATTCCCCGGTTACTATTCAAAATTTTACTATTCACCGATTACTATTCAAAATTTTACTATTCACCATTTTCGAAGTCAAAGTAATATTCTGAGAACGTATTTCAAAATTTACTATTCACAAAACACTATTCATTACCGGAGAAAATCACTATTGGAATTAACACTCCCGTTCTTATTGACCCAGTTAGGGGAAATCGAACGCACTATATTTGAATCATTAAGGTAAATTGGCAAGTTTACCATATTAGGGCTGCGATGAAACGATTTTACCAATTTCTATTGGTACGAGGTTTACGCTTTGGTTGTCATGAACTTAGTGAAATAAATGCTGTTTTGTTTTCAACGATGAGTGTGAAACAACGTAACTCACACTACGAATATTGTGTTCAAACGAATTAATTAAACCTATGAATTTCACTCAACCTTTGTGTTGACATTTTTAAGCATGTTTTTGTCTCGGTATCTAAGGCATACACTTCATGACATGCATGTGGACTTATCATAGGGTCGTGGTGACGACGCGTCTCTCATGGGATTTATACACCTTAAAACATTGTTTGAATTGTAACAAACTTATTTCCGCACAAGTGGATTTTCATTTGGGACCTATACTTTGTAAACTCTGATTGTTTTATTAAATCAAACGATGTGTTTTCCAAACGACACTTTAGGTCGTTCAATATAACTGTGATTGTGATGCTATGACAGTCAACCCCCAAGAATTCCATTCCGCTGCAAAATAGGTAATTTGGGGGTGTGACATAGGGTCTCCTTCTTCAATATCAACAATCTCTAAGAGAAAGTCGATAGATAATGTAGGTTCCTCGTGAGAATGAAACAAGTCCTTTTAAGAGGAACTTGAGTGGCATGGGAAGTTGTAGTGCAGTGCGTCACTGGGTCCATGACGTCTTATCTTCAATACCGGTGTTACCTTAGTAACAACGAGTATCATATGTATTGAACCCTGTTTTTGCCCTAAGGTTGAAATAATGGAGGGCTATTTCTTTTCACCCTTTTCTCATTTAATTCTTTTTCATTCTTCAACCCCTTCAGTGCTTACCGAGACTTCATAACTAGAACCTTGTTGGGTTTATTCCAGTACTAGCTTAGTCTCAGTCCGCACTCTTCCCGTTTCTCACTTTTCTCCTTTTATCATCATACCTAAGGACTTCTACACTATCGAGTGGATTGTCCCTGGGTAGATCCCTCCGGCTCTGGCGGGATCGTGGGAACGAATACCTAACCTAACCATCCTTATATCACCATACATAAAGTAAATTTGGTCGGTCTTTTTGGTATTGTTCATCTGCCATTGGAACCAATTGAAAACCATTTGAAAATCAATCCAGATACTTGTGATATATTATCAAAGCATTTTGTACCTGATTTGTTTTTGATATTTTAGAAAAAGAGCTCCCCCTCAACATGTGCATCATGATTCGGAAGTGTTTTGCACATATTAGGGAAAACATGCACATTGAAACAAATCAATCACGTTTCAATCCTTTTTGGTTTGAAATAGATGCTCCCCCTTAACATGTGCATGGAAAATTTGAAATCGTTTGGCACATGAAGGGAGGAGAGCTTGCTAAACACTTATAAAACCATTTATCGAATTATCAGTTTAAATCCAATTTAAATCACAAATTCTCCCCCGATCACAAATTTCAAATCATTTGAGATTTGTGATCTCTGTAGATTTAAATTGATTTTGAAAGCTTTTGAGGAGAATTGTGACTTGCGTGTGAAAACATATAACTAATAAGGATCAAATCTGAGACTTTAAACCCCAAAGATTAAACATGCTTGAATATCTTTTGAAAACATGACATAAACCTTGGTCTGAACCAATTGTATGACAAATAACCTTTTGATTTAAATGAAATCATTCTCCCCCTCAATCAATGACATAAGTTGTTGATTGAGAGATGGAGATTTTGACAAATGTCAAGTTCAGATGATTTTCAAAAATTGAGTCCGAGTTATTTTTATTAGTTTTCATTTAGATAACAAATATTTTTCAGAAGAATTTATAGAAGGAAAAATATTTGTGAGGGAAACATTTGTCTTTTTGGTGACAAACATTTGTTTTTAGAATCAGAGCTTGAGATTTGAAAAATAAGATAAAGCATGGCTCTGTTCTTTCTATAAAAACGGGGTTATAGACTGAAATGACTATAAGCCTTTGTTTTACATTCTCTCAATTTTTTTTATTATTATTTTTTTATTTTTAATTCGAACAACATCTAAAGACCCGTGTCACTCTTTGAATGATAGCACAAAGACCGTAGATATTATCGAATCACGAAAAACATGACAAAATGACAATATTTTTGAAATTTTTTGAGTTTTTCAAAATTTTTATGGATTTTTGAAAGTTTTATATTTTTTTATTTGCTTTTTGTTGGTTTTGTAATTTTGTATTTTGCTTTTTGAATAACTATTTACAAGGATATAGATGAAGGAAAAACTTTTACTCCTCGTCTTCCTTTTGAAGACGTTTGAGTGTTTCTGGTTGTAGACTCTTTAGACCAAGTCGTGGGAGGATAAACTCAAAACGTTCTCTAGGAAGAGCTTTGGTGAAGATCATCCAGTTTAGTACATGGGAGTGTCAACAGGGTCACAAGAATCAAATCCAAATTTCTTTAAAATCTCATTTGCATATTTAGATTGATTGATAAAAATGCCTCCGGGACTTTGTGAAATTTGTAATCCCAAGAAAAATGACATTTGTCCCATCATTGACATTTGAAATTTGGATCCCATCTCCTTAAAAAAACAGTCACATTCATTGGGGTCAGTCGAGGCAAAAATAATATCATCAACATAGATTTGCACGTGAATTAAATGTTTGACTGACTTTCTGGTGAACAATGTCGGATCAACTGCTCCTTTGCTGAATCCAGTAGATAGAAGAAACTTTGATAGCGTATCATACCATGCCCTTGGAGCTTGCTTTAAACCGTAAAGAGCCTTCTTCAAGCAATAGACATGAGTGGGATGCTCTGGATTCACAAAAACTTCAGGTTGGCTGACCTATACAACTTCTTTAAGATCTCCGTTAAGAAAATCCGTCTTTACATCCATCTGATAGACTACCATATTCTTACTTGCAGCATTAGCCAGGAAGATTCTGATTGCCTCGATACGTGCAACTGGAGAAAATGATTCTTCAAAGTCAATATCCTCCTCTTGACGGTATCCTTTTGCAACCAATCGAGCCTTGTTCTTTAATACATCACCATGCTCATCAAGTTTTACTTTGAAGATCCACTATAGAGCAATGATCATAGCACAGTCAGGAGCAGGTACTAATTCCCATACATCTAGTCGATCAAACTCGTGAATTTCTTCTTGCATGGCATTGAACCAGCTGTCTTCATTCATGGAAGTTTTAACATCTTTTGGTTCGATCTTAGAGAGTACGGAGTTGAAGAAGCACCATAAGGCATCAGTTGCAAGTTATTTACGAGTGGATACGGACGAGAGGGGTTTCCAATGATGTTGTCCAATGGATGGTCATGTGTCCATTTTCTAAGGTGTTCGTGTGGTTGTTGTTGAGGAACTGAAGTAGCCGAGTCGAATTCTCCTGATGAAGATGGTTATGATGATGATTCAGGAGCAAATATGTTCTCAAATGGAGCATCTTTGGGAGTAGCAAAGGGGTTATCTCCATCATAGGTGTCAGAAACAATTCCTTGATGTACACTCGATGATTGAAGGTTTGATGATGAGACAGAGTGATCAGCAGCAGGAGCTTCTTGACTCAATGACATAGAGACTGAAGGGTTATCTACGTTGACAGGGATAGGAGCAGCCTCTGTTGATGGATTTGACAGATCATTAGCAATTGGCTCATAGTGTTCATCAAACATTGGATCAAACAATTTCTTCAAATCATCTTCTGAAGGAGGTACGTAAGGAGTTGCTGGTGAGAGATTTTGTACAAGAGAAGAACTAATGGGACCACTTGATGAAGGTTGAGATGCGGGTCCAGAACTTGATTGTCCTGGAGCCATTTGCCCGGACAGCTCATTGAACGTAAGGTGAATAGTTTCCATGATATCTCGAGTTCTTTTGTTGTAGATTCGGTAACCTTTCTTGTTTGATGCATAACCCACAAAAACTCCAATGTCCGCCTTAGCTCTTAATTTACCTAAATCTTGACCGTCATTCGTTGGATAGCACAAAACACCAAATACACGAAGGTAGGAGAGATTAGGTTTTCGTTTATGGACAAGTTCGTATGGAGTTTTTCCATGAGTGGTGTGTATGAGGGAACGATTTTGGGTGTAGCAAGCAGTGGCAATGGCTTCAGCCCAAAGAAACATTGGAACCTTTGAGTAAATTAGCATTGTTCTTGCAGATTCAACAAGAGTCTGATTTCGTCTTTCAACTAAACCGTTCTGTTGAGGCGTACATGGAACACTTCTTTGATGACTGATTCCAATACTTTCATAAAATTGACTTAAGTCTTTCTTAACGAACTCCGTGCCATTGTCTGTTCGAACAATTCTAACAGTATTGTTAAGTCGAACCTGAAGCTGCTTGATAAGTTTGATGATGAAATATGGAGTTTCATCCTTTGTCCTCAAAAACTTAACCCAAGTAAATCGAGAGTAGTCATCAACAACGACTAATACTATGAAGATCGTTTACAAGCTCAGCTAGGGATAACAATAACAAAGACTAATAACATGCACAGCGGAATAAACTAATCAATTCTTTGTTATTGAACAAGGTTTTCATCACCATTAACTAACTAACTAGCTATAGACGTTTATAGGAACACGTCTACTAACTAAACTAATAACCTAGGCGTTTACAAGACTATACGCCTAGGACACACACATACCTTTAAGTCGACTACATCTTGGAAGACTTAATTAATTAAAACCTACACCCATGTCCTCTTTATATACTAGAGGATTAGGGTTTACAAATCTCTACGAAGGACTAATAAGTAAAACTTCTTTTGCAAGCAAGTCCTTCCATCTTTTTGTAGGTTTCCTTCTTGTCGTATTAAGTCCCTCTTGTTTCATTCTTTTTGTCTTATCAACTCAAACGTATAATTCCCAACAATCTTCCCCTAGTTAATAATGACAAAACCGTTCTTGAACGAACTTCCCTAGATGAAGTAGAGAAATTGAGATCAGGGATCTCACCATGAATGAAACAAGTATGTCTTCCTTTGTCTTCCCCTTAATCCATGCCATGCCACTCAAACATCTCTTCCACTTTTTTTTATTATCCAAATAGGGAACGTATGCAAATAATGATCTTGACCACCACGAACCAGTATCATACTTCCAATCTAAGCCGTCCAATGTTTCGAATTGTCTTCCATGAAGAACACCAAAATGCTTACTAAAAATGAATCCAAAACAGTAGAAAACTCCAACTAGCATTAGTAATAATGATCAACAGTAGTAAAAATCAAACACTTCCCCTTAAGTGGTGCATGAACATCAAATGATTCTTCAAATCTGTAAGCTCCTTGTAATGATCACTTGTGAAGAAAACTAAGTATAACCAATTTGATGCTGAAGTAGAACATCCCAAACTTGTATCTTATATCTTGCACTATAGATGACATTGAACGTATACCTATGTATAGGGAGACCTCAATCTCTTGATGATAATCACTGAGCACAATAACGTCACTCCTTTAAGTGTTATGTCAATTCTTTGTCATAATCATTGAAGCACGAACAAGTTACCTTAAAAGTAGCTATCCTTTTAAGATATGATAAAACACGTATCCAAGTAATTCTACTTCACCTTCAAAGAAGTGATAAATAATTGTCTTCGTAATCAATTATGCAATAAATCCTAATCCGAGCCTTTTAAAACCTTTAAGAACAAATTCCAAATTTTCTTGTGTGTGTGAACCAAAATCTCAATCTGTGTGTGTCGCCAAAAAATCCATAACAATTATTATGCTCAACTTCCCTTCAATACCAAAATAAGCCTATTGTATTAGAGACCCATGATCCCACCATAAAAAAAATAGACCAATAATACTCCACTGATGACAATTGAATCTTCACCAATGTCGAACAAGTAGTAGCAGCACTTTAAAATAACAAGCAATACCTTCAACTTATACGGGCAGAGCAGTAATTTTACAAGAACGAGCAGTACTTTCAAGGAGGAGCAGTACTTTCAAGGATAAACAGCAGTACTTTGAGCAATTTAGGGTTTCGACAACAGTACTTTGAGTATAAACAGCAGTACTTTGAGTAAACAGCAGTATTTGTCAGCATCCATATTCGACAGCCTGTAACTTTTGCATAAAAGCTCGGATCGACAATCTCTCTAGTGGAAAGTTAGATTGATATATAGAGAACGTCCACCCAAAATTTTGTCACGATCCAACGGTTAATGAAAAAGTTATGATCGTTTCAAAACAGTGCTGTAGTAACCTTACGAAATTTTTTTCAGTTTCTGCAGCAGACTTTGACAACTTATAACTTTTGATTGAGAGCTCTAATTGACAATCACTTTGGTGAAACTTTAGATAAGTATACTGAGATGCACCAGAAAAATTTTAGCTCGATCCAACGGTTCAAGAAAAAGTTATGCCCTCTTGAAAACAGTCTTTGAGTATGACGAAAATTGTTGAAATTCGATTTTCTTCTTCCTTTTTCGCCAAGAAAAACCTTATAGATCCCTATATCAAGAGCTCCCCGCTCTGATACCAATTGTGAAGATCGTTTACAAGCTCAGCTAGGGATAACAATAACAAAGACTAATAACATGCACAACGGAATAAACTAATCAATTCTTTGTTATTGAACAAGGTTTTCATCACCATTAACTAACTAACTAACTATAGACGTTTATAGGAACACGTCTACTAACTAAACTAATAACCTAGGCGTTTACAAGACTATACGCCTAGGACACACACACACCTTTAAGTCGACTACATCTTTGAAGACTTAATTAATTAACACCTACACCCATGTCCTCTTTATATACTTGTCACACCCCCAAATTACCTGTTTTGCAGCGGAATGGAATTCCTGAGGATTGACTGTCATAGCATCACAATCACAGTTATATTGAACGGCCTAAAGTGTCGTTTGGAAAATACATCGTTTGATTTAATAAAACAATCAGAGTTTACAAAGTAGGTCCCAAATGAAAATTCAACTTGTGCGGAAATAAGTTTATTACAATTCAACGATGTTTTAAAGTATGTAAAACCCAAGTGAGACGCGTCGTCACCACGACTCCATGATGTGTCCAAATGCATGCCATGAAGTGAATGCCTTAGATACCTGAGATAAAACATGCTAAACGTGTCAACACAATGGTTGAGTGAGTTCATAGAGTTTGTGTTGAAATGTAAAGCCTTTCGAAATCGTTTATGCAGCAAAGGCATTGTAAATCGTTGATATGTAAAGACTATCAAAATCGATTATGTAGCAAAGGCATTGTAAATCCACTCAGTTCCAAGTCCCGCCCATACAAAACTTGCAACCTGTGTGTTCACAACCCACTGCCAGAATATGCATAGTTTATGTTCAAACAGAAATCGTCAAATGAATTCACAAAATAGTGCATGGCTCAATGTATCGAAATCGTTTATGCAGCAAAGGCATTGTGAATCCACTCAGTTCCAAGTCCCGCCCATACAAAACTTGCAACCTGTGTGTTCACAACCCACTGCCAGAATATGTAGAGTTAATGTTCAAGTCCACATCGTCAAATGAATTCACAATAATCGTAGTGTGAGTTAAATGGTTTCACACTCATCGTTAAAAACAAAATCGTATTTATTTCACTAAGTTCATGACACCAAAGCGTAACATCGCACCAATAAAAATTGGTAATCATCGTTTCATCGCCGCCCTAATAGGTAACTTGCCAAATTACCTTACTGGTTCAAATATAGTGCGCTCGATTTCCCCTAACTGGGTCAATAAGAGCGGGAGTGTTAATTCCAATAGGCCTATTCACTATACTCGCGCTCACCCGCAAGTGACTAATGGTTCATGATGTAGGGACTTCGAACATGGCAAATACTTAGTGACAATAAAACATCGGATATAGCATACAGTTCAA
Organism: Chrysanthemum makinoi; assembly: GCA_910596185.1. Taxonomy (NCBI): domain Eukaryota; kingdom Viridiplantae; phylum Streptophyta; class Magnoliopsida; order Asterales; family Asteraceae; genus Chrysanthemum; species Chrysanthemum makinoi. The sequence continues at coordinate 278,209,643 of OU343222.1, forward strand.
AGCATTTGTGTTCAATTTAAAATGTAGCATGTATCTCCCCCAAGAGTTTGTAAAACAGTTAAAAGAGTAAAAGTGGGGCTATGAACTCACCTGTTGCAATGATTACGATGACAAAAATGGATACACTGAAATATAGCGTGAATCTCGAAAATGACCTATTATGAATGATATGATATGTAATGAGTTGCAATGTAATGTTATGCATGCATTTCGTATGTTATTTATACCATTTACAAGTTTTGAAAAATATTACTTGTCGTCGAAAAATACTCGTTTGACGTCTTGACCCTTCAAAAATGACTTTACAAGTTTTTACGTCAAAATGTCATCCTACAATGGTTTTATAATGATTTATGGTGGAATTTTCACTTTTCGTCGCAAAACAATGTCGTCGGAATATCATGAAATTAACAAAAATGGCTTCGGAAAACTAGTCGTAAAACGGTGTACGTCGATCGTTAGAGAACGAACTCGACGGTTTTGGAAAGTTTGTATCGATATTTAGAAGTTTCAGTTCAGGAGTTTTCGTCCAAAAGGTCTCGATCATAAAGATATTAAGGGTTAAAGATAGTGATTTTGGCTAATTGTTGTGCAGAAAAATGAGTTTCGGCCAAGTTTGAACATCCGTAAATAATTTACTACAACTCCGCTTTACAAACAGCTTGTCATTTTGAAAAATATGGCCGGTGAACTTGATTTTTCTAGAAGACATTTCGTTTCAAAAAGTTTCACATCATGGTTAAAAACAGCCTCAAACATGGTCGTTACAGCTACCGTAACACTTGTATCGTAGAAATAATATAGTTTTTCAGAAAATAATAGTTACGGCAACTTTATGAAAACGTGCATATCTTTGTCGTTTCAAATCCGTTTTCTACGTATAATACGTCCTTAGCTTCGTATCGAAGTAAACTAATATATTTTTGATAAGTCGAAATAATTTGTGAAGCTTAAGGCTCGTTTTTGACCCGAACAAACTAAAAACAGCTTGCTGAATTTTCAGGAAACTATATTTTTCGTCGTCAAACTTGTAAAATCCATAACTTCTTCGTTATAACTCCGTTTTTATCCGTTCAAAAGGCCACGGATTCGTTTTAAAGTATATTTTCTAAATATCAAGGCCAAAAGGTCGTGCCTACTGTCGGTTTTTCCAGAAAATCGAAACAAGAACAGTATACATTTTATATTATAGAAAATAGTTTTCTCGGACAAAACCTATTCTAATCCCTTCAAATCAACTCCAAAACTAATCTAATCCTACCATACACCTTCTTAGGGTGTCATGGGTTCCTAATCACCATCAAGACCAAGAATACCATGGGGATAATTATAGGATGACCAAATATATATATATATATACTCTAAAATCATGTAAAATGGTATAAATCACATATGTCTTGCATGTTGCTCCAAAAATGAAAAGATACATATGAAATGAAAAGGAAACATGAAAAATGAAAGAAACATGCTTACTAGTGAATATGATGAGGTGCAAGTAACAAGGTTTAGCCTAAATACTCTAGATTTTTATTTCAAAATCTTAATAAGAGTATTATCTAGATTGTTTTTAACACTTGGACTTGAAAAAAAGATAATCCCTTGCTAAATCTTGAAGGTGGCCGGTTTTTGGAATGAAACAAGAGAGAAGAAAAAAAAGTTTCTTGACTTGCATTATTTGTGAAGAGTGAATGAAGTGAAATGAGATTTTGTTTGAGTATAAATCTATACTATCAAGTAGAAAAACAAGTGACCAATCAATCAATTAATTTCCAACCCCTATGGCCGGATTTTTGGGATCTTGTTTCTCAAATAATTTTTTTTTTTTTTTTTATTATGTATATATATATTTACTTGTAACAATTTTTAGAAAAGTGTAAGTTATGCGTAGTTAAATGTATAAGTAAAGGTAAATGGAAATTTTTAAGTAAAAGAGATGTTTAATAGATCAAAGTAGGATGTAATGAGATAATAAAAATTGTAAAAATACATTCCTTGTGAAATTTGAGTGATAAAATAATTATCGTATAATTTTTAAGAAACACGTCGTAATAATTTAACTTTAACGATTTATGTACCAAATAAATTTAAAACACTAGGTAAAGTCAAAATATAGTTTTTACAACTAAATGTAAGTATAAAAATATACCAGCATCATTTTTGGAAGTAACGGATTAAATATTCAAAATAATAACTCACGCGATAACGTTTATTTAATATAAAAATTACGCGATAAATGTGAAATGAAATGTCATGAATGAACTAATGTGATGCAAATGATGTCAATGAAATGTAGACTAATCTTAGTCCATATGAAATGTACGTGATGTTATGATCATGAATTCGCCGCTAAACCATAAAGGTTACGCGAATTTGGAACACGTAAACCAAGTTTACGATAAATGTTGAAATAATGAGGCATAAATTATGTCGAGAAATGACCTGAAAGTACGGGTTGTCACATTCGCCCATCCAAAAAGGAATTCAGTCCCTGAATTCAATCGTTGTTAGGTCTAACGGGTTTAGGGTTTGATGAGGCAAGCCTTCCCATTCTCGAGCAAAACCCTCAAAAGACTTTTTGGTAACCGATTTTTACTTAATCCCACAACTCATCAAACAAGAACTGTCATACGATTAGGCTAAATCGGTTTAGGTAACAACTTGTCTCTAGCTCGATCTTTGCAACTCATCAAACAAGAACTGTCACGCGGATCAAACTGGAAACAAGTGGTTTGAAGAAAATCTTTTGAAAATTTGGCTCGATTACGGAATTGCTTACACATATAAGCCTACTACTCCCTTCATTGCATGATTCTTCCTGAATTAGACATAGGTGATCAGGCTATGTATAATTTAGGAGTAACTATGCAATGCTTGGACTAATCGACTCATATGTTATTTGGTGTTGAGTCAGCTGATGTTAAAATTGTGATGAACATCGAGGAGAGAAGACATGGAGAAGTGTCGTTAAAATGATAGTTAAAGTAAAAAGAATTGAAATCCTCGTAAATGATAACAAATCGGAAAGAAAATAAAGTACGATAGATGAGAATATTTTACAACAAGTGGTTTATCAAACAGAAATACATCTTAGGTTTTAAAGATTCGGATATGATGGAAAACATAAACTTGGTACGACATAGTACATAAGGAGAAATAAGACTGTTAGTTTCCGAACTTCTTCAGTCTTCCGCGTCGTTGATACCTTGACGAGCTCCTCCTCCTCCTTCCAACATATATACATTCCCATGAGCACCTTCAACTGGTTGACCTTGGTTTTGAGGACATTGATTCCGATAGTGTCCTTGTTCCCCACATCCGAAGCATGTGACTACGGCTTTACCTTTACAATCCCTGGCTAGATGTCCCGGTGTTTTGCATTTGTGGCACTTGGCAGGGCAAGGACCCGAGTGATGAAAATTACATCGATTACATAGTGGGTGTGTTCCAGCATACCCTCTACCTCTCATTGGTGCAGCGACATAAACCATTCCCGCTTCTTGCCTTCTATTTTGTTGTTGATGACGGTTAGTGTTGCGGTTTTGGTTGTTGTTGTTATCATCTCCTTGGTCGTTTTCCCATTTCCTTTTGTTGTTGTTGATTTGGTTATCGTCGTTGTTGTTGTTTTGGTTATTGTTGTAGTTGGTGCGGTTGTTGGGGTTGTTGTTGTTTTGGTTGGTGTTGGTGTACTTACCTCTCTTCACTACCTGGGCCATGAGCTTTTGAGTCACCCTAATAGCTTCCTCGATTGTTTGTGGATCAAACGAAGTCACATTTCCTTGAATAACTTCGGGAAGTCCCCCGATAAAAGCCTCTAGCAACTTCTCGTTATCCGGTACCATCGACGGGCATAACGCGGCCAATTCCTGAAATCTCCGAATGTATGTGTCAATATCGTACCCAATCGTTACTAGTTCGTAGAACTCCGTCTCCAACTTTTTCACTTCCGTACGAGGACAAAACTTCTTAGTCACCAAACCCTTAAATTGCTCCCAAGTAAGCTTGAAAGCATTCTCCATTCCAATCGGTTGAGCATATGAATTCCACCACGACAACGCTCCATCGAGTAATGTACTTGTAGCAAATTTGACCTTACTATCATCCGGGCAATTACAAAGCAAAAACACGGATTCCAACTTTTCAAACCATCGTACCATGGCCGTGGCTCCTTCAGTCCCCCTAAACTTCGTGGGCTCACCACTTTTGAAATCCTTGTACGAACATCTCTTAACTCCGGATCCTCCGGCATTTCCAGTAGCAGCAGCAAGTCTTGCGGCTACAGCAGCAGTCGCGGCCTCGGCAGCAGCAGCAGCCACCGTTTCCCTTTCAATTCTTAGAGCATCGGCTATGCTATCATTCACCAACTTTTGAATAGCCGCTTGGGTCATTTCAGCTGTGGCTTTCTTCGGTGCCATATCTTCTTCAAAACAAGAGGAAATGTGAGACGTAGCAAAATCCGATGTTAATAATAAACGCTCCAAAGAAATGTGATGAGAATGATAAGTTTGAGGTTATCTTTCAAATAATCGACGGTTTCCTAAGAAATGGGTTATGAGATGTCGTAAGTGCTTCAAATGTATGATGGTTTAGTGACTTAGTGTGAATAGCGTGTAACTCGGCATGTTAGTGATGATATAAAAGAATGAGAGTGACTTTGCCCTTCTTGAAGGCTTCGTCTCGACATTCGACGTTATCGGTAATGAGTCAATTGATGTTGAAATTTGTGACAGGGAATGACAAGGAATTCTCCACATTAGAGTATGAAGAAAGAATAATGGAATGGGCATTTAAAGGCATCCATGTGACAATCGATGTGAAATGAAAGTAAATAACTCGAAAAAAATGTACGTATAAACCGCATGTAAAGTGAACATGCACTTATGATGAAATGATGAGATGCTATGATAATGTAGTTATAGTCTAGGGTCAATGATGCAACCTTGTTTTCTATAACCGAAGCTCTGATGCCAATCTGTCACACCCCAATTACTGTTTTGCGTGGAATGGAATTCACAGGGATTGACTGTCATAGCATCACAATCACAGTTATATTGAACGGCCTAAAGTGTCGTTTGGAAAATACATCGTTTGATTTAATAAAACAATCAGAGTTTACAAAGTAGGTCCCAAATGAAAATTCAACTTGTGCGGAAATAAGTTTATTACAATTCAACGATGTTTTAAAGTATGTAAAACCCAAGTGAGACGCGTCGTCACCACGACTCCATGATGTGTCCAAATGCATGCCATGAAGTGAATGCCTTAGATACCTGAGATAAAACATGCTAAACGTGTCAACACAATGGTTGAGTGAGTTCATAGAGTTTGTGTTGAAATGTAAAGCCTTTCGAAATCGTTTATGCAGCAAAGGCATTGTAAATCGTTGATATGTAAAGACTATCAAAATCGATTATGTAGCAAAGGCATTGTAAATCCACTTAGTTCCAAGTCCCCCATACAAAACTTGCAACCTGTGTGTTCACAACCCACTGCCAGAATATGCATAGTTTATGTTCAAACAGAATCGTCAAATGAATTCACAAAATAGTGCATGGCTCAATGTATCGAAATCGTTTATGCAGCCAAGGCATTGTGAATCCACTCAGTTCCAAGTCCCGCCCATACAAAACTTGCAAACTGTGTGTTCACAACCCACTGCCAGAATATGTAGAGTTAATGTTCAAGTCCACATCGTCAAATGAATTCACAATAATCGTAGTGTGAGTTAAATGGTTTCACACTCATCGTTAAAACAAAATCGTATTTATTTCACTAAGTTCATGACACCAAAGCGTAACATCGCACCAATAAAAATTGGTAATCATCGTTTCATCGCCGCCCTAATAGGTAACTTGCCAAATTACCTTACTGGTTCAAATATAGTGCGCTCGATTTCCCCTAACTGGGTCAATAAGAGCGGGAGTGTTAATTCCAATAGGCCTATTCACTATACTCGCGCTCACCCGCAAGTGACTAATGGTTCATGATGTAGGGACTTCGAACATGGCAAATACTTAGTGACAATAAAACATCGGATATAGCATACAGTTCAAAGCATTTGTGTTCAATTTAAAATGTAGCATGTATCTCCCCCAAGAGTTTGTCAAAACAGTTAAAAGAGTAAAAGTGGGGCTATGAACTCACCTGTTGCAATGATTACGATGACAAAAGTGGATACACTGAAATATAGCGTGAATCTCGAAAATGACCTATTATGAATGATATGATATGTAATGAGTTGCAATGTAATGTTATGCATGCATTTCGTATGTTATTTATACCATTTACAAGTTTTGAAAAATATTACTTGTCGTCGAAAATACTCGTTTGACGTCTTGACCCTTCAAAAATGACTTTACAAGTTTTACGTCAAAATGTCATCCTACAATGGTTTTATAATGATTTATGGTGGAATTTTCACTTTTCGTCGCAAAACAATGTCGTCGGAATATCATGAAATTAACAAAATGGCTTGGAAAACTAGTCGTAAAATGGTGTACGTCGATCGTTAGAGAACGAACTCGACGGTTTTGGAAAGTTTGTATCGATATTTAGAAGTTTCAGTTCAGGAGTTTTCGTCCAAAAGGTCTCGATCATAAAGATATTAAGGGTTAAAGATAGTGATTTTGGCTAATTGTTGTGCAGAAAAATGAGTTTCGGCCAAGTTTGAACATCCGTAAATAATTTACTACAACTCCGCTTTACAAACAGCTTGTCATTTTGAAAAATATGGCCGGTGAACTTGATTTTTCTAGAAGACATTTCGTTTCAAAAAGTTTCACATCATGGTTAAAAACAGCCTCAAACATGGTCGTTACAGCTACCGTAACACTTGTATCGTAGAAATAATATAGTTTTTCAGAAAATAATAGTTACGGCAACTTTATGAAAACGTGCATATCTTTGTCTTTTCAAATCCGTTTTCTACGTATAATACGTCCTTAGCTTCGTATCGAAGTAAACTAATATATTTTTGATAAGTCGAAATAATTTGTGAAGCTTAAGGCTCGTTTTTGACCCGAACAAACTAAAAACAGCTTGCTGAATTTTCAGGAAACTATATTTTTCGTCGTCAAACTTGTAAAATCCATAACTTCTTCGTTATAACTCCGTTTTTATCCGTTCAAAAGGCCACGGATTCGTTTTAAAGTATATTTTCTAAATATCAAGGCCAAAAGGTCGTGCCTACTGTCGGTTTTTCCAGAAAATCGAAACAAGAACAGTATACATTTTATACGTATAGAAAATAGTTTTTCTCGGACAAAACCTATTCTAATCCCTTCAAATCAACTCCAAAACTAATCTAATCCTACCATACACCTTCTTAGGGTGTCATGGGTTCCTAATCACCATCAAGACCAAGAATACCATGGGGATAATTATAGGATGACCAAATATATATATATATATACTCTAAAATCATGTAAAATGGTATAAATCACATATGTCTTGCATGTTGCTCCAAAAATGAAAAGATACATATGAAATGAAAAGGAAACATGAAAAATGAAAGAAACATGCTTACTAGTGAATATGATGAGGTGCAAGTAACAAGGTTTAGCCTAAATACTCTAGATTTTTATTTCAAAATCTTAATAAGAGTATTATCTAGATTGTTTTTAACACTTGGACTTGAAAAAAAAAGATAATCCCTTGCTAAATCTTGAAGGTGGCCGGTTTTTGGAATGAAACAAGAGAGAAGAAAAAAAAGTTTCTTGACTTGCATTATTTGTGAAGAGTGAATGAAGTGAAATGAGATTTTGTTTGAGTATAAATCTATACTATCAAGTAGAAAAACAAGTGACCAATCAATCAATTAATTTCCAACCCCTATGGCCGGATTTTTGGGATCTTGTTTCTCAAATAATTTTTTTTTTTTTTTTTATTATTATGTATATATATATTTACTTGTAACAATTTTTAGAAAAGTGTAAGTTATGCGTAGTTAAATGTATAAGTAAAGGTAAATGGAAATTTTTAAGTAAAAGAGATGTTTAATAGATCAAAGTAGGATGTAATGAGATAATAAAAATTGTAAAAATACATTCCTTGTGAAATTTGAGTGATAAAATAATTATCGTATAATTTTTAAGAAACACGTCGTAATAATTTAACTTTAACGATTTATGTACCAAATAAATTTAAAACACTAGGTAAAGTCAAAATATAGTTTTTACAACTAAATGTAAGTATAAAAATATACCGGATCATTTTTGGAAGTAACGGATTAAATATTCAAAATAATAACTCACGCGATAACGTTTATTTAATATAAAAATTACGCGATAAATGTGAAATGAAATGTCATGAATGAACTAATGTGATGCAAATGATGTCAATGAAATATAGACTAATCTTAGTCCATATGAAATGTACGTGATGTTATGATCATGAATTCGCCGCTAAACCATAAAGGTTACGCGAATTTGGAACACGTAAACCAAGTTTACGATAAATGTTGAAATAATGAGGCATAAATTATGTCGAGAAATGACCTGAAAGTACGGGTTGTCACAATACTAGAAGATTAGGGTTTACAAATCTCTACGAAGGACTAATAAGTAAAACTTCTTTTGCAAGCAAGTCCTTCCATCTTTTTGTAGGTTTCGTTCTTGTCGTATTAAGTCCCTCTTGTTTCATTCTTTTTGTCTTATCAACTCAAACGTATAATTCCCAACAAATACATATTTCTTCCTATTTATAGTTTGCACTCTTATAGGTCCGCACAAATCCATATGAAGGGTATGCAGAACATCCATAACTGAGTTTGTGGGTTTGGGTTTATGGGCATATTTCTTGCTTTTTCCCAATTGGCAAGTGAACAAGATGATCTTTTCATACTTTAACTGGTAAGCCTCTTACAAGATCCTTTCTGGAAAGATTATTAATGGTGCCGAAGTTCAAGTCATTGAGACGATGATGCCATAACCATGACTTTGTTTTTGAAGCCTTTGACAACAAGCAGATTGGAGAAGACTTCATCATGTCTTCGATAGAGATGGTGTATAGGTTTGAACCACGAGTTCCTCGTAACAGTTCCACACCATCAAGTTCTCTAACGAAACATGTATATTTTCTAAAAGCGACCTCTAGATCGGAATCACAGAATTGGCCAACAGAAAACAGGTTATGACCAAGACCTTCAACATAATATCCCCTGGAGATTACACTATCACCAACAACATAATCTCCATAACCCATAATTGCACCAAAATGATCGTTCCCGAATCTAACAGTCCTGATGAATTTACTCACGAAGTTCATGAGCCGTGAGCGATCTCCAGTCATATGCTTGGAATGTACTGAGTCCATGTACCACAGTAAGCGATTTGAACGATCCCTGCGGTTGAACACGACAAAAATGGATAATCGGATAATTGGGATCCCCATGCAAGAATGGGTTCCATTTGGTTAGTAACAGAGATTGGAACACCCACATCAGAAACAGAATCAATGGAATCATTAGGGATAGATGCAGTGCTAGTGTCCGTATTTGACCTATTCAAAGTATGTTCACTTCTTAAAGGAATAGTTCTACCAGTAGGCATCCATTTGCTAATGGGTATTGACTTAGATAATTTAGGGCACAACTCATTAAGCCTAAGCTTGCGGCCAGTAGGTATCCACTGATAATCTACATTACTAAATTTTCTTCCTGTGGGTTTCCAATGTTTTCTAACCTTCTTCCACCATTGCTTTCTAGCCTTATTAACATGATTGTTGGCATTAACGATTTTAACTGGGTGTTTAACAGAATTAATCAAATCATTCATGCCACACACATGATTAGTAATGTGAAACCAAGCAATCATCATTACATGTTTTGCGAGATAGTAGCGAGAATTTGAATTAATTACGTGACGGCTTATAGCTAATACTAGAATCAACACGATTCGTTTTATTCAACTCAAACTTAATGTTCCTGGGGTGGTCTTCTACTCTCTTCCATTGCACATTTTTAGCTTGCGAGGTCCTATCTTGCTTTGTATTGCCTGGAGGGTTTGACCCGCTTGCTTTTGTGTCACTGATTACTCCTGTAGAGGGAATTATGGGAGCATTAGTTGGTTGGGCTACCTTTTGCATTCCTGAACTAGAAGTGCAGGGATCTGAACTACTTGAAGGCACTTTAGAGTTCACTTTCTTAACACTGGGCATAGAATGGGTTGCATACTTGGCACTAGGCATAGAACAAGGCATCACAACTTTATCTTTCTCACGTAAGGATTTAGGACATGTTGCTCTTAAACATTCTAACAGCTCCTGAGATCGTTTGGCCTGAATGCACGCAAACCTAATTTCACTATCAAGTGTCTTATTTATGAAATCCTCTTCTACAATCTCACAGAGACATTCTAGACTATCCTTAAGATGAGCAAAATAGTTATGAAACACAAGTTTGTTGTTTCTAAGATGAGGAGGAATGTATTTAACAGTCACAGTATATTTAAAGTCTTCAAATGATTTTGATGCAACATTCTCATTAAAGACAAGTGGCATTTTCCCTTTTACCCGACTCTTCAGATTCTCAATTTCCTTTTGTAAAGACGTTATTTTTTCGTTGTTCTTGTTACGAGTGGCTTTTATTGAATCATATAACTCTTTAAAGTTTCGTTTAACTTTTTCATTTTCTTATAGAAAACTCTCATTTTCCTTTTGTAAAACATTAACCAAGTTTTGAAGATGAAAAGTTTGAGAACACTGAGAATCTAAAAGAGGAGGCATTTGGGAGCCAGACACATTGTTCTTTTCACCCTTTAATTGTGATATTTGGGCTTTCAACTTTCTGATCGTGTTACAGTGAGCTTGAATCTGTTTGTCACATTTATTTATTTCAAAAACTGCATCAAACTCTGGAGCATTTGAGGATGTCTTGATGTTTGAAATTTTGACATTTTCCTTGAGATGTTGATATTTTAGTTGCAAATCAAAATGTTCAACTTCTAGTTGAGAAAAGTGTTTTACCGCATTATCGTGGATCATCCCGGTCAATTTTCTCATTTAGTTTTGAGTTTTTGTTTTCAAGCTCTATGACACGATCATGGTAAACTTTCAAAGCAAATGTGATAATTCATGAAATTGAGACGCAAAGAATGGAATGCTTAGTAACAAAGATAAAACACATCTTGAGCTACACAACTCAATACTAAGTTCTCATTTAAGATATGCATGTTCTTCCTTTCAATTTCATTATATTTGAGTTCCCGCTCATAATCATTTACGTCAACTATCATTGCATCAAATTCCTTTTCCATTTCTTTTTCTTTATATCTCGAAGTTTATTCCCTTTTGAAGACTCTCAAATTGACCTTTTAATTGTTTAAATAAAGGCATGACTTCAGTTAAATAGCATTCCTTAGTTTGCTCAAAACCCCTTTCCCCTTGCAGTTATCCCCTAGGTGTGAGTCTCTTCTTACATGTTTTCTCAAAATCAACAAATAGTTGATAAACAACATACAGGCTGATTAAGGTCTTGCTGTTAGTGGAAATAGTTCTAGGGACTAAATGCATTGGTGTATTAGGAGGGTACACAGTAGCTACAGGCACTTTCCTAAGGGGAGGGTTTGTTTCAACAAGTACATTCGCTTTTTGCATATCCATGTCTTTCTTCCAAAAAAATTATTCTGGGGTTAATTGAGTTTGAGGCTTAAACTTGTTCAAGGAGATCCAATTTTCCTTAATGTAATCATGAGATTTAAAGTTGATGTTATATTTAATGCACCAGGGATCTTTAAGCTTATTATTCAGTTTTTCCTTAGTGACATCTTCTAATTTTCTATCTTCCTCAGTGCAATCAATGCATGAAGGTTTTTCTCTAGGCTTGAGGATCTCATCACCATCATAGACAACCTTTTGAGCAGCTTTTGCTATTTTACCATACTCAGGATTGGGTTCCTTAATAATGGGTATACTATGCTTATCACTTAAGACTCTGTGCTTCTTGATCATGTGAGCAGTCTGGATGGTATTCCCTTGTACGTACAACTTATTTTCAAGCTTGTTTTTCAAAGTTTTTAGATTGGAAAAGTCATTCAAAAGTTTTGATTCCTTAGCATTAAATTCTTGTTTAAGCACTTTAACATTTTCTTGAAGTTCTTGCTTTTGCTTAACAGTTTTAGAAATCTTTTCTTGTAAGGAGTTTAACTCTTGTTTTTACACTTCTTCTCTAAAATTACTTTTTCTAATAATTGTACGCATTTGGTTATCCATTTCCTGCCACCTGTAGTTAACTCAAACTTAGCACGTTGTTCATAAATGGAAACTTGTTCTTTATAGGCATTCACCGTAGATACAGAATCATCGGGGCACATGCAAAGGTATTCATAAACAATATAGTCATCATTGACTGCAGAAGATGCATCACTTGGTACAATCTCACTTTCACTTTGTATCAAATATTGATCATATGGAACAATATTACTATTACCCACATTATCAATATCTGATTCATTAGTTTCATGTGATTGTACTTCGTTATGTATCTTTTGCTCATCAACTTCATCATATAGTTTTAATACCTCTTAAATGATTGAAGCTTTGGATTGACCAGCCTGTTGTGGTGACGAGACCTTTGGAGAGACCATTGGTGAAATGCTAGCCATGAAGATTGTCTGGGCAGTAGGTTCATCATCAAAATCAGAGTCAAATTCATCACGTCTACCACTACTTGAAAGGCATTTTGATGATTGTGACCTATTTCCTGAATTGGCTGCTCATCCACATCAACATCATTTGTTTTGGCATTTCCTCAAGAAGAAACAACAACTCTTCTTCATCCAAACCGCACCACGCCCGCTGAAGCTTGCACCAACAAAGATTTTGTCCCCTAAATACTCGCATTTTAAGGCGCTTTGGGAGATGTGCGTTCCTTGCAATGTGTCCATCACCACCACAGCTTGTAGCACTTGATTGGTTTTGCTTACCTTGATTTGCATTCCTTCCACGATTCGATTACCACATACCCTCCACCGTACCTTGTCCACCTTTTCCTTGTTCATACTCAGCCTACCTTGAACGGGTTGTACCATAATCTTTCCATCTCTAACCATAGCATGATTGTGTAGATTGGATGCAGTTATGATTTCATTGTTAGTGTGTAGACTGTTAGTGTGTGGAGTGAGGTTTAAGTTTTGCTTCACCATAAGAGCAAGTTGATTAATGAAATGTTCCATGACTGCATCAGCATCAGGTTGCTTGAACCTTGGATCGGGAATGAGTCTGTGATTACCATTTCCAAAGAGGTATGACTTGTGAAGCTTTGGTAGTAATCCCTACTGTTGGAATCACTCCTAAACCTAAATCAAGTGTTAGTGATTCATATGTAATAGTTAGCTTAAGTATGGGCTTTATGTTAGTATTTAGTCTTAGGCTTATGTAGAAGGCCCATAAGCCTAGGCCTAGTCCAATAAGGAAAAGGATGGGAACTAGGAGTGTTGCCCTAGCTTCCCTCCTATAAATACTATGTAATAACCCTCACTTGAGGGTTGGTTGTTCAATTTATTTCTTTCACATACTCTACGCATAACCGTATTATTATTTCGTGTGTGTGTGTTTAGTTTATTGTTCATCCGCCTTTACTATCTTCTCTTCTTGATGCTTGTGTTGTAAAACTAGTGACCTAACAGTGGTATCAATCGCCTACTAGTTGGGTGAACCGTATTGCTTTTGAAGTGGGTTTTGGTCCTACGCGTAAAGAATACGAGCTACTTTGGTTCGCTTAAAACACGTTTTTACACTTTTTAATCCAAGATTCTTGTCCTTTCAACGTTTTAAGGTGTTAAAATAACTGTTTTTGGCAAAAAGTTTCAAACTTTACGCGTGGATAAACGTTTTTGAGCTTGGTTTTTAACGAGGTAGATGTTCTACTACATAACTCGCTTTTGACACTTTAATCATCAAGTTTCACACTTTTGTGTTATTTTGGTGATATTGAAGCTATTTCATCACAAAACCGGTTTAGAAACACTTTGGGCAAAATCATTTTACGAGTAGTTCTACGCGTAGTAAAACCCTATAACTACGCGTAACTCACTCCTTGGTTTGATCTTCAGTTTCGTGGTTTACTCCGTGTTTTTTTGCTTGGATAAGCCTAAAATACGCCGACTTTGGGATATCTTTTGCATCGTGATAGTGTAAAGATCACTTGGGCTAAAACCCTAAACTTACGCATAAGCATAAGCTTACGCCAGAGAACATCCACGATAAGATTCATCTTACCTAAGCCTAGTCTTACGCATAAGGTAATCCCTACGCCTAAGTTTTCTACGCCTAACTTTACACGCATAACTTTAGTGCTTTTTTCCCTGCCAGTAAGCTAAACCTACGTGTAACTTTTGCTGTTACGCATAACTTTGGTGTTTTAACGCATAAGTGCTACTTGGTTTATTGTGATTTCTACGCCTAAGGATACTTCATCAACAAAGGTTCATTCGACTACAAAGATCCATTTTATAACACAAGTTTTCAACATGTCACAACCACCATACTCTAACTATTTCTCTTACACTTACACTCAACGCCAACAACAACTAAGTCCACAACATCAACAATGGAATCAACAACAAGCAATTTATCAACAACAATTTAATCAACAACATACTCCACAACTTGCAGCAATTCCACAACCTCAAATGGTTCAACCACCACCAAGTCTTCAAGTTCAACCCTACACAAACGATTTCAATCAACATCCATCAAGGAACACTATGAAGGAACCCACTTGGTTTGCAAAGATGTGTGAAGCTTTAAGCAGCCAACAATCAATTCATGAGGCTGGATCACTTGATAGACCTCCAATGCTCACTCCAGAAACTACGATCAATGGGTGATTAGGTTCTTTAGGTTTTGTGATCTAAAGAAGCCACATGGAAAGTTCTTAAAGAAGGTTATCCTTGAAGGTCCATTTCAGATGCCTACTGTCATTGTACCCGGAGATCCAAATGCTAATCCACCAAGAGATGAATAATCAAACATTGCTACATCAAGCAGCACCTAAGCGAAGAACTTCTACACTATGAAGCCTGATGAGCTTGCAATGCAATATATCCTTTAGGATTACCAAACCCAATTCTTCGAAGTGTTGATGCTCAAAAGACTGCAGCAAGATGCTTATGGGAACATATTCATCTTCTTATGGAAGGATCTGCACTCAATCACGAGGATATGGAATCCAAAATTTACTTGGCTTATGAACACTTCATGATTGAACCCGGAGAGACACTAGAGTCTTATCATCATCGATTCTCAGACATCATCAATGATTTGGATAAACACAACATCATCATGCCAAGAATTGCCGCTAATACTAAGTTCCTGAGTAGTCTTGGTCCTGAATGGGAGAAGTATGTCATTTTTCTCCGTTCACGTTTAAGAACATGCATCATTCTACATACGGATTGTTGTACGATTACTTGAAGCCTCATGAAAAGGAAGTTGATCGTGAAAGGATTCTCCGTGTACAAACTGCTCCACAGTCACATCCGGATAATCAACAACTTGCCTTGTATGCTCAAAACAGTTATTCTCCTCAACTAGCAACTCAACCAACTGCTACAATCACACCAAATGATCCTTCACAGAAACAATCTCAACAAACTCAATTGGTTCCATACAACAACAACAATGCTCAAGCATTTGTCGCTGAAGCTAATGAGGAATCCGATCCGCTCAAGCATTGCAACAAGGATTTGTTATGATTGCTAATGCTTTTGGCCGTTATACCAACAAATCCAACAATCGTATTCGCTCCTCATCTAACACAAGGAATCAAGCTGTTGTGAACAATGGACGAGTTGAAGTTGTCGAATCATGGTTATGGTCGTCCGATGGGCGGTGGTCAAGGGTTTAATGCTGTGGGTAGGAATAACAACAGAGCTCAAGTGGTGGAACAAGGAAATGCTCAGAATGGGTTGAATGGTCTTCGATGCTACAACTGCAATGAGAAGGGACACTGGCTAATGCATGCCCAAAGCCGAGGACTAGGGGCAGTGCTTATCACAAAGAGGCTTTCTTTTGGCTCTTAAGGATGAAGCTGGTGGAACTCTCACAGACAAAGAATAGAGATTTATGGCAAATGCACTCGATGATGATATGGAGGACTTGCAGGCCAATGCACCAAGTTATGTTGATGGCTAATATGCATGAGTTACACATGAGTGACACAAGCCTAGTGTATGACATCGATGGCTTGTCTCAGCAACCGAACAAACCATATTTATCTTCGATCTAATATCTCCGCCAACATCTAATCCGCAGGCTCGAATGTTCAAAATGAGTCGCCCACATCTCATTCCGACGATTTTCAACTAGACCCCGTAGTTATATTTGACGATCAAGATGACCTTATGGTTTCCCTCAATAATCAAATTGACTCCGGGTTATTTGAGGATCTAAATAATGATCATGTTGTGACTCACGCTGAACACACCGAACTTTTGCCTTCCGATTTTGCTCGTTGCTTAAAGACCAACAATCCATAGTGGAAGAATGTCGTGCATTAATCAGACTTGAAAAGTAAAATGCACTGTTAACCAAGGATTTTGAATGTTTACAAAAGCAACTCAACTTTTTCAAAACTCAAGAAAACGTGAAAAGGTTTTGAAAGCTTTGCCAAATCTCATCAAAACGAAAAATATTTAGAGAGACAGATGTGATCTAGCCGCTCAAGAATGCTTTGTTGTCCGAAATAGAACAACTGAAACATGAACATAAAAAGCAAATTAACGCTCTTACCTTGGAAAATAAAAAAGCTAAGGCCGAAGTTGTTAACTTGTCAAAAACAGTTCTCAGCATACAAAAAGCATTCAACGAAACGAATAGATGATCATCTTGAAGAAATTATCGGCTTGCAAAACAAACTTAAAGAGTTTAAAACTGTTGTTTACAAACATGGTGAGTCGGTCACGGCTATTGAAAAGTTTACTTTAAAACCCAATCCAAATGGATATGGACCTAATCTTGCCGATTAAAACCTAAGCTTTCAACCAAAGCATTCAAACCAAATCCGAGTTTCCAAGTGAAAATATAAAATTGATAATTTTGTTATGAGTGTTGTTGAATATCATCGTCAAGAGGAATTAGATGCATAAGACGAGAGTCGATCAAAATTAGAAAATGTTGTTTACAACAAACCTTTTAACTATTCAAAAGCGGTCACTTTCGTCACACCAACGGATTCTTCTAACACACCAAGGATTATCATTAAAACACCTGAGTCTTCTAATGTTAATCCCAAAACAGATTATGCACAAACTTATGGTCCTTTACCTTCCATCAGTGAAGTAAACTCAAAACCTGAAAATCGCAAAATTCTGAGATATTTTGACATTTTCATGGCTGACCTCAAAACTTTACAACATGAGATAGAATATCATTCTCAAATCAAAGTTCAACATTTTCAATCGCCTCTAGTGCGAGAACAAAGAGACATTTTTTAGAAAAATCTTTTACCAAATGTTAAAAATTTGAAAAATTGTGCATTGTCTTGGGAAAAGGACTTTCATAAGGAACTTTGATTGATGAAGGTCGTTTTCGAGAAAACAGAAACATCTATTTCTAATACTAAACGTAAAAGAAAATGTTGAGAAAAGATGTTGATCGACTCTTGGAAGATGTCATCTCGGTGCGATGTCCATAATGTTGTGTTATTGAATTCTTTGTCATATGCATTTGATTATATCTCTCGCCGATACGTTGATTCTGTGGTAAATGTTGAGAACACTGATAATGTGCTTCAGATCGAGTCTTTAAAAGTTGAAAATGAACGATTGTCAAATGAACTTTCAAATGCAAAACGTCGTCTTAATTGGTGTCAAAAAGATATTCACGATCAACAACTTGTCTTTCAACACAAAATCGCCAGCTATGAAAAATCTTCGATCCAAAAATTGAGCAACCGGATGATCAAAACGTGTCTTTTAAGTGTCAAATCTCAAAATATGAACAAGAACTTGCAAAAGTTAAAAAGGAATATGGTGTCATATTTGATTTACTCAAAAAGACTCGTGATGAAGCATCAAATGAACTTGATCATTATCTTGCACACACTAAAAAAGTTATGCATTTTGTCGAAATCTTCGTCTGAAAATCAAGATCTGATTCACACTATCTTTAAGTTAAGAGAAATGTTAGGAAAGTATGAACAACTTTCTATCAGTGATTAAGAGAATAGCCCAAGTAACACTTAGTAATCGTGAACCTAGAATCCCTACTGCCAAATCACAAGTTGCGAACGTGCTTCCTTCTATCAAAACAGAATAGTTGCCTCTTTTCCAAACGTCCGCACTTCACGTACCTAGAGCACTACAAGGAAGAATAGGAAGTTGCGACCTAAGAAAAGATCAATAAAGAATGCTAAAGTAGAAGAACACCCTAGGACTATGAATAAGACTCACATTGCTTCCACTATAGTAGGCGTCCGAAAATGTAATAGAAATAGTGATGTAACAAATGCTAAACCTTTAAGTACTTTTGATATTCAGTCCGATGCACCTTGTGTTATTTGTCGTAAAAGTATGAATTCTGATTGTCATGATAAATGTGTTTCTAAAGCTATCATCTCTCGCTTAAGGAATCCTAAGAATCGTAATACCTCTAGGCCCACTAATCTTTCTAAGTCTCAGGCTTGGTAGACCGCCTCTTTAGATTCTAAGAAACGCATTGTGTCCCTCAGAGCTCCAGTTTCACCTCCTAGGAATGTAGTACCACCTAGTGCATTCACTAAGACTAAAGCAAATACTAGTTGGAGATGGCATAAATGGATATATAACACACTAGGATTTAAATGGATACCTAAAGCTATTGATGTGTGTATGTCTACTATACCGAACCCTCTAACATTTCGGGTTCCACATCTACTTCTATTCCATCCGTGTCGTCCGTGTGTAATGCGTGATACGATCATTCTCTGGATTGTTGATAGCCGATGTTCCCGACACATGACAGGCAACCTTAAACTGTTATCAAACTTTATTATAAAGTTCATTGGCACCGCCGATTCGAATGATCACTTCGCAGCTATCATGGGCTACGGAGACTATATCAATGGGAACATCGAAATTAGCAGGGTTATTATGTGGAAGGCCTCGGTCACAACTGCTTTCAGAGGTCAGTTCTGTGATGGAGATTTGGAGGTTGCTTTCAGGGAGAAATCTTGTTTCATTCGTGATCTACAAGGAAACGACCTTATGTCTGGCTCGCGTAATTCAAGTCTCTACACTATCTCTATGCAAGACATGGTTGCTTCATCTCCCATTTGCTTACTTTCAAAGGCAACATCAACAAAATTCTGGCTATGGCACCGCCGCTCTCTCACATCTAAACTTTCAAACCATCACCAACCTTGCTCGACACAAACTTGTTAAAGGACTCCCACGTTCTCGTATTCTAAAGATCACCTTTGCTCAACTTGTGAACAAGGGAAAAGCACTCGTGCTCATTTTCCTTCAAAGGTGGAACACAGCTCTCAAGATGTGCTTCATCTTCTTCACATGGATTTGTGTGGCCCGATGCGCCTGCAAACGATCAATGGCAAACGCTACATCTTAGTAATTGTTGATGACTATTCACGCTGGACTTGGGTCTACTTTCTTCGAAGCAAAGACCAAGCTCCACAAATGATCATCACCTTTCTTACGAAAATACAAGTTCAACCAAACACCGCACAAATAAGAACATACAAAGGAACTGAATTTGTTAACAAAACTCTTCGTGAATTTTATGAGAAAGTGGGAAAGATCGACATCTATTGCACGTAACACCGAACAAAACGGAGTTGTTGAAAGACTAAACCTAACGTAGTGGAAGCCGCAAGAACAATGTTAATCAATGCTAAACTCCAGATTACTTATGGGCGTAAGTCAGATCTATCGTGATGCTATACTCAAAACCGCTCTATGATTACAAAACGCCACAACAAAACACCTTTTGAGCTTGTCCACAACTAAAAACCGAATCTCAAACACTTTCATGTATTTGGATCTCTTTGCTATCCTAATAATGATCGTGATGACTTTGGAAAGCTCAAAGCCAAAGCCGACATTGGAGTCTTTATTGGATATTGTGATAATTCTAAAGGTTTCCGAACTGGAATCGCCATCAAACAAAGGAGGTTATGGAAACGATTCATGCTCATTTTGATGAACTTACGGAAATGGCTTCGAGTATAACAGCCTTGGAACCCGTCACAACCGCTTAAACTTCCCCAAACCCCATCATCACCGAACAAGCCCCCACCTTACTCACAACAAATGGAAAGGTTATTTGCTCCTCTGCTCAAAGGATCGATATTGATGAACGTGCTCCAGGTGTATCCGCCAAGCTCACCGCCAACCCGATAATACTCTTATACCCGATACACCGCTACAACAACTACGTTGAAGAAGCACCACCGCATTGACTCTACAACACAACAGCTTGAACAAACCGCTTCCAACAATGATGAACCGCCGATGATGTTTCAATGAAGTACCCCACCGCAGATTTTGATCCAAATGCGTTCTTTAACCCGCTTGCTAATGAAACTATTGCACCGATGTCGCTAATCATCAACAAGCCATTTGAATCCTCAAAATCTGCACAATGTATACCAACATCAACCCTCTACACATAGATGGACAAAAGACCATCCTCTGAAAATATTATTGGCAACCCGAATCAACCAGTCGTTACGAGACAACATCTTCACACAGATGGTGAACATTGCATTTATGCACTCACCGTCCAGCCAAACAACCTAAAAACATTAAGGATGCAATGACAAAAGATAACTTGATTGAATCCATGCAAGAAGAACTCAACCAATTCAAACGCCTTGAAGTATGGGAATTGGTTGAAAGACCAACAGGGTCTACGCCATTGGTCTCAAATGGATTTGGAAAACAAATTGATGTCAAGGGAACGTTATCGAAATAAGTCACGCCCTGGTGGCTAAGGGTTATCGACAGAAGAGGGTATTGACTTTGAAGAATCATTTGCCCTGCTGCTCGCCTTGAGGTCGCTCGATATTTCGCGCTTTCGCGCTCATATGAACATAACGGTCTTCATCGATGGATGTCAAAACCGCTTTTCAATGGACAACTTAAAGAAACGGTTTATGTCACCAACCGTATGGATTCGCTGATCCCGAAGCCCAACCATGTCTACAAACCGAACAAAGCTCAGATGGTCTCAAACAAGCTCCTCGTGCATGGTATGATAAGCTATCATCTTTCCTCATTGCCAATAATTTTACCAAAGGTTCGGTCGACCCAACTCTTTTCATACAATATCACGGGAACATATTTTAATTGTTCAAATTTATGTGGATGACATCATTTTGGGTCAACACATAAAAAGTACTCAATCGCTTTGCAAAACTAATGAAGAAACATTTTGAAATGTCCATGATGGGTGAACTTACGCTCTTTCTAGGACTGCAAGTTCATCAATCACCCTGTGGTATTTTCTTGAGTCACCCAAATATGCCCTTGAAATTGTTAAACAAATTTGGAATGCAAACCTGTGACACTTATGCCACACCAATGGCTCATACCAAGAAGCTGGACGCTGATTTACATGGGAAATTGGTGGACCCTACCAAATACCGTAGTATTATTGGGCCTCTCATGTATCTAACAAACAGCATACTGATATTGTCTTTGCCGCTTATCTTTGCTCCCGCTATCGGCCGCGACCAACTAAAACCCACCTCTCTGAGGCTAAAAGAATCCTCCGATACATCAAGGGAACCATCAATTTGGGAAACTGGTATCCGAAGGATTCGGTTTTGAACTAATAGCTTTTTCAGACGCACACCACGCAGATGCTTAGACTCGGAAAAGTACTTCGGAGCTTTACAATTTCTTGGTGACAAAATGGTGTCCTGGCAATCGAAGAAGCAGGATTGTACATCGCTGCATCAACCGGCAGTAATATGTAGCCATGTCGTGTTGTGCTCAAGTCATTTGGATGAGAACACAACTCAAAGACTATGGTTACGTGATTTGACAGTAATCCCGATGTACGTGCGACAATCGGAGTGCTATTGCAATCTCGCGGCAACTTGCTCAACACTCAAATCAAAGCACATCGATCTTCGATATCATTTCATCAAGGACCACGGAATGGTATCGTTGAATTATACTGGGTACGTAATACCAATATGTATCTTCTCACCAAAGCCTTGCCTCCGCTAGGTTTAATGAGTTGGTCCACCGGATTGGTATGAGGTGTTTGACTCAAGAGGAATTGGATGATCTCCTAAAACATTCTTAAAACCTACCAAACACCAAAACCTCTTTTGTAAATATTTTTCAAAAACAAAATACAAAAATATAAAATCAGATAAAACAAAAAAAATATTCTTCTATCTATATTTCTTTTAACATGGCAAGTACAATTCTTCCGCCAACACTCAAATCTTTCAAAATTCAAGATTTTTCCGATCAAGTGTTGAGGGGAGAAAATAAATCTTAATCAAGCTTCAAAACAACACTGTACTTGCATGTTACCTAATCCCGGGTTGTTTCTTTAAAATGGTGGTTACATTTTGGTTCACCTGACACTCCTGACTAAAATTTATAACCTTTCATTACTTTCTTATGTCAAGGGGGAGTGTCGTCAAGTTTCTTTCTTAAAATCTTCGTTTGGTAACCAAAATGGAAGTTAAAAAGGCTTTGGATGAAAATGGAAAAGGTGGAGGGACTAAAACTGCCAAAACCTTAAAGTTATTTTAATAAAATACTCCACCTAACCTCATTTAATCTATTAATTTATCATCACCAACCCAATCCTACGATAAGAAATCATCTTCAACCGTGTTTTGATCATCATTTTGTAAGTGTGTTAGTAAACAAGATTTTAAACAATGGTTTTGAATTTTCTATAAATCCAACGGCTAAAACTGAGTTACAATGATTTTGTGTTCTAACGATAAGCGTATGAACACACAATCAAGTTTGTGTGTTTGTGGTTAAATGATTGTGTCAAAACGCTTCTTTAACATCAATGATACATTTTCATCACTCAAAACACACCCGTAAACATGAATTGATTGATTTGGAAATTAGGGTTTATGCAGTGGTTTGGGTATTTTCAAATGAGAATGTTTTGGTAAAAAGATTGTTGTATGAGGTTGTTTTATGTTGAATTGAACATATCTATTGCTAGAACTTACCTTAAAACACTAAATGACAGAATTGAAATTTAGGGTTCTTGTTCATACATTTGGGTATTTTTGATTCATGGCTTATTTGATGTTAAAACTTGCATAAGACAACTCATAGGCTTCTAAGACTCCCGTAAAAACTTTGGTGCAATTCCATGGCTAGATTTCTTAAGCGTAATTTGAAACTATTAGTTGCCTACGCAAGTAATCTTACGCTAAAATGTTTGATGAGGTTTCATGCCTGATCCGTTTAGAATGGATGTGTGTTAATATTGATGCTATGATGATTTTATTTCGTGCTGCTACACGTAAAATTCGTAATCAAGGTCATTAGCAATCTACGCATAAGGATCACCTTACGCCAGAAGGTTATGCGTAGAAATCTTACGCGTAGCCGTTACGCCGTAAGGTTCTACAAAGGACTACGCCAGATCCTCGTGAAGGATATGCGTAAACAAGGACCACTACGCGATAAGGTCTACTCTTTGTAAGCCTTACGCTGTATATTATATGCCACTGAAGCTTCTACGCATAAGGCCCCTTTTCCTACGCTGTAATATTTTTACGCCGTAAGGTTCCACGCGATAAGCTTGCGCTTCACGCATATAACTCCCTTTTTACGCATAAGCTACCATTTCTACGCCTAAGCCTTGATCAAACCTTCATTATGAATTGTTACGCGTGCAAACTTGTAAATAAATAAATCATAACGCCATGAAACCAATAATGTCACTAATAAGCTTAAACGCTAATATGTTGTGAAAAATAAGTGATAACATAAACTTTAAAACTTAAAGTTAACTAACTCACAAAACTTTTCTCGACATCATTGGACTATTGAACAAACAAGTGACTTTGGACTCTCAGAATAATCATTGACATATATCATTCAATAAGTAGACAAAAAACCTTCTATTGACTAACATTATGTTTTTCGATATGTTGGTTCTTTTGGCTAAATGTGTTTCGTGATCACCTACATGGAATCTCAAATGAATGTGGATGCACCAAATGTTCTCACCTTGCCGATATTTTTCCTCATGGTTATCCGATGAAGATTGAAAGAATAATCTTCGTGGTCGACTTTGAAACTCTCACCGCCGAATCTTCTTGTCTCATTGTTGCGGATATTCTCAAGAATCATCCCTATCGTAACATGCTCACCAACTCACATCCCTGAGATCTACATACACAATTCTCGAATACAATGCAAATGATCAAAGGTCAAAATGTTGTAACCGTGACTCAATCACAAACAACTCACCATCACACCTCGCAGACTGGCGTACGTTCTCCCTCATTCCCCACATCATACCAACTCAATTCTCTCACGCACCAACCAAGAGATCGCTCGCAATTTTTGATTGATATTGGGTATGACGAAGCTTCGTGAGTAATCAATAAGCATTCTCACGCTGATCTCAAGAACATTCCTCGGGAGAACCTCTTTATATCATCATCACAAAATCCTTTCGGTCGGATAAATGGCTATGAGCATCCCAAGCTCAGGAACCGCAAATCTTCTGGGCTCGATCAACATGAAGCACATTGTGAAGCTCGATTGGGATGACATGATGACATTCCTCAAAAAGCTTGGCTCAAAGATTCCTTACATCGATATACTAAACCGTTGATCCAAAGAGCACTTGGATATAACCCCGATATCCCCAAGAGAATCAATGACCCCATAATCATGACATGTTGATCAACCCACTCTAACCGCCGATTTAAGGAGTCAACTATCAAGAAACAAGGTGTCTGGTTGCCAAATCACCTTCTCTCAGTGAACTCAAACAGCTCAACTCTATAAAAGGTATTTGGTTGCCGTGGAAGAGAACAAAGTTGGTTTCTTGATGATAAATCTTTCCGTACACCTACCGGAAAACCGTAAGAGGAAGTCGAGGAAGTGCCGCAAGACCGAGTCGAGGAAGTTCCCCAAGAGGAATCCTCCAAGTAAGAGGAAAGTTCCCACCAAGGAAGCTATTCCTATTCCTATTCCCAAGATTGAACCGAAAAGCTAATGAGGACTCGGGGTACGATATTGATGAAGAGATCTTTACTCAAACCAAGTAAAGATGAACTCCCAACGTACCTAAACCCCACCACCTCAAACAACACAAAGGGAAGACTCCAAGATTGAGCAATGTGTTAAGAAGAAGAATCAGATGAAGAGCAACAGATGCAAATATACAGAAAAGTTCAAATTCATTAGACTCCAACACGGTAAAAAGAATTTGCTAAAGATCAAATGGGTGGCCCCGAGGGTCGAAAGTGGTGGAGCTAACCTTCACCAGTCCCGCGTTAATCAACCCGATAAGGGATCCGTGCCACCACTCAGCAACAAAAAGCGCGTGGAAGATGCTATTGATTATAACATTGAAGAACCTAAATCGAAAAATCCAAGAAAGATAAAGTGATGAAAAGCTAAGTCCGAAATGAAGAAGATGTTGAGTATGATAAGTTTCTTCTAGATAGTCTCCGACGCTCAAAGGAGGAAACCTCTCGAGCCACCAAAGGACCCCGAGTCTCCTCATATCTCATCATCATCGATTCATCTTCACTCTTCACCACCACCATCAAAAGATCAACCAAATCATCATCCAAATCGAAGAAGCCAACTTCTTGATGTCTCATGCAAAGACTCAATCGTTAAAGCCGCCAAGGCAGTCGAAAGAAAGATATACTCTACGAAGTTAATTTTCTTGCCGATTCAATACAAGATCTTCATGATGAGAATGACAAGATGCAAGTTGAAAGGGAGTATGTCCGTAGCTCATGAAAGATGATCTTCGGGAGAATGGACGATGATCAAAGGATACTCTCACAAGTTCCTCATGGAGGTTGTTCCTAAACTAACAAAGGAGATGTATACCGCATAACTTTATCCACTCTTACATCAGCCAAGAAAACCATGAAATCAACCTAATGAATTTGAGCATCAATCCAGCTTGAACCCAATCTTCTCGATAATGAATGGTGAACCGCTAGTAGCTCAAATGTCGAAACGCCTACAACGTTTGCCTCCCACGGCTAAATTGTTTGAAGCATTGTCGAATACCAACTCGTGTCAAGATACGCAGAAGAAGTCAGAAGGCCTAAACGCTCAAGAGACGACAAAGACAAAGATCGATAAGGATAACGAGCCCAAACGCACAAAGAAGTCCGGTGAATCATCCTCATTCAAGACTCATCAACCTCCACCCCAAAGGACTCCAGCCAACAAAGATCCCTCCTCGCCTTCAACTAAAACCTCGATTCGGAGACACCACCCCGCACTGAAAACCGGGATCACTTTGAGTATACGGGTGGTGACGATGAGGAAACTCGAGCCCCAACAACAACCCATCTCTCAAACAGACAACGTCTAAGAAACCGTAATCTTCAATCCCTAGGCCAAAGAAAAAGAAGAAAAGGCGCTTATGACCGACGCCTTATCATGGCCGACGATGATGATACTAAATTTGAATGGTTTTCGGCTTGTTGATTCCACTCCCTACCCATCCAAGGTCAATAGGTTACAGAGCGTAGTACATTGGAGCATGCTAAAACTACCGCAAGAAAAATTCGTGAAAAGATGACTAAATCCGAAGTTGAAGCGAATCAAGAATGAAGCATTTCAACCGTAAAGACAGCTGAAAGTGCTATTGAAGTCCTAATATCACCTTGATAATATAGCACGAGCCATGTCTAACAATATGGATTGGCTCAACCTAGAAGCAAACATCGACTTCACCAAACGAGACAATCCTCCATATTACAATCGACCGTCTAAACCTCTACCAACAATTGGCCAACCAGATTAGCCTAGATTCCATTCGATATTTCTTCAACAAAGACTTGAATTTCTTCTTCACGGTGGCGATGGTTCAAGGAAATACGCTACATCACTGACACTTCCATTCCCGGCAGCCATATACTCTAACCGCATAGCCATCGAGGAAAGAGCTAACCACATGTTCTCCAACAATGTGGAAGAGTATGACCGCGATGCAATGTATAGGATTCACCATTGGCCGAACGCCAAGAATCTACTACGTAAGCTCAGTTCAAGTCTCAACATGAAGTGTTCAAGATCAAGAGTATCGCTGCTATCAAACATGTTGATCTTCGCTCAAATGGGACTACACTTTTGTTAGGTCACTAGGATTTACAAATAAGCTTCAATGAAAGAGATAGAGGCTACTAACACTAAAACACACACACACACCAACATACAATAATGGGTTAGGCTGCAGTAAAAGAGAGTGAATAAATGAACAACCAAACCCTCGCTGGGTTATACAAGAGTATTTATAGCAAGGAGCTAGGCAACACTCCCACTCTTCCCTTTTCTCCCCTTATTGACATGGGCCAAGCTTATGGGCCTTCTACATGCTCAGACCTTAAAACAAACATAAAGGCCATATAAGCTACATATTACATATGAAGTAACTTGAACACTTGAATTGCTGGGTTTGGGGAGTGATTCCAACAATCTCCCCTCAAGTGTTGGTGATGAAAACATGAAGGCGTTGATGTAATAGTAGCTGGACGCCTTCTCTCGACATTCTTCTTCTTGTGAGAAGAATTGCATTGATTCAACAATCTCCCCAAAGGTGTAGAGATAGTTTTCGAATATTATGTTGACGCCATCTTTAACTTTGTTCTTTAATCATTGTTCTTTGTGATGAAAGTGATAGTATGTTGTTGTTATCGCATCAATTCTGCCTCAGTTCCCGCTTTCAGCCGCTCCAAGTTGTCTCTACATCATTCTTCAACATGCTCACACGCCTTTTAACGCTGGAAATCGCATCATGAAGTTTCTTTATGTCTTTAACTTTGTAGATTCTTTGGTTTGACGCAATCATTCCATCGTTGTGTTGCTTCAGATAGAACTTCCATTATGATGATGTTGGCGTGAGCATGAGAAGAATCTAGACATCATTCCGCTCCGAGCTTCCATAAGCAGGAAAACATAAAAATGGTTAGTAATAAGCGGATTCCTATGACTTACAAGTTTGAACTTCGAGATAGTTACAAACATAGTGTGAAAACACAACTCTAATTCTCAAAGGCCGCTTTGAATCTGAGTCCCACAAGTGAGATAACACGATGTACCGAAGTACACCTACGATTGAGATGAGTCGCCAGGTACACTTAAGCATCACCTCACGACCAGAGCCGCTTGAGACCACTAAGCGCAATCCACTGAGTGGGTCAAACGACCTCCCGTCGTGGTCGTTTGATGTTGACCCGGCAGGAGTTTCCATTCAATCACTGAGGATCACAAATGTGAACCTCTCATAAATGTTCTATGCATTGCTAAGATCTGTGAAGGACTCGATAATGTACCACCAAATTTTATTGTTGAACGTCAAGTGATGAAATGTCAAGTGTACCTAAGAGATCTTTTGATGAATCTCTTAGCTCTAGACTCAATAAGCAGTATTGGTTTCCTCGAAATGAGACTTGGAGAGGGTCTCCTTCTTCAATCCACGCAATCTCTAAGAGAAAGTCGATAGCCTTAGGGTTCCCTCGTGAGAATGAAACAAGCTTCTGTTGAGAGAAACTTGAGTGGATGAGAAGGTTTAGTGCATGCGTCAACGTCCATGACGACTTTTAATCTTCACCGGTGTCATCTAGTGACAACCAAGAGCATATGAATTGAATCCTGGTTCAGCCTCTAAGTTGAATAACTGGAGGGCTATTTCACCCTTTTCTTTGCATTACTTTTAATTCTTCAACCCTTCTTCTCCCAATTCTCATTTCTCCTTTTACAATCATACCTAAGGACTTCTAATTCTAACTATTGGTAGTGTCTTTGGGTAGATCCCTCCACTCAAGGATCATAGGATCGGTTATTCCTAACCTTAATCACCTTATAACTCCATTGTTTAAAACCATTTTCAAGAAAATCTCTCAAAGGGTTTGTAGATGAAAACATGTTTGAACCAGTATGAGAGTTTTATCTTTAGCAAAAATACCTCCACATGTGCTTTGAGAGTTTGGACGTAAATCTGACATTGAGGAAAGAGCGCGCACTTTTGAATTGATCGACTCAAGATAGACATTCCCCCGCGTGACACGGTTACGCAGCATAGTGAAAGAGTTGCATTGTCACTTTTAGGTGACAACTAACTCTAATAACTATTCAAGGTGTGACAACCTCGAAAGGTTGTCAAACTCGCTGTTCATGTCTACCAAGAGTTTCTAATGGTATATTCTACTCTGACAAGTCCTTTGCGACACGCTTTACATCACTTGCATGTAACTAGCTTGAAATTATTACCCGTCCCTGACAAGTCTTTCGAAGTTAATGATGCTTAAGATCTCGGCCAATTTCGGTTAAAGTCTTTTACACTAGAGTTCATATAGCAAAAACACAACATATTTCTTATCACGATTTCACCCTCAAAAATGGCATATAAAATGTTATTTTTTTGAAAAGTTGAGAATAAATATGACCATTTCGAAGTGTCAATGGAAGAATGACCATCCGGAACAATTTGTGAACAAAGTTTTAAGTCAAGTACCCCTCAACGAAAGTGATATAAACGTTGAGGTTTTGAAAATCATAAGGGAAAGTACTTGTTCTTTGAGCAAAACCTTGAAAAGTGAAAGGTTTGATAGGTTTTACTCAAAAAAGTAAGAAGCTTCCTTATAAGGATTGTGGCACCAAAGCCGCACTACGGTCCTTTTATTTACAAGTACGGGTTGTGCCACTGTAATATGTGCACAAGCCATTGGACATAATAAATCATACATCCAAATTTATATGAAAGAAGCAGTTCAACGGGTACCGTAGTCCGTAGATGTCGCCAGAGTGTGAATCTGCTGAAAGCCTAAGTGATGTTAATCCGGACTCCACTCACCAACATAGCTTCCCAATCTTCCGAATCATCCTTCTATACAACTGCATCAATCGTCGCGGATGATCCTTCTTCTACATCCCTTTGATCCCGAATTCCACGCTT
>OU343222.1:278239832-278301995 GCA_910596185.1 Chrysanthemum makinoi
GTTGGAATCACTCCTAAACTTGATATTTCAAGTATTTATATTTCATATGTAATAGGTAGCTTTATTATGGCCTTTATGTTTGTTTAAGGTCAAGCTTATGTAGAAGGCCCATAAGCTTAGGCCTATGTCCAATAAGGAATAGGAAGGAGAGGAGTGTTGCCCTAGCTCCTTGCCTATATAAATCATGTAATAACCTTCATTTGAAGGTTGGTTGTTCAAGTTCTTTTCTTTCACATATGCCTCACGCCTAACCGTATACAATATTGTGTGTGTGTGTGTTTGATACTTGTTCAATCGCCTTCATCTCCTTTCTATATAACTTGTGTTGTAAAACTAGTGACCTAACGATGGTATCAATGGCCAAATAGTTGGGTGTACTCGTTTGTTTTGAAGTTTTGGTTTTGGGTCTTCTGGCGTAAAGATACGCAATCTTTGGTTATCTTAAAACTTCGTTTTTACACTTTTTAATCCAAGATTCTTGTACTTTCAATGTTTTGAGGTGTTAACATACTTGTTTTTGGTAAAAAGTTTCAAACTTTTGGCGTGGATTTACGTTTTTAAGCTTGTTTTTGTTAGGTGGGTGTGGATTCTACGCGTAACGTTTTAGCTTTTGGTACATCAAAATTCACACTTTTGTGTTCTTTTGGTACTATTGAAGCTATTCCATAACAAAAATCTGGTTTAGAAACACATTTGGGCAAAATTAAAGTTACGAGTAATCTACGGCGTATCAAAACCCTAAAATTCAGCGTAAGATTTTTCCTTGGTTTGATCTTCATTTTCGTGGTTTATTCCGTGTTTTCTTACTTGGATAAGTCCGAAAATACGTCGACTTTGGATATCTTTTGCCTTTGTGAAGTGTAAAAGATCATTTGAGCAAAACCTAAAATTACGCATAAGCATAAACTTACGGCGTAGAAATTCCTCGCATAAGATTCACTTTACGCGTAAACTTAGGTCTACGCATAAGGTAATCCTACGCCTAACTTTTTACGCCTAACTTTTGTCTCACGCATAACTTTAGTGCTTTTATCCTACTTAGCGTAAGCTAAAACCTCGTAACTCCTCATTGTTGCAGCGTAACTTTTGGTGTTTTTACATAAGTGCTACTTGGTTCTTGTCTTTTCTCGCCTAAGGACACTTCATCAACAAAGGTTCATTCGACTACAAAGATCCATTTTACCAACACAAGTTTATCAACATGTCACAACCACCATACTCTAACTATTTCCCTTACACTTATCCTCAACGACAACAACAACTAAGTCCACAACATCAGCAATGGAATCAACAACAAGCAATTTATCAACAACAATTTAATCAACATCATACTCCACAACTTCTTTGCAAATCCACAACCTCAAATGGTTCAACCACCACCAAGTCCTCAAGTTCAACCGTACACAAATGAATTCAATCAACATCCATCAAGGAACACTATGAAGGAACCCACTTGGTTTGCAAAGATGTGTGAAGCTTTAAGCGGACAACAATCAATTCATGAGGTCGGATCACTTGATAGACCTCAATGCTCACTCGGGGAAACTACGATCAATGGGTGATAAGGTTCTTTAGGTTTTGTGATCTAAAGAAGCCACATGGAAAGTTCTTAAAGAAGGTTATCTTGGAAGGTCCATTTGAGATGACTACTATCATTGTACAGGAGATCAAATGCCATTCCACCAAGAGATGAACAAACCAACATTTACTCTTTTTGCGATTTAAATCCTGAGAACTTCTACACTATGAAGTTGATGAACTTGCAATGGAATACATCCTCTTAGGATTACCAAACCCAATTCTTCGTAGTGTTGATGCTCAAAAGCGCACAAAAATGTGGGATCATATTAGATCTTCTTATGGAAGGATCTGTACTCAATCGGGAGGATTTGGAATCCAAAATTTACTTGGCTTATGAACACTTCATGATTGAACATGGAGAGACACTAGAGTCCTATCATCATAGATTTTCGGACATCATCAATGATTTGGATAAACACAACATCATCATGCCAATAATTGCGGTGAATACTAAGTTCCTGAGTAGTCTTGGTCTGAATGGGAGAAGTATGTCATTTTTCTCCGTCAAGCGAAGAACATGCATCATTCTACCTACGGATTGTTGTACGATTACTTGAAACCTCATGAAAAGGAAGTTGATAGGGAAAGGATTCTCCGTGCTCAAATTGCTCCACCAACACATCAGGAAAATCAACAACAACTTGCCTTATATGCTCAAAACCGTTATTCTCCTCAACCAACAACTCAACCAAATGCTTCAAACACACCTTCTCAACAACAACCTCAACAAAATCAATTGGTTCCATACAACAACAATGCTCAAGCATATGTCATGAATGAGGAATCCGATCCGTTCGAAGCATTGCAACAAGGATTTGCTATGATTGCTAATGCCTTTAGCCGTTATACCAACAAATCCAACAATCGTATTCGATCCTCATCTAACACAAGGAACTCAATTTATTTGTGAACAATGGGCGTGTTGAAGTTGAATCGTGGTTATGGTGCGTCGGATGGTGGTCAAGGGTTTAATCTTTGTGGGTAGGAATAACAATG
The DNA here is from genome assembly GCA_910596185.1 of Chrysanthemum makinoi. NCBI lineage: Eukaryota > Viridiplantae > Streptophyta > Magnoliopsida > Asterales > Asteraceae > Chrysanthemum > Chrysanthemum makinoi. The sequence continues at coordinate 278,242,410 of OU343222.1, forward strand.
AGCTCAAGTGGTGGAGCAGGAAATGCTCGGCATGGGTTGAATGGTCTTGATGCTACAAGCGCAATGAGAAGGGACACGGCTAATGCATGCCCAAAGCCAAGGACTAAGAGGCGGTGCTTATTTCAAAGAGCTCTTCTTTTGGCTCTTAAGGATGAAGGCTGGTGGAACTCTCACGGACAAAAACGAGCTTTATGGCAAATCTTGACTTCGGATGATGATATGGAGGACTTGCGGGCCAATGCATTTATTATGTTGATGGCTAATATGCGGCGTTACACATGAGTGACACAGGCCCGGTGTATGACAGCGATGGCTTGTCTCAGTACCGAACAAACCATATTTATCTCACGATCTCATATCTCGCCAACATCTGAATCCGGCAAGGCTCAGAATGTTCAAAATGAGTCATCCACATCTCATTCTGGCGATTTTCAACTAGACCCCGTAGTTATATTTGACGATCAAGATGACCAAGCGGTTTCCCTTGATAATCAAATTGACTCCGTGGTTATACTTGAGGATCTAAATAATAATCATGTTGTGACTCGCGTTGAACATCTTGAACTTTTGCCTCATCCAGAGTTTGCTCGTTTAATACAAGACAAACAAACCATAGTGGAAGAATGTGTTGCATTAAATCGGGACTTGAAAAGTAAAATGCCTTGTTAACAAAGGATTTTGAATGTTTACAAAAGCAACTCAACTTTTTCAAAACTCAAGAAAAACGTGAAAGCGGTTTTGAAGCGACCTTTGCCAAATCTTATCAAAGCGAAAAATATTTAGAGCGGACGGATCGTGATCTAGCGCTTGAAGAATGCTTTGTTATGCGAAATAGAACAAGCTGAAACATGAACATAAAAAGCAAATTAACGCTCTCACCTTGGAAAATCAAAAAGCTAAGGGTGAGTTGTTAACTTGTCAAAAACAGTTCTCTGCATACAAAAAGCATTCAACGAAGCGAATAGATGATCATCTTGAAGAAATTATCGGCTTGCAAAACAAACTTAAAGAGTTTAAAGCTTTGTTTACAAACATGGCGAGTCGGTCACAACCATTGAAAAGTTTACTTTAAAACCAAATCCAAATGGATATGGACCGAATCTTGCTTGATTACAAACCTAAGCTTTCAACCAAAGCATTCAAACCAAATCCTGAAGTTTCGGTCACGAGAATATAAAATTGATAATTACATTTATGAATGTTGTTGAATATCATCGTCAAGAGGAATTAGATCGAGAAGGCGAGAGTCGATCAAAATTAAAAGCATTGTTTACAACAAACCTTTTAATTATTCAAAGCGGTCACTTTCGTCACACCAGCAGTTCTTCTAACACACCAAGAGTTATCATCAAAACACACGAGTCTCTATTGTTAATCCCAAAGCAGACTTTGCACAAACTTATGGTCCTTTACCTTCCATTAGTGAAGTAAACTCACAACCTGAAAATCGAAAAATTCTTTGATATTTTGACATTTTCATGGCTGACCTCAAAATTTTACAACATGAGATAGAATATCGATCAGAAATCAAAGTTGAACATTTTCAATAAGCCTCTGGCGAGAACAAAGAGACATTTTTGAGAAAAATCTTTTACCTAATGTTAAAAACTTGAAAAGTTGTGCAATTGCATGGGAAAAGGATTTTCATAAAGAACTTGGGGTCATGAAAAGCGTTTTGAGAAAACGAAACATCTATTTCAAACACTAAGCGTAAAAAGAAAATGTTGAGAAAAGATGTTGATCGACTCTTGGAAGATGTTATGCGATGTTCAAAATGTTGTGTTATTGAATTCTTTGTCATATGCATTTGATAATATCTCTGCGATCTTTATTTATACGTGGTAAATGTTGAGAACAACGATAATGTGCTTGGTCGAGTCCTTAAAAGTTGAAAACAAACGATTGTCAAGCGAACTTTCAAATGCAATTCGTCGTCTTAATTGGTGTCAAAAAGATATTCACGATCAACAACTTGCTTTTCAACACAAAATCAACCAATTGCGTGCAAAACCTTCTGATTCTAAAATTGAGCAAGCTGGATGATCAAAGCGTGTCTTTAAGTGTCAAATCTCAAAATATGAACAAGAACTTGTAAAAGTTAAAAGGAATATGGTGTCATATTTGATTTACTCAAAAGACTCGTGATGAAGCATCAAATGAACTTGATCATTATCTTGCACACACTAAGGAAGTTATGCATTTTCTTTGGAAATGTTAGATGCGAAAATCAAGATCGATTCACACTATCATCAAGTTAAGAGGAATGTTAGGAAAGTATGAACAACTTCGCCAACAATCATTAAGAGATTAGCCCCCGTAACACTTAGTACTCATGCACCTAGAATCTCTCCTGCCAAATCACAAGTAGCTAGCGTGCTTCCTTACTGAAGCGAGAATAGTTGAGCCTTTTCCAAGCGTCCACTTCACGGACCTAAGAGCACTCAATGAAGAATAGGAAGTTGCGACCTAAGAAAAGATCAATCAAGAATGCTAAAGTAGAAGAACACCCTAGGACTATGAATAAGACTCACGTTGCCTCCACTATAGATATTGCGTCCGGCAAATGTAATAGAAATAGTGATGTAGCGAATGCTAAACCGTTAAGTACTTTTGATATTGATCGATGCACCTTGTGTTATTTGTGGTAAAAGTATGAATTTTGATTGCCATGATAAATGTGTTGCTAAAGCTATCATCTCTCGTTTAAGGAATCCTAAGAAACGGAATACCTCTAGCCCCACTAATCTTTCTAAGTGCATTGCGGTAGACCGCCATCTTTAGATTCTAAGAAGCATTCTTGTCCACTGTAGCTCGGTTTCACCTCCTAGGAATGTAGTACCACCTAGTGAATTCACTAAGACTAAAGCAAAGAGTAGTTATAGATGGGAGAAATGGATATATAACACACTAGGATTTAAGTGGATACCTAAAGCTATTGATGTGTGTATATCTACTATAGCTGCTATGGAACCCTCTAACATTTCGGGTTCCAAATCTACTTCTATTCCATCGTATTAGATGCGTATTGTAATGCGGTGATCTGAATCATTCTCTGGATTGTTGATAGCGGATGTTCCCGACACATGACGAGCAATCTTAAAGCTGTTATCAAACTTTATTGCAAAGTTCATTCTTTGTCGGGTTAGGGAATGATCACCAGCTATCATGGACTCACGGAGACTATGTCAATGGGAACATCGAAATTAGCGGGGTTTACTATGTGGAAGGCCTCGGTCACAATCTGTTTTGATGGGTCAATTTTGTGATGGAGATTTGGAGGTTGCTTTCGGGGAGAAAACTTGTTTCATTAAGTGATCTACAAAAATGACCTTATATGCGGCTCGTAATTCTAGTCTCTACACTATCTCTATGCAAGACATGGTTGCTTCCTCTCCCATTTGCTTACTTTCTAAGGCAACATCAACAAAATCACGGCTATGGCACCGTCGTCTCTCACATCTAAACTTTCAAACCATCACCAACCTTGTTCGACACAAACTAGTTGAAGGACTCCCACGATTCCGGTATTCAAAAGATCACCTTTGCTCCGCTTGTGAACAAGGGAAAAGCACTCGTGCTCATTTTCCTTCAAAGGTGGAACCACGACTCTCGGCATGTGCTTCATCTTCTTCACATGGATTTGTGTGGCCCGATGCGTGTGCAAACGATCAATGGCAAACGCTACATCTTAGTAATTGTTGATGACTACTCGCGATGGACTTGGGTCTACTTTCTTCGTAGCAAAGACCAAGCTCCACAAATGATCATCACCATTCTCACAAAAATACAAGTTGACTCCACAGTGAGAATCATCGAGCGGACAAAGGCGAATTTGTTAACAAAACCCTTCGAGAATTCTATGAGAAAGTGGTAATTCAGCATCAAACATCTATTGCCGCGTACACGAACAAAGCGGAGTTGTTGAAGAGGCGAAACCGAGCGTTAGTGGAAGCTGCAAGAACAATGTTAATCAATGCTAAACTTCAGTTACTTATGGAATTTGTATCTGCATGCTATACTCAAAACCGTTCTATGATACAAAGCATACAACAAAACACCTTCGAGCTTGTCCATAGCAGAAAACCGAATCTAAAACACTTTCATGTATTTGGATCTCTTTGCTATAATGATCGTGATGACTTTGGAAAGCTCAAAGCCAAAGGCGACATTGGAGTCTTTATGGGATCTTGTGATAATTCCAAAGGTTTCGAATCGGAATCGTCGTACAAAGCGGTGATGGAAGCGATTCATGCTCATTTCGATGAACTTACGGAAATGGCTTACGAGTATAACAGACTTAGAACCGGTCACAACCGTTTAAACTTCCCTCAACCCCATCATCGGTGAAGAAAGCCCTCGGCTTACTTCGTCAACAAATGGAAAGGTTATTTGCTCCTCTGTTCGTGGCGATATTGATGAGCGTGCTCGGTGTATCCATTTGTTTCATTGCACAACGATAATATTCCTATACGATACACTGCTACAACAACTCTTGTTGAAGATGCACCTACACGGTTGACTCCAACACAGCAGTTGAACACACCGCTTCCAACAATGATGAACCGGTGATGATATTACGAATGAAGTACCCCCACTGCGGATTTTTGATCCAAATCGTTCTTCAACCCGTTTGCTAATGAGGCTGCGCACGGATGTCGCGGAATCTTCAACAAACCATTTGAATCCTCGGAATGCGCACAATGTATACCAACATCAACCCTCCACACATAGATGGACGAAAGACCATCCTCAGGAAAACATTATTGGCAACCCGAATCAACCCGATCGTTCTGAGACAAGCGTCTTCACTGAGGCGGTGAACATTGCATTTATGCACTCAGCATCGCCAATCTGAACCTAAAACATCAAAGGCGCAATGACAAAAGACAACTGGATTGAATCCATGCAAGAAGAACTCAACCAATTCATACGTCTTGAAGTATGGGAGGCGGTTGAAAGACCAGCGAGGGTCTACGTCATTGGTCTAAAATGGATTTGGAAAAACAAATTGGATCTTTGAAGGAAATGTTATCGAAATAAGTCACGTCACGGTGGCTAAGGGTTATCGTCGGGAAGAGGGAATAGACTTTGAAGAATCTTTTGCTTCGGTTGCTCGTCTTGAGCGCATTAGGATATTTCTAGCGTTAGCGGCTCATATGAATATAGACGGTCTATCGGATGGATGTCAAAGCTGCGTTTCTCAATGGACAACTTAAAAGCGGTTTATGTCGACCAACGGATGGATTCGTTGATCTGAGTTTCGAACCATGTCTACAAAGCGAACAAAGCTCGTATGGTCTCAAACAAGCTCCTCGGGCATGGTGCGATAAGCTATCATCTTTCCTCATTGCTAATAATTTCACCAAAGGTTCGGTTGACCCAACTCTTTTATACAATATCACGGGGAACATATCTTAATTGTTCAAATTTACGTGGATGACATCATTTTGGGTCTACACATAAAAAGTTTTCAATAAGCTTTTGCAAAACTAATGAAGAAAAATTTTGAAATGTCCATGATGGGTGAACTTACATTCTTTCTAGGATTGCAAGTTCATCAATCACCCGTGGTATTTTCTTGAGTCAGTCCAAATATGCCCTTGAATTGTTAAACAAATTTGGAATGAAAACATGTGACACCTATGCCACACCAATGGGTCATACCAAGAAGCTAGGCGCGATTTACATGGGAAATGGTGGACCCTACAAAATACCGTAGTATTATTGGGTCTCTCATGTATCTAACGACTAGCGAGACGATATTGTCTTTTGGTTTATCTATGCTCCGTTATCGGTCGCGACCAAGCTGAAACCCACCTCTACGAGGCTAAAAGAATCCTCCGATACATCAAGGGAACCATTAACTTGGGAATTTGGTATCCGAAGGATTACGGTTTTGAACTAATCGCTTTTGAGGCGCGACCGCGGGATGCTTAGACTCACGGAAAAGCACTTGGGAGCTTTACAATTTCTTGGTGATAAAGCGGTGTCATGGCAATCGAAGAAGCGAGGATTGTACATATTTGTCATCAACGAAGCGAGAATATGTAGCCATGTCCGCATGTTGTGCTCAAGTCATATGGATGAGAACACAACTCAAAGACAATGGTTACGTATTTGAGAATCGATGTATTGCGACAATCAGTGCCATTGCAATCTCGTGCAACTTCGGTTCGGCACTTTTCGAAATCAAAGCACATCGATCTTGATATCATTTCATCAAGGATCCGTGGAGCAGTCTTGTTGAATTATATTTTGTGGAGTGAGAATACCAATTGGCGAGATCTTCTCACCAAAGCCTTGCCTCCCGCTAGGTTTAATGAGTTGGTCCAACGGATTGGTATGAGGTGTTTGACTCAAGAGGAATTGGATGATCTCCTAAAAACAGTCTTAAAACACAGTCAAACACCAAATTCTCTTTTGTAAATAATTTTTTCAAAAACAAAATACAAAATTATAAAAACGATAAAACAACAAAAATATTCTTCTAATCTAATTTTCTTTCAACATTGCAAGTACATTTCTTCCGTCAACACTTTAATCTTTCAAAATTCAGTATTTTTCTGATCAAGTGTTGAGGGGAGAAAAATAATCTTTAAGCTTTTCAAAACATCGTGTACTTGCATGTTATCATATCTCGGTTGATTCTTTTACAAATGGTGGTACATTTTACGGTTCAAAGACACTCCTCGGACTTTAATTAATAACCTTTCATTATTTTCTCAAGTCGAGGGGGTGTAGTCAAGTTTCTTTCCTAAAATCTTTGTTTGGTAACCAAAATGGAAGTTAAAGGCTTTGGATGAAAATGGAAATGGTGGAGGGACCAAAAGCTGTCAAAAGGTTAAAAGTTATTTTAATAAAACACCCTCCACCTACTTTCACTTCTCACATTTATTACAAAAACCTAAAACCATCCTCGCGTAAAATTCACTCAAGAAATCCGTGTTTCAGATCATCATTTTGTAAGTGGATTAATGTTTCTAACATGTTTTTGAACATTGGTTTTGATTTTCAAATGAATTCAGCGGTCAAATCTTGGTATGAGTGATTTTGTGTTCTTAAACTGCGCGTATGAACACATGATCATGTGTTATGTGTTTATGGTTAAAAGGAATGTGTCAAAATGTTTTAACAACATATATGATATAGTTTCTAACCTCAAAACAAACCCGAGAAAACGAATTAATGATTTTTGAAATATTAGGGTTTATGAGTGAATTGGGTATTTTAAATGTGAAGTGTTTTGGTCAAAAAGATTGTTGGGTTATGCTCTTGTGTTATTGAATTGATGATTTTCAAGGTCTATAACCACCCGAAACACAATTGGTTAACAATTTGAAATTAGGGTTTAAGGTTCTTAAGATTGGGTATTTTTGATTCACTGCAAATTAAGTGTTAAAACTTGGTCATTATGCTCTCCCAACATCTAAAACATACGAGAAAAAGTTTGGTGCATAATCCATGGCTAAGAACTCATACAGCGTAGATTTAGGGTTTTAGACTACTGGCGTATGTAGTTCTCGCATATCTTTAGCGTGTCCAAATGTGTTCTTGCCATGATCATCTGTTGTTAAAATGAATGTATGTGTTAATAATTGATGATATGATGCTTTATTTGAGGGCTTGTTACTTGTGAAAATCGAATCAAGGTCATTTGCACTCTACGCATAAGGATTACCCTACAGCGTAGCTTGTTATGCGTAAGAATAATCTTCATACTTCTACTGGCGTAAGGTTCTACAATGGGACTACGGCGTATCTGTGAAGGATATGCGTAGCTTGATGACCTCTACGCATAAGGTCAACTCTTACGGTAGCCTTCGGCGTAAGGTTAATATATGCCTACGCATAAGCTCTACGCATAAGGTCTCTTTTTTCCTCTGGCGTAACACTTCTTGCAGCGTAAGTTAGGATCCCTACGGCGTAAGTTTCGCTAAGCATATATCATTCTGTCTACGCATAACTTTGCCAAAACTACGCAACCACGGATTGACCTTCATGATGAATTGTTACGTGTACAAACTTGTAAATAAACTAATCATATCATCACGAATCCTAAAATGTCACTAATAAACTTAAATCGTTTGATATGTTGTGAACAATAAGTGATAAAATAAACTTTAAAACTTAAAGTTAACTAACTCATGAAACATTTCCGACGTCATTGGACTATTGAATATACAAGTGACTTAGGACTCGTAACAATCATTGACACTGTACATTCAATAACTAGACAATAAGACCTTCCGTTGACTAACATTATGTCTTTCGATATGTTGGTTCTTTTGGCTAATGTTATTTCGGATCCGACATGGTGAACAAATGAATATGGATGCACGAAGTTCTCTCCATTTTGATATCTATCCTCATGGCTATTCAATGAAGATAGGAAAGAATAATCTCCGTGTTGACTTTGACAACCTCACTTGCTCTGAATCTTCATGTTTAATTGCTATTGACATTTTGAGGACTCATCCGTATCAGAACATGCTTTCACACTCTGCAAGCTGTTCACGAGATCTACATCCAACGAGTTACGGAACACTATGGAAAGGGTCAAAGGACAAAGCTATTTTGTGGCGGTGACTCTGAATCACAAACAAGTCACCATTACACTGCGGACTTAAGAGTACATTCTCCTAATTCGATGTCGATCCAACCAAACTATATGCCACACTGTTGAAGAGCTCACTCTCAATTCTTAATCAATATCGGTTATGCGCGAGGCTGAGGGAGTAATCACCAAGCATTCTCACGTAGAGCTTAAGAGTATTCCTCAACCACGGAGAACTCTCTACATGATCATCACCAAGTCATTTTACGGTCGTGGCAGTGGCTATGAGCACCCTAAGCTCATGGAGCGCAAATATTACAGGCATTGGTCAACAAGAAACACATCGCTATCGAAGCTCCGATTTGGGATGACATGATGTCATTTCTCAACAAACTTGGCTCAAAGATTCCCTACATCGGATATACTAAATTGTTGATCCAGAGAGCACTTGGACTTCATCCTGACATTCCCAAGAGGCTCAATGACCCTAACAATCACGACATGTTGCGGAACCCATTCTATCTGTCGAGAATCAAGGAAGCGTCTACAAAGAAACAAGGTGGTCTTTGTGCTGATTTCCTTCTAGCGAAGATGTCGAAAGCTCGAAGCGTACAAAAGGTATGCAGGCGGTTAGACAAGGCAAAGTTGGTCATCTCGGCGAAAAATCTTACGGAACACACTGTAAGGAGAACCAAAGAGGAAGTCGCGGGAAGTGCGGCAAAGTCTTGTGAGTCAAAGGAAGTTCCCCAAGAGGAACCCTCCTTCCAAGAGGATTGTTCCATCTAAGGAAGCTGCTCCCATCCCAATTCCCAAACCGAACGCAAAAGAAAGCTTGTGGGCGAAAGCTCGAAGATGCGACACGAGATGAAGAGATTACCTTCTCTGAATGCAAGCGTATCCCTCCTCCAGCTGACTAAACCTACAAGTCCAATGAACATGGAAAAGGAAAGACTCACGTACTTGAGGTCTTATGATGAAAGCTCGAAGAAGAAGAAGAGCAAGCTGGATCAATCATACGGAAGAAGTTTAAATTAGTTAGACAAATTCAAAAAGCTGAAGAATTTGCAAAAGATCAAATGGGTGGCCCAGGCGGATCGAGTGGTGCTTTGTCCACTCTTCACGAGTCGATGCGGTTAATCAACCCGATAAGGGATGCGGTGCCACCACTCTTGTGCAACAACAAGCGCTTGTGAAGAGTCTCTTGATCTTAACTTTGAGGAACGAGAAAAGAATAAGGCGAGAAAGAAAGCGATGAAGAAGCTAAAGAGCAGACGGAAGAAAAGGCTAAATCTGGACATGATGGCGAAGAAGATTATGATGACTTTCTTCTCGGATCCAACTCGTTCCAAGGAGGATATACGCACCTCCAAAGGACCCGAATCTCCTCATGTCCCTCCTCATCGATTCTTCATCTCACTCATCACCACCACCATCAAAAAGATCAACAAAATCATCATCCAAATCTGTGAAGAAACCACCTCGATCTTGGATTTCTCAAGCTCATAAGCGGATTCACAAAGGCTGTCAAACAAGTCGAGAAAGAAAAGCGTGCTCTACAAAAGCTAAATTTCTTTCTTGATCACATCTGACATATGTATGGCGAGCATGACAAGATGGAAAAAGAAAGGGAATTTGTTCAGAAGTTCATGAAGAGTCATCGTAAAGAGGAACTGAGCGAAATGATCGAAGGTTACACTAACAAGTACCTTCAGGATATCGTTCCTAAAGTCCTAAAGGCTGGAAAAGGCAAGAGATCATACTCACAAGTTTCTTCTCGACCTTGTCCCGGTGTGACTAGAAATATTTTCGGACAACTCACCCTAACATCGTAGCATTGGTTAAAAATACAATGGCCAAAGAAGGCGATCTCTCGAATGCGAGTTAATCGCTAAACTTGTGATACAAATGTCAGCGATGGAGCGTTTACTTCGGATGAAGCTAAATTTTGAAAATCTACTTGATTTTCAACTTCGGATCATCATGCAAGGAGTCGGCCGATCAACTAAGCGACCAAGAGATGGCGATGATAAGGATAAGGATTACGCACCTAAGCGTCGAAGCGATGCGGTAAATCTACCTCTATGCCACCTCCTCCACCACGAACTTCTTCTCAACAAAAGTCTCCTCCACCTCGGTCTTCTACTGATAAACCTCGGGGCGATTCGAGTTACCACCACGACTCATAAAGCGGTGATTACTTTGAGTATACGGGTGGTGGCGATGAAGAAGGTCCTTGAGCCGACAACAACCCACCTCACCCAAACAAGTCACGAAACCGATTATCATCATCAAGGCCTTCCAAAAGAAGAAGAAGGCGACTCACGGAGTCGTCTCATGGCTAGATGACGATAAAACCGAAGAGTTTGAATGGTTCTCCACATTTGTCAATCAAACTCCTACCACGATGAAGGTCAAGAATTGGTAGAGCGGTTCTACATTGGAGCCGCATAAAACTTTTGCAAGAAAAGTTCCATGTGAAGAAAATGGCGAAATCTGAGTTGAAGCGAATCAAGAATGAAGCATTCAACTTCTTAAAACGACTCTGAAAGCGCCGTCGAGGTCGAATATCATCTTGAGAACATCGCTCGAGCTATGTCTAACAACATGGATTGGCTCAACCAGGAAGCAAACATTGACTTCACACAAAGGGACAACCCTCCATACTACACCGATTGGACCAAACCCTTACCGACCATTGGCCAAGCAGGCGAACCACGGATTCCCTTCGATACTTCTTTGAGACACGGATTTTCTCTTACGGTAGCGATGGTTCGCGAAAATACGCTACATCATTGACTCTTCCATTCCCGTGACTATTTACTCAAAGCGCATAGCTATCGAGCGTGCAAATCACTTGTTTTCGACAAGCGTGCAAGCATACGACCAAGATGCATTGTATGGGATTCATCATTGGCACGAGCGCGAAGAATCTACTCTGGTACTGGTTGAAGTCTCAACATGCGGTGTATAGTTCTAAGGACATCGTGGCCATCAAACACATTGATCTCAAGTCTAAGTGGGACTACACATTCTTAAAGAATATCATAGTCAAGCGACAAGATGAAAGCGAGGACTATGGATTCTCGAGGTGACTTTGAGAACTTGTCCCTCAGCGACATCGAAGACATGTACCTTGCCAAAGTCTGAGGTCGTATGAGACAATTCTCGTGAAGTTCAGCGTGAATTTATCAAGTCGGTTCTCATCTTCATTAGGCGCATTGTGATCAAAAGCGTGTTGAAGATATCCGGATGGTCATTGAATCTTATCGAGCGCGTGTCAACCTCACTCCTCAAGCGCTTACTCTTCCCGATCTCAATCGGCTACCTCAATATACGCTCATCGGCAAACCTTTGGGAGTTGTTTACCGGATGAACTTCAAAGCGCTTAATGGCGTGTAGTGATCTTCAAGTCGGGGATCATACTTTGAAGGCTGGTTAGGGATGGATTAGCGTCTGAGTTGAAGGATATACGCTGAAAGTTGGGTCTCAAAGCGGCTGGAATTCTCGGGGAAAGGAGGGATGTGAGAAGGATCATCACCATGATTGATGAGCGGTTGTTGAAGGGATCGATTCGGGCGATTGGAGAGCTATGTTGGTGGTGCGACCGGAGAAACATCACCGGCTTTCAGCGTCTGCGCACTCACAGGAACATCCTTTGCACTTCACGGTACCCCTTGAATTGTTTCCTTCATAATTTTGGATGTATGATTATATATGTCTATGGCTTGTGCACACATTACGATGTACAACCCGTAATTGTCAATAAAGGACCCGTAGTGCGCCTGGATGCCACAATCCTTATAAAAGGGGCGAAAGCTTCTTACTTTTGAGTAAAACCTATCAAACCTTTCATTTTTCAAGGTTTTGCTCAAAAGAACAAGTACTTCCCCTTAAGACTTTCAAAACCTCAACCGTTTATATCACTTGTTGAGGGGAGTATTTGAAACTTTGTTCACAAATTGTTCACGTTGGTCATTCTTCCCGCAACACTTTCGAAATGGTCATATTTATTCTCAGCGTTTCAAAAATAACACTTTAATATGCCATTTTTGAGAGGGAGAAAATTGTGTGATAAGAAATATGTTGTACAAAATGCAAATGAATCTGTGTACCTCGGACTTAACCAAGCGAATTGGCGATACTAAAGCATTGTAGTAACTTCGAAAAGACTTGTCTGGGCGGGTAATAATTTCAAGCTAGTTAAGCTAGTGATGTAAGCGTGTCTCGCAAAGGACTTGTCTGAGTAGAATGTACCATTCGAGAAACTTTTGATAGACATGAACTCTGACGGGTTTGACAACCTTCAAGGTTTGTCTACACCTTCAAGGTAGTTATTAGAGCTAGTTGTCACCTAAAAGCTGACAATGTAACTCTTTAACTATGCAGCGTAACCGTGTCTCGCGGGGGATTGTCTATCTTGATGGATCAATTCAAAAGTGCGCTCTTTCCTCCTTTGTGCATTTAACCATTAAAACTATTAAGCACATGTGGAGGTATTTATGCAAAACATCATCTCTCACAATGGTTCAAACATGTTTTACATTAACAAACCCTTTGAGAGATATTTTCACATCATCTGATGGTTTTAATGGCAAACATAGGTTAGTCATGGAGTTATAAGGTGACTAAGGTTAGGAAAAACCGTCCTATGATCCTTGAGCGGGAGGATCTACCCAAGGACACTACCATTAGTTAGTGTTAGAAGTCCTTAGGTATGATTGTAAAAGGAGAAAATGAGAATCGGAGAAAGAAGGAGTTGAAGAATTAAAAAAATGCAAAGTAAAGGGTGAAAAGAAATAGCCCTCAGTTATTCAACTTAGAGGCGGAACCGGGTTCAATTCATATGCTCTTGGTTGTCACTTAGTGGCCGGTATTGAAGATTAAAAGTCGTCATGGACCCGGTGGGCATGCACTAAACCTTCTTATCCACTCAAGTTTCTCTCAGCAGAAGCTTGTTTCATTCTCACTGGGAACCCTACGTAAACTATCGACTTTCTCTTAGAGATCTTTGGTATTGAAGAAGGAGACCCTCTCCCTAGTCTCCGCTCAGGAAAACCAAAAGCGCACTATTGAGTCTAGAGCCACGAGATTCATCAAAAGATCTCTTAGGAACACTTGACATTTAATCACTTGATGATCAACTAATAAGATCATCGGTGGTTCATATCGAGTCCTTCACAGATCTTAGCAATGCATAGAACATTTATGAGAGGTTCACATTTGTGATCCTCGGTGATTGAATGGAAACTCTGCCGGGGTCAACATCAAAGCAACCACGGTCGCGGGACCGGTAACTCCGTGGATTAGCGGGTGTGTCTCAAGCGGTCTGATGCGTGAGGTGATGCTTGGTGTACCTCGACTCATCTGAGCGAATCAGTAGATGTACGATTTTGTACATCGCGTTATCTCACTTGTGGGACTCGGTTCGAGAGCGGCCTTTGTAAGAATTAGAGTTGTGTCCTCACACTATCTTTGTTGACACTCTCGAAGTTCAAACTTGTAAGTGCGGAAGCAGCTTATTACTAACCGTTTGAAATGTTTTCTTCTTATGGAAGCTCACGGCGGGATGATCGTCTGATTCTTCTCATGCTCACGCCAACATCATCACTAATGGAAGTTCTATCTCAATGCAACACAACTGTCGGAATGATTCTTCGTCAAACCAAAGAATCTACAAAGTCAAAGACTTAAAGAACTTCATCGATATTGATTTCCAGCGTCAAAAGCGTGTGAGCATGTTGAAGAATGGCGTGGAACCTTTGGGCTTGGCGAAGCGGAACTGAGAGCGATCACTGAGACAACAACATACTATCACTTTCACCACAAGAACAATGATCAAGAACAAAGTTAAAGATGGCGTCAAAGCATAAGCTGTTCAAGATAACTATCTCTCTGCTAGGGAGATTGTTGAATCAAGGCAATTCTTCTCACAAGAAAAGAAGAATGTCGAGAAGGCGTCCAAACTGCTACTATTACATCAAGCGCCTTCACGTTTTCATTCATATATACTTGAGGGGGAGATTGTTGGAATCACTCCTAAACATATTTCAAGTATTTATATTTCATATGTAATAGGTAGCTTTATTATGGCCTTTATGTTTGTTTAAGGTCAAGCTTATGTAGAAGGCCCATAAGCTTAGGCCCCAGCCCAATAAGGAATAGGGAAGGAGAGGGAGTGTTGCCCTAGCTCCTTGCCTATATAAACCATGTAATAACCCTCATTTGAGGGTTGGTTGTTCAAGTTTTTCTTTCACTCATACTCTCTTCTAAACCGTGTTACTATTGTGTGTGTGTGTGTTTTGATACTTGTTCAATGCCTTCATCTCCTTTCTATATAACTTGTGTTGTAAAACTAGTGACCTAACATTATCCAATGTGCTGGCTCAAGCCCGGTAATTACCTTTAGGATCAAGCCCGTCACGAATCCCAACACTTGATAAAGGCTTGGCTTAAATCCCGTACGTAGGGCACGGAAAGACCTTTCGGGCGACTGTGGAACAAGTTACTACTCCCAGCTTGATGCACTCGCTGATTAAGATGTACCATCGACGCTCGCATAATGGGATGCTGCGACAAGCACCACTTTCACAGGGTTGAAGGTATTTTTCCCTCACTTGTCTACTCTCGGATGATCAGCGTTTGGCACCTGGCGGTAGTTGATCACTCTGAGGTTATCACTAAACCACAAGCCTCTACATAATAAAGATCGGACACCACAACATCACATATAGGGATTTTCACATTTAGGCAAATGTTGCCTCAAGGTGGTCACATCATGGTTCTTGTTTAAGTATTACCTGAGCTTTTTGATTTATATCAATCTCATCGGGTTCTTCCGTTCAACAAGGTAAACCAAACAACAAAATCATTCACATCACATCTCTAAACCGATTTACATACCATATGTAAATAATAATTTAACCAAATTGAGTTTCAATTTTTAACTTGAATTGGTCAATAAAATTTTTGGGTTCTTTTGCCAATTTGTGGAATTCTCTCATTATAACGAGTTTTGACATTAACGGTACGTGATAAAAGTGAGAGGCATGAAATCGGGGGCTTCGTGAACTATAAGACACAATTTTTTAATAAGAGGGACCCACAAAAGACTTAGGACCTACTTAGCATCATATGCAGCGTAGAGCGAGTTAAGCCGTGTTTTAAAAGCGGCGCCGTGGCCTTGGCCATCAGTGGCGCCGAGCCAAGAAATGGACCAAAAGGCCGTTCGTCGTGTGAAAAGCGTGGGATAAAGCGTGAAAGAAGTGGCGCCTTTAATGGTAAAGGCGATGGTAGCCCTTTTAGAAGAATTTAGGGGATTTCGGATTTGGGGAACTGAATTTAGTATTTAAAATTTATTTCATGCTTGGCGCCGTTATTTGAAACTTAATTCACTACTTTGGCAAGTATTTTGGGCACGGTATTTGGGATTGGGGGCAAAGTTATTGAAATTCTTTCTTAAAAATGTCTAGTTATAAATACATAAATCTATATATATTTTTTTTGGCCTTGGCCTTGGCTATGAAGCATGAGGAGCATAAAGGCTAAATGGAGGCTTGTGAGCACGGAAACATCTTGTAGCACATACGCCTAACCTTCTAGAACATTGAAAAAAACCTATTATAAAATAGATATATGATTGTTATGTTAATTAATGCATACATTATATAATTAATGATATTATGAATATTCATACTTAGCAAGGGTGCAAATTGAAAGTTAAGTTTTTTTTTAACAATTATACATCATACATGGTTTTACATAAATAATGAACGTTTTAAGTATGTAAAAAAATTATATATTTTTATTTGTATTAATCGTGGCATACGTCACCAAATTTGTAATTGTAGTTTAAAAATTTGCTCCAGTGTTAATTACGCCGAGAAAAAATTTTTGGCTCGGCTCACACTTTCTGCGGCCGGGTGTCGGTTAAAGCGGGATATCGATGATTAATCTTGTGGCATTTCTGCAATTTGGGTATTTTTTTAGGCCATTAAAGATCTTAGCGGTCCCGGCCTCTCTTATGTTCTAAACCTCAATAAAAACTTGATTGATTATAAAGAACAATTTAATGCGTTATAAGTGAAATAAATGATCACTCAAATTAAGTAGAATGTCACCTGAAATTATTATTTTTTAAATGTTGACGAGTCAGGAATTTGGTAGATTAATTACGATTTTTGACGGCTTTAGTCGATTTTTGGTGATTAGTCTTGATTTTTTGCTTAGGCGATTTTTCTATCGATTTTTAAAATGAGCTAGGTATAAGGCGATTCTGGATTAATGAGATAATTAGCTACTTTAGTGGGATTTTTAGCGATTAATTAAGGTGTAAAATTCAATTTATTGCATTTAATTAATTTTCATGAAAAAATTGGGATGACAATTTATGACAACACTACTTTTATAAGCGTAAATAAACTTTATGTAGTAAATGTTTATAAGTGCGGAATTTTTTTCCTTTGCAATTTATGTGCGAAAATGTGATGATATTTTATGTATTTGCGGATCTTCCGTGCTTGTAAATATTATAGAGGCGACAAATTCAACAAAAAGATAGTAATTTTAGAAAATGTGCAAAATTATGTGCGAGCAAATGGCATATCTTTTGTAGTGTGGTTGATGAATGTAATCTTAAAAATGATAGTTATACCACAATAAACATAACTATCTTCAAGGCACCCGTATATCGTGTGAGGTATGTAGTCTTGCAGGACCTTCAAGTTATAAAAGCCTTCAACTTTTTATATTGTAATGCCTTATATTTGTTGGTAAACTAACTTTTGCATAGGTTCTCTGCAAAGCAGAAATGATCATGTCTAAGAGACATGGGTACGGTAGCTGATGGCTTGAGCCATCAGCGATGGCACGAGACGATGGCGCGATGAACCACACCGGTGCTCGGCTGGTGGGCTGTGGCGCCGTAGCCACCAGCTCACGCCAAAGGTATATTTTTTTGTTTTGTTTTCAGTTTTTGTGAGTTATATTGTGTTGCGTTTGTATTTGTGTTTGCGTAGCAGGGTGTAGCGGTAGATCTATCTTTATGTCAATAACAGAACGTATTTGTGATATGGTAAAACTAAAAAGAAAATTGAGTGTTTGTGTAGTTGTAGTCTTTTAGAAGAATAATAGAAGTAAAATTGAAGGAGGGGAGAAAAAACCAGACAAGGAACAAGGAAGAAGAAGATGAAATATTTGACAAGGAACATGGAACAAGGAAGAACTAAAAAGAAATATTTAACTTTCTTTGTCGTTATGTTTATCTGAGTATAGGTGTCCCTATATTATTTGATTTTGTATTTGGTTCTTATCTTCACAAATTACACCAGTTGTCTTCTCTTTGAAAAATAAATAAAAAAAGAAAAAGAAAAAAAATGCGACGGCACAAAAAAACTGATGTTATGCCAGGGAGGGGTATTTTGGTGTCATAGCTAAATCTGGTGTGATGGGCAAAACGTGCTGAAGTGGCAATACTTTTTCCAGTACTTCATTTTCAAAGACGGAGACTGTTCCATAGCCCTCTAAGTGGCAAGATATCGTCAAAGTCTAGGCGGCTAGGGTAGGCATGCGAAATGGGCCCTACCCGCGAAACACATCAATCCCACTCAACATTCGACATATGGCACACATGTTTTTTTCAAAACGACAACCGCCAACCTATTACAAAACACCCACGTATAAAGGAAATAGACATAGGGAATCTTGTATTCTTCAAATCGGCGTCCTTTTGGATCGTCTTTTTTGAATCGTTAGTCACTCACACTTGGGTTCGTTAGTAGATCACGGTTTGTATCGTTAGTAGATCACACTTAGGTTCGTCAGTGGATCACACTTTAGTTATTCAGTAGATCACACTTTGGTTCGTTAGTGGATCAGGTTCTCAATTAATACGGTTATGTTATGGATAAAGCAATTTCTCATTCAAATGAAAAGTATACAAGATTAATGATTTAATTAAACAGATAAATCTTATTATTGTATTTTAAGCATGAATTAATGACACAGCGAAGGTATGAAACATGAGAACATGACCCGCAAGCAATTAAACATAATCTATTTTGTAGTATTTTAAGCATAAAGTAACGACACAATGAGGGCATGAAACATACCTTACATTTGTGTCGTGGAACTTCTGGCCTTGTTTGGTTGAACTTTCAGATTTCATTTAAGGGAGGCGAAAATTGGGAAACGTGATCATTATATATAATCTATTTTGTAGTATTTTAAGCATAAAGTAATCTATTTTGCGTTATCATTATGCATGAATTGAATTTGGTTTAAACTTTGAGTTTAAGATGCCGGTATTTAATTATTTAACTCGTGTACGCAACGGATAATTAAACGCGGGGTTGTAAAATTAATAATTTTTGGATATTATGAGTGGTTCCATTATAACATCATATTAAAGATATTTCTTAAAACATATTGGTATTCAATTAATATAACATAAAATAATTATAATAACAAAAGAATTAAAAAAAAAAAAAAAAAAAAATTAAAAACTATGGAGATGAGTTATTTTACATAACAACTTTTTTAACGCTACATACTTAAAGGACCATTAAATAACCATACATTCTCCAATAAGAAATCAATGGCTGAGATTAAAAACATTTTATTTTTTCACTTATTTTTTATAATTTAAATATCTTTTAAACCGTTAATCGTTAAGCAAAAAATAATTACATATGCATCGTGGACGCATTTAATTATCTTTCTATAGACGGACTTTGATATACTTTCGAAAAAAGAAAAAAATGCGTTCTTCACGTTTTGGCGTTTTCGTACTTTTTTCGTTTTTCTTCTAAAATCTGCAATTTGTATAAAAAAATATCATATACGATTTAACACTAATTTGAAGATCACATGTGATATTAGTGTTAAATCACATATGATATGTAATATTATATGTGATACTAGTGTTAAATCATATATGATAAATCATATATGATATACATATTATATATGATTTAACACTAATATCACATGTGGTATTCAAACTAGTGTTAAATCATATATGATTTTTTCATGCAAATTTCAGTAACATAAAAAAAAACGAAAAAAACATTAAAGAAACGTGAAAAACAAGAAGAAAAAAAATTTGTCAAAAGTATATCAAAGTGTCTATCTATAGAAAGATGATTAAATGCTCGTCGTAATGGTATATTTTTTTTCGCTTGACGATTAACGGTTTGAAAGATATTTTTATTTGAAAAAAAAGAATGAAAGTGGGTTTTTTTTAATTGCTGGGATTAATCTTATACATTAGATCTAATAAAAATGGATGGTGAAGATTGATCCCTTAGTATGTAAAAAAAAAATTTGTCCTCAAATGATCTTAAATCTAAATGTAAATTATATTGTCCCGTATAAAAAGCAAGTTTAATTTTCATTCAACCCTTTAAATTTATAAATTACCTCGTTTTTTCAATTCTTTTTTTATTTATTTTCTTTTTTGCAGTTTAAACACATGATTTTTGTGGATTTTTTCAATTTCTAAAAGCATTTACGATGGTTGGGTGGCCGCTGCTCACTACTATTATCAACAGCTCAAAGGTCACTAGGGGTGTTAACGATCCGAGCTGAGTCAAGTTTCAGAATATTCAAGCTCAACTCAATTAACTATTATTTGGCTCGAGCTCGACTCGAGTTCAAATAAATATTCAAAATCCTGCTCGAACTTGAGCTCGTGTATTTAACTATTTGTTCGATCTCGAGCTCGATGCTCGTTTAGTTAACTTTAATATTTCCCCTTTTTCTTTTGTAACTTAATCAAGTAGCTCATTTTTTAAGCTCGATAACCATTTTCTGCTCGACCAAGCTCTATCATGCAAATCAGGTGGTTAAATCATATTTAAGTTAAGTTCATATAAAAGTAATGAAAACCAAAACTCAACCCAAACTTAAGTTGCTTCTAGACTCCATTAGTTCAAGTTTAAATGGAGAACAAGTGGAGCTAAGTTATTTTTAATAAAAAAAATGGTGGGGATTTTGTTTTATGGACTTTCTCACCCTTGGAAATTTTTTTTTTTCAACTCATGTGCGATAAACTACTATGCTCATGCTATATTTTTGTTTCTCTCTGTCTACTATTATTTGTTTGTTTTTTTCTTTTCTAACTTTATATCTTATTTTGAGTGTAAGGAATTTTAGTTAACAAATATATAATAGTCCCTTTATGTTTTTCTAATTCACAACTAAACAAAAGTACTATAATTTCTAAAGCCTTTAAGAAATTCACTTTAACGATTTAATAGTTTATGTGCTTATTTACTTTGCCTTATAAGCTTATATAAACTACAAGCTCTTGTTGATAAATTCATTAGGCATTAAAATACATTCATCAAAGTTGAATAAGCTTGTAAGTCCATTAAATAAGCTAATAGAAATACACCCTTAAAAGATATGTACGTTACAAATTATCTAATAACACTATAAAGTTGTATCTGGATCAACAAAGTTTAGATATGAAGCTATAAATGAAACTAGAAAGTTGCAAGTGTCATATGTTTATAATAGAAAGGGCTAAATGAAAACAACTAAATGGAACGGAGTTACTACGACATAACTGTAGAGTATTGGTGGTCACACGCATGACCTATAAAACATGTTCAGTGATAAATAAATAAGTAAAAGTCACGCAGACCATACCCTAATTACATATCTCCTAATCAAAGATATAACCTTAACCTAAACACGTGTAAAAGGTGTTTATAGAATTACTAGTTGTTTATGTTGTCCCTGTAGTGCAAATGCAAGTAATCTTCTATTTGCACGTAATCACCTTCTTGATCTTCTTGATGCCTTCAGACGATCAATTAGGTTTTCATGGGGAGAGAGCCACTTTGTTGATTGCGTTAGGTATCCATCACTACTAAACATGTAGAACTAAGGTTAGATCATATGCACAGTTGGAGAGTACAAATCGACTAGAAAGCTATTTGGTGGTCGACTAAAGAGTTTGATTTATTAGGGTCGGTCGACCTAATAGAGGAGAGGAGAAGGATAAGATTTTGGGGTTAGAGGAATATTTTGAATCTAGTTAAGGATACATTGTATTTATAAGATACCAAAGAACATTCAGGACTCCTTGTAATTAACCATAAGCACATGAGTTTGACAAGAAGTCAAACTCACCCCATCCCCTTATTAGGGAGGTCGGCTGAAACCCTAACACCTATTAGGGTGTATGGTTTTTTATTTTATGTACCTTATATATTTATCCCGTACAAATATATACACCCTAGATAATTTTACACCCCCCCCCTTTTATGAGAATAATTCATATTCTCATTTCCTCATCCTTTTCATTTCATTTCGTATATCTTTTCTTGTTTCAACTTTCGTGTTCTGTTTAGTGTGCACCGATAAGACTTAAAAGTATTGTTATGAGTACCAGTTTTGCAAAGGAAATTTCAAATTATCATGTAAGCCACTACGGGAGATGTAACAACAAATTTATATCAAAACACGAATTGAAACATCCTCTTTATGAGTAACTATCATGTGAACCGATGAGCATATCTGTTAGGTCATCATAATATGAACACAAGTGTAGAAAACTAGAAGGGGGGTTGAATAGTTTACCAATTAAAAACTTTGTTTTGAAACTTATTGTAAAGATCAATTGATATTGATCTTAGATATGTTAATGAAATATGCAAGCAATATGTAAAGAGTAAATAAGGAAAGAAATGATCAAACCACAACAAGTTGTTTATAGTGGTTCGGTCTACAAGGACTCTTTTTCCTTTCCCTACTCCACTCCTCGAGTCTCACACTCGAGAGTTTAACTTCACTAGTCAACAAGCTCCTTTCACCGGCGGAGAAAACCTTTACACTTCGCTTACACTATTTCCGACACTAAGCTAGATGTCGAGTTCTTTCCAAGGGTACAACCACTCCCACACACAATGTATTTTGAGGACTAAAATACTAACCACTCACACTCACAAGATTATGATGGTTTAATACAACAATGAAGTATGAATCAACACAAGATCATACAACACTAAACAAACAAGACTTCCAACTTCTCGTTTGAAGCTTGAATGTGACTTGATCTTCTTTGCTACAAAAGAGATCACTAATATGATATGAAACTGAGTTAGAAAGGTTAGAGAGAAGATATGTATGACTATGTTAGAAAGGGATGAAAAACTACTTGGCTTGACATTGCTATTTATAGCCAAAATGGATGTGAGCGTCCACGGACGCTGAACCTTAAAAGGGTTCGCCCGGTACCATTTTTTACAATACGCACGACGGTGACAGATCAAGATATCAAATCTTTGCTAAAGTCAACTCTATCTAAGTGAGATTGTGCAAGATATGAAGAGTACAAATCCACACAAAATATCTAATGAAATCTTCCAATGATTTCCATGATGCATTACATGATGTCATATGTTGTATTTCTATTTTTAGAAATATGCAAGTACATAAGTAGTGTTTGGTTTTAAGAACCTAACACATTCTAAAACTACTATCATACATAATGATTAGAGTCATATCAAGATGTTACTAATCATAAATGTAAATGCTTGAATGATGAATATATTGTTTGAAAAAGCTTGTTTTAATATCTATTAAACTTGACAAGCTTTAAGCTTTTATACAAATTAAATTTACTTTTGTCGTTAACAAAACTTAGGTAAATATCAAAAATATAAATAACGTTTAATGACGATATTTGTATTAACAATCTCCCCCTTTTTGTTGAAGACAAAATATAAATTTTATTTTTATAAAAGATACAAAGTTTGTGCAAGAGTTATAAAAATATTAGTTTTAGAACTTGAAAGAAGAATGATAATGCAAGTGTATGATGTTTGACTATTATGAAAGTCAAAATATTCACTAGTTGATGCATGATGTTGACTTTTTCAGAAAGTCAAAGTATGCAGTTGACTTTTTTAGAAAAGTCAAAATATAATCAAGTTCTATATTTTCTCCCCCTTTTTGTCTCAACAAAAGAAGAGGCGATGCGGAATGTAATGAGCCCGAGCCATTATCTCCCCCTTGATCAAAGCTCCCCTAAATTGGGTGCTTAATGGGAAGATACATGGATTGTGAAAATAAAAGCTACAAAAAAATGTTAGTAATAATGATCATTCACAAGCATTTCAAAACACTATGTAAAGAGGATCAACAATTATAATAAAAACATCATTCATTAGTTAAAATTTTCATGAATAAAGATCATGAAATGGGAACACAATGATGTGTTTTAGTACAAGAAGAAAAGAAAAGAAAATAATCCTAAGAAGAGAAAACTAGAAATGCTAAACTATAACCATCCTAATTTGATGGTGGATGAGAAAGAGCGTTGAAGCGCTCAAGGATATGATTGAGGATGAACCTCATTTCTTCTTGAAAGTCAAGGACCATACCCCGGGTCCTATCAACGGTTTGGGCCGTTTGCTCACAAGTTGAGCAACCATGCCTAGGGGGTAGTATGTTTGGGGAGGTTGTGGTGGTGGAATGGTAGATGTGTTGGTGTTGGTGGAAATGTTTGGGGTGGTCATGATGGAAGCAAGCAAAGCACTTTGCATTTGCATTGTCTCACTCAAGTGAGAGTCCACCATGCCTTTGAATTGGTGGAGGTTGTGGAGTTCGGTTTGAATCTCCTCTCTAGTGGGATTGGCATCCCACATGCACTCCTCAATGTCCTCAAGATGAAGGGACATTGATGTGGGGAGTGAATGATCCCCATACAAAGGACCATGAATGTCTTTGTGAATGGGGTGGAAGAGAAGAGGTTTAGGCCCTAATGGGGCGTTTGGGTCAAAGGATGACCGAGGTGACTCATGAGCCATCCGCTCAATTGAGCCAAATGATGGCAATGGTGGTGGATGATTGGCCTAGGAGGCAAGTCATCCAAGTCCTCCAAGAAAGGATTTGGGGAAGTTGGTGGAGTGGAAAATAACTCCATAGGAATGAGAGTTGGAGACCTTGGTGAAGGTGGTGAGGGTGTTTTGGATGTTTGGATGGGTGCCGGTGGAGGTGAAGTTGGTGTTTTTGTTGGTGGTGGAGTGGTGATCACAATGTGTGATTGAGTAGGTGTGGCTAAGGTGAGGTTTGTATCATCTCGGATGGGAGATGAGATTGTGAGTGGAGAAGACTCGGATGAGGAGCTAAGGTGAACGAAGCAACAAGGCCTCACACTAATTCTAGCGGTCTTCTTGCAAGGTTTTGGAGATGATTTTGTCATTTTTGACTTTGGTTTGTCTTTGCTAGATGATAGTAAGAATGAAGAAGGTGTGAGGATGATCATGGTAAAACCTCTCAATTTATAGAAGTGAAAAATCATGGAGAAATGTGTTTGATTTGATGTTTAACCATTGAAGAGATGAGGTTCCTAATGATTTGGAAGTGGGTTGAATGCTAGTCATATCACCCAAGTCAAGCCATTCAAGAGAGATGGAGTGAAGAAGAAAAGATTTGCAATAAATGTGTTCTAGTGAGTGGAATTTCCTAATATTCAGATCACCCACGGATTTGAAGGTACCAAAATTTGGTTCCTTCCTTTATGCAAAAGGGCTCCTTGGGTGGATTTTTCAAATTTTTGAATTTTGGTGGGAAATGGATTTCTTATATACTTAAGTGAATTATACTAGTTCTAATAAGGTATAAGCAAGTTAGGATTGATTTATAAGCATTGGATGGTAATTTGGAATCACGAAATAGTCAAAATTCAGAAAGTTACCTGAAGGATCCACGGCACCAAAATCATACACGGACGGAACCCTAAAAGGGTGTCGTCAGTCCGCCTGTCTGGATACGGCGGGGGTACCAATTTACAAACGGACGGTACCAAATTTATGGTGCCGTCTGATCCGTGAAGTGCTGAAAAATGGACAGAGTTCGTTTTTAGGTGTCGGGGACTTTTCCGAAACCTGAAATTCTTCTCAAAACATGTTATACTAAACATTTCTAGTTAGGAAAAGCAGATAATATATATATAAACATAGTGGAGCATGTATTTTGAGCAAGGCTTATTGATTTTCACATTATAGTGAAAATGGGTAAAATTTGATAGCATACTTGTGCTATCCCCCTGCATGAAATTGTTAGCATTCACCATTGTTTCAAGTTATATTATCATCCTACATAATAAAAACAACTAAATTGTATCAAACATTAATGATAATGTATTGTTCCAAACACTCCTTAAAAGTACCCTTATTTGTCCAACTTCTTGTAAATCTTGTTCATCATCCTACCAAGGCACTTGAACATTCCCTTAGTTTGCTTGAACTCCGCTGATTCATTCTCTATTTCCGGAAGAGACGCATAATACTCATGAGGCGGAAGACGAGAGCTTGGAAGACCATCCTGGAGCTATTTGATGATGATGATGATGGAGTTGGAGGTTTTGCTCTCTTGCCTTTTGTCTTAGCAACTCGTGCATCACTCAAAGGTACAAAGATGTGAGGGATGAGCTCATAGTGAAGGTGCATCCCTTTTGGTGTTGGTGGAATTGGTGCAAAGTTTCTATAGAGACGGGTGAGGAGCATCCCGTATGGAAGAGCAACCGATCCTTGAGTTGGAATATCAATCATTCTCCTAGCTATGTAGTAGACTAAATTGAATGGTTTGAGGTGGACAAGTTGTAGAGCATATGACAAAGGCAAGCGTTAATGTGATCCCTATTTCCTATGGTGCTAATGACGTTGGCTCTAAGTAGCTCCTCCCATTTCTTAAATTCGGGCTTAAGTTCATTTAGCTCCATTCCATATGGATCTCGGTTTACTTCTTTTCCCTTTCGGGTGACTCGGGTTGTGTCACCTTTGGGTTAAAAGGTGTTCACGGATGACATCCTTATCGGCCAAACGGGTTTGGTAGGGTAGAGAGCGGTCATTGATTGCATCAAGAGCGGTGAGTGACCATTTATCCGAGTAGAGACAAGTTCCTCGGTTGGGAATTCCTAGCACTTGAGCAAAGTTGGCTAAGGTGATGGTGTAGTCGTTTGATTGATTCTAAACCTAAGACAAAATTCATCATCGTCTTCATCACTAAAGCCGGTCACACTAGCATAGAATTCTAACACAAACCTAGGACAAATTGGTTCATCGATGTCAAGAAGACAATCGAATTGAATGGCGGCTAGTTCTTCACGAAGGTTGGTATTTTCAAGGAAGGATGAGTGAATGGTTCTACCCTCATGGAAATACCTTGATTCTAGACCCCTAAATATTTCTACTTGTTCTTGGTAAGTCCTTTGGTTTTGTGGTGTTTGGGAATGTAGTTAAGGGTGTCTTTGTGATCATAGAATCTTGCGGCTACCATGGTTATTCCTAAGGACAAGAGTTAATATGTTAAAAAATGAGAATAAGTTTTAACGTTTTTGGTTCTAGTGTGTGCCTATATGAAAACAATTTGGAGTTGCGGTTATCTCGACTCATTTTATGCACAAAGATGGTTTTAGTGGGGTGTTTGGCAAATACCATGAGATAAACCAAATGCTCCTAATTCAATGTGGCTTCATTTGAATATACTCGGGAATGCATATTAGTTATGCAATACCTTTAGTATTCAAGAGCATGCAAGTGATGAAAATTTAACGTTTCTATTTGTATTAGCAATGAAAAAATTGTTTTCCTACAAGTGAGAAGCTTTTCAAAACTTTTGACATGGGGTGTTTGGTTGTTTGAATAGGGCCTTATATTCATTATCTATCAATTAGTGGGAAGCATGATTTGTTTATGCAATATGATAATGTAGTACCTAATTTCAATGACTAGTTATGCAATTTGCCAATTGAATTCATATTTGGTATAAAAGCATACATAAAACCCCATGTAATGATTTGTGATAGTTTTGTGCATAAATAAGAATCCTAGACTCCGAATTAAGAGATGAAATGTAGTTAGGATACTTACAATGATGTTATCTTCAGTGATTAGTGAGTTGGAAGATGACAATAATGAGCTTGGTTTAAGTTTTACACGTTTTGGTAAAGTGGGTTTTGAGGAAGAGGATGATTTGTATATAGCGGTTTTGCTTACTGTAGTACCACGGACCAGACGGCACCAAAATTTGGTTACGTCTTTGTTGTCGTTTGGTGCGTGGCTACAGAGCAGTACAAGACAAATTTGTTTAGTTTTGACTATTCTAATGTTTTGGGCTATGTTTATCCTACATGTTTGGTTCCATTAACCCTAAACCAAGTCTAAGAAGATTAAAAGGTTCTCGTTTAAGAGGCTTAGTTAAGATGTCGGCAATGTTGTCTTCGGAGGATACTTTCTCGATTGAAATGTTTCCTTTTTGAACATTGTCGCGAAGAAAGTGATGGCGGATTTCAATATGCTTTGTACGAGCATGTTGAACGGGATTCTTGCTGAGATCGATGGCTCCTTTGTTGTCGCAAAGTATCACAATGTCGTTGAGATGAATTCCGTAATCTACGAGAGCTTGCTTCATCCAAAGAGCTTGTTGACATGCTTTTCCGGTGAGACGCACTGCTTCACCCGGTAGTTGAGATGGGCCGTTTGCTTCTTTGCAAACCATGAGGTGAGACAATGTCCAACAAAAGTGCAAATACCACTTGTACTTTTTCTATCGACATAGTCACCGGCATGATCCGAGTCGGCATACACTATGGTTTCTACACCCGTTCCTTTGGGATACCATAATCCTAAACACGTTGTTTCCTTAATGTATCTAAAAATCCTTTTTAAGGCTTCTAAGTGTGATGCCTTTGGGTTTTCTTGAAAGCGAGCACATAGACAAACACTAAACATAATGTCGGGTCTACTAGCCGTAAGATAGAGTAGGCTACCAATCATTCCTCTATATTTAGTGTTATCTACGGATTCACCTTCCTCATCCTTGGTTAGTTTAGTGTCCGAGGACATGGGTGTCTTAGTTGGTTTGGAATCTTCAAGACCAAATTTCCTAAGCATGTCTTTTATATATTTAGATTGGTTAAAGAATATGCCATCTTCTAGTTGTTTTATTTGAAGTCCTAGAAAGAAATTTAACTCACCCATCAT
Organism: Chrysanthemum makinoi; assembly: GCA_910596185.1. NCBI lineage: Eukaryota > Viridiplantae > Streptophyta > Magnoliopsida > Asterales > Asteraceae > Chrysanthemum > Chrysanthemum makinoi. The sequence goes on from OU343222.1 coordinate 278,270,958, forward strand.
ACTCATTTCAAACTCGTCGTGCATGATTTTAGAGAAATCATCACATAATTCTTGACAAGTTGATCCGAATATAATGTCATCAACGTATATTTGAACAATGATAATATGTGATTCCTTTTCTTGGTAAAAAGAGTATTATCTACTAATCCCATAGTATATTTGTTATCAATAAGAAAAGTCTTAAGTCGATCGTACCAAGCTTTTGGTGCTTGCTTAAGACCATACAATGCTTTCTTGAGTTTGAAGACATGATGTGGTTTCTCAAAGTCGGTGAAACCGGGAGGTTGAGCAACATACACTTCTTCGTTAATAAACCCATTAAAGAAAGCACTTTTAACATCCATTTGAAATAATTTAAAATCATAGGCACATGCATAAGCAAGCAATATTCTAATAGACTCGAGCCTAGCTACCGGTGCATAAGTTTCATCATAATCAATCCCCTCTTGTTGATTATAACCTTGTGCTACAAGCCTAGCTTTGTTTCTAGATACTATCCCATTTTCATCCATCTTATTTCGAAAAACCCATTTTGTTCCAATTATAGTTTGATCTTTAGGCTTTGGAACTAATTTCCAAACATCATTTCTAACGAATTGGTTTAATGGCAATAACCCATGATTCATCTTTTATTGTTTCATTTATGGTTTTTGGTTCAATGGTGGATACAAAGCAAAAATAATTACTTTGATTATGGGCTTGTGACCTAAGGTTCTTTGATAAGTTGTCCTATGACCTTTCTAAGGATGACTTTTAGATTCTTGATGTTGACATTTCTTTATTTATGATTCATCTTCCTTGTTATTATTAATTATTCTGACCTCTATCATTTAACTTTAACTAAGTCATCACTACCAAAGTAATGTCTTAGAGGGAGGTGGACTTTCGTCGAATGTTATGTTCAACGATTCTTCGACTATCATTGTTTCTTTGTTTAGGACAATGTAAGCTTTACTAGTTGAGAGTAACCAAGAAATACACCTTCATAAGACTTTGGGTCAAACTTGGTGAGATAATCCTTAGTATTGAGTGAGCAAAACAACCCAACCGACCGAACCGACGAAAACTAAAAACCGATGGTTCGGTTTTTACTTTAGAAAACGAATGCGGTTCGGTTTCGGTTTTCGTTCAAAAACCAAACCGCAAAAACCGAACTGAACCGTTGGTTTTATTATATAATAATATCTAATTAATATAATATGGTTAAATAACTAAATAAATCAAATTTATAAATTCATGTTTATTTTGTGAGTCAATTTATAATATATTTATCTTAACGTTTATATTTATATGTGTGTTTGTTGTGTCGCGTGTTTTGTGTGAATATATCAATAAGTATTCGATAATGATTATACTACGTGTATAATCATTATGCAATGAAACATAATTATGCTCAGATTGAAAAAAAGTAAAGAAGAATAATTATGCTTCTAATTGTAGAATTATGCAATTAAACATAATATGCTAGATTGAAAAAAGTAAAGAAGAATAAAATTTTGTACGTAAAACATTTGTTGGTATAATTTGGCATTAACGGTTAGAAACCGAAAACCGAAGAAAACCATGACAAACCGAAAAACCGAACCGCCAAAAAGAACGGTTTCTTTTGGGTTCACAAAACCGAACATTTGGTTCGGTTGTTCTAGAAAAGACCAAAACGAACCGTGCACCCTAGTATTAAGAATAAAGCATTTACAACCAAAGACTCTAAAATATCCTAACGTTGGCTTTTTACCTTTATAGAGTTCATATGGTGTTTTGTTAAAGAAAGGGCGTATTAAGACTCTATTCAAAATATATGTAGAAGTGTCCACGGCGTTACACCAAAACTTTTGAGGAATGTTTTGTTCATTAAGCATTGTTCTACTCATTTCTTGAATTGTTCTATTTTTACGTTCTACTACTCCATTAGATTGAGGTGTTCGTGGAGCGGAAAAGTTGTGTGTTATACCATTTGTATTACAAAAGTTTCCAAATTGAGTTTCGTTGTCAAATTCACGACCATGATCCGTTCGGATCGACACAATTTTGACACCTAGAAGATTTTGAATTTTCTTGCTAAGTATTTCAAATTTATCAAAAGCTTCATTTTGGTTTTCAAAAACAACGTCCAAGTAAACCTTGAGTAATCATCTACTATGACCAAAGTGTATAAGTTGCCTCCATAGCTTCTTATAGCGGATGGTCCAAACAAGTCCATATGTAATAATTCTAGACACTTAGATGTGGACACCATATTTTTAGATTTGTGACTACTATGTGTTTGTTTACCAATTTTGCAAGCGTCGCAAAAGTGTTGGTCATATTTAAGTTTTGGTAAATTCCTAACCAAATCTTTTGAAGATAGGTTTTGTATAAGTCTCATATTAGCGTGACCTAAGCGTCTATGCCAAAGAGATGAGCTATCGTCTAATGTTGTTAGGCAAAGTTTGTCATTATATGTTTTATCTATTTTCATGACGTATATGTTATTTTTCCTAACTCCTTTAGCTATGGTGATACCATCTTTTAGTATTTTACTACCATTTTCATCAAATAGTACCTTATACTTTTTATCACATAGTTGGCTAATACTAAGTAGATTAAATCCTAACCTATCCACATGAGCAACATTTTCAATAGTTAGGGAGTTATGAGCAAACGTACCTTTGCCAATAATTTTGCTTTTGAGATTGCTACCAAAGGTGACATTACCTCCGTCATACTCTTGGTATGATGAGAAGAGACTTTTGTTGCCGTCATGTGTCGTGAGCAACCACTATCTTTTATCCATTCATTAGGTTCCAATCCAACTTTCAAGCACACCTAAGAAGCAAATAACTCAAGCATTTGGTCCCCAATATCTCATGGGTCCATTTGGGTTACACATACCATTTATTTGATTCATGTATGGAAACGATGGGTAAGAGTTCCATGGCATGTAATCTGGAGTTTGATATGGTCTAGGAAAGTTTTGATTCCAACCATTGTGTTGGTAGTTGGGTTGTACGTTGTGGTTGCTCTTAGGAAAGGGGCGTTTGGCAAAAGGAGTTTTATATCGTTGTTGAGTAGTTTTTTTATCTAAATTCATTTTTGACAAGTCCTACTCCTAAGGTAACAGCTGGTTTTCGTTTAATACTATTATTGGTTTTCTTTGTTATTTTAACAAATTCAGTACGGTCCGTATTGCGAACCTTCTGTTCTGCTGAAGTACCCACGACACCATTTTGCACAACGGACGGAACCCTTATTTTGGTTCCGTCTGGTCCGTTCTGTACTGCAGCAATTTTGACAGAATGTTCATCCTTTTCGGCCGTTTTATTTTGACTCTTTGGAATTAATACTTCATTAAAACCTAGCCCATTCATGTCTCCCGGTGTTTTATGAATTTTAACTATTTCATCGGCAAGAGCGATGTTCTTGTTAAACCTTTTAAATTTAGAATTTTTTCGATTAAACATCTTGTGTGAGCTTTAGTTTTTCTATTTCAAGTTTAAGCTCTTGACATGATTTACAATCATTGTCATTTGTTTTTCCTTTTTCTAGTCGTTTTGCTTTTCTTTTAACTCATAAACTTCATTTTCCAAAAATTCCTTTTTGGTTTTTAAAAAATTATTTTTAGTTATGATTTTTAGACTTACCTCACACAATTGATTATATTGTTTTTGCAAAGTGTCATCATCAATAGAAGAATAAGAAGAGTCGGAAAGTACCTCATTTGACTCATGTGCCATTAGAGCGATTTCTTCCTTGCTTGATTCTTCATCGTCTTCACTATCACTCCAAGCACCACTTACAAAAGCTCGTTGAGTTTTGCTTTTAGGTGGCTTGGGACATTCTCCTATGAGGTGACTTGCATCACCACATCTAAAACATTTTCTTTCACCTTTAACCTTCTTGTCATCCCGATCTTTTCGGAATGGCTTCTTTTCTTCTCGAGGTTGTCTTACGAACTTTCCTCTTCTTCTAAAGAACTTCTTGAAATCTCTAACGGCCATGGCATATTCCTCATCTTCACTACCGGAGGAAGATTCGTCATCATCACTTGATTCCGCTTTTGCTTTTAGAGCAACGGATTTGATCTTCTCCCTTTTCCTTTGATGATCTCCGAATCTTTTTCCATCACCATTTCGTGTACTTTGAGGTTACCGATCAACTCGTCTAGTGACATTATTGAGAGATCTTTGATTCCTCAATGGCGGTCACTTTAGCTCTCCACTTGGGATGGAGTGCTCTAAGAAATTTCCTGACAAAGTTCTTACTACGAAAAGATTCATCAAGTGCTTTAAGTGATGTAATAATAGTGTTAAAGCGAGCAAAGCCACAATCAATGGTTTCATCTTCAGGAATAACAAATTGTTCATATTGTTGAACAAGAAGATCAATTTTGTTATCCTTGACTTGTGAATTACCTTGATGTGTAACAATTAAAGATTCCCAAATATCTTTGGCGGTTTCACACATAAAAATTCTTTCATATTCTTTTCTAGGTAAAGCATTATAAAGCATCATTTTAGCTTCATTATTTTTAGCAACTAGTTTTTTTTGTTCATCAACGGAAATATCCTTTGTTGTAGAACTAAAATCCCCTTTAACAATAATGAACCAAAGATCTATATCTTTTGATTTTACATATGTTTCAAAACGGTTTTTCCAATAGATAAATCCATTGGTTTCAAAGAGTGGTGGTCTTTGCATAGATTGCCCTTCTTTAAAGTTTTCAGAATCCATGGATCATTTCAAGTTTATAAAATACAAGTTATTTTAGAAATTCTTGAGCAACGAGGCTCTGATACCAATTGTAGAAAACTAAAAGGGGGGTTGAATAGTTTACCAATTAAAAACTTTGTTTTGAAACTTATTGTAAAGATCAATTGATATTGATCTTAGATATGTTAATGAAATATGCAAGCAATATGTAAGGATTAAATAAGGAAAGAAATGATCAAACCACAACAAGTTGTTTATAGTGGTTCGGTCTACAAGGACTCTTTTTCCTTGCCCTACGCCACTCCTCGAGTCTCACACTCGAGAGTTTAACTTCACTAGTCAACAAGCTCCTTTCACCGGCGGAGAAAACCTTTACAGTTCGCTTACACTATTTCCGACACTAAGCTAGATGTCGAGTTCTTTCCAAGGGTACAACCACTCCCACACACAATGTATTTTGAGGACTAAAATACTAACCACTCACACTCACAAGATTATGATGGTTTAATACAACAATGAAGTATGAATCAACACAAGATCATACAACACTAAACAAACAAGACTTCCAACTTCTCGTTTGAAGCTTGAATGTGACTTGATCTTCTTTGCTACAAAAGAGATCACTAATATGATATGAAACTGAGTTAGAAAGGTTAGAGAGAAGATATGTATGAGAGTATGTTAGAAAGGGATGAAAAACTACTTGGCTTGGCATTGCTATTGATAGCCAAAGTGGACAGAGCGTCCACGACCGCGGAACCCTTAAAGGGTTCCGCAGGTACCATTTTGGTACCGCCGGTCTGACAGTCAAGATATCAAATCTTTGCTAAAGTCAACTCTACCTAAGTGAGATTGTGCAAGATATGAAGAGTACAAATCCACACAAAATATCTAATGAAATCTTCCAATGATTTCCATGATGCATTACATGATGTCTGATGAGTGTGTAAATACTCATCATTTTTAGGTCAATCTGAACTGCAAAACGTTTAAAAATGCTCAGAAATGCATCAAAATACTGAAAATATTTCAAAATTGCATTTTATATGTTTCAGATGCAAAATGTTTAAAATTAGATGAAAAATGAGCAAAGTTTGCATAATTGGCAGGTTCAGTCCCCCAAGTTTCTAAAATTGTCAAAAATAGTCCCTGAGTCAAAAATTTCAAAAGAAAAGTCACCAAAGGTCCTTTTTAAATCATAACTTGTCAAAATTAGTCCTTTGGTGAAAAATATCAAAAGTTTGAGAAAATTACAAAATTGGTCCTCCAAGTTTCAAATTTGGCAAAATTAGTCCTTGGAATTTTGAAAATGTCAAGTTTGGTCCTTATACTATTGGAGCTTGTCACTTTTAGTCCCTTGGAGCAACTTTGCAGAAATGGCAGCATTGGTCCTTGAAGTTTCAGAAATTACAAACAAGCCCTTGTATTAATAAACCCCATGATCCTTTCCCCTTAACACTCAATCCTTCCACCTGGCTAATACCATTTGGCGCCAAAATTGCATCATACGGCTACAATTTCTCCAAGTCATCCAATGGTCCAAGATGCAGTTGGGATTTACTCAGAAGTCAGAGGAGAGTTGTTTGGCATATAAAAAGGGGATGAAGAGAAAAGAAAAAGAGGAGTTAGTTAGTTTTATTTTTTTACATGTATGTCATTTTCAATGTTAAATGTCTTAGTTTGAAAACTTTAATTCTCTGCTCTTATGTACTAAACTTAAGTTATTGTATCAATATCATCTGTTTCCAAGTTCTATTTAAAGGTTTCATTTAAATTTAATGTTCACAATTCCACTGTTGCAAATTTAGTTTTTAAACACCTATGTTTAAGATTCAAACTGCTTCTTTGAAAGCTTAAACAAGTTTACTTAAGTCATTTATAGCTTTTGAAAAGCTTTTGAATCATTTTCAAGTAAATTTGATCCATAGTCAACAAAAGTCAACTGTGATGCATTTGGCAATGGTGATGGAAAAGGGTGATGCAGAGGTTGATATGGGGTTAAACTAGCTTAGAATAGATTAGGTTTGGGTTTGGTTCTAGCCTGCATAACAGCTGAACCTATGTAAGTAAGTATCTCACCTTCAACTTTCAATCTATTTTGCATACTGTCCTTGTAGGAGTATCTGTAGTCACCACTAGTGTAAATGTGGTTCTATAGTTGCATTTAGGTCAAGACAACTCAGCTTGATCATTGATAGATGATAAATCATCAGTTAGCCTGTTTAAAATTGCAAATCAGATTGTTAAGGGATGTTTGGAATTGGTCTTTAAACTGTACTACAGGATAGCTCAGTGCTTAGCTCCTGATGTTTCATGTTGGTTTAGTCATTTGAGACTCATTTGAGTCAATTACTTGTGCCTGCTAGGCTCAAAAGTCAAATCCAACTCATATCTGTCTCATCAGCTATCTGTTTGGATTTTTGACACTCATAAGCTAGTTTTGTGTTCAAAATACCTAGATTTAGCTTGTTCTAGTTTTATTACATCATATTACTTCATTTCCAGTCCTTAAATCCAGATCAAAACTCAAGAAAGTCAACAATTCAGTTTTACTTAAAAAGTCAAAAGCTAAAAATGTCAGTTTTGGCCAACATAGGTTGATTTTTCATGAGCTCAGTTCTGGGCCAATTTCTATGAAACTTGTGGTTTTGAAAAGCTCTACTGGTCTAGTTTCTTTTTATCATTTTTGCATAATTTTGTTAATTTTCAAAAAGGGTCAAAAGAGCTTGTGATTATGGTGCTAAGTCCCCTGTGCAGGGCATTAGGCCTGCACAGGTTTTATGCAGTATTTGCAGACCTTGCACAAGTCTCATTTGAGCTTGTCTAGGTCTGTACTTTGGTTTGCTAAGTCCCATCCAGGTCTAGTTTAGATCCCATGTATTGATTTTCATTTTCAGCTTATCTGTTAGCTTGTGCATAAGCTCAAACATGCCACCCCAGATTCTGTTTTAGCTTAAAGCTCATAATCAAATGTGCTAGCTTGTGATTTAGGTGATTAGGACTTGTTGAAACTTGTTCCATTTTAGTTCTTTTAGCTTATTGTAGCTTCCTTATCAGTTTGGTAGCCTTTGGATTCCATTTGCTTATTTTAGTGCTTATTTCAATAAGCACTTGGTCATCAGTTCCATTTTTCTACACACAAGCACCTGTTTTTTCCATTTTTCTTATATTCCTAATATTATTTTAGACTTTTCCTGAAATTTTCAGATTTTTCCAAGCTTGTTTGCTATTTTTCTTAATTTAAATTAGTTTTTAAGTATTTTTAAATAGCATTTAATACAAATAATTAATAAAAGCTTCAAAAAAATAATTTTTCTATTTTCTTAAGTTTAGATAAATATAAAAAGACAAAAAAATATTTTTCCATATTTTTCTTAGTTAAATTTGTATTTTTAAATAATTTAATTAGTTTTTAATAGTTTTTAATTCCTAGAAAATAGAAAAATAATCAGAAAATTACAAAAATAATTTTGAAAATTCTATTTTGATATTTTAGATTTTTCTAAGTCTTAATTTTATTTTTCTAGCTTTATTTCCTAATTTCTTGTATTTTAGGCTATTACTTAATAGTTAAAAATAGTTTTTAATTAATAATAATTAATTAAATAGTTATAAAAATAATTTTCTTTTTCTATAAATTTTCTTTTATCTTTAGGTTTGTAAAAATGTATTTTTCATATTTTTAGGACTTTTATTTCTTAAATCTCACTTTTTATTTTGTACGTTTACGTAATTTTATTTTAAACGTAAGTTTTAGGTTTTAAACGTTCATCACTTTAAATATAGTGATAGCGTTTATTTAATATATTTTATCTTTTTAATTTTCTTAATTTGTATTTAAGTCGCTTTAATTTATAAACTTTTTCAGTAGTGTAATTATTCATCCAAATCCTTTCCGATCACTATCCTTAGTGATCATTCTATCGTCTGATCAAGTGTTTACACACCATTGAGTCTCCGTGGGACTTAACGACCTGGGGAAACACTATATTCTCCTGGACTTCATTGCATTTGTTTCTGAGCTGTTTTAAGCTTCTTACGGTTGGCCATTCACAAGTGGCCGGCTTGTGTGAGGTAGCTTGACGGTTCAGGACAGATCAATGTCATATGTTGTATTTCTATTTTTAGAAATATGCAAGTACATAAGTAGTGTTTGGTTTTAAAAACCTAACACATTCTAAAATCTACTATCATACATAATGATTAGAGTCATATCAAGATGTTACTAATCATAAATGTAAATGCTTGAATGATGAATATATTGTTTGAAAAAGCTAGTTTTAATATCTATTAAACTTGACAAGCTTTAAGTTTTTATACAAATTAAATTTACTTTTGTCGTTAACAAAACTTAGGTAAAGATCAAAAATATAAATAACGTTTAATGACGATATTTGTATTAACAACAAGTATGTTTGATGTAGATTAGAATGATATTAAGAAGGGACGGATGGAAACTTTCACACACAAGACAATATGAAATGTTTAAGCTTAATATGAAAGGAACCAACACTCTCAAATGAGAGTTTACATTGTTTATATAGGCAAGGGAGCTAGGGCAACATATCTAGTCCCTTCCTTGATTAGTTTGGGCCTATGCTTAGGCCTATGGGCTTACTACATAAGCCTAACTCTAATTACAAACATATAAGCCATAATTAAGCAACCCATTACATATAAATGACCGACACTTGAAATAGGTTAAGTTTGTATATAAGTAAAATTGTTAAAAACGCAAATTTAGACTCGTAAATCACAGTGTCGATTTGGTAACATTTTAAATTAAAATTTTAAATTCCATATAATGATTATAAAAATTAATCTAATGTGATAAAATGTTGAGATTCGGTTTTTGTTACGCGCAAGATAACCTAAATGGTTATATTTAAAGTTAAAAATTGTACGCGATTTTGGGATAAAATATTTATGTTTTAAATAAACTAGACGAATACCCGTGCATAGCAAGAGGATTTTATAGCGCCAGATAGTTGTAATGATAAAAAAATGTTTATGGGTTATAAACGAAAAATAATAAAAGTTTGAGGATTTGGGGATTAAACATAATCTTTTGAAACCCGGTTCGACCCGGCCGGTTCCACCTGTTGAACCGATTCCGATCAAAAAAACATGTCAAATAAAACCGGTTTTTATATTTTCGAAACCCGGTTAGACCCTGAAAATTGGTTTTGTATATTTTTTCGAAAATTGTTGTGTAAGCTTTGACTAATTAGTATATACCTTAAATACATATTATTTTAAAATTATTTCATAAGTTTCTTTATATAGATGACTGAACTTTTTAAGTTTGACCATGATTAAATTTTTTCACTTTTCAAGTTTGACCATTTTTGTTTTATAAATAGTATAGATAAACGAGTACCTGTGCATAACAACGAGATTTTATAGCGACAAATAATTATAGATTTATTTTGATTGCACAAAACATCAAGTTAGAAAATTCCGTTGTTATGCAAACACACTTTAAAACACGTCATACTCATTACCTTTCGTGGCCAAATAATTATTTGTTCGTCTCAAATTCTCTTTAGTAAAAGATTTTTCTAAAAGGTATAATGTGTTTATGAGTTGAATTTTTCAGAATATACGTTTTTAGTAGATATGAAATCAAAATACGGAGTATCATCTTACTCAATAGCATTACGTGTTCACAGACACCAACACATGAATCATGAAAGAAGATATTTATGAGTTACAAATAGATACTTAAAAAAAATCAAAGAAATGCCATATATATATATATAAAAACTTGTCAAAAGTAAAAATCATTCATGAGTTGCCATAAATATATTTGGATTATTAATTAAGGGCAATTTAGGCAAAACACAAATTTAAGTTGTTCACTTTTCAAGAATTGGGGTTTTTTGCTTTATAATATAGATAGATATGGCTATGTTTGGCGCATAGCTTTTTAGAGCTTTTTGGAGTGATGAGCGGTGAGGAGTGAGTTTTTTTATTTTTAGTGTCATGGCAAAGAAGGCAGCTTTATTTTTAGGAAAGCTCATTTTTCCAATGCTTCTTTAAGAAGCTGTGAGCGGTGAGCAGTGAGCTGTGGCTACAGCTCACAACTCACTGCTACTGCTCACAGCTACAGCCATAATGTGTTTATGAGTTGAATTTTTCAGATAATACGTTTTTAGTAGATATGAAAACAAAATATCATCTTTACTCAATAGCAATACGTATTCACGGACACCAACACATGAATCATGAAAGAAGATAATACGTTTTTATGAGTTACAAATAGATATTTAAAAAAAATCAAAGAAATGCCATATATACATAAAAACTTGTCAAAAGTAAAAATCATTCATGTGTTGCCATAGATATATTTGGATTATTAATTAAGGGAAATTTAGGCAAAACACAAATTTAAGTTTTTCACTTTTCAAGAATTGGGTTTTTGCTTTATAATATAAATATTAAAGTGAAATTTTTGAGTTATTTGATGAGTATAATGCTTTATTTACTAATGGAACGTGGGTTCTTATGCCTTGTCCAGGTAATGTGAATATTGTGCGTTCTATGTGGTTTTCCAGGCATAAACTCAATGCAGATGGTCCTCTTATTAAGTACAAGGATCATCTTGTGGTGAATGGGGGCAATCAGTAGTTGGGGATTGATTGCAATGAAACTTTTAGTCTGGTGGTCAAACCGGCCACTACACGCGTTGTTTTAGCCTTGCAGTCTCGAGGCACTGGCCTGTTCATTATATGGATGTAAAAATGCATTTCTTGATGGTCGTTTTTCAAATATGTTTGTCATTTGCAGTAGTCTCTTTATGGGCTTAAGTGAACCCCTCGTGCTTTGTTTCATCACTGTGCCACATATGCTACTCGAGTTGGTGTTCAGCACAACAAAACTGACTCATCATTTTTTATACTTCATCGTGGGACATATACTGCATACTTGCTACTTTATGTTGATGTTATCTTCCTTACTGCTTCTTTTGATGCTTTTCTACAGTGCTTCATCGAGAATTTGCTTTGACTGACCTGGGTTCTTTTAATTATTTTCTTGGTGTTTCTGCTCAACGTTCTTCTCTAGGTTTATTTTCATTTCAGGCCAATTATGCTGAGGAGATTCTTGAGCGGGCTCATATGCTCAACTTTAATCCATGTAGGACTCTTGTTGACACATATTCCAAGCTTGGTCCTGATGGTGATTGTGTGTCTAATCCTACTTTGTATCGCAACTTAGTCGAGCTCTTTAGTATCTTACCTTCACCTGTCCTAACTTGTCCTATGTTGTGCAGCAGGTGTGTCTTCATATGCATGATCTTCATGATGCACATTTCTCTGCTCTTAAATGTATTATTCGGTATGTTCGGGAAACTATTGATTATGGCCTTTAGTTGCATGTCTCTTCTACTACTCAGCTTACTGCTTACATGAATGCTGGCTGGGCTGGCTTCCCTGTCACTCGACGATCCACGTTTGGATACTATGTTTACTTTGTAACAACTTGCTTTCCTGGTATGCTAAATGTCAGGCTACGTTATCTCACTCCAGTGCTAAAAGCTGAATATCAGGGTGTTGCAAATGTTGTTGTTGAAACTGCACGGTTACGTAAACTTTTTTTATGAGCTGCATGCACCCGTTTTTACTGCTACTCTGGTTTGTTGTGAAAATACCATTGCCGTATCTGTTCAACATCAACGTACCAAGCATATTGAGATTAATATTTATATTTTGTTGTGCTTTTGTGGCCAAGGGTCTTGTGCGTGTCTTGCATGTTCTGTCCCAGTTTCAGTATGCCGACGTCTTTACTAAGGGGCTCCCTTCTGCATTGTTTCAAGATTTTCGCTCTAGTTTGAACGTTCGGAAACATCTAGCTCCAACTGCCGGAGATGTATTAGCCGAATATTATACATACGAGGCCCGATTATATTGTTTGAACTCATAAAGGATTAGGCCAATATGTTTAGCTTATTTACCGAGCTAAGTTGTGTAATATATGTTTGGTACTAGTATTACCGGATCATAGCATAAAGTAAGTAATCTTTGTAAAGTGAATCTTTTAAAATAAAAATTTATTTAGGTGATTTTCAAATAACTTTTCGTAATATAAATTTTGAAGTCAAACTAATAATCACTGGAAATTTGATTCCAAATTTAATTAAATAACTTCTATTTTGATCATGACTATCCTATAATATTCTGATAAGATTTACGCAAAAATTCAAAGGGTATATAAAGGTAGTAACATATATTATTTTGATAATTTATGACATTATCAATTTAGTCCAATTTAGTATTTTCTCGTATCATTTATGACATTTACAAAGAGATGGACAGTAAATTATTATTTTGTTTTATGGAACTGATACTCAAAGGAGGTTTATACCAATTCAAATGGAAACGGGCTAGAATCCGCTAGTTACATGCCGTATGTCACAAACCCATTAGTGAAAGCCCAAACAAAGCCTAACTAATCCAGTGTGACAATCTACACTCAAGTAACAGTGATCACGCATGCAAGAAAATATAAAACTAAGACAAAATTACACGGTTGGTCCCTGTGGTTTGCTCGTATTACAAGTTTGGTCCCCAAGTCATTTTAATTACCCCACAGATACCTATTTTGAACGTTGCACTTTTAGTCCTATTTTGGATGGCCGGTCGTGCAGTCCGTTAAGTATTTGCGTTGTTAGTCCTTCGTTAAAAAATTTTGCACGTCAGTCCTTAAAGTTATTTGCATAAATCGTCCTTGTGGTTAGCCCGGTCAAACGGTCGGTAACGCACGGTCACCACCGAGCGGTGCCACGTGGCATCGGTCGGGTCGGTCAACGGGTCAACGGGCGGTCGAAGTCGGGTCGCCACGCTTGGGACCAATGATCGGTGGTGCCACGTGGCATTGGTAAAATAATGCACCACTTTGTCACGCATGGGATTCGAACCCGGGTCGTTTGGGTTGGAAGCAATGCTTTGCCCAACCTGGGTAAGCATAGCTTCAATTATATTTTCTAAATTTAATACATAACCTTTCTAAACTTATATTATTAAAAGCGTTCAATTTAGTTTTTGGTCTATTAATTTACGGAGTTATATGGACCGTAAAAAATAAATAAATATACCGTCGGACTCGTTTTTTCGTGCTCTTTCTAATGGTATGCTCGGAGAATTTTTTTGACTTCGCTTGAACCTCGAAAAATGCGAAAATCACCATTTTTCTTTGTTTTGCATTTTCGAGGTCCAAACCAAGTCGAAAAAATTCACCAAACTAACCGACTCGTTTTTCATGCTCTTTCCAATGGTGTGCTCGGGAAGTTTTTTTGACTTCGTTTGAACCTCGAAAAATGCGAAAATCACCATTTTTTCTTTTGTTTTTGCATTTTTCGAGGTCCAAACCAAGTCAAAAAATTCAAACATACCGTGGACTCGTTTTTCGTGCTCTTTCCAATGTGTACTCGGAAATTTTTTTGACTTCTCTTGAACCTCGAAAATGCGAAAATCACCATTTTTTCTTTGTTTTTGCATTTTTCGAGGTCCAAACCAAGTCGAACAAATTCACCAAACATACCGCGGACTCGTTTGGTGAATTTTGGTGAATTTTTCACCAACCAAACGAGTCCGACGGTATGTTTGGTGAATTTTTCACCGACTGGTTTGGACCTCGAAAAATGCAAAACAAAGAAAAAATGGTGATTTTCGCATTTTTCGAGGTTCAAACGAAGTCAAGTTAAAATTCCGAGCACACCATTGGAAAGAGCACAAAAAAACGAGTCCGACGGTATGTTTGGTGAATTTTTTCGACTTGGTTTGACCCGAAAAATGCAAAAACAAAGAAAAATGGTGATTTTCGCATTTTTCGAGGTTCAAACTAAGTCAAAAAAATTCCCCGAGCATACCATTGGAAAGAGCACGAAAAAACGAGTCCGAAGGTATATTTATTTATTTTTACGGTCCATATAACTCCGTAAATTAATAGACCAAAAACTAAATTGAACCTTTTAATAATATAAGTTTAGAAAGGGTTATGTATTAAATTTAGTGAAATATAATTGAAGCTATGCTTACCGCCGCAGTTGGGCAAAGCATTGCTTCCACCCAAAACGACCCGGGTTCGAATCCCATGCGTGACAAAGTGGTGCATTATTTTACCAATGCCACGCGGCACCACCTCATTGGTCCACGCATGACCGACTTGACCGACCCGTGACCCGCTGACCGACCGACTTGACCCGTTGACCGATTCCGACCCGATGCCACATGGCACCAATGGTGGTGACACGTGGCGTTGACCGACCAGTTGACCGGGCTAACCACAAGGACGATTTATGAAAATAACTTTAAGGACTGACGGTGCAAAATTTATTAACGAAGGACTAACAACGCAAAATACTTAACGGGCTGCACTAACGGCCATCCAAAATAGGGACTAAAAGAGTGCAACGTTTCAAAAATAGGTATCTGTGGGGTAATTAAAATGACTTAGGGACCAAACTTGTAATACGAGCAAACCACAGGGACCAACCGTGTAATTTTGTCTAAAACTAATAAAAATCAAAGAACTGATCCCAGGTTGTTGTTGGGTGGTAATCTGGATCTGAGACAAAGATATGACGATGTTTCACTTTTTCAACTGTGCTATCTTAACTTTTGGACCTCACGCCGTTTATTATTCCGCTACTCCTCTGTTAGTTGACTTACCTTTATTGTTATATTATTCTTGATTTGATACTTTGATAGTTTGATGTGATTGTTCTAGTTAGATGTTTAGTTAATTAATAAATAAAAAGTAGGAATTTTCAGTTGGGTTGTGTTATGTTATAAAATTTAGTTGAGTGGAGTTAGGATTGAGTGTTGAATGATGGGGATTGCATAAAACAGCTGAACATCGCGGTCCTTGGTTAAGGGTGATCCTTGGGTTAGGGTTGCCCGTCGATCAACCTTTTGTGAATGATTGGTTTTGTTTGGCAAAACTAGGCTGTAGCTCTAACAGTTTTTTGGAAACATAGGTATATGACTATATCAGTGATAATAGAGTGTAAAATGATGTTAAAGTGAAATGCTAACACTAAGCGCTTCTTCAAGTAGCATCTGAAAACTAGCCTTTCTTTTTTCCCTTTTTTTTTCCTTGTTGAAAAGTAGCTTTTCTAAGAAAAACAAAATGCTAAACGATCCTTGCCAAGCACCCAAAGTGTATTGTTTGAGTTTGCTTATGGTTTAAACTTGTGTTCACCTTTTGGGTTCCTTTTATATGAGAGATATCAGTAGGTTTTAGGGTTATCCAAACTGCGTATCTAGTTATTTGAGGGTAAATAATCTTATTCAGAGTTGCTTATAACTGCTTATCTCAGTATGTCAAAAAGCACAACTTACTATAAAAAAAAAGTGGTGTTTGGGTATGAGATTTAAGAAGCTAATTTCATTTTAGTATGGATAAAGTTAGCACTTGTGCATGCATGGGTGGAGCCAAACAGCTTATGCTTTATAAGCTTATCATTTGGAAAGGCTTCTCCTGATCTTCTCATTCAAAATATGCCGATAAACAATAACAGTTGCTCTTGCATTCTGTGAATAAGCATCAGCTGTTTGAATAAGCTTACAAGAACACACCCTTAAAGTTTAGGATCCTTGTTCTTATTAGATTTTTTTGGCTTAACTGAAATGATTATTTAGCTTGGAAAATCATGTTGGTGTTATGTGTAATTGGATGTTATAGCCTTTGTTTCTTGGGAATGTATTTCTTTGTGAGGAACTTAATTACTCGGAACATATTATAGTTATCTTTGTTTTGTGTTTGTAAAAGTTTCACACAATGATAGACAGAGCAGAATAAGGTTTTATCCGTCTACACTAAATTAGGGAACCATTGTATTTTAGGGATGAATAATCTATGTTATTAGCTGTATGGCATAGCATGAACTTGGTCATTGCATACATTATGTATTGTAAAAACAGAATATAGGTTGAAGTTTAGAATGAGTGGAATGATATAGAGGATGTAAAACCAGATCTATAGTATTTGTGATCATAATTTTGGGCCTAATGCATGATAGTATTGAAAAGTTGATCCGAATACCTCAAAATCGGACCTACTTGAAAATCAACATTTTATTATAACCAAGTGATACGTACTCTGTGTCAATGCTAAGTTCTGCTTTTAAATTCTTCCACATCTATGGAAACCAATATTTCGTACATCCATATTTTCGTGAGAAAATGGATTTTCCTTAGAAGTATAATGCATATGGCCTTACATAGACCCTGATGAAGTTAATATCTTTCTAATGATTTCTTGGTGGTATTCTTTTCTACTGCAGATCGGAGTATGATACCCTTGGCACTTCAGTCAAAACGGCTGTTGTCTATCTAGTCACAGCATTAGTGAAGGTACATTATGCTTTAACTATTTTTTATTACTCTGAAATTATGGACACAACTCATACATGCATCTGCTTCAGGTGTTATCTGTTTATTGACTGACTATGTTTCCATATTATTTTGACAGCTTGTTTGCCTTGCTACATTTCTTAAGGTCTCAGAAAATGACGTTTTTGATCCCTCTCAGGTAACCTTATTTTTTACTTTTGTGGTCATTGATGATTTGGTAATCGATAGTGTTAAATTTCTCACCCCATTGCTTTTTCTTTTCAAAACAAAAAAACAAATTCTCACTCCATGAGTTCTTGTATATTTCCGCATTTCTTATTCTACTTCTGGCCGGACTATTAAGTATATGGATTGATGAAAGTGACAAAAAACAGAGAGTTACGAGTAATAAATATCCTTGATGAAGTATTTGGATCGATGAAACAATGAAACTACCACATCAAATAATTATGACTTATGAGTATATATTATTTATCTAAATGAATTGGCGCTTATACATCTGCTGAAGCAATTTAATGCCTAAAGGTCATACACACCTAAATCCACTTGACACTTTTTAGAGGTTTTCATCTACAGTTCTACAGAGACCTGCAATTACATTTCTGTCATTCTAAGAAACACATATCTTTTGAATCTTTCTTATAACTGTCTGTTTATTATTACAATGTACAAAGCTGACTTATGAGTAAGATTCTTAAGACAAAATTCTGCTCTTATTGTTACTTTTATAATCTAAAATGTGCTGGTTTCTCATGCTAAATAAGTTTGATTGTTCTTTTGCTCATCCAGTTAATTTACATTACAGAAGTTATGACTAACGTTAAAACGCAGCTTATCTAATGTTATCTCTCTTTATTCTCTTCTTTCTTTTTGATTAGGAATTGTTGAAAGCGTTGATTGGTTTTATTGATGTTGCTGGGCTTTACTTCGCCCTTACTCAGTTAACTCACCGAAACATCTCTCAAAATCACAAGTTCCAGGCCGTTGGACTTGGTGAGTGGCTACTAACCTCTTTCATGTATCAACTTTTTAAGAGGCTATGGCTTCAATATTTCAATTGTGTATCATGTTTCGCCCTTTTATATATTTTCTTCTTTGGTTGATTAGTTACTGATATCTATACCAACAGGATGGGCTTTTGCTGATTCTGTTTTGCATAGGCTGGCACCCCTTTGGGTCGGTGCCAGAGGACTTGAATTCACATGGGAATACATTCTACAAGGCCTTGAGTCAAATGCAAATCTGGTATGTTGACCTCTCTTATATCTTAAAGCCCACCTCGAAGATGAATGGGCTGGGTAATGGTTTGGGGACTTTCACCTCGTTAAATCTGTTCCCTTGTGGCTAAATAAATTGGTTTGACCCGTTTGAGATTAAACACACCCCAAGTCGATGCATTTTTAAGTAAATGGGTTGGACACCTCTAAATGTCATAAACTGCTTCAGAAAGGTTAAACTTTAGTGTATTTAAACATGGATATTTTGTTGAATGTTCTGAAAGATTTAACGAGTTTAGCTATCGCAAAACATGCATACATTTATTCAGATTCATATATCTCCAGCTGATTTAATTTGTGTTTATTTAACCCAGATGTTGAGCCTATCCCTAGCTGCATTGGGATCATTAATGTGGCTTAGGAAAAACAAGCCCAAGACGTTGATTCCTATCATATATGCATGTGCAGGAATTGTGGCAACAATGCCTTCCATCGTAAGGTCTGTTTTTTTCCTTAACCATTCTTTTACATGATATACAAAAAAACCATGCATAATGCTATAAATCGAAACGTGGATGTTGCAAAATGGGTGGGTTGGGCAACTGCAGGAAACAGATCTTGGTTGAAATGTTTTCACTTTATGTATTTTAGTAGCGGTCGGAACAGGCCTGGCCGGGGTGACCCACAAATTTTTGTTCACCTTGTAAATAATTCAGCTGCTAATTAGCATTATTACAGAAACAACATTATTGCAATAGTAATATACTATTTTTTTATAATTACGCGGTAGTGAAAGACTTTTTACGCAATTTTTGACATTTAACTGTCCCTGTTTTATGTGAAAGGATCTTATTCGACAGTTTTAAGATAAAATATAACCCAGATCAAGTCATTATCAAACAGGCATTTATATTGACATGCTGTATACTGAATAATGTTTTGTTATTGCAGCTATCTGAGATGGGGTTTAGGATGGCAGCTACCAAAAGTTGTAGGATTTCAACTGTTCACATCTTTTACCATGGCGTTAATCAGCTGGCAACTTTTCTCCGCATGTCAAAAACCATCTTCTTGATTTAAAACAATACTTGAGGGATGGAGTTGTTCCTTTGCTAGCCGAGTTTTGAGATAGAGGACTATTCTTGTAAAAGCTTAGACAGATTTATTCATCCAACATATTACGTCCCTGTTTTAGTTGTTTTTTACCATTCAAGAACTACATTGCAGGTCACGTCTTGCTGAGAAATGAGATTTTTTGACGCTTAGCATTCTAAACTAATGAATGGGAAACTCTTATCTGTTGGTGACTAAATGTTTTAGCACATGAACTAAACCTTTGTTAGACTTATTTGCATTAGCTATGGATCCACTAAGAAGAAAAATAAAAAGACAAAAATACACTATTGGTCAATAAACTTGCCAAAAATCATGGGCCCAAAAGTTGAGAGTTTCTTCGTCGTGAGACGACGTGAGTACAAGCCTTGGGTTTTTGAGGCCAAAGAGGTCTCTTGACCCGTAATGCTTGTGATTTTCCAAAAATCTATCACTTGTGATTTTCTAAATATCACTTGTGATATTTTGAATGTCACTTGTGATATTTTGAATGTCACTTGTGATTTTCATGCTGCAAAACATCAGTTGAAAATCAATTATGATTTTCAGATAATCACTTGTGATAGAAAATGTATGAAAACATTTAAAAACGTATGAAAACAGACAAAAACGTAATAAAAGGACCTAATATGTATGAAAACGGAGGAAACGTATGAAAGCGTAAAAACACGTATGAAAACGGATGTAAACGTATGAAAAATGGACGAAAACGTTTGAAAACGAACGAAATGTAAGAAAACGGATGAAAACGAACGAAAATGAGCGAAAACCTAAGAAAACAGATGAAAACGTATGAAAGCGTAAATACACGTCTAAAAACGAACGAAAAAGTATAAAAAATGGACGAAAACGAAAGAAAACGGACGAAAACATATGAAAACGAACGAAAACGTTTGAAAACGAACGAATACGTATGAAAACTGACGAAAACATAAGAAAACGGACGAAAACGGATGAAAACGTATGAAATCGGACGAAAACGTATGAAAGCGAAGAAAAAAACGTGAACTAAAAAAAAAAAAAAAAAAAAAAAAAACTTGATTTAAAAGAAAAAACGTGAACCAAAGAAAAGACAAAAAAAATTGTGAATAAATAAGAAAGACAAAAAGCTAAAAAAAAAAAAAAAAAAAAAAAAAAAACATGAACTTAGGTTTACATATTAAATCTTAAGTTAATCCTCACCATTAGATCAAAATAAATGAATGACGAAAATTTATCACTTGAAAAACACCAAAATAACGATATTTAAAATAAAGCAACTCAAGTATCATATTCAAAAAGTCAGATTTTAAAGATTCAAATTGGACACACAGTCTTCTTTCAATTACTCAAACAAACAAAATAATCACAGATAATATCAAGACAACTAAAATAAATATGCTTAGATATTTTTTAAAACAAAATTAAGTTAAAATCCATTATGAATCAGAAAAACTATATACTCCCGTATAAGGTTGAGCATCGGTTTAAAACCGACAAAATCGAAAACCAAAAATTAAAAATCGTGGAAAACCTAAACCGAAACAAATATAGTCGGTTTGGTTCGATTTATGTCGGGTCGGTCGGTTCGGTTCGATTAGATGTGTTTATGTGTTTTTTTCTCGGTTTTGGGTTGAACTGAACCGAACCGAAAGGCTGTTGGGTCGGCTCGGTTTTTGTTGGTTTGATCGGTTTTACCAGTTCGGTTCGGTTCGATTTTGAACCTTCCATGCTTAGCCCTACTCAAGTATTCTTCTATTGTCATGTTAAAATAGAATAATAAATAAAAGAGTAAACTCCAAAATACATCCATGTGGTTTATCTCGATTCACATTATACATCCCTCTCGCAAAAGTTTCAACAGATAAAGTTAACCTATATACATCTCTTCGTTAACATAAGGACAAACGACACAAATTATTTCTCCGTTATCTCCTAACGAGACAAAAAATTTACACCGTTAGTCCTATGGGTAACCTGTATTTGCACCGACACTCATTTTTTACGTTTTCGTCTGTTTTTTTACGGTATTGTCCGTCTTTTTACGTTTTCGTTCATTTTTTACGTTTTCTTCCGCTTTTTTACGTTTTCGTCCATTTTTTACGTTTTCATATGCTTTTTCACGTTTTTGTCCATTTTTTTACGTCTTTGTTCGCTTTTTTACGTTTCATCCTTTTTTTACGTTTTTGTCCGTTTTTTACATTTCCGTATGTTTTTTTACGTTGTCGTCCATTTTTTTTTACGTTTTCATCTATTTTTTTACGTTTTCGTCCGTTTTTTTTTAAGTTTTCGTCAGCTTTTTTACGTTTTCGCCCATTTTTTTACGTTTTTATCCGTTCTTTTACGTTTTCGTCTCCTTTTTTACGTTTTCATCCGTTTTTTTACGTTTTCGTCTGTTTTTACATTTTCCTCCATTTTTTTTTTACTTTTTCGTCTGTTTTTTTACCCTTTCATCCGTTTTTGTCCTTTTTTTTCGTTTTCGTCTTTTTTTTTTTTTTTTTTTTTTTTTTTTTTTTTTTTTAATTTTTTTTTTACGTTTTTTACATGTGTGAAATCAAATGAAAGAACTTTCTAAGAGAGAAAAGTATAGTATCCTTTTATATAATGATTTTCTTAAACAATATAACATAAAACTAGATAGATAGTTACATAAAAGAGTTTATAATACATTCGGCGAACGTCTTTTTAAATGTTTGTTTTTTGAATACTTGTATGTTATAGCGTCTTGCTAGTTTTGTTATCGTATATCGTTGCTCAAAGAAAGTTTAAAATAAATGATCATATGTAATTAACATGAGGTAGTAAATGACTACTAGTTGTCAAAGATAACATTTAACTAAAACCTTACCAAGAAATTTTGCATTTTTATATATGGTATGGTCTATAAAATATTGTTGTACTATTTTAAGAAACAAAAAAGTTCTGATTTTGACTATTCTCATCTCATTTTGAAATAAAACTAGGTCTTGTCACAAATATTAGTTTTTTGGAGTCATAAAACCTCTAAATGGTAAAAAAGGCCTTGATATATCCTTCGATTAAAAAGGATTCATATTTGCCTAATCTTTAAATATAACTTGCTCAAACAAGTTAATACAACATAAGAGTGAGACAAGATTAAAAAAGATCTCAAGTTTGTATCTCAAAAAGTAAAAAAACAGATGAAAACGTAAAAAAATATGAATGAAAACGTAAAAGAATTGACGAAAACGTAAAAAAAAAAGTAAGAAAACGTAAAAAAATGATGAAAACATAAAAAGCGAACGAAAACGTAAAAAAAACGGATGAAAACGTAATAAAGCGGCGAAAACGTAAAAAAATGACGAAAACGTAAAAAAACTGATGAAAGCATAACAAAACGGACGAAAACGTAAAAAAACGGACGAAAACGTAAAAAAAGGGACAAAAACGTAAAAAACAGACGAACACGTAAAAAACGAACAAAAACGTAAAAAAACGGACGAAAACGTAAAAAAAACTGCTAGAAACATAAAAAGCGGACGAAAACGTCAAACGGAAGAAAACCTAAAAAAACATATGAAAACGTAAAAAAACGGACGAAAACGTAAAAAAACAGACGAAAAAGTAAAAAAACGGACTAAAACTTTAAAAAAAATGGAGGAAAACGTAAAATAAGGACCAACGGTGCAAATACAGTTAACCAAGAGGACTAACGGTGTAAATTTTTTCTATCTCGCTAGGAGATAACGGAGAAATAATTTGCGCCGTTTGTCCTTATTTAAACGGAAGGATGCATATAGGTTAACTTTTACTAACAGAATGATGTATGTGTTGAAACTTTTGCTAAAAGAATGTATAATGTGAATCGAGGTAAACTACATAGATGTATTTTAGAGTTTAATGTAAATAAAAATAAAACTATTTGTTTATAGAAATAGTACATGATTAATATTTGTTGAAAAAAATTTACCAAAATCTTGTCACGTGTACATTTGACTTTGTGATGTATATGGCTACCTTTTTTTTCCTAAATAAATTGGCAACGTCATGTTTAAGAGCGGAGGGTGTCGTCTCGCTGTGCCACCGTGGCACTTCGTCGACGCTCGCTACTACACCGTGGTGCTTCGTCGTGGCTCGCCAAACAAGCCCTCGTCGTGCAGACGACGAACCAAAACTCTGACAAAGGTGGGGCCCAAGTATGAGATTAATCATTTTTTTCAATTTATAAATGGTTTGTGGGTTGTGTGTGTGAGAGTATGTATGCATCGTGTGTGTGTGTGTGAGTTGTAGATGGTGGGTGTTGTTATGGTTGGGGTTTGTGGGATGAAGATGGTGGTTGGTGGGATGAAGAAGATGGTGGTGGTTTTTGATAAATGGTTTTGGGATGGTTGGATATATGTAGAAGACGAGTATATATGGGATGAACAAGACGAGTATATATGTAGATCGAATATTGTTTTGGGTTTGTGGGATAAATGGTTTTGGGATGAAGAAGATGGAGTATTTTTTGTGAAAATGTAAAAAAAAAAAAATTAAATTGTAAAGGTGGGACCCAAATGAAGAGGTTGAGGTTTGTTATGAGAGAAGGAGGGTTTGTTGTGGTTAGTTATGCTGATGTGGTGCTGAGGTGGCAGTGATGAAAAAGTTGAAGTTTGTCACCACACCCACCCCTCTAACATGCCAAAATATCTGTTACTGAATTTCATGCTTAAAATATAGGATTGCACATTGTTATTACATGAACCTAAAGGCACGGACATACAATTATTTTGGAAACAAAGCTATGGTACATAATAGCACAATAGACAAATAGAAATACTTTAGACCAGAAATGATTGCTTTCATGTGTAAATCTTCAACCATTTAAAGTACCATGCAAGCGTGGGGCAAACAGGACTTCTAACAGACTCGCCATGGCGTTTGTTACTCCCGGGCTCTCGGTCATATCAACCCGTGCATCACCAGGAGTTGACATCTCAAAGTTTTGTAGCAAAGTGGCTAAAACCACATGTAACATTTGAACTGCTAAGGCAATTCCAGGACAAGACCTTCTTCCCGCACCAAAAGGGATCAACTCAAAATTTGTCCCCCTAACATCTACGTCTTTATGGTTCGGTGTTAGGAACCTCTCTGGTCTAAAATCACATGGATCAGACCATATCTTTGGATCACGGTGGAGCTTCCACATGTTGATTAATAGCCAAGTGCCTTTCGGAACATGGTAGCCAGCTACAGAGCAATCTTCTGAAAAGATTCTTGGACCTCCTAAGAACGCGGCTGGATATAGTCGGAAAGTTTCTTTTACTATAGCTTGGAGGTAGACTAGATTTTTGATATCTGATTCATTTACTTGTCTACCATTCCCCACACACATCTCTAGCTCCTTTTGAGCCTTTCTTAACGCGTAACGATTGTTCAGTAGTAATGAGAGTGCCCAAGTCAGCATGACAGTGGTTGTATCTGCGCTACTAACAATAAGAGACTGCAAACATGCAAGTTAGAATGCATACATACACTTGGTATATACGAGTATAGTAAAAGTATCAAGTCGTGGATGTGCTTAGTGCATACAACTAAATTCTTTTATGCGTAGACAATTAAAACTAGGAATACGACCTAAGTTAGATCTTCAAATTTTATAGTTTGGCTTTCATGACTATACGAGCATCATAGCAGGTCAAGTATATACATGTAAGTATATACGATAAAAGTAATTATGTACGTTAGAATGCATATACGTATGGATAAATTTATTTATAATAGAAATAAATGAATCGTGATTGGGTCTACCGCAAACAACTTAATGGTTACATATGCCTAGACAAAACCAGGGTTTATAACACAATTTTACTTATAGCCCTCGCTAATAGTCAACTTTATGGTCGCTGAAAGTTATAGCGGCGACAAGTAGTCTCAATAAAGTCCATCTCCAAAGAACTGTCGCTAGAATTAACAATGACTTATATAAATTTTAGCGACGAAGTAATTTAACTTAAACCTATAGCAACGAAATTAAATGTTGACCATGACTGATAATTCAGTCGGCGTCATACTTGTAGCGACTACTGTGTCGTCGCTATAGATAATAGTCAAAGTCAAATAATTAATATGGTCTTCTTTTGTCGTCTAGCGAACCTTAGCGACGACCTGGCGACGAGATGTCGCTAAAGGTTTTAGTGAAAGACCGGGCCCAAGAAAGTGAGTTTTTTGTCGTGTATAGGACCTATAGCGACAACATCCAAAGGTGGAATTTGGTGTAGTGACATGAGGTTAAAGATTTTTTAAGTACACACCGTGAATGTGGCTTTAATGGTAGTATCAGCATCGTATTCTGCCAAGTCACCGGCTTCTATTACTTGTATCATTACATCAATAAAGTCTTTTACCTCCGGATTATCGCTAGAAGACCTGTTTTGACGATGCTCTTCTAACCAGTTTTCAACCATGGAATCGAGTTCTCTAGCAACTCGTTTCATGGTCTTTTCATATCCACCAATATCCAACCAACCTAGAAAAGGAAGAGCATCTCCCACCACGAACTGCCCCAAATATTGAAACCATTCTCTCATTACTTTACGACGTTTGTTCATCTCCTCCTCATCTTCACCATCCATTGCTTTAGTGTACCGCTTACCAGCAACCATTCTAAGCATTGTATTCATATTCAATTCCCAAAACCAATTCTTCATCTCAACCAGTACTTTTACATCCCCATCTCTTTTTTCCTTCCAAAGATTGAGAATATTTTTAATTGAGTTCTCTAGCTCATTTACTCTAACATACTTAAACTTCTCGAGCTGACTACTGGAGAACAACTCCAATGAAATGATTTTCCGTATTCCTCGCCAATATTGGCCATAAGGAGCGAACGTGAAAGAAGCATAGTTATGTCCCAAAATCTTAGTTGCAAGGTATTTGGGGCGGTATGAAACAATCACATCATGGGTTGTGAAGATCTCCTTAGCTATCTCCCAATTACTCACCAGCATGATTTTGCGTATGCCGAGCCGGACAGTGAAGATGGGTCCATATCGGTCTGCCATGGATGCCAAGGCTACATGAGGAAGACCAGATGAACCATTAAAAAGTTTGAAGTGGCCTATTATAGGCCATGCACCACTTGCTTCAGGTGCAGAAGTTGTTTTTTTCGTGTTTTTGTAGATGAATGATAAGCAATAGATGCCTATAATTATGGCAAAGGCTTCAAGAATGATAGTGTAATTTTCATACAGATGGAAAAGATCCATGAAGGAGTTATAGATTTGGTTATCTTGAAGGATATTGTTCTTTTAAATTGATCAAATGTAAGCATACATGCATACTACTCGAGTTTATGTAATTATCAACATAATATGAGTTGTTATGGATTAAGTTATATTTAGGACGAATTAATATGTGTATGTCCAGATTCGAACTCGAGATCACGGGATTGCACATTTTACGTATAAGAGTTGATGTTCAATAATTAATGTAAAATATTACTACCTCCGTCCTATAATAATTGTCCCCTTTTACTTTTTCAAGTCTTTTGTATTCAACTTTGACCATAAATATTTTTATTTGTGTAATATAATACTTGATGAAAAATATATGAATAGATTGGATTTTAGATGTATTTTCATTTGGTATAATTTTTGTCAAGTATTATATAACGTAAATAAAAATATCAATGGTCAAAGTTGAACAAGAAAGACTAAAAAAAATCGAAGTGGACAATTATTATGGGACAGAGGGAGTACACTTAATTGTTAAATGCACAATAACGACTAACGAGCGTTAAGTAATCAATAGAAAATTGACTAATGGTCATTAAGTATTAAAGAGAATGACTAGAGGTCAAGAAGGTTCTAGAAACCCAATGCGGGTTTCAACCGATCGGTTAAGGCTTGGGGAGACCCAATCCAAACCTAACTTGTTCTCTAAGTTTTCATAGAATATATACAAGGCCTAGAATTCATTCTTAGGTTACCCTTGTAACACATAGCAAACCCTAATCTTCTCTTTCTCCTATTTTCTTTGTGTTGGCAGATCGTTTTCCTTAAACCCTAGGGGAATCGTTTTTGCTTTTACACATTAAGTGATTGGTGTTGTTACTATGTTTACAAGAACTAGCATTCACATCAAATCGTTATAGTACGTGTGTACAAGAACGTGGGATAGACACACTATTGTTTGTTACTTGGTTTGAATTGAAAAAGGGTAAGGGTCAATTCACATAAACCTTATAAACCCTAATTAGAGTTTTAACCTTGATTTGATTCGTGCTAGCTTGGAGTTGCTAAAGGGTATACATACTTTTATTATTTTGTTAGTTAATTACAAATATGTGTTTAAGTCTTCCGTTGTGTGCTTTGATATTTTATGTGATTTAATTTATGTATGACATGCTATTAAAATTCCAACCGTGGCATCACGAGCCGTTATATTGTGTAACTAATTACCGAAACACGTAAAAACGAATATTGTATTCTGTTTACATGTATGTCGAATTCTAGGGTTTATAAAATTTGTAAACCCTAATTTTTTTTAAAGAGGCCGATTGCCTTATATTTAAAAAAATAATAGGTTTTGATTTTAATTTGATTATAAATCCTAGGATTGCATGCGATGTTTATGTGTTAATTAATGAATATATGTTATGTCATTAATTGTATGCGATCTTCCGACTTGGCAATAATTGTTATGTGAAATCCATGATGAAAACATGCATGTTTTGTCATGGATTATTATTTATTATGCATTAATTGTTAAGTGTGTACACATGTAATTTTTTGATAAATCTTAAATTGGGGAAGACCTCAATAATAGATTAATGAATCAATTATGTGCAATATGGTATATGTTTAACTATAACTTACACAATCGATCGTCTTATTAATTAAAACCTAGAATGATTATTAATAGGTTTTTATCAAATAATCTTATATGTGGCTATTTGTTTACACATATTAATTGTTAAGTTATGTGCGTATTGTTTTAGTTGTTTATTTTTTATTTTACTCGATTGTTTATTTTTGTTTCACAAGTTGTAAGCAAAGGGTAATTTCTGAATAGAAAATAAATTTGACTAAACAATGGTGAAATATAATTTGTTTTTAAGAATTAAATCTTAAACTTTTAGTCGATTAATATTTCTTGTACCAAATAGTTAGAAAGGCTCACCAATTTTGACAAACTATAAGAGAGGTATACGGAGGAGTACGCATTAAATTGTGAGCCAAAAGAAGAAGGTTTATAACAAACTTGCGCTGCATTCGCTTATCCGCATCCATTGTGCGTCAAATTGGAGCTACCTACGATTGTTTACATGTACAAAAACATCTTAAGGGTGAATTGACCTTAATTCCATGCGCCACTTTTGTGGTAATTATTCGAATAACTTGGGTCTTATGACTCATGCAGTAGTATGATATAGTGGACGGTAATTAAAGGCAATTCTTTAATTGGTTTACACAATACCTCGATTGAAACTTTGATGATTTATCTTAGTAAAGAAACTAATGAGCAAGAGTTTTTTTAATTAAAACCTATGATACAAAGATGAATGCATCACATCTTTGTACATATTTGATTTGACACCATAATAAATTAGTACCCTTTAAGTTTAAGTTTATTCCATCCAATGAAACAGGAACGCCTGAGGTTTCCATTTATGTTACGTGATAGCTAGATTGTAATCAAAGGGTAAATCTCCATTTGTCGTGAGAACGGCCGTGGATGTATTTGCAGTTTCTTAAGCCGGATAACTTAATTGAGTAGATAGTGAGAACTAGTAACTCAAGGTATAAGATGGGGATAAAATATTCTTACATTGCAACTAGAGTTGCAAATATGTAAATCCCATAATGTTTTAGGAGTTACAATCTTTAGATTGGAAATTGACGTTCGGCTCGTACCTTGTTGAATACTTTCATTGCTAGCAGATCAACTAATGTGATGAAACTATGTCAATTTGGATCCTAGTCTTCAAGGAAATAAAATGGTTGTATGTATATTTACAAAGGGTATTTAATTTGAAAGATTAAATTATCGAAAATACTAAAATTAAATTTTGTAATTCTTTTAATATATTTATGCAACATTAAACCGTAAACGTAGTTTGGTCTTTTATTAGTAAATTTTTCAAACATAATGTTTGATCGAGAAAAATTTACTGAAAAGACAAACAATGTCTACTTTCCATGAGAGAAGAGTGAGACTCAATCCTATTCCTTTTCATGATTGAGAAAGGTATGATAGAAACATTAGAATTGTCTAAATTCTAATATAACTCATAGTAAACTTTAATAGTTAAGATAAATTCACATCTTATTTTCCATAGAGATTTCATTACCCTCATTTGGTGATTGAATTCTTCTATAACAAATATTACTTTTGGTTAATCAACATGTATAACATTTTATGAGTTATTAAATTAGAAGCTAGACTGATTACTACAAAATTGGTAAAAGGCAAACTAGCATTATTTGTAAAACCCTAAAAATCGTAAACGCGTTAAATGACTATTTTGCCCCTCAGCTTAAAAACTGAAGAACCCGTAAAATAAATCAAGCTCGTTGAATACGTTAATTGTTTAGCTTATAAACAATTTGTGTAAGACATGATAACAAAAGTTACATTATGTCACAAAATAAATATAACACAATGCAAGTTACATGGACTACATTATACATATGCTAGACATTAAAATTAAGATGTAACTTAACTAAATATGGAAGAGATTGAATTGGTCTTCAAATCCCTCCCCATTAGGCCTAAGAAAACATTTTCCCCCTTTATCCCCATAAATCCCATGATTTTCTCCCATTTACTCATAATTAACCTTCCTTTTTGTAACCTACAATTATCATTCAAATAAAACACAAAAACCCTAATTCCCCTAACACCAAAAGTGACGGCAATAATGTTTTTTCTCCATTCCAAATCGAAATCAAGACAAAAAGGTGTCCCAAGGAGGCTTGTGATCGAGTGGTATTGATTCTATGGTGTTGTGGTCGTGCTTGGCTCGTAAACAAGGTTGGTCGTGAGTTTCCTAGGTTCGAAAGGAAGCTGCTCTTGAAGAAGGGCTATTGTGGGTTGTTTCTGTCGTGGGCTAGGTCACAAGGGGTTGGTTTGGTCGTGGCATCATGTTCTCTTGGTTGCTTGTTTCACCTCGCTCACGTTACAAGGGTTGGTATCACGAAACCCTTTTTATTATTCTTCTCATTTTGATTTGTATGTCGTATGGTTAGACCTCTTTTGATTTCTTGTACATGAATTAAACCCTCACACGAATTGATACGTTAAAAACCATCACATAAATGATATAACATGTAATTATTGGCTAAACAAATAGTTTTTGATAATTAATTTTAGTCGGCTAAAGAAAATGGATGAGAAACATATGATTATATGGTCTTTAATTAACCCTAAAATCTGGACAGCATAATATGATGAATTTGTGTGTGTTATATATCGAATTTCATAAGTGCAATATTCTGGGTTTTTGTTGGGAAAACTTATTTTATGTCTTAGTTAAGTTTTTCAAGTGGTTTGGTCGAATTTGGAGTTGTCTAAATCGTATTTTTGAATTTTACAAGATCAAGTGTCAAAGCTGGGAAAACGGGTCTGAAATTTAGGTTGGATTCATCTAGGTGTTATCTGATGATACTTGCATGTTATTTGTGATTCTTGAGCCTAAATTGTAGTACTTTGAAATAGCTTTCTGGAAATATAAGCCTTGT
>OU343222.1:278309142-278365970 GCA_910596185.1 Chrysanthemum makinoi
CGGATGAATGGATCAAGGATAGCAGGTGCACGAGGCACATGACCGGTAACAAAGACTTGTTTTCCACATATGAATCCTTTAATGGAGGGAATGTGGTATTTGGTAATAGCAAGAGCAAAATCATAGGTAAAGGTACAATTTCTCACAAATCTTTAACCATTAACGATATGTATCACGTAGAAAACCTAAACTTCAACCTTCTAAGTATAGGACAAATATGTGATAAAAAGTGTAATGTACTTTTTAGTGAAAACGGTAGTAAAATATTGAAAAACGGAATTACTATAGGAAGAGGCATTAGAAAACATGGAGTCTATGCCATTAAAATCGGTAATGAACCTAAAGACAAACTTTTTCTTACTTCTATGGATGATACTTCGACCTTATGGCATCGAAGATTGGGTCACGCCAATATGCGACTTCTTCAATCGCTATCATCTAAAGAACTAGTAAGAGATCTACCAAAATTAAAATACCAACATCACTTTTGTGATGCTTGTAATGTAGGAAAGCAAGTCCATGCTAGTCACAAGGCTAAAAATATGGTCTCTACTACTAAGTGTCTAGAACTACTTCACATGGATTTATTTGGGCCATCCGCTATTCAAAGTTATGGAGGTAACTACTATACTTTGGTCATAGTGGATGATTACTCTAGGTACACATGGACTAAATTCTTGAAGAATAAAACTGAAAAGTTTGATTACTTTGAAATATTAAGTAAGAAAATCCAAAGACAATTAGGAAGTCCTATAGTGTCTATTAGAACGGATCATGGTAGGGAATTTGATAATGAATTGCAATTTAGAGCTTTTTGTGACGCTAATGGTATCTCACAATTTCTTGGCTCCTCGCACTCCACAATCAAATGGGGTAGTTGAAAGAAAAAATAGAACCCTACAAGAAATGAGTCGCACCATGATTAATGAGCAATCTATTCCTCAAAAATTTTGGTGCAATGCCGTTGATACATCAACGTACATACTTAACCGAGTCTTAATTAGACCATTCTTAGGTAAAACTCCATACGAGTTACTTCGAGGCAAAAATCCTACGTTAGAACATTTTAGAGTCTTTGGTAGCAAATATTTCCTACTTAACACTAAAGATTGCATAACTAAATTTGATCCTAAATCAACCGAATGTATCTTCTTAGGTTACTCTCCTAATAGTAAAGCTTATGTTATATTAGATAAAGAAACAATGAAGGTTGAAGAATCATTAAACGTAAAATTTGATGAAAGTCCACCTCAACCTACCCAACCTCTTGTCAATGACGAGATAATCGAAAGTGAAGCCATAGAAATAAAGAAAAATACAAACAAAGAAGATGAACTATTAAACAATGAAATCATCAACATTAATAGAGTCTAAAGATCACCCCGTAGATAAGGTCATAGGAAAGTTAAATGAAAGAACCTTAACATCTCAAGTCCAAAACCAAAGTAGTTTATTTTGTTTTGTCTCAACCATAGAACCAAAAAATACACAAGAGCCATAAAATATGAAAGTTGGGTAATGGCTATGCAAGAAGAGTTAAATCAATTTGTTTCTAACAATGTTTGGACACTTGTCCCTCCACCTAATAACCAAACCATAATAGAAACCAAATGGGTATATAAAAAAAGTTAGATGCAAACAGTGTAGTGTCTAGAAACAAAGCTATACTCATTGCCCAAGGGTATAATCAACAAGAAGGCATAGACTTTGATGAGACCTATGCTCCCGTGGTTAGATTAGAGTCTATAAGAATACTTCTTGCTTATGCTTGTGCTAATGATCTTAAGCTTTTTTAAATGGATGTTAAAAGTGCTTTTCTAAATGGCTTTATTAATGAAGAAGTTTATGTAGCTCAACCTCCGGGCTTTATCGATTTCGAAAAACGTAAACACGTGTATAAATTAAAGAAAGCTCTTTACGGTCTTAAACAAGCCTCAAAAGCTTGGTATGATATACTCAAATCATTTTTAATCAAAAACAACTACACCATGGGGTTAGTTGATATTACACTTTTCACTAAGAAAAAGGAATCACATATAATTATTGTTCAAATATACGTGGACAATATTATATTCGGATTGACTTGTCAAGACATGTGTAATGATTTCTCAAAAATCATGCATGATGAGTTTGAAATGAGTATGATGGGAGAACTAAGTTTCTTTCTTGGTCTACAAATCAAACAACTAGAAGATAGTATCTTCTTTAATTAATCCAAATACATAAAAGAAATGTTAAAGAAATTTGGTTTAGAATAGTCAAAACCCATAAGAACACCAATGTCATCCGACACTAAACTAACAAAAGATGAAGACGGTGAATCCGTTGATAACACAAAATACCGTGGCATGATTGGTAGTCTTCTCTATCTTACGGCTAGTCGGCCGAATATCATGTTTAGTGTTTGTCTATGTGCTAGGTTTCAATAAGACCCTAAAACATCACATCTAGAAGCGGTCAAAAGAATATTTAGATACATTAAGGGTATGACTCAATTGGGATTATGGTATCCTAAGGGAACGGGGGTAGAAACTATTGTATATGCGGATTCTGACCATGCAGGTGATTATGTTGACCGAAAGAGTACAAGTGGTGTAACACCCCAACCCGATAAGGGTAGAAGTATCACAGTATGGTGTCATATCAGAACATACATAATGAACATAAATCAAACAGCGGAAGCCTTATAATAAATCTCAAGAGAATCCAAGTCAACAAGACTTATCAATACATAAATACAAAAGGAAAACTCCGAATGAAAATATAATAACAAAATCAAATGAAGTCTAAGATGACTAGGCATGGTCTCTATATCAACTCATCTCTCAACCCCAAACAATCCCCAGCTCCTAGCTTATGTACCTGCCGCAGGAAAAGAAATGCGGCTGGGCTTAAAAAGCCCAGTGAACAGATATAACGATACAATAATAATAAAACTGTACTGAGAACAAGGTAAGGAAGGTCAGGTCAATAAATCGGTATATCAAAGGAACAGTAGGGTAAATGAAGCATAGGAAAAGGGGTCGATTTATCCACCGCGAGCCAACAGAACAAATCATATCATATCATAACAATCATAGTAGCCAGTAGTATCCAATAGTAACCATAACAGATATAACATGACATGGAGTGATCTCCCAGATTGTGAAGACGCGTATTGCACGACATCATTCACCGGACAAATCATAACATATCGATAACGTAACAAATCTAGGATGCATCCATACACCCCTGCAGCATGGATAGTGGCCATACAATATATATTGAGCACATAATCAGATAACAGAAAGGGACGGTGTGTAACATCACTGCATTACACACTAGAGTCATGCCATTGGTGCGTCAATGACACGGACATGGAACCCCCATGACTAGTGATAGCTCGGTCTCAAACCGACAGTCAAGGCAAGGTCATATCAAAAGGATTCATATCAAAGTCCATAGCAAAAGTTCATAATCAAAGTGCATATCAAAGGTTCATAATCGAAGGTTCATATCGGTGGTTCACATTAAACAGTTTCACATAGGAGATTCAATCAAAGGAGCATAGCAGAGTTATAGGGAAGCCCTAGTAAGAAGGCTCAGAGCAAAGGATAACAATTCAAAACCAATATCGAAAGATGTAACGAATCATGAGAAACCCCTACTGAAAAGGGATAGAATATCTGTACCTTATTCGAAGCACGCAAAACAAGAAAGTAAAGTCACGAGATGAATCAATCCCGCCGCCCGAAACCTATAGGAATTAGGTAACGCTTATTAAGTATCAGATTACTCATTTTAGACGGCTTCCCATTTTTAGCAGGAATCCACTTTTAGTAACTTTCCATTTTAGGTAACTTTCTATTTTAGGTAAGTTTCCATAATTAGCAGGTTCTCGTATTAAGTAAGTTTAGCCATTTATGATGCATTTAATGTCATATGATGCCGAATGAGTGTTATAATAGTGTAAGGATCATTTATGCCAAGTTACGCAAGTTTAGGGTCTAAAGTGTAAATATAGCAAGTTACTCATTTTACAAGTTTAGTCCATGCATTTTCTTAATTAATGAGCCAACCTTCTAGTTTAACTATTTACAAAACCAACCCTCCATATTTTATAATTTACTTAAGTAACCCTTAAACCTTTATTAAATCAAAACCATATAAAATCCTTACACTAGTTCTACACCTTGTTACATTTATTAGTTATTCGAAATCCTTATTCCAACTAAGACACACGACACCTTTGATGTGATACAACCTATGTCAATATATGACTCATAAAACCATACGAGACTCTTATAAAAACTATATGCAACCCAAGGTTAGACCAACATATTCGCATGCAATATCCTCTTTTAATGCGACACAAGAAAATAATATAGATATATGTCATGACCACCCATCTTAGCTTATCATTGCTTAAATAAAACATGCATGTGGGGTCGACGACATATACAGGTTCCAAAGGCTCGACATCATGTATAACACATTAGATATTTACATGTTTCTTGCTATAATTTTATACAACAAAACCACTGTTTCATATGATGGTATAGTTGATTATCATGCATGCATCACTATGGTATACCCACAGCAGAATTTAGAGAAGCAAAAACAAATGTGTGGTCGAACTAAAGTGAGTCGATACATATATATTCAAAACAGATTTTCCGCAAGGGCCAGATAACATGTACACTATTCGATATACATATAGATATAACCTTGGTATGATTTTTATGTGACGGTTTAAGCTCGATATGAAAGTAAATAAACATGACCATGGCATGCAAGAGGAGGTCGAACACATGTTCAAATGGACTCATATGGGTCGACTCAAATGGTTCAAAACATAATTATAGTGGTTGAATAACATGTTTATACCATTCAATATTAACGTGACTCTATCACATGATTTCATGCGACATATAATTCACATGACGAGGAATTCAAGCCAGCCGTATTTACAGGTTGAAATAACATGTATGACATCTTTACTACTACATGATTCTGGTTATGATTCATGAACCAAGTTTTGTTAATTTATGTGATGATATATTTGCCCTTATAGACATGCACATGGAGACAAAACCATCGCCCTGATGCAGGAAATAAACGGAGGAAAGGAGACGAGATGAGGGTGCCATGGATTACCTCAGTAGCGTGCAAATAAAGGAGAAACAAGGACCAAAACAAAGCAATTCAGCACCCCTTTTTGCTTAGCAACCCATGACAGAAGCAAGTCCAAAACCACGGTCACCAAGCAACCTTCTTATCAAGATCACAATAGCTTTATGAAGCCTACGTGACCCCTCCTTTGTTCCTTCTTTGTGTCGACCAGAAAAGATGGAGAAAACCACAGTTTGCCGTCACTTTGGTAGAGGGATTATTAGGGTTTCTTTGTGTCTTTATTTTGAATGAAACATGGGAGTTAATATGAGAGTTAATGGGAAAATATATGGGGTGATTAGGGGCGTGATAAATGGCCGGTTAGGGAGGGGTTTTAGGAAAACCAAATCAGGACTTATTTAGTTACCTTAGTTGTATGATGTAGGTTACCAAATGAGGAGATATATGTGGTAAATGGGGCGACAATTAGGGGATATGAATTTGATATGGACGAAATTTGGGGAGGTATCAAATACTTAATTCTATTTCCATAACTACCATATTCTAGCTTTAATTTAGTCTAATCATTTGTAACTTGTATATATATATTATGTGGTGCATGAAATGTTATATAATGTGTTATATTCATAAATGAAAAAATAAATCTTATTGTCTTGTATCATTTGGTGATTCCACATGTAACACCCCCAATTTCGTGATACACAGCGGAATTCAAATTGGGTGTTACTTCATGGCACAACGGTCATAACAATAGAAAACGATCTCTAAAGAGTCGTTTAAAAAGGATTTATCATTCAAATTATTCAAATATATCAGAGTTTACAAAATAGGTCCCAGTTGGTTCCATTGTTTACAAAAGACATCTATATAAAGTCTTTGATGTTTTATGAATGATAAAATGTTTATAGCCTTCTTGATCTAGTCCTTGCTCTTCCGTGCCCGCTTCCGACATTATGGACCTGAAATACATGCTTAAAACTGTCAACACAAAGGTTGAGTGAAATTCATAGAGTTTGTTAAATGGTTGAACACATTATGTTGGTAGTGTGAGTTAATTAGACTCACACCAATGTTTTGAAAACAAAACAGTTATTATTCACTAAGCATCATGCAATCAAGGCGTTAACTTGCTGTCATATAATAGTAACCGATGCCCCAAGTAGGTAAAATTTGCCGTTTTACCTGATGTACTCAAATATAGTGCGTTTGTTTAACGGATCCTGGTCAAACAAACGGGATTCGTCAATCCCGATAGATCTATCCACAATATTCGCGCTCACTTCACTCGTGATTAATGATTCATGATTTAGGGACTTAAGATTGGCAAATGCGGTAACTTAGTGCAAGTAAAATAATCAGATAAGTATAGAATTTGAAAGCAATGTGTTCGGTTTAAAATAAAGCATGTATCTCCCCCAAGGGTTTGTAAAACAATTTAAGTAATAGAAAGTGGGGCTATGAACTCACCTTAGAGTAAATGATATCAAATGTATAGTGAGAATGATGGATATGCCGTGAGAACTTCTATGAGCAACCTAGAATAGGATGTTGCGACTTAGGTTTGGAATAATGTTTAGGAAAACATAAACCATTCTATATATATTTCTATGTTGATCATGATGTAGTACATGGTTTTTGTGTATGTAGTTTATAGAAATGGTCTAGTTGTGAAAACGAGTTTAGTTTATAGATATCGTACTACCGTTCGGGCCATCATAATTCAGAGGTCATGCAGTAAACGTTCGAGGAGCTAGGACACTTTAAATCGTAAATCCAGCAACTCGTCGATACGTTTTACTCAAATGAAACCCCTCACATGAAGCTCCCTACTTTTGTAGAACTTAGTAGATACAACATATGTTTTGAGTGAAGATTGTTATAACATAAAGTTTATCATGTTTTTAATAAGTATCTAGTTTTTACAAGTTCTCGTCGTTTTCATAAATATGATCACCTTAGTTAACGGTCTTGGGTAAACAAGCCTTAAGGCTTTAGCCATGTCCTTGCCGTGACTTTGGTCTTGACTACCATGGTCTTGAGACTTAGCTTTGACCTTAGCCGTAGCCGTGGTCTTGGCTTATGGCCATTAGGCCTCTTGGTTTGCTTGTAATTGTGACAAAAGTATAGTAGTAAGACTATATTTACGGCAGTTTCTGTTTTTGAAAGATAATGGCCTATTTATGCGTTTTCAAGGTCCGAGCTTGTTGTTATTAAAGGAAAACGTCGTTACGGACAACTTTCGTGTTTTAACTTTTTGATGATTCGGACCAGAAGGGCCTCTAAAAATTTCATATTTTAGGCAGTAAGCTATTTGGCAGATTCATGTTTTAGTTTCACTAATTTCTTTTTGTCATAACTTTTGACTCGTGTGTCCGTTTAGAGTGATTCAAATTGCTACGTTTTAGCTTTAATATTATCTACAAGAATATGTAAAGTATCATATCCATATGTGGTCGATTTTGTGGAAACTTTGTATAAAAGTTTATCATTTATACACTACTAACCCAAGTTTAACATATAGGTTCTTATAACTTGTTTTAAAGATTTTTGTACATCATGATCCAACATAGTAACTATATATATAGCATGAAATAGTTAAGATTATGAATAATAAAGATGAGATGATGGTGGTGATAAGTTGCTTACAACCTTTGGCTTTCAAATAGAAAGGAGTAACTTAGTAAGGATAGGACTTTGATTGATCGCGAAAGATTTCGGATTGAGCTAGCTTTCCACACCTTGGAACTCTTGCAAACTTGAAGAGTTGGTGATGAAGTACTAAGTGACTTGAGTGGATCTAAACTCAAGAAGATCACTTAAACTTGCTAGAGATTTGATGTAGTAGCTTGATCTTTGGAACTTCTTTGCATAAACTTGGAGTTTATG
Organism: Chrysanthemum makinoi; assembly: GCA_910596185.1. Lineage (NCBI taxonomy): Eukaryota > Viridiplantae > Streptophyta > Magnoliopsida > Asterales > Asteraceae > Chrysanthemum > Chrysanthemum makinoi. The sequence continues at coordinate 278,317,141 of OU343222.1, forward strand.
GAACAAATTATGGAAGATATGTATGTTTTAAGTTATGAACGACCAAGAGAAGAGTTTTAGGGTTTTTAGGAAGTCATTCACTTGCTATTTATAGGAGGGTAAGTTTGGTTAACCATATATTGGGTTAAATATTAACCATGGTTAGGTTAGGACACTTGTAATGATCTAAAGGAACCAAGGTTAGGATGATGCCACCAATATGATGACTCCCCCCCTAAGGTCTGCCATGGAAGAGATAAGATGACTTTTGTGGTTAGTTTTGGTATTATCTTGGTTACGGAGTGAGTTTTGGTTCCGTTAATCGCTAACCGAAGCCATAAAACGTAAAACCGGGTATCGTAAAAATATGAAACTTATAGGAATGATTAAACTCATCATTATACTCCATTTAAAAATATAAAATAGGTGATAAGTCTCATTGGGTGCAAAAACGCTGCTTAAAGCTGGAAATACGGGTCAAAAACGCGTAATACGCAGTTTTTCAGAAAAGAACGAAATTTCAGGGAAACGACCGTGAATTTATTTAGAGTAGACTAAAATTAGTCTAAAAGTGATATGAGATGTTAAAATGTGGTTTTCGTCATACGCAGGATAACTTTACAGTTATTTGTGAAGTTTAAAAGTTACGCGATTTAAGCAGAAATGTAGAACGTACAAGGTTAATTCCTTTAAGGTCAAAGGAGGAGGGAAATATGTTTGACTTTTCCAAAAATGTAAAAGTGTCAAAAACATATTAGAAACACAGTGCAGGAATCGTTAAGTCTGGATGTAAGTAGAATTGTTTAAAACGTAAGTTTAGTTTTGTTCTGCGCTGGGCTTATTTGGTAATATTAAAAATAATAATTCTTAAAAATTCTCAAATTAATCATGAATGATCTAAAAATTTATCTGATGCGAGGAAAATTGTCAGGGTTGATTTTCGTTAAGCGTGTGATGTTTAAACGGTGGACCGTCCAAAACGAAACTTTAAAACGATGTTTACTTAATAACTTTTGCGAAAATGATCTAACGATGGTCGAATTCTCAGGTCATTACTAAAATAATTTATCTTACGAGAATGTGAAATAAAAGTTTTACGGATGAATAGTAAAAGTGAATAGTAAATGTGAATAGTGAAAGTGAATTGTAAATTCTCGAAAATGAAAAGTAACCTAAAAATGCGGGTGGTTACAGTCTCACCCCCTTAATGGGAATTCCGTCCCGGAATTCAATGTGTGTTACTCGATGTTGAAGTGTCTAGGAACATGAGGGTGTATACGCCGAATCCTAGCCTTTGCGTTTTCAAGTTTCTGGTCATAGGATGTATTATGTACTATGTGGCTTAAAGTTGATCACTTAAAGGGTTTTGTTAAAATCTTATAGATTCAAATATACCTCAAGTTTGGCTTTTCCCGTTTCTCAAAATGAATCATATCTTAATGTGTCGAGGCTAAAAACCTTACTTCTAACATGGAGTTTTTGGTGATAGTGTGCGGCATGGAGCCTAATTTGTATTTGTATGGTTTCCTTAGTTGTTTCGTGGGTGATCTCTAAACACCTTAGTTCAGCAAATGGTTAACTAACACTTTTGTCGATATAGTGCCTCAAATGGAATAGTTTTCGTTGTTGTTAGGGTAACTGTTGTTAATCAAAGGTGTAAGATATTGTTGACGTGAAATGGTTTATAATAATGTGACAATTTTCGTTGTAGGAAAGTCTTGCTAGTGGCAAGTGGTTTATCCAAACCATTTCCAAAGTTGATCATGTCTTAGGTGGTTTCGGGATGAAAGATATATCGTATAGTTTTTATGTCTACTAGTGTTTGAAAGAAACGTGATACTGTGAAGTTTTACATACTGAATTTCAATGGGGTTCAGAAAATGATGTGATATATTGACGATTTGAAGAGTGTAGTGTATGTTTACCATTATTCTTAGGTAGAGATGTCAAGTTTGATTTAAAATCAAAAGTGAATTGTAGAGGATTATGGCGGAATGATATCCTTGAAACCTAAACAGGCTAGCACTTCTAAGAAATTACGAGAAGATTTGATGACTATCCTAAGATAGTAGTTCGGATTATCTTATGTATGAAAATTTCAAGAATGAAATTAGGTAGTATAAATGAGATGTTAAGATTTTGCTTAGTGGTAAGACACTATCGTGTCTCTAGATCTTTTTATGAATTCGGTGGTTTATCGAGTTTAAGAAGGAAATTAACCTGAATATAACCCTTGTATAACGTTCTCGGTGTTTGAAAATTTAAGTCGAACATAGTTAATCAGACTATGTTTCAATACCCCTAGGTTAAATATAGGTGATTAGGCTATATTTAGCCGAGGTTCGATAAAATTTTCAAATACCTAAATTAGGTATACTTGTGATATGTCCATAGCTTTTGAGAAATTGTCCACTAAGCAAAGGCGATATCAAACCATCCAGTTGCAAGTCCTGGCCATAAAAGACTTGTAACCTATGTTTTCACATTCCATTGCATAGAAGATAATATGGGTAGATACGTGTGGAAAGGAAATCTTGAGTAATCCTAAAATAGTCCATACTTGGCTAGCATTACAGACCTTTAACAATGAAGGTTTCAAAAGAGAATTTTGATGAATGTAGAGAAAGTTCTGAACTTCACTTTTGTAGATGATGAGTCACTTTGTCCTTTAGAAATCCTATTTCTTGTATTTCCATTAGGAAATTGATAGACTGTGACGGGTTTCATGCAAAACGATATCATATAATGTTTAGAAGATAATTTTTAGAGACTATTGTATAACTTACAATCTCTGAGGAGTAGTTGAGACCATTGTGCAACTCACAATGTTTGAGAAATAGTTGAGACCATTGTGTAACTCACAATGTCTAGGAAATAATAGAGACCATTGTGTAACTCACAATGTCTAAAAAATGATGGAGAGATCATTGTGTAACCCACAATGTCTTGAGAAGTGATAGAGAGATCATTGTATAACTCATAATGTCTTGAGAAATAATGAAGAGACCATTGTGTAACCCACAATGTCTTGAGAAATGATAGAGAGATCATTGTGTAACCCATAATGTCTTGAGAAATGATGAAGAGACCATTGTGTAACCCACAATGTCTTGAGAAATAATAGAGAGATCATTGTGTAACCCACAATGTCTTGAGAAAAGATAAAGAGACCATTGTGTAACCCACAATGTCTTGAGAAATAAATAAGACCACTGTAGTATTTACAGTGTCTGAGAATGTAATAGAGACCACTGTATCTCACAGTGTCTTGAAAAATGAATGAGACCATTGTATCTCACAATGTCTGGGAAGTAGGAAAGACCATTGTAGTCAGTTACAATGTCTTGGATAAAGTTTTGTAATCCTAAAAAGCACGGGTAGGTGCATGATTGGGAGCTTAGAAAATATGATTGTTCCGTAATGCCTTAGAATAAGCATACGTAGATATGTTGAGTACTTTGTTTATGATTGAAATTATGTCAAGTGTATATATCAATATACCAGTATGTTTGTATAGCTTAAAATGTTCAAAAGTCACATAATCGTCTGGAGGATGGAAGGCACGGAGAACGGAAGGCTATAAAATGTTTTTTTTTTGTAAAAGTAGTTATAGTTTAAGTCTCAATTAGACCCGTTTCTCTATAACTATGGCTCTGATACCAATCTGTAACACCCCCAATTTCGTGATACACAGCGGAATTCAAACTGGGTGTTACTTCATGGCACAACGGTCATAACAATAGAAAACGATCTCTAAAGAGTCGTTTAAAAAGGATTTATCATTCAAATTATTCAAATATATCAGAGTTTACAAAATAGGTCCCAGTTGGTTCCATTGTTTACAAAAGACATCTATATAAAGTCTTTGATGTTTTATGAATGATAAAATGTTTATAGCCTTCTTGATCTAGTCCTCGCTCTTCCGTGCCAGCTTCCGACATTATGGACCTGAAATACATGCTTAAAACTGTCAACACAAAGGTTGAGTGAAATTCATAGAGTTTGTTAAATGGTTGAACACATTATGTTGGTAGTGTGAGTTAATTAGACTCACACCAATGTTTTGAAAACAAAACAGTTATTATTCACTAAGCATCATGCAATCAAGGCGTTAACTTGCTGTCATATAATAGTAACCGATGCCCCAAGTAGGTAAAATTTGCCGTTTTACCTGATGTACTCAAATATAGTGCGTTTGTTTACCGGATCCTGGTCAAACAAACGGGATTCGTCAATCCCGATAGATCTATCCACAATATTCGCGCTCACTTCACTCGTGATTAATGATTCATGATTTAGGGACTTAAGATTGGCAAATGCGGTAACTTAGTGCAAGTAAAATAATCAGATAAGTATAGAATTTGAAAGCAATGTGTTCGGTTTAAATAAAGCATGTATCTCCCCCAAGGGTTTGTAAAACAATTTAAGTAATAGAAAGTGGGGCTATGAACTCACCTTAGAGTAAATGATATCAAATGTATAGTGAGAATGATGGATATGCCGTGAGAACTTCTATGAGCAACCTAGAATAGGATGTTGCGACTTAGGTTTGGAATAATGTTTAGGAAAACATAAACCATTCTATATATATTTCTATGTTGATCATGATGTAGTACATGGTTTTTGTGTATGTAGTTTATAGAAATGGTCTAGTTGTGAAAACGAGTTTAGTTTATAGATATCGTACTACCGTTCGGGCCATCATAATTCAGAGGTCATGCAGTAAACGTTCGAGGAGCTAGGACACTTTAAATTGTAAATCCAGCAACTCGTCGATACGTTTTACTCAAATGAAACCCCTCACATGAAGCTCCCTACTTTTGTAGAACTTAGTAGATACAACATATGTTTTGAGTGAAGATTGTTATAACATAAATTTTATCATGTTTTTAATAAGTATCTAGTTTTTACAAGTTCTCGTCGTTTTCATAAATATGATCACCTTAGTTAACGGTCTTGGGTAAACAAGCCTTAAGGCTTTAGCCATGTCCTTGCCGTGACTTTGGTCTTGACTACCATGGTCTTAAGACTTAGCTTTGACCTTAGCCGTAGCCGTGGTCTTGGCTTATGGCCATTAGGCCTCTTGGTTTGCTTGTAATTGTGACAAAAGTATAGTAGTAAGACTATATTTACGGCAGTTTCTGTTTTTGAAAGATTTTGGCCTATTTATGCGTTTTCAAGGTCCGAGCTTCTTTCTTATTGAAGGAAAACGTCGTTCCGGACAACTTTCGTGTTTTAACTTTTTGATGATTCGGACCAGAAGGGCCTCTAAAAATTTCATATTTTAGGCAGTAAGCTATTTGGCAGATTCATGTTTTAGTTTCGCTAATTTCTTTTTGTCATAACTTTTGACTCGTGTGTCCGTTTAGAGTGATTCAAATTGCTACGTTTTAGTTTTAATATTATCTACAAGAATATGTAAAGTATCATATCCATATGTGGTCGATTTTGTGGAAACTTTGTATAAAAGTTTATCATTTATACACTTACTAACCCAAGTTTAACATATAGGTTCTTATAACTTGTTTTAAAGATTTTTGTACATCATGATCCAACATAGTAACTATATATATAGCATGAAATAGTTAAGATTATGAATAATAAAGATGAGATGATGGTGGTGATAAGCTGCTTACAACTTTTGGCTTTCAAATTGAAAGGAGTAACTTAGTAAGGATAGGACTTTGATTGATCGCGAAAGATTTCGGATTGAGCTAGCTTTCCACACCTTGGAACTCTTGCAAACTTGAAGAGTTGGTGATGAAGTACTAAGTGACTTGATTGGATCTAAACTCAAGAAGATCACTTAAACTTGCTAGAGATTTGATGTAGTAGCTTGATCTTTGGAACTTCTTTGCATAAACTTGGAGTTTATGGAACAAATTATGGAAGATATGTATGTTTTAAGTTATGAACGACCAAGAGAAGAGTTTCAGGGTTTTTAGGAAGTCATTCACTTGCTATTTATAGGAGGGTAAGTTTGGTTAACCATATATTGGGTTAAATATTAACCATGGTTAGGTTAGGACACTTGTAATGATCTAAAGGAACCAAGGTTAGGATGATGCCACCAATATGATGACTCCCCCCCTAAGGTCTGCCATGGAAGAGATAAGATGACTTTTGTGGTTAGTTTTGGTATTATCTTGGTTACGGAGTGAGTTTTGGTTCCGTTAATCGCTAACCGAAGCCATAAAACGTAAAACCGGGTATCGTAAAAATATGAAACTTATAGGAATGATTAAACTCATCATTATACTCCATTTAAAAATATAAAATAGGTGATAAGTCTCATTGGGTGCAAAAACGCTGCTTAAAGCTGGAAATACGGGTCAAAAACGCGTAATACGTAGTTTTTCAGAAAAGAACGAAATTTCAGGGAAACGACCGTGAATTTATTTAGAGTAGACTAAAATTAGTCTAAAAGTGATATGAGATGTTAAAATGTGGTTTTCGTCATACGCGGGATAACTTTACAGTTATTTGTGAAGTTTAAAAGTTACGCGATTTAAGCAGAAATGTAGAACGTACAAGGTTAATTCCTTTATGGTCAAAGGAGGAGGGAAATATGTTTGACTTTTCCAAAAAATGTAAAAGTGTCAAAAACATATTAGAAACACAGTGCAGGAATCGTTAAGTCTGGATGTAAGTAGAATTGTTTAAAACGTAAGTTTAGTTTTGTTCTGCGCTGGGCTTATTTGGTAATATTAAAAATAATAATTCTTAAAAATTCTCAAATTAATCATGAATGATCTAAAAATTTATCTGATGCGAGGAAAATTGTCAGGGTTGATTTTCGTTAAGCGCGTGATGTTTAAACGGTGGACCGTCTAAAACGAAACTTTAAAAACGATGTTTACTTAATAACTTTTGCGAAAATGATCTAACGATGGTCGAACTCTCAGGTCATTACTAAAATAATTTATCTTACGAGAATGTGAAATAAAAGTTTTACGGATGAATAGTAAAAGTGAATAGTAAATGTGAATAGTGAAAGTGAATTGTAAATTCTCGAAAATGAAAAGTAACCTAAAAATGCGGGTGGTTACACCACATATATAAGTTATGTTATAACCTAGTTAATGAGCTCGACGAGTTTTACAAGTGCCAAGGTTATTTACTTGCGGGGCAAAAAGGTCTTTTACACGTTTTAGATTTTTAGGGTTTTACAACTCTTCCCCTCTAAAAGAAAAATTTTCGTCCTCGAAAATTAAAATGATCACTAATGAAAAACAACAGAGACATACCAGATTATAACGAAATAAGGGTAGCAGAGATCCAACATTAGAAACTTTACAGAGATGAGCGCGTGCCGAGAATTCAAACGTATCAATCGTATAACGATGAAGGTAGATTAAACGTATAGGCAGAATGATCCTAAGGTCTTGTTAAACTCAGACAGTCCAAATCAGGTGCCAAAAATTCTAAGCTTCTAAAGTACTCCTCAAGATATCCTATGATCACAATGAGGGTACGTCATATGATGTAAGTATTATCACGTTAGCTACTCGTCATAATACCAGCATCATATGAGTATACCATCATGATGACCATACTTTATCTCAAGTCGTGAAAACATCTTATCCTCCACCTAACGGTCCATTCTACATGTTAGGGCTGGTCAAAACAATCATCACTAATGAATTCGAAATCAGAGAAGCAAAACATGTAACGGAACATAGAAGGTACCATCGAACCGAAACACATAAAAAATAGCATCAGGTCTTCCACAGTTCGTCAAATCTCCCAGAACAAAACAATCATCCAACATTCAGAATTTATACAGAACGGAAAATCATTCAAAGAGAACAAAATTTATTCAAGGGATTTAGAACACAACGCGAGGTCGTAGCAACACCGAAGGATCATGCCCTAGGACTCCATCATCCAAACGCGTCCAATCATATGAAGCAAAAGAATCTCCTCAGCATCTCAACGGTTGGACTGTTGACCACAATATGCCCGAATCTTGGTAGTAGTTTCACCACATGACTAAGGTACGCCAGTCATACTTCTTCTGTTCATACGCCTTCCAAGTGTCCACCAGTTGAATCTTGTCTCCGTCTTTGCGCCTCTGGTTGATTCGTCCATCTCCCTTTAGCAGCATCCTGATGTCTCCAGCAGCATTTCAGTCGGTGCGGCTTCTGCTTCACGACCCTCTCCAGCTCAGAAACTGTTGCAGCAACACAGGGTCGGTACCATCACCTTCGACTCCACGAGTAGTCTCCATCTAAACGATCGATAAAGGAATGCGCGAAGATAGAATAACAAAACGCGAAAAGAAGAAGGTTGAATCAGCGAAGACGAAAAAACATCGAAGTCAAACCTGAACAAAAATCAAAAGAATCGGAAAAGATCGAAACAGACGGAAGCCTAATGTCTACCCAAGTCCTCACCAGTCAAACCTAAGCTCTACGGGTCAAATCCTAGGGTCCATATATCACAGGTCCTGACTACAAGTCGTAAACCTGGCTCTGATACCATAATTGTAACACCCCAACCCGATAAGGGTAGAAGTATCACAGTATGGTGTCATATCAGAACATACATAATGAACATAAATCAAACAGCGGAAGCCTTATAATAAATCTCAAGAGAATCCAAGTCAACAAGACTTATTAATACATAAATACAAAAGGAAAACTCCGAATGAAAATATAATAACAAAATCAAATGAAGTCTAAGATGACTAGGCATGGTCTCTATATCAGCTCATCTCTCAACCCCAAACAATCCCCAGCTCCTAGCTTATGTACCTGCCGCAGGAAAAGAAATGCGGCTGAGCTTAAAAAGCCCAGTGAACAGATATAACGATACAATAATAATAAAACTGAACTGAGAACAGGGTAAGGAAGGTCAGTCAATAAATCTGGTATATCAAAGGAACAGAGTAGGGTAAATGAAGCATAGGAAAAGGGGTCAGTTATCCACCGCGAGCCAACAGAACAAATCATATCATATCATAACAATCATAGTAGCCAGTAGTATCCAGTAGTAACCATAACAGATATAACAGACATGCAGTGATCAGCTCCCAGATTGTGAAGACGTGTATTGCACACGACATCATTCACCAGACAAATCATAACATATCAGATAACAGAACAAATCTAGGATGCATCCATACGCCCCAGCAGAATAGTGGCCATACAATATATATCGAGCTCATAATCAGATAACAGAAAGGGACGGTGTGTAACATCACTCGTACACACTAGAGTCACGCCATTGGTGCATCAATGACACGTACATGGAACCCCCATGCCTAGTGATAGCTCGGGTCTCAAACTGACAGGTCAAGGCAAGGTCATATCAAAAGGATTCATATCAAAGTCCATAGCAAAAGTTCATAATCAAAGTGCATATCAAAGGTTCATAATCAGAAGGTTCATATCAGTGGTTCACATTAAACAGTTCACATAGGAGATTCAATCAAAGGGAGCATAGCAGAGTTATAGGGAAGCCCTAGTAAGAAGGCTCAGAGCAAAGGATAACAGTTCAAAACCAATATCGAAAGATGTAACGAATCATGAGAAACCCCTACTGAAAAGGGATAGAATATCTGTACCTTATTCGAAGCACGCAAAACAAGAAAGTAAAGTCACGAGATGAATCAATCCCGCCGCCCGAAACCTATAGGAATTAGGTAACGCTTATTAAGTATCAGATTACTCATTTTAGACGGCTTTCCATTTTTAGCAGGAATCCACTTTTAGTAACTTTCCATTTTAGGTAACTTTCTATTTTAGGTAAGTTTCCATAATTAGCAGGTTCTCGTATTAAGTAAGTTTAGCCATTTATGATGCATTTAATGTCATATGATGCCGAATGAGTGTTATAATAGTGTAAGGATCATTTATGCCAAGTTACGCAAGTTTAGGGTCTAAAGTGTAAATATAGCAAGTTACTCATTTTACAAGTTTAGTCCATTCATTTTCTTAATTAATGAGCCAACCTTCTAGTTTAACTATTTACAAAACCAACCCTCCATATTTTATAATTTACGAAGTAACCCTTAAACCTTTATTAAATCAAAACCATATAAAATCCTTACACTAGTTCTACACCTTGTTCCATTTATTAGTTATTCGAAATCCTTATTCCAACTAAGACACACGACACCTTTGATGTGATACAACCTATGTCGAGATATGACTCATAAAACCATACGAGACTCTTATAAAAACTATATGCAACCCAAGGTTAGACCAACATATTCGCATGCAATATCCTCTTTTAATGCGACACAAGAAAATAATATAGATATATGTCATGACCACCCATCTTAGCTTATCATTGCTTAAATAAAACATGCATGTGGGGTAGACGACATATACAGGTTCCAAAGGCTCGACATCATGTATAACACATTAGATATTTACATGTTTCTTGCTATAATTTTATACAACAAAGCCACTGTTTCATATGATGGTATAGTTGATTATCATGCATGCATCACTATGGTATTCCCACGGCAGAATTTAGAGAAGCAAAAACAAATGTGTGGTTGAACTAAAGTGAGTCGATACATATATATTCAAAACAGGTTTTCCGCAAGGGCCAGATAACATGTACACTATTCGATATACATATAGATATAACCTTGGTATGATTTTTATGTGACGGTTTAAGCTCGATATGAAAGTAAATAAACATGACCATGGCATGCAAGAGGAGGTCGAACACAGGTTCAAATGGACTCATATGGGTCGACTCAAATTGTTCAAAACAGAATTATAGTGGTTGAATAACATGTTTATACCATTCAATATTAACGTGACTCTATCACATGATTTCATGCGACATATAATTCACATGACGAGGAATTCAAGCCAGCCGTATTTACAGGTTGAAATAACATGTATGACATCTTTACTACTACATGATTCTGGTTATGATTCATGAACCAAGTTTTGTTAATTTATGTGATGATATATTTGCCCTTATAGACATGCACATGGGGACAAAACCATCGTCCAGATGCAGGAAATAAACGGAGGAAAGGAGACGAGATGAGGGTGCCATGGATTACCTCAGCAGCATGCAAATAAAGGAGAAACAAGGACCAAAACAAAGCAATTTAGCACCCCTTTTTGCTTAGCAACCCACGACAGCAACAAGTCCAAAACCACGGTCACCAAGCAACCTTCTTATCAAGATCACAATAGCTTTATGAAGCCTACGTGACCCCTCCTTTGTTCCTTCTTTGTGTCGACCAGAAAAGATGGAGAAAACCACAGTTTTCCGTCACTTTGGTAGAGGGATTATTAGGGTTTCTTTGTGTCTTTATTTTGAATGAAACATGGGAGTTAATATGAGAGTTAATGGGAAAAATATATGGGGTGATTAGGGGCGTGATAAATGGCCGGTTAGGGAGGGGTTTTAGGAAAACCAAATCAGGACTTATTTAGTTACCTTAGTTGTATGATGTAGGTTACCAAATGAGGAGATATATGTGGTAAATGGGGCGACAATTAGGGGATATGCATTTGATATGGACGAAATTTGGGGAGGTATCAAATACTTAATTCTATTTCCATAACTACCATATTCTAGCTTTAATTTAGTCTAATCATTTGTAACTTGTATATATATTATGTGGTGCATGAAATGTTATATAATGTGTTATATTCATAAGTGAAAAAAATAAATCTTATTGTCTTGTATCATTTGGTGATTCCACATATATAAGTTATGTTATAACCTAGTTAATGAGCTCGACGAGTTTTACAAGTGCCAAGGTTATTTACTTGCGGGGCAAAAAGGTCTTTTACATGTTTTAGATTTTTAGGGTTTTACAAGTGGTGTATGTACTTTTATGGGATGTTGTTTAACATCTTGGTTCTCGAAGAAGCAAACGGCATTGGCCATATCAACAACTGAAGCCGAATATGTCTCCGCCGGCAAAGCATGCCAACAAGCACTATGGATGAAACAAGCGTTAGTTGACTACGACATTCATCTAAGTGACATAGCCATTCTATGCGACAACAAAGGTGTTATTGACTTAAGCAAGAATCCGGTGTTACACTCTCGCACCAAGTATATAGAGATCCGTCATCACTTCTTAAGAGACAATGTTCAAAAGGGGAACATTTCTATTGAGAAGGTAGCATCCGAAGACAACATAGCCGACGTCCTCACCAAACCGTTGAAGCGGGAACAATTCAACTTGCTTCGTCTTGGTCTTGGTCTCATGGAACAATCGTCGTAATTTTTTCTCAATTCTACAAGGTATGTAAACGTTAGCCTTACATTCATTTCTGAGTCTAGGATCTCTATTTCACACACAACTCACAAACAATACGGGAATTTTCAAAACCCAAGGTAAATTTTATTTACAACATGTAATTTCATATCTATTTTTCTTAACTAAAAGATAAACTTTTCCTTTAAACAAGAAACTTTTTCGAAATGCTTTCTAAAAGATACTTCTTCCCGTATCATTTTTCTAAAAGTTATTCTCACGTCTAGGACAAACCTTTTTCATTATTAATACAAAGTAAAAACACCGTTTTCATTGCATCTCATGTCTTTTGAATGCTAATGGGAACACATAACTAATATGTGTTTTCGGGTACATTCATTTAAGCAACAATGAATTTAGGAGCACTCGGGTTATCTCACATAATAATATGCTTTTTTCACTTCTAGTTTATTTTCTTTTTCCTTTTAGGAGTCGAGATAACCGCAACTTCAAATGGTTTGCATATAGGCACACACTAGGCACAAATGTTTCCAAAAGGAAAAATTTGAGCTGCCTGAGTCACCAGCACCACGGATCCCAGCATTAACGATGGATGGTTCCCTCAAGGGAAGGATCCGTGGGAACCGTGGGACAGAAGCTGAATTTCTCTTCTATTTTTCTCACTTTGGCTAAAAACCTTCATATTTTCATCATTTTACCTTTTTCACTAATGAGTATGTTACTTAATGCTTGTGTCTCATGATCACATGCCTTAAATTCATATCTAATCATTTGATTTTAGTCCACATTTTGGGTCAAGCATTCATTACAATGCACTATTTTCTCTATAAATAAGGTTCCCAAAATGATTGCATATCCATCACTCTCAACCTCACAAACAATCATCATCATGTTATCCAAAAGATCTTCTAACATTGATGAATCACCTAGTGCAAACAATCCTCTTCAAGAAATCCAAAACTTTATCCTACCACCTTCCGTAGTACCACCACCCAAATCTAGAAAAACCGCACAGATTAGCATCTGGCCTTGTTGTTTAGCCAAACCATTGTCAAGAAGTTCATCACCAACTACTCATTCACCACCACATGATTCCATAGTAGCACCTCCATCATCTCCAACAAGTACATCACCACCATCACCTATCAAGTCTCCACCTAAGATCACCCTATCGGAACTTCTTCAAACTCCGAAAACAACCCCGCTACCCGTGTCTAGTCCACAAACTTCCAACCCAAAAGACCTAGTCTTTTTAACACCACCAATATCTCCAAACACACGTTACAAAGATCTTGCAACTTCCCCACCTTTAGCTCCCATTATCTTACAACAACATCTAGGTTCATATATTCCACCACTTACCAACATAATGGACTTTGATCCATATTTTCTAACTTTTCCACCACATATTCCGCCTTCTACAAATCAAACTAACCCAGAAACCATCCACATACAATACCCACATCATTTGCATTGTGAAGATTGCCAATCACTAGGGAACTTGCAATGGAAATTAGGGACGAGATGCGATTCATACTTAACCACATCCTTGATCGCATCAACATCATCACTCATCAAAACTTCCATCATTAACCTTATGCAAACATGGAAGGAATGATTTTACTATTTTCTTTATTTTTTTTTCTTTTGAGTCATTTTAAAGAACAAACCTTGTTCTTAGTTTTTACATGTTTGTATGTGTCCTATATACCACTACACTTTGTTATTTTATTACAAGGCTTTATTTACATACCTTGGCTCTCCATCTTGTTTCTCGTCAATCACAAGATTATATTGCATTTTACTAGCTTTTTCTTTGTAGGTATTATATTTTCTCACTTGACGCCCTTTTCTAGGGGGAGCTACCGTCGAGGGGGAGTTAGTGATTCGTGGATTATATTCTTTTTCCACAATTTATTTCTTCGTTAGGTTCGCTTTTTGTTTCGACAAAAAGGAGGAGAAGAATTAAAACTTCATATGCTTTCAAAACATACATCTAATCTTAATTTTTACTCATCATACCATTATTTTTTATCATCAACGAAAAGGGAGAGATTGTTAATACAAATAAATCATAAAAACAATTATTAATATTTAGCGATCTCTTTGTGTTTTGTTGATAACAAATATAAAGTTATCATAAGTAAAATTATAAGGATACACGTTATTTTTGTAAAGCATTTACATATATAATCTTTTAACATAAATTGTTGTAATAATTCATTTATTGTAATAGTTTATTAGGATGGTTAAAAACCATAACCCATGACCCATACCCATGGAGCATATCCATAACCCATGACCCATTGACTAGATGCATTGCATCTTCTAGATACATTGTATCTATTTGGATACCCATGGTCCAAATTCTATGACCCATGACCCATGATCCATAACCCATTTAGGGGGAGCGTCCTACGGATCCCCTAGTTTACACTGGACGGACCCCTCATGTAAGGGATACGTGGGATCCGGGAAACAGTAGTGATTTTTTGCCTATAAATAGTGAGTCATTTCTTCATTATAACTCACCTTTCTTCTTACAAACTCTCTCATATATTCTCTCATTCTTCTAATCTCAGATCTCTTGATCATTCTAGTAGATCTTCTTTCTTTTGTTGTGATTCTCATATAGGTCCTTCTCAAAGGCGAGATCACGAGTTACTACAAGTCATCCAAGCAAGGGGTCCTTGATTGATTTGTTCATCCACAATATTTCTGTAGCAAGATCTTGTATTTCATATTTCACATAGTTGCTGTGTTATAGTTGTGTTGGTTTCGTCCTCCGTGTTAAGGACTCGGTATTTAGCTTTTGTACCGGAAAAAGTGTAAGCGACGTTGTAAAGGCTTCTCCTCCAAGTTGAAGGAGTTTGTTGACATAGTGCTTGAACTCTCGAGTAGGTGACTCGGGGAGTGAAGTAGGGCAAGGAAGGTGTCCTTGTAGCCGAACCACTATAAATCGGTTGTGTCATTTCTATCATTTACTTTACTTGCTTTCTTTACTTACATTACTTATAGATCTATACTTTCTATCCATCCATATGATTTCACATAACATCGAATCTAAAGTTTTTGAAACTAAATTAAAATCGGCAAAACTATTTAACCCGCCTTTCTAGTTTTCCACACAAAGTATAGAAGTTACCTCCGTAACTTTGAATAGCGGATGGACCAAATAAATCCATATATAGTAATTTTAGACACTTAGTTGTAAAAACCATATTAGCTTTATGACTAGCATGAACTTGTTTTCCTATATTACAAGCATCACAAAAATGATGTTCATATTTTAATTTGGGTAGGTCTCTTACTAGTTCTTTGGATGATATTGATTGAAGAAGTCCCATATTGGCGTGACCCAATCTTCGATGCCATAGGGTCGAAATATCATCCATAGAGGTAAGACAAAGTTTGTCTTTTGGTTCATTTCCGATTTTAATGACATGGACTCCATGTTTTCTAATGCCTCTTCCTATAGTGATACCATTTTTCAATATTTTACTACCGGTTTCACTAAAAAGTACGTTGCACTTTTTATCACAAATTTGTCCTATACTTAGAAGATTGAAGTTTAGGTTTTCTATGTGACATACATCGTTAATGGCTAAGAATTTGTGAGAGATTGTACCTTTACCGATGATTTTGCTCTTGCTATTTCCAAACACCACATTTCCTCCATTGAAGGATTCGTACGTGGAGAACAAATCTTTATTACCGGTCACATGCCTCGTGCACCCGCTATCCTTGATCCACTCGTCCGGATCTAAGTCAACCTTTAGGCACACCTAAGAAAACAATTAACTCAAAATTTTGGTCCCCATTTGTTCATGGGGCCATTGGTGTTATACATTTCATTCCTATGAGGCATATACGAAAACGGTGAGAAAGCATTCCAAGGCGTAAAGTTTTGGAATGGAAAACCGTTTTGTGCATTAGGATTCCATCTCATTTGATGGTGGTTACTTCTAGGATACAAGTTATTTGGTCTTCTTAAATTTGTGTTTGGTTTAAAAAATGATGGACCTTTGTTTTTCATAAAAATTTGATTTTGTTTTAGTGGAGGTGGTTGTTTGAAATTTCTAACAGTAACATGGGTTGGTTTCTTCTTGTTAACAATAACAATGTCGGTTCTAGAGGACGTGTTTGCATAATTTCTACTGTTTGCTGGTACAGACCCACGGATCCCTAAATTTGCACTAGATGGTTCCTTTATCAAGGGATCCGTGGGATCTGTGGCTACAGTAGCCTGTTTTTCAATTGCTTTAACGAATTGTGTTTCTTTAATTTCACTAGTTGACGCTATGTGTTCCTGAATACCTAAACCCTTTTGATTATTACCCGTTTTAACACTATCAAGTATTTTATCAAGAGTATTGGTACTTATTCTAGCAATCTTAGAATCAAGATGGTCAACTAACGTTTGTTGAACACAAATCTCACATTCACTATCTACTTCCTTTCTCTTTTCTAAACGTTCTAATTTATCTTTTAGCTCAAGAACTTCTTTTTCTAAACGTTCATTTTTGTTTTTCAAAATCTTATTTTTGTTAATTACTTTTAAACTAATTTTGCAAAGCTTATCATATTCTCGATGTAAGGATTCATCATCTAATGATGAACTACTACAATATAGAGATTCGGAACATACCTCGTTTGAGTCTTTTGCCATGAGACAAATTTTTTTGTTCTCCTCCTCACTCATTCCCCACGAGCCACTTACGAACGCCTTTTGTTCGTCACGTTTGGGACACTCACTAATGAAGTGATTAGGATCCTCGCATTTAAAACATGTGCGTTCGTCCTTTACTTTCTTGTCGTCTTTGCCTTTCCGGAACCCCTTCTTGTCGTCATATGGTTGCTTGACATATCTTCCTTTTCTCCAAAAGAACTTCTTGAAATCCCGTACCGCCATTGCATACTCTTCGTCATCACTTTCTGAAGATGAGGTTTCTTCATCGCTTGAGACCTTCTTGGCTTTTAAGGCATTGTATAAAACCATTTTTGCCTCACTATTTTTGGAAAACTTTTTCTTTTGGTCGTCGGTGAGACGATCATGAGAGATGTTTACTTTGTTGTCGGTTTTATCATCTTTTAAGGTTGCTTGAAGACCACCTTCAACAATAATATACCAAAGATCAATATCTTTTGATTTCACATAAGTTTCAAATCTATTTCTCCAATAAATAAAACCATTAGTTTCAAGTAGTGGAGGTCGTTGTATAGACTGCCATTCTTTATAATTTTCAAAACTCATTGTGATCGAAAAGTTTTTAAAATACAATTCACTTTAAAACTTTTGTAAACATTGCTCTTGATGCCAATTGTGGAAAACTAGAAGGGGGGATTGAACAGTTTTGCCGATTTTAATTTTAAGTTTCAAAGATTTAGATTTGATATTATGTGAATTCATATGGATGGATAGATAGTATAAAGCAATAAGTAAAGTAAATAATGAAATCAAGTAAAGTAAATGATAGAGAGTAGCGACACAAGTGATTTATAGTGGTTCGACTACAAGGACACCTTCCTTGCCCTACTCCACTCCCCGAGTTTCCTACTCGAGAGTTCAAGCACTATGTCAACAAGCTCCTTCAACACGGCGGAGAAGCCTCACAACGTCGCTTACACTTTTTCCGGTACAAAGCTAAATACCGAGTCCTTAGCACGACAGACCAAACCAACACAACTATTACACAACAACTATGTAAAATATGAAATACAAGATCTTGCTACAGAAATCTTGTGGACGAACAAATCAATCAAGGACCCTTTGCTTGGATGATTTGTAGTGTATCGTGATCTCGCCTTTGAGAAGGACCTGTATGAGAATCACAACAAAAGAAAGAAGAACTAATAGATTGATCAAGTGATAAGAGATTAGAAGAGTGGGATAATATATGAGAGAGTTGTAAGAAGAAGGGTGATGAAGAAATGGCTCACTATTAATAGGCACAAAAGCTTACTGTAGCCCGGTTCTGGCGGATCCCTCACTTGGGGGATCCGTCTAGTGCAATCCTAGGGATTCGACAAACTGGGTTGTACTAGTCCGGATTTTGGGTTGCAAACTGGGTTATGGGTTATGGGTATGAGCCATGGATACCAACAAGATACAATGTATCTAGACAATGGGTCATGGGTTATGGACATTGCTTCATGGGTCATGGATAATACCCAACATGATTTCATGCATGATGTCATGCAATGGGTCATGGGTTATGGATTAGCTCCATGGGTATGGGTCATGGGTCTTGGATATTACCCATCATATTACATAAACTGTTACAACAAATGAATTATTACAACATTTTATGTGAAAGACCAAATGTATATACTTTACAAAAATAACATGTATTCTTATAATTTTACTTATGATAACTTTATATTTGTTATCAACAAAACACAACGAGATTGCTAAATATGAATAAACATTTTTATGGTTTATTTGTATTAACACCACATATGCTACTCGAGTTGGAGTTCAGCACAACAAAACTGACTCGTCATTTTTTATACTTCTTCGTGGGACATATACTGCATACTTGCTACTTTATGTTGATGATATCATCCTTACTACTTATTTTGATGCTTTTCTACAGTCGATTATCTCCTCGCTTCATGGAGAATTTTCTTTGACCGACCTGGGTTCTTTTATTTATTTTCTTGGTGTTTCTGCTCAACGTTCTTCTCTAGGTTTATTTTCATTTCAGGCCAATTATGCTGAGGAGATTCTTGAGCGGGCTCATATGCTCAACTGCAAACCCTGTAGGACTCTTGTTGACACATATTCCAAGCTTGGTCCTGATGGTGATTGTGTGTCTAATCCTACTTTGTATCGCAACTTAGTCGGTGCTCTTTAGTATCTTACCTTCAGCCGTCCTGACATGTCCTATGTTGTGGAGCAGGTGTGTCTTCATACGCATGATCTTCAGGATTCACATTTATCTGCTCTTAAACGTATTCTTCGGTATGTTCGGGAAACTATTGATTATGGCCTTTAGTTACATGTCTCTTCTACTGCTCAGCTTACTGCTTACACGAATGCTGACTGGGCTGGCTTCCCTATCACTAAACGTTCCACGTCTGGATACTATGTTTAGTTTGGAACAACTTGCTTTTCCTGGTCTGCTAAATGTCAGGCTACGTTATCTCACTCCAGTGCTAAAGCTGAATATCAGGGTGTTGTTGAAACTGCATGGGTATGTAACCTTTTTTATGAGCTCCATTGTAACACCCCCAAAATTTCACAGCGGAAGCGTTCGGGTCATGGGGTGCTACTAAATCAATATACACAACACAAGGTAATAAAGAATGGAAATTTTATTCCATTTTCAAAATATAGATTTATTTAAGAAATAGTTTTACATCATTGTTTCAAAGTGCGGAAGTAAAGCCCATAAAAATATATGTTGTCCCAATAAATGTTGTGTTAAATATGATTAGAAACACTTCGGATGCCAGTCTTCAACGAATGCCTTTGCCATTGCCCACGCCAAGTAATAAACCTGAGAAAAACATGCTAAAATGTCAACACAAAGGTTGGTGAGTTCATAGGTTTAATTTTAAGAAATCAAGTTGGACCACAGTTGCACATATAGCATCTCCGTGAATGACACTATATGCAAAAAGGCTATTACGCTAGTACCAAGTTCATGCGACCGAAACTACGACAGTGTGCATGCATCTAGAAGCATGATAAATAAAAGCCCAGCAAGTGTATTTCCAGTACACTCAATCAATACGATATGATATACGCCCGACGTTTGCCTATCCGGTCAAACTCGAATGGGGGTGTCATCCCCAATAGATCTATTCATAACAATCGCGCCTCCCCAAAGGGAACTAACGGTAGCATAGTTGGGATTCAAGATTGTTTCACGTAATAGTGTTTTCAGTTTCAGGTCCGAAAAGAGTTTTGCATGTTTCTCACCCCAAAGTTTTATAAAGCAAGTAAATAAGAGTAAAAGTGGGGCTATAAACTCACGTAATAGTGTAATCAGTTTTAAGTCCGAAAAGAGTTTTGCATGTTTCTCACCCCATAGTTTTATAAAACAAGTAAATAAGAGTAAAAGTGGGGCTATAAACTCACCTTAGCAGTTCGATGAATAAAGCACAAAGAGAACAAGTAACAGGTAGCTCCAACACGCAACCTAAATATATTATGGCAAGTCTCAGTTTGCAGTTTTGAGTACTCACGACTCGAAGTGTGTGAATAAATGTAAGTGTTTGTAAGTGGTTGTGTTTAATGTTGCTTGTGTGGCAGAGCTTACGATTAAATTGTTTTAAAGTGATTGTGAAAAATCATACGTTGTCGGTAAAATATAAATAAATACTCCAGGTTGAATATTTATATAAACAACATTGAGTGATATGATATGTATATATATAAATGAATGTGTTTTTATATATATATGTAAAGTTAGTGAAAAATATTTTTATTACTTTTGTTTTAAATATTCCCTTGTCTTTTAGTCGGGTTTTAGTATTAAAACTAAATATATTAATTTGACAAAAACGTAATTTACAGTATAAAGATTCGACATTTATTATTAGTTGTAAAAATGTATAAGTTCGGGTCCAAAACTAGTTGTTAGAATGTAAAAATATTAAAAGAATATCAAAGTTATAAACTCGGGGTTGAATTTGTAAGGATTTATATAAGTTTCTAAGTTATAAAAAGTTTTAAGAAGGTTGCTAAATGAAATAAAGTGGAGGGCTAAAGCTGTTAAAATTTGAAAGTAAAATAAAGAATAAGAAAAGAGTAAAAAGAATGCCATTGCCCAGGCTTGAACTAGGGTCTGTTGGGTAACAAGGACAGCGTTGCACCACTGGACTACTAAGTCCTTTGGTGTTAGTTTCTTGGCAAAGTTGGTATTTAATAAGTTACTACTGTGATTTCCATTGTACTAAATTTTCTTCACAGTGAGTTTTGCGTGCATGTGTTTGACTTTGTTTCTCCTACACCAAGGCATGTTCAAATAAGATTTTTTAAGTCGTGTTATACGTATATAAGGTCGAGTATATATAAGTCCAAAATCCAACGACTAGTTATGTGCTTCGTATATATACATATTCATGAGTCATTTAAGATTTAAAAATCACGTTTATAAGTGTGAGGGTGTCATATATAACCCAAGTAAGTTGCTAGTACCACCAAGCTTCTTTTAAACACAACTCATCTATGTAACTGTATGAATGTACGTATGTATATATGTGTACGTGTGAAAAAAATGTGCATGAGTACGTATAAAAGTGACAACGAAATGAACAAGTGAGAAAGTGTTGAGGCTCACAGTGGCACGGAGAGAATGAGCGTTTCGAACAAGATCAAAAGGAATAAGACCAAGAACCAAGGATCGACTATCCTCCAAAACTCCACTCGTTCATTAAGCTAATCCCAAATATTTTTAAGGAGTTTGTATGGAAACCCAAGACTTTCTCTTCTCCTCTACTTGCCTCAGCCGAAAACAAGGAAGTTTGTGTGAGAGTTGTGAAGTGTGAGAAGAGATATTGGAAGGTGTTGAAACTGCCTAAGTGTGGTGGCTTATATAGCCAAAGCAAGATATGGCTTCCATGTTATTTTAATGGCATGCGCTCCATGATTTAAGGAAAAGGAGGAAAATAAGGATGCATGCTTCACTTTCAGGGAGATATATGACAGGCTTAGATGTGATAGGTCATTCACAAGATTGAGGAACACATTATACTATGGACAACAAAGTCTAAATATGGTCAAAGTGTAGTAGAGTATTATTTTAGAGTGTAGGGTGGCTTACATAGCTCTTGTGTCTCCTATACACACATGCATGTATAAAGATGATGTTGACATTTCATTTGTTTTGTGTTGTACTTGTTCACAAAGGCAAAGAAGTCAAAATTCTACTTTGCCAACTTTTGTTAAAAAATAAAAAATAAAATAAGGTGCGCATGGTTTGCATGCAAGTGACATATTTAATGACCAAAGGTTAATGTCTTTTGCATTTGTTTTGTTTGGTTCACAGAAAACATAGGAATATAGTATCCATTTATTAGTGCAACAAATTTGTAATCATTTTAAATAACATGGTGCATTTAGTTAGGCTTTGAAAGGTGATTTGGTTTTTGGTTTTTGGGTGTGCCTCGTTCAAAAAAACACAAAAGACATAGTATCCAAATTTTGAGTTACTAAATTTATTAAAGGTGTGCTGGGCTTAAGGAGTAAACGGGTGGGTTAGGCCCAAGAAAATAAATAGATTTGGTTGGGTTGGGTTGATGGTCTACGAGCCCAAGGATGAAAATAGGAGTTGGGTTCGGTTAGGCTTAGAGGCCCGGTAGAATAAAAATATAAAGGTTTATTAAATAATTATTTGTATAATTTTTGTTATCGAGGTCGGTGTCAAAAAAAAGAATATCCCGTGACTTGTCGTGTTTAAAGTTCGAAACGAAGAAGAAAAAAAAATATGGCCGCGAAAATCGGTAGGGAAATTTACGAGTTGTTATAGTACCTACCCATTAAAAGAAACCACGTCCTCGTGGTTTACGATGCGAGAATCGTCGAGGTCGATGCGGTGACGAGATGCGAGAATATATACTTAAAACGTGACATGGAAAAGGTGCTAGTCGTTCAAGAAAGATTCGGTGACGTGAGGCGATAAGTGAACAACAGATAAAGGATTCATTAAACGGAATACAACGCGGTTTTATAAAAGAGTACGAAAGTTGAGTTCAAAACAGAAATAACAGAGTCGTATGAGGTTACGAAGGATAGAGCATAAGAGTGCCATAAAAGATTGTGACCAGTGACAGAGATGGTTTAAATACGTGTGCGAGAATCAAGTAGTTGTAATAACATGGAAGCAGTGATGAGTTTACATAAAGAAATAACGTCGAGGTTGATACAGTGACGAGTTGTACGTTACGTAGAGGTCGATACAGTGACGAGTTGTACATTACATACAGAAATAACGTAAAAGCATTGATGAATAATACGTTACATACAGAAATAACGTAGAGGCAGTTATGGGAGCATAGCATAGTGCGATATTGTAATAGTGGGCATGTTACGCAGTTTAACATAGAGAGGTAACAAGTCTAAGCATTCGTAGTCTACCCTACATTCTCCTTAAATTAATTATTCCTTAATCTCATTCAGTTTGTTACATCAACATTATTCTCATTTAAACTTCGCGACACAATCAAACAAGAACAGCCTTAAAGTTTAAATGAGAGTAAGCATATACACATTTAAACTTCGCAACCCAATCAAACAAGAACAGTCTTAAAGTTTAAATGTGAGTTACTTAAGAAACTTAATAATTTTGAGAAATAATTAATTTAATTCAAATAAGAGCTTATACGAACCTAAGATACAACAGTAACACATAGCATGACTACATCGTGTAGCAGTAGGCAAGGCATGGCAGACATCAACAGTTGTGGCGGCGTTGAAGTGTTTTTAGGAAAATTTGGTTATAGTTTAGGTTTTGAAAAATACCTAATTCTCTATAACCTAGGATCTGAATACCAATCTGTAACACCCCCAAAATTTCACAGCGGAAGCGTTCGGGTCATGGGGTGCTACTAAATCAATATACACAACACAAGGTAATAAAGAATGGAAATTCTATTCCATTTTCAAAATATAGATTTATTTAAGAAATAGTTTTACATCATTGTTTCAAAGTGCGGAAGTAAAGCCCATAAAAATATATGTTGTCCCATTAAATGTTGTGTTAAATATGATTAGAAATACTTCGGATGCCAGTCTTCAACGAATGCCTTTGCCATTGCCCACGCCAAGTAATAAACCTGAGAAAAACATGCTAAAATGTCAACACAAAGGTTGGTGAGTTCATAGGTTTAATTTTAAGAAATCAAGTTGGACCACAGTTGCACATATAGCATCTCCGTGAATGACACTATATGCAAAAAGGCTATTACGCTAGTACCAAGTTCATGCGACCGAAACTACGACAGTGTGCATGCATCTAGAAGCATGATAAATAAAAGCCCAGCAAGTGTATTTCCAGTACACTCAATCAATACGATATGATATACGCCCGACGTTTGCCTATCCGGTCAAACTCGAACGGGGGTGTCATCCCCAATAGATCTATCCATAACAATCGCGCCCCCAAAGGGAACTAACGGTAGCATAGTTGGGATTCAAGGTTGTTTCACGTAATAGTGTTTTCAGTTTCAGGTCCGAAAAGAGTTTTGCATGTTTCTCACCCCAAAGTTTTATAAAGCAAGTAAATAAGAGTAAAAGTGGGGCTATAAACTCACGTAATAGTGTAATCATTTTTAAGTCCGAAAAGAGTTTTGCATGTTTCTCACCCCAAAGTTTTATAAAGCAAGTAAATAAGAGTAAAAGTGGGGCTATAAACTCACCTTAGCAGTTCGATGAATAAAGCACAAAGAGAACAAGTAACAGGTAGCTCCAACACGCAACCTAAATATATTATGGCAAGTCTCAGTTTGCAGTCTTGAGTACGCACGACTCGAAGTGTGTGAATAAATTTAAGTGTTTACAAGTGGTTGTGTTTAATGTTGCTTGTGTGGCAGAGCTTACAATTAAATTGTTTTAAAGTGATTGTGAAAAATCATACGTTGTCGGTAAAATATAAATAAATACTCCAGGTTGAATATTTATATAAACAACATTGAGTGATATGATATGTATATATATAAATGAATGTGTTTTTATATATATATATATGTAAAGTTAGTGAAAAATATTTTTATTATTTTTGTTTTAAATATTCCCTTGTCTTTTAGTCGGGTTTTAGTATTAAAACTAAATATATTAATTTGACAAAAACGTAATTTACAGTATAAAGATTCGACATTTATTATTAGTTGTAAAAATGTATAAGTTCGGGTCCAAAACTAGTTGTTAGAATGTAAAAATATTAAAAGAATATCGAAGTTATAAACTCGGGGTTGAATTTGTAAGGATTTATATAAGTTTCTAAGTTATAAAAAGTTTTAAGAAGGTTGCTAAATGAAATAAAGTGGAGGGCTAAAGCTGTCAAAATTTGAAAGTAAAATAAAGAATAAGAAAAGAGTAAAAAGAATGCCATTGCCCAGGCTTGAACTAGGGTCTGTTGGGTAACAAGGACAGCGTTGCACCACTGGACTACTAAGTCCTTTGGTGTTAGTTTCTTGGCAAAGTTGGTATTTAATAAGTTACTACTGTGATTTCCATTGTACTAAATTTTCTTCACAGTGAGTTTTGCGTGCATGTGTTTGACTTTGTTTCCCCTACACCAAGGCATGTTCAAATAAGATTTTTTAAGTCATGTTATACGTATATAAGGTCGAGTATATATAAGTCCAAAATCCAACGACTAGTTATGTGCTTCGTATATATACATATTCATGAGTCATTTAAGATTTAAAAATCACGTTTATAAGTGTGAGGGTGTCATATATAACCCAAGTAAGTTGCTAGTACCACCAAGCTTCTTTTAAACACAACTCATCTATGTAACTGTATGAATGTACGTATGTATATATGTGTACGTGTGAAAAAAATGTGCATGAGTACGTATAAAAGTGACAACGAAATGAACAAGTGAGAAAGTGTTGAGGCTCACAGTGGCACGGAGAGAATGAGCGTTTCGAACAAGATCAAAAGGAATAAGACCAAGAACCAAGGATCGACTATCCTCCAAAACTCCACTCGTTCATTAAGCTAATCCCAAATATTTTTAAGGAGTTTGTATGGAAACCCAAGACTTTCTCTTCTCCTCTACTTGCCTCAGCCGAAAACAAGGAAGTTTGTGTGAGAGTTGTGAAGTGTGAGAAGAGATATTGGAAGGTGTTGAAACTGCCTAAGTGTAGTGGCTTATATAGCCAAAGCAAGATATGGCTTCCATGTTATTTTAATGGCATGCGCTCCATGATTTAAGGAAAAGGAGGAAAATAAGGACGCATGCTTCACTTTCAGGGAGATATATGACAGGCTTAGATGTGATAGGTCATTCACAAGATTGAGGAACACATTATACTATGGACAACAAAGTCTAAATATGGTCAAAGTGTAGTAGAGTATTATTTTAGAGTGTAGGGTGGCTTACATAGCTCTTGTGTCTCCTATACACACATGCATGTATAAAGATGATGTTGACATTTCATTTGTTTTGTGTTGTACTTGTTCACAGAGGCAAAGAAGTCAAAATTCTACTTTGCCAACTTTTGTCAAAAAAATAAAATAAAATAAGGTGCGCATGGTTTGCATGCAAGTGACATATTTAATGACCAAAGGTTAATGTCTTTTGCATTTGTTTTGTTTGGTTCACAGAAAACATAGGAATATAGTATCCATTTATTAGTGCAACAAATTTGTAATCATTTTAAATAACATGGTGCATTTAGTTAGGCTTTGAAAGGTGATTTGGTTTTTGGTTTTTGGGTGTGCCTCATTCAAAAAAACACATAAGACATAGTATCCAAATTTTGAGTTACTAAATTTATTAAAGGTGTGTTGGGCTTAAGGAGTAAACGGGTGGGTTAGGCCCAAGGAAATAAATAGATTTGGTTGGGTTGGGTTGATGGTCTACGAGCCCAAGGATGAAAATAGGAGTTGGGTTCGGTTAGGCTTAGAGGCCCGGTAGAATAAAAATATAAAGGTTTATTAAATAATTATTTGTATAATTTTTGTTATCGAGGTCGATGTCAAAAAAAAAGAATATCCCGTGACTTGTCGTGTTTAAAGTTTGAAACGAAGAAGAAAAAAAAAATATAGCCGCGAAAATCGGTAGGGAAATTTACGAGTTGTTATATCCATCACCCGTTTTTACTGCTTCTCTGGTTTATTGTGAAAATACCAGTGCCGTATATTTGTCTTTTAATCATGTTCAACATCAACATACTAAAGCATATTGAGATTAATATTTATATTTTGTTGCGCTTTTGTGGCAAAGTGTCTTGTGCGTGTCTTGCATGTTCTGTCCCGGTTTCAGTATGCCGACGTCTTTACTAAGGGGCTCGCTTCTGCATTGTTTCAAGATTTTCGCTCTAGTTTGAACGTTCGAAAACATCTAGCTCCAACTTCCGGGGTGTATTAGCCTAATATTATACATACAAGGCCTGATTATATTGTTTGGACTCATAAAGGATTAAGCCAATATGTTTAGCTTATTTACCGAGCTAAGTTGTGTAATACTCCCTCCGTCCCAAAATAATTGTTCACTTTGACTATTTTGAGTCTTTCTTGTTCAACTTTGACACATTAATATTTTTATTTGTGTTATATAATACTTGATGAAAATTATACCAAATGAAAATACATTTAAAACCCAATCTATTCATATATTTTTCATCAAGTATTATATTACACAAATAAAAATATTTATAATCAAAGTTGAATAAAAAAGATTAAAAAAAATCAAAGTAAACAATTATTATGGGACGGAGGTAGTATATATTTGGTACTTGTATTATGTTAAGAGAAAAGTACAAAAATGGGTCAAAATCTTTCTTAGAGTCCATATTGTGATCATTTTTAAACTCAATTTCAAAATGGTCATGCGCAACTAGTCGACTCCACAGCTCCACCCAAAAAATCGCATGTCCAATTGTACACTCTTTTTACTTTTCATTGGGTACCAACTAACTATATTATCGCAACCGCCGACGACCTCCTTTTACTCGACTTACATTTATCTACGTGCAAAAGTACCTTAGGAAAGAAAAAAGTACACATTAAAAAAATAAAAAAAATGTACAAAAATTTTTTAACCAAAAGTACACATGCATTTTGGATTTTTATGTGTACTTTTGGTTAAAAGATTTTTTGTACCTTTTTTTAATTTTTTAATGTGTATTTTTTTCTTTCCCGAAGTACTTTTGCACATGGATAAATGTAAGCCGAGTAAAAGGAGGTTGAGTAGCCGTCGGTTGCGCAATATGGGTAGTTATTTTGGTACAATGAAAAGTAAAAAAATGTACTTGCAATTGGACACATGGCGATTTTTGGTGGAGTTACGAAGTCGAGTAATTGCGCATGACCATTTTGGAGATTGAGTTTAAAAATAACCACAATGAGGACTCTAAAAAAGATTTTGGCCCATTTTTGTAATTTTCTCTTATGTTAATGAGATACTCAAAGGAGGTTTATACCAATTCAAATGGAAACGGGCTAGAATCCGCTAGTTACATGCAATATGTCATAAGCCCATTAGTGAAAGCTCAAACAAAGCCTAACTAATCCAGTGTGACAATCTACACTCAAGTAACAGTGATTACGCATACAAGAAAATATAAAACTAATTAAAAATCAAAGAACTGATCCCAGGTTGTTGTTGGGTGGTAATCTGGATCTGAGACAAAGATATGACGATGTTTCACTTTTTCAACTGTGCTATCTTAACTTTTGGACCTCACGCCGTTTATTATTCCGCTACTCCTCTGTTAGTTGACTTATCTTTATTGTTCCATTATTCTTGATTTGATACTTTGATAGTTTGATGTGATTGTTCTAGTTAGATGTTTAGTTAATTAATAAATAAAAAGCAGGAAATTTTCAGTTGGGTTGTGTTATGTTATAAAATTTAGTTGAGTGGAGTTAGGATTGAGTGTTGAATGATGGGGATTGCATAAAACAGCTGAACATCGCGGTCCTTGGGTAAGGGTGATCCTTTGGTTAGGGTTTCCCGTCGAACAACCTTTTGTGAATGATTCGTTTTGTTTGGCAAAACTAGGCAGTAGCTCTAACAGTTTTTTGGAAACATAGCTATATAACTATATCAGTGATAATAGAGTGTAAAATGATGTTAAAGTTAAATGCTAACACTAAGCCTTCTTCAAGTAGCCTCTGAAAACTAGCCTTTCTTTTTTCCTTTTTTTTTTTTTTTTATGTAAAGTAGCTTTTCTAAGAAAAACAAAATGCTAAACGATCCTTGCCAAGCACCCAAAGTGTATTGTTTGAGATTGCTTATGGTTTAAACTTCTGTTCACCTTTTGGGTTCCTTTTATATGAGAGATATCAGTAGGTTTTAGGGTTATCCAAACTGCGTATCTAATTATTTGAGGGTAAATAATCTGATTCAGAGTTGCTTATAACTGCTTATCTCAGTATGTCAAAAAGCACAGCTTACTATAAAAAAAAGGGGTGTTTGGGTATGAGATTTAAGAAGCTAATTTCATTTTAGTATGGATAAAGTTAGCACTTGTGCATGCATGGATGGAGCCAAACAGCTTATGCTTTATAAGCTTATCATTTGGAAAGGCTTCTCCTGATCTTCTCATTCAAAATATGCCAATAAACAATAACAGTTTCTCTTGCATTCTGTGAATAAGCATCAGCTGTTTGAATAAGCTTACAAGAACACACCCTTAAAGTTTAGGATCCTTGTTCTTATGAGATTTTTTTGGCTTAACTGAAATGATTATTTAGCTTGGAAAATCATGTTGGTGTTATGTGTAATTGGATGTTATAGCCTTTGTTTCTTGGGAATGTATTTCTTTGTGAGGAACTTAATTACTCGGAACATATTATAGTTATCTTTGTTTTGTGTTTGTAAAAGTTTCACACAATGATAGACGGAGCAGAATAAGGTTTTATCCGTCTACACTAAATTAGGGAACCATTGTATTTTAGGGATGAATAATCTATGTTATTAGCTGTATGGCATAGCATGAACTTGGTCATTGCATACATTATGTATTGTAAAAACAGAATATAGGTTGAAGTTTAGAATGAGTGGAATGATATAGAGGATGTAAAACCAGATCTATAGTATTTGTGATCATAATTTTGGGCCTAATGCATGATAGTATTGAAAAGTTGATCCGAATATGGGCGCTCCATACCTCAAAATCGGACCTACTTGAAAATCAACATTTTATTATAACCAAGTGATATGTACTCTGTGTCAATGCTAAGTTCTGCTTTTAAATTCTTCCACATCTATGGAAACCAATATTTCGTACATCCATATTTTCGTGAGAAAATGGATTTTCCTTAGAAGTATAATGCATATGGCCTTACATAGACCCTGATGAAGTTAATATCTTTCTAATGATTTCTTGGTGGTATTCTTTTCTACTGCAGATCGGAGTATGATACCCTTGGCACTTCAGTCAAAACGGCTGTTGTCTATCTAGTCACAGCATTAGTGAAGGTACATTATGCTTTAACTATTTTTTATTACTCTGAAATTATGGACACAACTCATACATGCATCTGCTTCAGGTGTTATCTGTTTATTGACTGACTATGTTTCCATATTATTTTGACAGCTTGTTTGCCTTGCTACATTTCTTAAGGTCTCAGAAAATGACGTTTTTGATCCCTCTCAGGTAACCTTATTTTTTACTTTTGTGGTCATTGATGATTTGGTAATCGATAGTGTTAAATTTCTCACCCCATTGCTTTTTCTTTTCAAAACAAAAAAACAAATTCTCACTCCATGAGTTCTTGTATATTTCCGCATTTCTTATTCTACTTCTGGCCGGACTATTAAGTATATGGATTGATGAAACAGTGACAAAAAACAGAGAGTTACGAGTAATAAATATCCTTGATGAAGTATTTGGATCGATGAAACAATGAAACTACCACATCAAATAATTATGACTTATGAGTATATATTATTTATCTAAATGAATTGGCGCTTATACATCTGCTGAAGCAATTTAATGCCTAAAGGTCATACACACCTAAATCCACTTGACACTTTTTAGAGGTTTTCATCTACAGTTCTACAGAGACCTGCAATTACATTTCTGTCATTCTAAGAAACACATATCTTTTGAATCTTTCTTATAACTGTCTGTTTATTATTACAATGTACAAAGCTGACTTATGAGTAAGATTCTTAAGACAAAATTCTGCTCTTATTGTTACTTTTATAATCTAAAATGTGCTGGTTTCTCATGCTAAATAAGTTTGATTGTTCTTTTGCTCATCCAGTTAATTTACATTACAGAAGTTATGACTAACGTTAAAACGCAGCTTATCTAATGTTATCTCTCTTTATTCTCTTCTTTCTTTTTGATTAGGAATTGTTGAAAGCGTTGATTGGTTTTATTGATGTTGCTGGGCTTTACTTCGCCCTTACTCAGTTAACTCACCGAAACATCTCTCAAAATCACAAGTTCCAGGCCGTTGGACTTGGTGAGTGGCTACTAACCTCTTTCATGTATCAACTTTTTAAGAGGCTATGGCTTCAATATTTCAATTGTGTATCATGTTTCGCCCTTTTATATATTTTCTTCTTTGGTTGATTAGTTACTGATATCTATACCAACAGGATGGGCTTTTGCTGATTCTGTTTTGCATAGGCTGGCACCCCTTTGGGTCGGTGCCAGAGGACTTGAATTCACATGGGAATACATTCTACAAGGCCTTGAGTCAAATGCAAATCTGGTATGTTGACCTCTCTTATATCTTAAAGCCCACCTCGAAGATGAATGGGCTGGGTAATGGTTTGGGGACTTTCACCTCGTTAAATCTGTTCCCTTGTGGCTAAATAAATTGGTTTGACCCGTTTGAGATTAAACACACCCCAAGTCGATGCATTTTTAAGTAAATGGGTTGGACACCTCTAAATGTCATAAACTGCTTCAGAAAGGTTAAACTTTAGTGTATTTAAACATGGATATTTTGTTGAATGTTCTGAAAGATTTAACGAGTTTAGCTATCGCAAAACTTGCATACATTTATTCAGATTCATATATCTCCAGCTGATTTAATTTGTGTTTATTTAACCCAGATGTTGAGCCTATCCCTAGCTGCATTGGGATCATTAATGTGGCTTAGGAAAAACAAGCCCAAGACGTTGATTCCTATCATATATGCATGTGCAGGAATTGTGGCAACAATGCCTTCCATCGTAAGGTCTGTTTTTTTCCTTAACCATTCTTTTACATGATATACAAAAAAACCATGCATAATGCTATAAATCGAAACGTGGATGTTGCAAAATGGGTGGGTTGGGCAACTGCAGGAAACAGATCTTGGTTGAAATGTTTTCACTTTATGTATTTTAGTAGCGGTCGGAACAGGCCTGGCCGGGGTGACCCACAAATTTTTGTTCACCTTGTAAATAATTCAGCTGCTAATTAGCATTATTACAGAAACAACATTATTGCAATAGTAATATACTATTTTTTTATAATTACGCGGTAGTGAAAGACTTTTTACGCAATTTTTGACATTTAACTGTCCCTGTTTTATGTGAAAGGATCTTATTCGACAGTTTTAAGATAAAATATAACCCAGATCAAGTCATTATCAAACAGGCATTTATATTGACATGCTGTATACTGAATAATGTTTTGTTATTGCAGCTATCTGAGATGGGGTTTAGGATGGCAGCTACCAAAAGTTGTAGGATTTCAACTGTTCACATCTTTTACCATGGCGTTAATCAGCTGGCAACTTTTCTCCGCATGTCAAAAACCATCTTCTTGATTTAAAACAATACTTGAGGGATGGAGTTGTTCCTTTGCTAGCCGAGTTTTGAGATAGAGGACTATTCTTGTAAAAGCTTAGACAGATTTATTCATCCAACATATTACGTCCCTGTTTTAGTTGTTTTTTACCATTCAAGAACTACATTGCAGGTCACGTCTTGCTGAGAAATGAGATTTTTTGACGCTTAGCATTCTAAACTAATGAATGGGAAACTCTTATCTGTTGGTGACTAAATGTTTTAGCACATGAACTAAACCTTTGTTAGACTTATTTGCATTAGCT
Source organism: Chrysanthemum makinoi (assembly GCA_910596185.1). Taxonomy (NCBI): domain Eukaryota; kingdom Viridiplantae; phylum Streptophyta; class Magnoliopsida; order Asterales; family Asteraceae; genus Chrysanthemum; species Chrysanthemum makinoi. Next base: position 278,350,011 of record OU343222.1, read on the forward strand.
ATGGATCCACTAAGAAGAAAAATAAAAAGACAAAAATACACTGTTGGTCCATAAACTTGCCAAAAATCATGGGCCCAAAAGTTGAGAGTTTCGTCATCGTGAGACGACGTGAGTACAAGCCTTGGGTTTTTGAGGCCAAAGAGGTCTCTTGACCCGTAATGCTTGTGATTTTCTAAATATCACTTGTGATATTCTGAATGTCACTTGTGATTTTCATGCTGCAAAACATCAGTTGAAAATCAATTATGATTTTCAGATAATGACTTGTGATAGAAAATGTATGAAAACATTTAAAAACGTATGAAAACAAACAAAAACGTAATAAAACGGACGAATATGTATGAAAACGGAGGAAACGTATGAAAGCGTAAAAACACGTATGAAAACGGATGTAAACGTATGAAAAATGGACGAAAACGTATGAAAACGAACGAAATGTAAGAAAACGGATGAAAACGAACGAAAATGAGCGAAAACCTAAGAAAACAGATGAAAACGTATGAAAGCGTAAATACACGTCTAAAAACGAACGAAAAAGTATAAAAAATGGACGAAAACGAAAGAAAACGGACGAAAACATATGAAAACGAACGAAAACGTTTGAAAACGAACGAATACGTATGAAAACTGACGAAAACATAAGAAAACGGACGAAAACGGATGAAAACGGATGAAAATGTATGAAATCGGACGAAAACGTATTAAAGCGAAGAAAAAAACGTGAACTAAAAAAAAAACTTGATTTAAAAGAAAAAACATGAACTAAAGAAAAGACAAAAAAATTTGTGAATAAATAAGAAAGACAAAAAGATAAAGAAAAAAAGAAAAAAAAAAAAGACATGAACTTAGGTTTACATATTAAATCTTAAGTTAATCCTCACCATTAGATCAAAATAAATGAATGACGAAAATTTATCACTTGAAAAACACCAAAATAACAATATTTAAAATAAAGCAACTCAAGTATCATATTCAAAAAGTCAGATTTTAAAGATTCAAATTGGACACACAGTCTTCTTTCAATTACTCAAACAAACAAAATAATCACAGATAATATCAAGACAACTAAAATAAATATGCTTAGATATTTTTTAAAACAAAATTAAGTTAAAATCCATTATGAATCAGAAAAACTATATACTCCCGTATAAGGTTGAGCATCGGTTTAAAACCGACAAAATCGAAAAGCAAAAATTAAAAATCGTGGAAAACCTAAACCGAAACAAATATAGTCGGTTTGGTTCGATTTTATGTCGGGTCCGTCGGTTCGGTTCGATTTAGATGTGTTTATGTGTTTTTTTCTCGGTTTTGGGTTGAACTGAACCGAACCGAAAGGCTGTTGGGTCGGCTCGGTTTTTGTTGGTTTGATCGGTTTTACCAGTTCGGTTCGGTTCGATTTTGAACCTTCCATGCTTAGCCCTACTCAAGTATTCTTCTATTGTCATGTTAAAATAGAATAATAAATAAAAGAGTAAACTCCAAAATACATCTCTGTGGTTTATCTCGATTCGCATTATACATCCCTCTCGCAAAAGTTTCAACAGATAAAGTTAACCTATATACATCTCTTCGTTAAAATAAGGATAAACGGCACAAATTATTTCTCCGTTATCTCCTAACGAGACAAAAAATTTACACCGTTAGTCCTATGGGTAACCTGTATTTGCACCGACACTCCTTTTTTACGTTTTCGTCCGTTTTTTACGTTTTCGTCTGTTTTTTTACGGTATTGTCCGTCTTTTTACGTTTTTGTTCGTTTTTTACGTTTTCTTCCGCTTTTTTACGTTTTCGTCCATTTTTTACGTTTTCATATGCTTTTTCACGTTTTTGTCCATTTTTTTTACGTCTTTGTTCGCTTTTTTACGTTTCATCCTTTTTTTACGTTTTTGTCCGTTTTTTACATTTCCGTCTGTTTTTTTACGTTGTCGTCCATTTTTTTTACGTTTTCATCTATTGTTTTACGTTTTCGTCCGTTTTTTTTAAGTTTTCGTCATCTTTTTTACGTTTTCGCCCATTTTTTTACGTTTTTATCCGTTCTTTTACGTTTTCGTCTCCTTTTTTACGTTTTCATCCGTTTTTTACGTTTTCGTCCGTTTTTACATTTTCGTCCGTTTTTTTTTTTACTTTTTCGTCTGTTTTTTACCCTTTCATCCGTTTTTGTCCTTTTTTTTTCGTTTTCGTCTTTTATTTTTTTTTTAATTTTTTTTTACGTTTTTTACTTGTGTGAAATCAAATGAAAGAACTTTCTAAGAGAGAAAAGTATTGTATCCTTTTATATAATGATTTTCTTAAACAATATAACATAAAACTAGATAGATAGTTACATAAAAGAGTTTATAATACATTCGGCGAACGTCTTTTTAAATGTTTGTTTTTTGAATACTTGTATGTTATAGCGTCTTGCTAGTTTTGTTATCGTATATTGTTGCTCAAAGAAAGTTTAAAATAAATGATCATATGTAATTAACATGAGGTAGTAAATGACTACTAGTTGTCAAAGATAACATTTAACTAAAACCTTACCAAGAAAATTTGCATTTTTATATATGGTATGGTCTATAAAAATATTGTTGTACTATTTTAACAAACAAAAAAGTTCTGATTTTGACTATTCTCATCTCATTTTGAAATAAAACTAGGTCTTGTCACAAATATTAGTTTTTTGGAGTCATAAAACCTCTAAATGGTAAAAAAGGCCTCGATATATCCTTCGATTAAAAAGGATTCATATTTGCCTAATCTTTAAATATAACTTGCTAAAACAAGTTAATACAACATAAGAGTGAGACAAGATTAAAAAAGATCTCAAGTTTGTATCTCAAAAAGTAAAAAAACAGATGAAAACGTAAAAAAATATGAATGAAAACGTAAAAAAATTGACGAAAACTTAAAAAAAAAAAGTAAGAAAACGTAAAAAAATGATGAAAACATAAAAAGCGAACGAAAACGTAAAAAAAACGGATGAAAACGTAATAAAGCGGCGAAAACGTAAAAAAATGACGAAAACGTAAAAAAACTGATGAAAGCATAACAAAACGGACGAAAACGTAAAAAAACGGACGAAAACGTAAAAAAAGGGACAAAAACGTAAAAAACAGACGAACACGTAAAAAACGAACAAAAACGTAAAAAAACGGACGAAAACGTAAAAAAAACTGCTAGAAACATAAAAGAAAACGTAAAACGGAAGAAAACTTAAAAAAACATATGAAAACGTAAAAAAGCGGACGAAAACGTAAAAAAACAGACGAAAAAGTAAAAAAACGGACTAAAACTTTAAAAAAAACGGAGGAAAACATAAAATAAGGACCAACGGTGCAAATACAGTTAACCAAGAAGACTAACGGTGTAAATTTTTTCTATCTCGTTAGGAGATAACGGAGAAATAATTTGCGCCGTTTGTCCTTATTTAAACGGAGGGATACATATAGGTTAACTTTTACTAACAGAATGATATATGTGTTGAAACTTTTGCGAAAAGAATGTATAATGTGAATCGGGGTAAACTACCACTGTAAATAAAAATAAAACTATTTGTTTATAGAAATAGTACATGATTAATATTTGTTGAAGAAAATTTACCAAAATCTTGTCACGTGTACATTTGACTTTGTGATATATATGGCTACCTTTTTTTTCCTAAATAAATTGGCAACGTCATGTTTAAGAGCGAGGGTGTGGTCTCGCCGTGCCACCGTGGCAATTCACCGACGCTCGCCACCACACCGTGGTGCTTCGTCGTGGCTCGTCAAACAAGCCCTCGTCGTGCAGACGACGAACCAAAACTCTGACAAAGGTGGGGCCCAAGTATGAGATTAATTCTTTTTTTTCAATTTATAAATGGTTTGTGGGTTGTGTGTGTGAGAGTATGTATGCATCGTGTGTGTGTGTGTGAGTTGTAGATGGTGGTGGTTGTTTATGGTTGGTGGTTTGTGGGATGAAGATGGTGGTTGGTGGGATGAAGAAGATGGTGGTGGTTTTTGATAAATGGTTTTGGGATGGTTGGATATATGTAGAAGACGAGTATATATGGGATGAACAAGACGAGTATATATGTAGATCGAATATTGTTTTGGGTTTGTGGGATAAATGGTTTTGAGATGAAGAAGATGGAGTATTTTTTGTGAAAATGTAAAAAAAAAATTAAATTGTAAAGGTGGGACATAAATGAAGAGGTTGAGGTTTGTTATGAGAGAAGGAGGGTTTGTTGTGGCTAGTTATGCTGATGTGGTGCTTAGGTGACAGTAATGAAAAAGTTGAGGTTTGTCACCACACCCACCCCTCTAACATGCCAAAATATCTGTTACTGAATTTCATGCTTAAAATATAGGATTGCACATTGTTATTACATGAACCTAAAGGCACGGACATACAATTATTTTGGAAACAAAGCTATGGTACATAATAGCACAATAGACAAATAGAAATACTTTAGACCAGAAATGATTGCTTTCATGTGTAGATCTTCAACCATTTAAAGTACCATGCAAGCGTGGGGCAAACAGGACTTCTAACGGACTCGCCATGGCGTTTGTTACTCCCGGGCTCTCGGTCATATCAACCCGTGCATCACCAGGAGTTGACATCTCAAAGTTTTGTAGCAAAGTGGCTAAAACCACATGTAACATTTGAACTGCTAAGGCAATTCCAGGACAAGACCTTCTTCCCGCACCAAAAGGGATCAACTCAAAATTTGTCCCCCTAACATCTACGTCTTTATGGTTCGGTGTTAGGAACCTCTCTGGTCTAAAATCACATGGATCAGACCATATCTTTGGATCACGGTGGAGCTTCCACATGTTGATTAATAGCCAAGTGCCTTTCGGAACATGGTAGCCAGCTACAGAGCAATCTTCTGAAAAGATTCTTGGACCTCCTAAGAACGCGGCTGGATATAGTCGGAAAGTTTCTTTTACTATAGCTTGGAGGTAGACTAGATTTTTGATATCTGATTCATTTACTTGTCTACCATTCCCCACACACATCTCTAGCTCCTTTTGAGCCTTTCTTAACGCGTAACGATTGTTCAGTAGTAATGGGAGTGCCCAAGTCAGCATGACAGTGGTTGTATCTGCGCTACTAACAATAAGAGACTGCAAACATGCAAGTTAGAATGCATACATACACTTAGTATATACGAGTATAGTAAAAGTATCAAGTCGTGGATGTGCTTAGTGCATACAACTAAATTCTTTTATGCGTAGACAATTAAAACTAGGAATACGACCTAAGTTAGATCTTCAAATTTTATAGTTTGGCTTTCATGACTATACGAGCATCATAGCAGGTCAAGTATATACATGTAAGTAAATACGATAAAAGTAATTATGTACGTTAGAATGCATATACGTATGGATAAATTTATTTATAATAGAAATAAATGAATCGTGATTGGGTCTACCGCAAACAACTTAATGGTTACATATGCCTAGACAAAACCAGGGTTTATAACACAATTTTACTTATAGCCCTCGCTAATAGTCAACTTTATGGTCGCTGAAAGTTATAGCGGCGACAAGTAGTCTCAATAAAGTCCATCTCCAAAGAACTGTCGCTAGAATTAACAATGACTTATATAAATTTTAGCGACGAAGTAATTTAACTTAAACCTATAGCAACGAAATTAAATGTTGACCATGACTGATAATTCAGTCGGCGTCATACTTGTAGCGACTACTGTGTCGTCGCTATAGATAATAGTCAAAGTCAAATAATTAATATGGTCTTCTTTTGTCGTCTAGCGAACCTTAGCGACGACCTGGCGACGAGATGTCGCTAAAGGTTTTGGTCAAAGACCGGGCCCAAGAAAGTGAGTTTTTTGTCGTGTATAGGACCTATAGCGACAACATCCAAAGGTGGAATTTGGTGTAGTGACATGAGGTTAAAGATTTTTTAAGTACACACCGTGAATGTGGCTTTAATGGTAGTATCAGCATCGTATTCTGCCAAGTCACCGGCTTCTATTACTTGTATCATTACATCAATAAAGTCTTTTACCTCCGGATTATCGCTAGAAGACCTCTTTTGACGATGCTCTTCTAACCAGTTTTCAACCATGGAATCGAGTTCTCTAGCAACTCGTTTCATGGTCTTTTCATATCCACCAATATCCAACCAACCTAGAAAAGGAAGAGCATCTCCCACCACGAACTGCCCCAAATATTGAAACCATTCTCTCATTACTTTACGACGTTTGTTCATCTCCTCCTCATCTTCACCATCCATTGCTTTAGTGTACCGCTTACCAGCAACCATTCTAAGCATTGTATTCATATTCAATTCCCAAAACCAATTCTTCATCTCAACCAGTACTTTTACATCCCCATCTCTTTTTTCCTTCCAAAGATCGAGAATATTTTTAATTGAGTTCTCTAGCTCATTTACTCTAACATACTTAAACTTCTCGAGCTGACTACTGGAGAACAACTCCAATGAAATGATTTTCCGTATTCCTCGCCAATATTGGCCATAAGGAGCGAACATGAAAGAAGCATAGTTATGTCCCAAAATCTTAGTTGCAAGGTATTTGGGGCGGTATGAAACAATCACATCATGGGTTGTGAAGATCTCCTTAGCTATCTCCCAATTACTCACCAGCATGATTTTGCGTATGCCGAGCCGGACAGTGAAGATGGGTCCATATCGGTCTGCCATGGATGCCAAGGCTACATGAGGAAGACCAGATGAACCATTAAAAAGTTTGAAGTGGCCTATTATAGGCCATGCACCACTTGCTTCAGGTGCAGAAGTTGTTTTTTTCGTGTTTTTGTAGATGAATGATAAGCAATAGATGCCTATAATTATGGCAAAGGCTTCAAGAATGATAGTGTAATTTTCATACAGATGGAAAAGATCCATGAAGGAGTTATAGATTTGGTTATCTTGAAGGATATTGTTCTTTTAAATTGATCAAATGTAAGCATACATGCATACTACTCGAGTTTATGTAATTATCAACATAATATGAGTTGTTATGGATTAAGTTATATTTAGGACGAATTAATATGTGTATGTGCAGATTCGAACTCGAGATCACGAGATTGCACATTTTACGTATAAGAGTTGATGTTCAATAATTAATATAAAATATTACTACCTCCGTCCTATAATAATTGTCCCCTTTTACTTTTTCAAGTCTTTTGTATTCAACTTTGACCATAAATATTTTTATTTGTGTAATATGATACTTGATGAAAAATATATGAATAGATTGGATTTTAGATGTATTTTCATTTGGTATAATTTTTGTCAAGTATTATATAACGTAAATAAAAATATCAATGGTCAAAGTTGAACAAGAAAGACTAAAAAAATTCAAAGTGGACAATTATTATGGGACAGAGGGAGTACGTTTAATTGTTAAATGCACAATAACGACTAACGAGCGTTAAGTAATCAATAGAAAATTGACTAATGGTCATTAAGTATTAAAGAGAATGACTAGAGGTCAAGAAGGTTCTAGAAACCCATTGCGGGTTTCAACCGATCGGTTAGGGCTTGGGGAGCCCCAATCCAAACCTAACTTGTTCTCTAAGTTTTCATAGAATATATACAAGGCCTAGAATTCATTCTTAGGTTACCCTTGTAACACATAGCAAACCCTAATCTTCTCTTTCTCCTCTTTTCTTTGTGTTGGCAGATCGTTTTCCTTAAACCCTAAGGGAATCGTTTTTGCTTTTACACATTAAGTGATTGGTGTTGTTACTATGTTTACAAGAACTAGCATTCACATCAAATCGTTATAGTACGTGTGTACAAGAACGTGGGATAGACACACTATTGTTTGTTACTTGGTTTGAATTGAAAAAGGGTAAGGGTCAATTCACATAAACCTTATAAACCCTAATGAGAGTTTTAACCTTGATTTGATTCGTGCTAGCTTGGAATTGCTAAAGGGTACACATACTTTTATTATTTTGTTAGTTAATTACAAATATGTGTTTAAGTCTTCCGTTGTGTGCTTTGATATTTTATGTGATTTAATTTATGTATGACATGCTATTAAAATTCCAACCGTGGCATCACGAGCCGTTATATTGTGTAACTAATTACCGAAACACGTAAAAACGAATATTGTATTCTGTTTACATGTATGTCGAATTCTAGGGTTTATAAAATTTGTAAACCTTAATTTTTTTTAAAGAGGCCGATTGCCTTATATTTAAAAAAATAATAGGTTTTGATTTTAATTTGATTATAAATCCTAGGATTGCATGCGATGTTTATGTGTTAATTAATGAATATATGTTATGTCATTAATTGTATGCGATCTTCCGACTTGGCAATAATTGTTATGTGGATATCCATGATAAAAACATGCATGTTTTGTCATGGATTATTATTTATTATGCATTAATTGTTAAGTGTGTACACATGTAATTTTTTGATAAATCTTAAATTGGGGAAGACCTCAATAATAGATTAATGAATCAATTATGTGCAACATGGTATATGTTTAACTATAACTTACACAATCGATTCGTATTAATTAAAACCTAGAATGATTATTAATAGGTTTTTATCAAATAATCTTATATGTGGCTATTTGTTTACACATATTAATTGTTAAGTTATGTGCGTATTGTTTTAGTTGTTTATTTTTTATTTTACTCGATTGTTTATTTTTGTTTCACAAGTTGTAAGCAAAGGGTAATTTCTGAATAGAAAATAAATTTGACTAAACAATGGTGAAATATAATTTGTTTTTAAGAATTAAATCTTAAACTTTTAGTCGATTAATATTTCTTGTACCAAATAGTTAGAAAGGCTCACCAATTTTGACAAACTATAAGAGAGGTATACGGAGGAGTACGCATTAAATTGTGAGCCAAAAGAAGAAGGTTTATAACAAACTTTGCGCTGACCCGCTTATCCGCTTCTTTGTGCGTCAAATTGGAGCTACCTACGATTGTTTACATGTACAAAAACATCTTAAGGGTGAATTGACCTTAATTCCATGCGCCACTTTTGTGGTAATTATCCGAATAACTTGGGTCTTATGACTCATGCAGTAGTACGATATAGTGGACGGTAATTAAAGGCAATTCTTTAATTGGTTTACACAATACATCGATTGAAACTTTGATGATTTAATCTTAGTAAAGAAACTAATGAGCAAGAGTTTTTTTAATTAAAACCTATGATACAAAGATGAATGCATCACATTTTTGTGCATATTTGATTTGACACCATAATAAATTAGTACCCTTTAAATTTAAGTTTATTCCATCCAATGAAACAGGACGCCCCGAGGTTTCCATTTATGTTACGTGATAGCTAGATTGTAATCAAAGGGTAAATCTCCATTTGTCGTGAGAACGGCCGTGGATGTATTTGCAGTTTCTTAAGCCGGATAACTTAATTGAGTAGATAGTGAGAACTAGTAACTCAAGGTATAAGATGGGGATAAAATATTCTTACATTGCAACTAGAGTTGCAAATATGTAAATCCCATAATGTTTTAGGAGTTACAATCTTTAGATTGGAAATTGACGTTCGGCTCGTACCTTGTTGAATACTTTCATTGCTAGCAGATCAACTAATGTGATGAAACTATGTCAATTTGAATCCTAGTCTTCAAGGAAATAAAATGTTTGTATGTATATTTACAAAGGGTATTTAATTTGAAAGATTAAATTATCGAAAATACTAAAATTAAATTTTGTAATTCTTTTAATATATTTATGCAACATTAAACCGTAAACGTAGTTTGGTCTTTTATTAGTAAATTTTTCAAACATAATGTTTGATCGAGAAAAATTTACTGAAAAGACAAACAATGTCTACTTTCCATGAGAGAAGAGTGAGACTCAATCCTATTCCTTTTCATGATTGAGAAAGGTATGATAGAAACATTAGAATTGTCTAAATTCTAATATAACTCATAGTAAACTTTAATAGTTAAGATAAATTCACATCTTATTTTCCATAGAGATTTCATTACCCTCATTTGGTGATTGAATTCTTCTATAACAAATATGACTTTTGGTTAACTGAAAAACATGTATAACATTTTATGAGTTATTAAATTAGAAGCTAGACTGATTACTACAAAATTGGTAAAAGGAAAACTAGCATTATTTGTAAAACCCTAAAAATCGTAAACGCGTTAAATGACTATTTTGCCCCTCAGCTTAAAAACTGAAGAACCCGTAAAATAAATCAAGCTCGTTGAAAACGTTAATTGTTTAGCTTATAAACAATTTGTGTAAGACATGATAACAAAAGTTACATTATGTCACAAAATAAATATAACACAATGCAAGTTACATGGACTACATTATACATATGCTAGACATTAAAATTAAGATGTAACTTAACTAAATATGGAAGAAATTGAATTGGTCTTCAAATCCCTCCCCATTAGGCCTAAGAAAACATTTTCCCCCTTTATCCCCATAAATCCCATGATTTTTTCCCATTTACTCATAATTAACCTTCCTTTTTGTAACCTACAATTATCATTCAAATAAAACACAAAAACCCTAATTCCCCTAACACCAAAAGTGACAAAGAATAATGTTTTTCTCCATTCCAAATCGAAATCAAGACAAAAGGGTGTCCCAAGGAGGCTTATGATCGAGTGGTACTGATTCTAAGGTGCTGTGGTCGTGCTTGGCTCGTAAACAAGGTTGGTCGTGGGTTTCCTAGGTTCGAAAGGAAGCTGCTCTTGAAGAAGGGCTGTTGTGGGTTGTTTCTGTCGTGGGCTAGGTCACAAGGGGTTGTTTTGGTCGTGGCATCATGTTCTCTTGGTTGCTTGTTTCATCTCGCTCACGTTACAAGGGTTGGTATCACGAAACCCTTTTTATTATTCTTCTCATTTTGATTTGTATGTCGTATGGTTAGACCTCTTTTGATTTCTTGTACATGAATTAAACCCTCACACGAATTGATACGTTAAAAACCATCACATAAATGATATAACATGTAATTATTGGCTAAAAAAATAGTTTTTGATAATTAATTTTAGTCGGCTAAAGAAAATGGATGAGAAACATATGATTATATGGTCTTTAATTAACCCTAAAATCTGGACAGCATAATATGATGAATTTGTGTGTGTTATATGTCGAATTTCATAAGTGCAATATTCTGGGTTTTTGTTGGGAAAACTTATTTTATGTCTTAGTTAAGTTTTTCAAGTGGTTTGGTCGAATTTGGAGTTGTCTAAATCGTATTTTTGAATTTTACAAGATCAAGTGTCAAAGCTGAGAAAACAGGTCTGAAATTTAGGTTGGATTCATCTAGGTGTTATCTGATGATACTTGCATGTTATTTGTGATTCTTGAGCCTAAATTGTAGTACTTTGAAATAGCTTTCTGGAAATATAAGCCTTGTAGCATTTGCATACCTGGAAGTATGATTTTTAAATTTTTGGAGTTAAAGTGTTTGAATCTGATTTTCTGAGTTTAAATTTGTGTTGTAGTATTTGATTTGTTGTATTAAATCCATGAGGTTCTGGAACTTTTCCTTTGGTGGCTAAGATGTTTATATATTGTGTGACACCTGTAATTTTTGGTTTGATGTGTGGAGTAGGGTGAGTGTGTTTGTTTGGGCTATACTTTCGGTGTGTGTAAATCTGGGTGAGTTCTGGACAGGTCTGAACTTATGATTTTCCATAGGCCATTTGACTTGGAAATATAATCCCCCAATTTTTTGATAGTCTTTTAACTCATATGGGAACCCCTGGGAATTTTCTTGATTTTTGTTGAGCTAAGTAAGTTTTTTATTAAAATCGCTAAAGTCTGGCCCAGATTCGAAATACTAAAAGACAAAAACTTATGAACTTGAAACTAAGTATAAATTGGAGATAAGTTAAACATGATTTATAAATAGAACACATATGTGATTTATGATAAGTCCTAATGTAGATTTAATGAAATGGAAACCTGCTATTTTTGGAAAGTTATTAATTATTGAAACCTGCTATTTTTGGAAAGTTATGAATTATAGAAACCAGCTACTTATGGAAACCTGCTATTTATGGAAACCTGCTAATTATGGAAACCTGCCTAAAATAGAAAGTTACCTAAAAATGGAAAGTTACTAAATATGGAAACCTGCTAAAAATGGAAAGCCGTCTAAAATGAGTATCTGATCTTAATAAGCGTTATCTAATTCATAGGTTCCGGGTGGCAAGATTGATTCATCGTGTGACCTTACTTTCTATTTTGCTTGCTTCGAATGAGGTACAGATATTCTAACCTTTCTCATAAGGTTTCTCATGATCTCTTTGCATCTTTGATCTCTTGCCATTTTGATACTAAACCTTTTCTTTGCTATTGACATATTGATATTGAACCTTTGCTATTGATCCTTTGCTATCGACCTATTGATAAAGAACCTTTGATATTGATCCTTTGCTATTGACCTATTGATATTGAACCTTTGATATTGATCCTTTGCTATTGAACCTTTGATATTGAACCTTTGATATTGAACATTGATATTGGACTATCGCTATGAACCTTTGAATTGGGAACCATTGATATTGAACTCTGATTATGATGACTGATATATTGCTACACTTTGGACCTTTTGTTTTGACCTGTCAGTTTGATACCCGAACCATTAACTAGGCATGGGGGTTCCATGTCTGTGTCATTGATGCACCAATGGCATGACTCCAGTGTGGATGAATGATGTTCCACACCATCCCCATATTGTATTGATTATGCACGCTTCACTATTATTGTTATGGCCACTATTGTTCTGCAGGGAGCGTATGGACACATCCTAGATTTGTATTGTATTGGATTGATATTGATATATTGTATTGGTGATGTGGTGCATGTGTGCAATACACCCCCTCACAGTTTGGGAGCTAGCTACTCCATTGGTTACTGAGGCCTCCCCTCCTATTGGTTTGATATTCCGAGGTCACCCCTCCGAATACAATGGCTACTATTGGATACTGGGCTGCTAATGCCACTATTGATTGTATTGTATTGTATTTTTGGCTCGGGATAGATTTCTGACAACCCTTACACTTTTGATATACCTATATTGTACCTTCTGTATTCCCCAACACACCATATTCTGTATAAATTGTCCATTACTCAGTACCCTTATGTGACTCACTCTACTACCATGATATATATTCCATCGAATTGATCTATCATACTCTTATTCCGTTACTTCAGACTATCATTCCATTCACGTACCGGGTTATTGAATTTTATTATGCTTTTACATGTTTATGTGACTACCGTTGACCTGCTACGATATGATTAATATGCGATTATATGATTCACCTATTGTCATGCTAATATCAGACTATATGTTTATCTTACTGTTATGTGACCCTTTGATTTTGTCTGGTGACCATGCTAGTGTGTAATCGATTGTATTATCTGTTTATCATGTATACTTTCGTTCAGTTAATATCGTGGACTATGACTATCCGTTATTATCCTCATCTGCTTATTGTTGATCTACCATGTTTACATTTCTGCTTATGCTACTGTTTGATTGGGTAAATGGTTCAACTTATGTTGTCTGGCTTGTTAACTTGTTTAGTTGCCCTGCTATGTCCTTAATTCACTCAATTATAATGTTCATGCTGTATCCCTATTTGATACGTGTGGCTTCCATGTTTTGACTGCTGATAGTATTTCTGCTATTATGATACTTGTGTCGTTATTAACTGTGGGTTACTTGACTTGTGTGTTTGCCATGCTCACTTTCTAGTTAGTTGCTTCCGCTAGCTTTTAAATTTCCATTTGGCTTATATGCAATCTGATTTCCTGATTAATTGTATGCCTGGTTATTTAGATGTGCTTATGTATGTGTCATCGATGCGTTACTTGCTTTGTTCTCCTCTGTTATTTGTTCATTCTGGATATCTGTATAATTGTGTTCTGCAGGATCCTCATTGACTCATTGTTTCCTTTCCGTTGCAACTTTGTTATCAGTTTCCTTTGTCTCATTTTGCATTTTAGATTTTGTTTAGCTTTCGTTTGTTATATCTGTTCACTAGGATTTTTAAGCTCAGCCACATTTCTTTTCCTGCGACAGGTTTTCAGTTGGAAGATGGGCTTGATGGGCTGAGAGTTAGATTATCTGAGTGCACCGACCCTAGTTACCTTATTATTTTCGGGACTTATTTCGAAGAGCCATTGTTTTGATTTTCATTTCATTTTGATATTTTGGATTTTGTAATCTTCTTTGTAAGTCATTCGTTTATATGACTTGGTATTTCATTTTTACGGTTTTCGTTTGCAAAATTTTAGTTGTATGTTCTGATATGACACCAGAATGTGACACTTCTACCTTTGCCGGGTTGGGGTGTTACAATTATGGTATCAGAGCAAAGGTTGCGTCTTGTTGACCTTATGATTGACATGTGAGGACTGGGTAGACATTAGGCTTCCGTCTGTTCTGATCTCTTTCGATTCATTTTGATTGTCGTTCAGATTTGACTTCGATATTCTTTTGTCTTCACTGATTTGGCCTTCTTCTCTTCGCATTTGATTTTGCTGTTTTAATTTCGCACATCCGTTTGTCGATCGTTATATGGAGACTACTCGTAGAGCTGAAGATGATGGTACCGACCGTGCGTTGCTGCAACAATTTCTGGAGAGGTTCGTGAAACAGAAGCCGCACCCGATTGTGATGCTGCTGGAGAAGTCAGGATGCTGCTGAAGGGTGCTGGACGGATCAACCAAAGGAGCAAAGACGGAGACAAGATTTAACTGGTGGGTGAGAAGGTTCATCTACTTCCTATGATTGGGCGCGACTCGTGTTACTCCGATTTGTTGTCACGCGTTCTGAGACGGTTTGATAATTTGCTATATGATTTGATCGGTATTGCTTTTTGTTGATTTGTTCAGAACTCGGTTTGAATCATGAAGTTTTATCGTTTAGCATTTTGGTGATATCTCAGTTTTGTTTTTGGATCGTCAAGAAGCGAGTCATGAGGAACCGTTTCGAGCAGGTTGGTGGCCTTCCTTCTTTTGTGGTATGGTAAGTTGGGTTGATGTTTTTATGCTGCTTGTATGAGGATCTGGTCTGTTTTGGTATGTTACTTGCTATATGTATGTTATCTGTTTTGATGTGATTTGTCATGACCCGAGGCAGAATATGATGACAATAATGACTTGTTATGTGATGCAAGTATTATGACGCCTGATCAACGTCATAATACCGAGATCATATAATCTGAACTTATTGAAATTATACGACATCTTGGGAAATTCCTGGGGTTGGTACGTCAATGGACTAGGACTTATATCCATTATTTGGCACTCCTCATGTTCGTTTGGAATTTCAAACGTACCTCATTGCGAGATTCTCACCGACATCTTGCATTATACGTATAAGATTTGTACGCTTTGGAACCGATATCGTTATGATCTGTATGAGACTATGGATTGCTACGTCTGCCTTAAACTCGTTCGTCTCTGTGTACCCCAGCGACTTCGATTTTCGAGGACGAAAATTTACTTTTAGAGGGGAAGAGTTGTAAAACCCTAAAAATCATAAACGCGTTAAATGACTATTTTGCCCCTCAGCTTAAAAATTGAAGAACCCGTAAAATAAATCAAGCTCGTTGAATACGTTAAATGTTTAGCTTATAAACAATTTGTGTAAGACATGATAACAAAAGTTACATTATGTCACAAAATAAATATAACACAATACAAGTTACATGGACTACATTATACATATGCTAGACATTAAAATTAAGATGTAACTTAACTAAATATGGAAGAGATTGAATTGGTCTTCAAATCCCTCCCCATTAGGCCTAAGAAAACATTTCCCCGCTTTATCCCCATAAATCCCATGATTTTCTCCCATTTACTCATAATTAACCTTCCTTTTTGTAACCTACAATTATCATTCAAATAAAACACAAAAACCCTAATTCCCCTAACACCAAAAGTGACGGAAATAATGTTTTTTCTCCATTCCAAATCGAAATCAAGACAAAAGGGTGTCCCAAGGAGGCTTGTGATC
>OU343222.1:278366070-278399678 GCA_910596185.1 Chrysanthemum makinoi
AGCATTTGCATACCTGGAAGTATGATTTTTAAATTTTTGGAGTTAAAGTGTTTGAATCTGATTTTCTGAGTTTAAATTTGTGTTGTAGTATTTGATTTTTTGTATTAAATCCATGAGGTTCTGGAACTTTTCCTTTGGTGGCTATGATTTTTATATATTGTGTGACACCTGTAATTTTTGGTTTGATGTGTGGAGTAGGGTGAGTGTGTTTGTTTGGGCTATACTTTCGGTGTGTGTAAATCTGGGTGAGTTCTGGACATGTCTGAACTTATGATTTTCCATAGGCCATTTGACTTGGAAATATAATCCCCCAATTTTTTGATAGTCTTTTAACTCATATGGGAACCCTGGAATTTTCTTGATTTTTGTTGAGCTAAGTAAGTTTTTTATTAAAATCGCTAAAGTCTGGCCTAGATTCGAAATACTAAAAGACAAAAACTTATGAACTTGAAACTAAGTATAAATTGGAGATAAGTTAAACATGATTTATAAATAGAACACATATGTGATTTATGATAAGTCCTAATGTAGATTTAATGAAGCGGAAACCTGCTACTTTTGGAAAGTTATTAATTATTGAAACCTGCTATTTTTGGAAAGTTATGAATTATAGAAACCAGCTACTTATGGAAACCTGCTATTTATGGAAACCTGCTAATTATGGAAACCTGCCTAAAATAGAAAGTTACCTAAAAATGGAAAGTTACTAAATATGGAAACCTGCTAAAAGTGGAAATCTGCTAAAAATGGAAAGCCGCCTAAAATGAGTAATCTGATTTTTATAAGCGTTATCTAATTCATAGGTTCTGGGTGGCAAGATTGATTCATCGTGTGACCTTACTTTCTATTTTGCTTGCTTTGAATGAGGTACAGATATTCTAACCTTTCTCATAAGGTTTCTCATGATCTCTTTGCATCTTTGATCTCTTGCCATTTTGATATTGAACCTTTGCTTTGCTATTGACCTATTGATATTGAACCTTTGATATTGATCCTTTGCTATTGACCTATTGATATAGAACCTTTGATATTAATCCTTTGCTATTGACCTATTGATATTGAACCTTTGATATTGATCCCTTGCTATTGAACCTTTGATATTGAACCTTTGATATTGAACATTGATATTGGACTATTTCTATGAACCTTTGAATTGGGAACCATTGATATTGAACTCTGATTATGATGACTGATATATTGCTACACTTTGGACCTTTTGTTTTGACCTGTCATTTTGATACCCGAGCCATTAACTAGGCATGAGGGTTCCATGTCTGTGTCATTGATGCACCAATGGCATGACTCCAGTGTGGATAAGTGATGTTCCACACCGTCCCCATATTGTATTGATTATGCGCGCTTCACTGTTATTGTTATGGCCACTATTGTTCTGCAGGGAGCGTATGGACGCATCCTAGATTTGTATTGTATTGGATTGATATTGATATATTGTATTGGTGATGTGGTGCATGTGTGCAATATACCCCCTCACAGTTTGGGAGCTAGCTACTCCATTGGTTACTGAGGCCTCCCCTCCTATTGGTTTGATATTCCGAGGTCACCCCTCCGAATACAATGGCTACTATTGGATACTGGGCTGCTAATGCCACTATTGATTGTATTGTTGGCTCGGATAGATTTCGACAACCCTTACACTTTTGATATACCTATATTGTACCTTTCTTCCCCAATGCACCATATTCTGTGTAGATTGTCCATTACTCAGTACCCTTATGTGACTCACTCTACTACCATGATATACATTCCATTGCATTGATCTATCATACTCTTATTCCGCTATTTCGACTATCATTCCATTCACGCACCGTTATTATATGATTATTGAATTTGATTATGCTTTTACATGTTTATGTGACTACCGTTGACCTGCTACGATATGATTAATATGCGATTATATGATTCACCCTGTCATGCTAATATCCTGACTATATGTTTATCTTATGTTATGCATTCCCTTTGATTTTGTCCGTGACCATGCTAGTATGTAATCGATTGTATTATCTCGCTTATCATGTATACTTCGTTCAGCTAATATCGCGTGGACTATGACTATCCGTTATTATCCTCATCTGCTTATTGTTGATCTACCATGTTTACATTTCTGCTTATGCTACTGTTTGATTGGGTAAATGGTTCAACTTATGTTGTTTGGCTTGTTAACTTGTTTAGTTGCTCTATGTCCTTAATTCACTCAATTGTAATGTTCATGCTGTATCCCTATTTGATACGCAGTGGCTTCCATGTTTTGACTGCCGATAGTATTTCTATTATGATACTTGTGTCGTATTAATCGCTGGTTACTTGACTTGTGTGTTTGCCATGCTCACTTTCTAGTTAGTTTCCAGTAGCTTTTAAATTTCCATTTGGCTTATATGCAACTGATTTCTGATTAATTGTATGCCTTGTTATTTAGATGTGCTTATGTATGTGTCATCGAGCAACTTTGCTTTGTTCTCCTTTGTTATTTGTTCATTCCGATATCTCAGATATCATTGTGTTCTCAGGATCCTCATTGACTCATTGTTTCCTCTCCGCTGCAACTTTGTTATCGCTTCCTTTGTCTCATTTGCATCTTAGATTTTGTTTCTATTTCGTTGTATATATGTTCACTAGGCTTTTTAAGCTCACCGCATTTCTTTTCCTCTCATGGTGGTTTTAGGTTGGAAGATGGGCTTGATGGGTCGAGTTAGATTATCTGAGTGCACCACTCTAGTTACCTTATTATTTTCTGGACTTATCGAAGAGCCATGTTTTGATTTTCATTTCATTTTGATATTTTGGATTTTGTAATCTTCTTTGTAAGTCATTCGTTTATATAACTTGGTATTTCATTTTAAGGTTTCGCTTTGCAAAATTTTAGTTGTATGTTCGTTATATGACACCGCTTTAATGTTTATTCTACCTTGTTGGGGTGTTTACAATTATGGTATCGTGAGCAAAGGTTGCGTCTTTGTTGACCTTAGGATTGACTCGTGAGGACTGGGTAGACATTAGGCTTCCGTCTGCTCGATCTCTTTCGATTCATTTTGATTGTCGTTCATTTGACTTATATTCTTTTGTCTTCACCGATTTGGCCTTCTTCTCTTCGTGATTTGATTTTGTCGTTTTAATTTCACATCCGCTTGTCGATCGTTATATGGAGACTACCTGTAGAGTCAAGATGATGGTACCGACCGTGCGCTTTCGTAACAATTTCTGGAGAGGTTCAGAAACGAAGCCGCACCCCGATTGTGATGTCTTTGGAGAAGTCGGGATGTCACTGCGAAGGCTGGACGGATCAACCAAAGGAGCAAAGACGGAGACAAGATTTAATGGGGTGAGAAGGTTCATCTACTTCCTATGATGCGCCACGTGTGTTATCTCGATTTGTTGTCACGCTGCTCGAGACGGTTTGATAATTTGCTATATGATTTGATCGGTATTTTTTGTTGATTTGTTCGTAACTCGGTTTGAATCATGAAGTTTTATCGTTTAGCATTTTGGTGATATCCAGCTGTTTTGGATCGTCAAGAAGAGTCATGAGGAACCGCTTTGGCAGGTTGGTGGCCTTCCTTCTTTTGTGGTATGGTAAGTTGGGTTGATGTTTTATCTGCTTGTATGAGGATCTCTGTCTTTGGTATGTTACTTGCTATATGTATGTTATCTGTTTTGATGTGATTTGGCATGACCCGAGGCAGAATATGATGACAATAATGACTTGTTATGTGATGCAAGTATTATGACGCCTGATCAACGTGATAATACCGAGATCATATAATCTGAACTTATTGAAATTATACGACATCTTGGGAAATTCCTGGGGTTGGTACGTGAATGGACTAGGACTTATATCCATTATTTGGCACTCCTCATGTTCGTTTGGAATTATGTACCTCATTGCGAGATTCTCACCGACATCTGTTACGTATAAGATTTGTACGCTTTGGAACCGATATCGTTATGATCTGTATGAGACTATGGATTGCTACTTTAAACTCGTCGTTGCCTCGTGTACCCTGCTGACTTCAATTTTCGAGGACCGAAAGTTTACTTTAGAGGGGAAGAGTTGTAAAACCCTAAAAATCGAACGTTAAATGACTATTTTGCCACTCGGCTTAAAAATTGAAGAAGAACCCGAAAATAAATCAAGCTCTGAATAATGTTAAATGTTTAGCTTATAAACAATTTGTGTAAGACATGATAACAAAATTTACATTATGTCACAAAATAAATATAACACAATACAAGTTACATGGACTACATTATACATATGCTAGACATTAAAATTAAGATGTAACTTAACTAAATATGGAAGAGATTGAATTGGTCTTCAAATCCCTCCCCATTAGGCCTAAGAAAACATTTCCCCGCTTTATCCCCATAAATCCCATGATTTTCTCCCATTTACTCATAATTAACCTTCCTTTTTGTAACCTACAATTATCATTCAAATAAAACACAAAACCCTAATTCCTAACACCAAAAGTGACGAAATAATGTTTTTCTCCATTCCAAATCGAAATCAAGACAAAAGGGTGTCCCAAGGAGGCTTATGATCGAGTGGTACTGATTCTAAGGTGTCAGGGTCGTGCTTGGCTCGTAAACAAGGTTGGTCTGGGTTTCTAGGTTCGAAGCGGAAGTCGCTTTGACAAGGGCTGTTGTGGGTTGTTTCTGCCGTGGGCTAGTCACTGTGGGTTGTTTGGTCGGCATCATGTTCTCTTGGTTGCTTGTTTCACCTCCACGCTACAAGGGTTGGTATCACGAAACCCTTTTTATTATTCTTCTCATTTTGATTTGTATGTCGTATGGTTAGCTCTTTGATTTCTTGTACATGAATTAAACCTCTACACGAATTGATAACGTTAAAACCATCATGTTGGATCGATATACTTTAATCAAACTAACTTAACTAGCTTGTTAGGTTTAATAACCCGATAAATCCTAAGTTATTAAAAAAGAAACATCGAGTAATTGATGAGTGTCTAAATACTCATCATTTTTATACCATCTAGACTGCAAAAACATCTGAACACACTCAGAAATGCATTAAAATGATGAAAATATCACAAACAAGTGTTTTATATGTTTTAAATGCAAAAAAACATCAAAATCCGTGAAAACGATCAAGTTTGCATAATTGGCAGTTTTAGTCCCCAAGTTACAAAAGTTGTCAAAATTAGTCCCTGGTAATTCAAAACTTGTAAAATGTCATTTAAGGTCCATAGGATTCAAAAGTTGTCAAAACAAACCCTTTAAAGTTCAAAAATCACAAAATGACAACTTTAGTCCTCAAGTTTGGAAAATGTCAAATATAGTCCTTGGTTAATTTAAAAAGTGAAATTTATCAAAAATAAACCTTGTACTATTTATAATTGACAACATTGGTCCTTTATGATAAGTTTTGGGAAATTACACTTTTAGTCCCTCAAAATTCAAAAATGGCATAAAAGGTCCTTGAAATTATAAAAAATGGAAAATATTCAAATGTCATCCTTGTACTATTAAAGATTGGCATGAATGGTCCTTATTATAAGATTGGAAAAATTGCTAGTTCACCCCTTAACTTTCGAATGTTACAAGAATGGTCCTTGTATGTTACTAGCTACACCAATCCAAATCCAATCCACTAAACCCAAATGGCTGCCCAATCCATAGCCCAAGTCAAACCCCCCCCCTTCCCCAAACCTCCACCATACGCGCCAAAGAAACCGAGATATCTGTTATCTCTTTCACCCAAACCTCAAATCCAATACCACTGGTTTCACCACCCTTTCCACCTCACCCCATCTATCTCAAACACTCATCCTTACCTTTTCCACCTCACCAACATAGCCCACAAGCATTTAATGCTTCCCCACCAAGTGACCTTCATCAGTAGCACTCACATAATCTGCTTTTGCTGCCAAATCAACCCTAACCCCATACCGCTATCCAACTGCTCTTACACCTCCACAACCTCCCAAGGAGCATTTAATGCAAAAACTCGCTTATGTGACTTTGGCGCAAAAGCAAATTTGATGGCCAAGATTCATTTCCACATCAATGGTTGGAAAATGGTGGGAAATGTCTCAGAGTGCTGATGGGAAACTTTTGGATGTCTATAAAGAAAGAAAGAAGCAGAGGAGAAGAAGTATTAGAGTAAAGTAGTGTAATTTTATTTACTTGTCTCGTTTAATTATTTTAAGTTTCCAAGGTATTAATCGACTTTCAAGCTTTATATTTCATGTTTTTATTGTCCAATAACACTTTCGTAAACCTTAATTTCAAGTTTCATTTATTTATTCAGAGTATGCAATTTTATGTCCAAATTCTCAAAGTACTGGTTGTTATTTTTAGTTGTTATAATTGTTTCTTAAGCTCATATAAGCTTTTGAAGAAGCTTATAAGTCGTCGAGAAACCTCATAATTCCGTTTAGACTAAAAACTCAAATATACCAAAAATTCTTAATAATAGTTGGAAAATAAAAAGGTCCATGGAGAAGATGTCAAAGGAAGTAGCGAATGAATCATGGAATCCTGGTTTTAGAGCTTTTGGGAAGCTATAGGAGTTGGGTCTTGCGCCTGTTCTATGTTTTGTACTTGGACTAAACTTGTAAGCAATTTCTTTAAAAATTGCATTTTCTAGTTTAAATGTTTTAAGCATATTAATTTTGGTTTAATCTTGTCTCAATTTAGTTAATATAAGATAATCACTAGGTTTATTTCTTTAAAAACTTGTTTTAGTGTCTTAAAGCTCAAAACAGTCCTAATAAGGGTGTTTGGTTCTCTTAGTAATCTGTGTTAGAAGGTTTTAATGTTGTTATTTGTTGTTGTTTAATGTCACAATAGGATCATATAGATCAGTCAAAGCATAAAAATTAGTATTTAGTTAGTAAAAAGTCAAAATTAGTTTGTATGCTCAAATTACAGTCCACTGTTAGGAGTTTTAGATACAAATTTCATCAAAATAGCTTGTAACTTATCTCTCTAGCTTAATCTTATCTCATTACACTTATAATAATATAATAAGTCTTTAGAATCAGCTTAAAGTTCATAAAGTCAACTGTAGTTAAATTAAAAAAAAAAAAGTCAAATTCTCAATAGCTGCTTTTTGAATAAAATTTAGAATTTCACTGTGAGTTTATTATTAAAAGTTAGCTTAAGTAATTTTGGGAAATTAATATTTAGTTGTTAAGAAAATAGAAAAATACTAGATTGCCTTTAATGCTTATAGAGTGCTTATTTTTAACTCTCTTTGGATACCTTTGTCAGAAAATCGTTTCGCGGTAAGGAACTACAAGCTTTTCAAAGCTTGTTATAAGCTATCTAGTACTCCTAAGCATGTGTAATTTAGATTTTTAGATAGCCTAGCTGGTGCACTTGTTAGTCCAAGTGCTTATTTTCATTTTCTAGATCATTTCGCTTTAAAGTCATCTTGAAAGTAGCAGAAATCCAACAAAGGACTGTGCATAACAGGTGACTTGTGTTATTATTAGCTTATTCAAGGCTTATTAGTAGTCATTGTGCTTATTCGGTGTTCAAGTGCTATAAACATTATTTTAGCTTGTTACAGTTTACCTTGTGCTTATTAATTAGCTTTTAAGTATTTTAGCTCAAGCTTTGTACTTAGTCATTTTCAAAAAAAAAAGCCCACTGTGACAAAACTTAAGCTGGTTTAGTGCTTATTAGCCGTTTCTAAAAGTGGTAGTTAACAAAAGTACTTATTTTCATATAAAATTGGTTTGTAAAAAAGAAAAAATCGAAAAAAATGGTTAGCAAAAGGGAGGTCAAGGTTCGAACATGACCTCCCCTTGATAGAGTGTTTATGTGTATCAGAAACCAATCAGCCTTGGACTTTGGGACTTTTCTCTTATTTTCTTTACAACAAATCTCTTAAATACATTTAGTCCCTTTTATTTTAGTTTAGCTTATTACGAGCTTATTCAAGGTAGCTTTTTCAAGTTTTCTAATTTTCATAAAT
This sequence comes from Chrysanthemum makinoi, assembly GCA_910596185.1. Lineage (NCBI taxonomy): Eukaryota > Viridiplantae > Streptophyta > Magnoliopsida > Asterales > Asteraceae > Chrysanthemum > Chrysanthemum makinoi. The sequence goes on from OU343222.1 coordinate 278,374,031, forward strand.
CTATATTAGTATTAAGGATTTTTACAAAAAGTTTCAGATTTTTATAAATAGTTTTAGTATTTTTTAACATTTAATTAGTGTAAAAACTTATTTAAATCATAATAAAAAATATAAAAGTCTAAAAAATATAAATCTTTTTTCTAAAATTTTCTTTGTCAAATAGTACGTAGAAAAATTGATTTTACATCAGTAGGCCTTTTATTTCATAAATTTTACGCTTTTGCTTGCGCTCAAATATTTTCGTACATAACGCACGTTTTCATTTTAAGTAACGTTTTTAGATAATTTAGGTTTACGTTTTGATTGAAATAGTTTATTTAAGTTATTTTGTTTTATCAAATAAACGTTCATCGATCTGTAAAAATAGTGATAGCGTTTATTTAATAGATTTTAACTTTTTAAATTTCTTTTAATTTGCATTTAAGTCGCTTTAATTTATAACTTTTTCAGTAGTGTAATTATCCATCCAAATCTTTTCTGATCACTATCATTAGTGATCATTCTATCGCTCCATCTAGTGCTTGCACACCATGAGTCTCAGTGGGACATAACGACCGGAATTCATTGTATTCTCCCTGACTTCATGTATTTAGTGCTCGAACTGTTTTAAGCCATGTACGGTGGTCATTCACAAGTGGCCAGTTGTGTGATTAGACTTGACGGTTCGGACAGATCAAATTTTAGCGGCCACGCCGGAGAGTGGGTAAGCGTGTTTTAAGCATTTCCAGACTGCATGCACATATACCACCCTTTTTTAAACAGTTTTTGTAAAGTTTTCAAAAATCAAAAAGTTCATTAACACTTTTCCTCAAGTGTTGATACACCAAAAATATTTTCATTCTTGTTATTATGGCATGTTTTCAAAACCAAAAATATTCATCTTTACCTCTTACCCTTTTTGATTCTTTATCCTTTACCCCTATACATTTGATTCTAAACTTTTCATTTCATGGAATCTCTCGACTACGACGAAATGGAACGGTTGAAAAACTTCCTACTTTATCACAAATGTCAAGAATTCGTGTTGCCTGTGATGATCCAAACTGCGGTAGAAATAGAACGAGAAACCGGTGACAAAGGACCGGTACTTCTCCTCGATAATGGAGGTGCTAAATACGTCCAACCTACTTATCCAAAGATCTAACCCCCGATTGCTCTCTAAGTCGTCTAAAATTGATCCTACACTTTCACGATTTACGGTTAAAAGCAAACATGTAGAATTTAAACCTGACTAGTAGAATGACTTGCCTAAACTTCACGTTTCTCAAGAACTGTAACGGAGATCATAACGGAAGTAGTGGAAATTGCTAGCTCTCAGAGCACACCACTTGTCCCACCTCCGGATTTGTCAAAATGTTCTTTGAATCTTAATAGTCATTCGGGATCACCATGTTGGTTGTTGATTCTTTGAATGAACGGATTCTCTCTCAACTCTCAAATAGAATCGTTTATTCCGTGTGTCGGTTGTGGTGAGCCTCTTTTTGGTTCACCATGTCAGCCAACATGCTGCAAGTGGTAATGATATTCGGAACGGAGTTGTTTATTTTGTGGTTCGGAATTCATTTGATTATGATCCCATCCGAACTCATTTAACTGACCCCTCAAATTTTCCAATTACCCACCACAGCCCGACTCATCTCTCATATAATCAACAATATCAGCCGTGAATTTTGTGGAGGTCCTCACCAAGGATTTGAGTGTCAATCGGAAACACGCATTGTCTATGAACGTTTTCCGATGATGCTCGAACTTTGGATATGACCAATATCCATATGATTCACCTATCCGCTCTCAACAGCTTTTATTGTAGAGAACTGTGGAGGTCCTCATTCTTGTCAAACAGGGAATCCATTTCCTTGTAACAATTATGACTATCCGGATCACACCAATCTCCACAGGTTAAAATGACTCAAACTCCTCAGCAAATCCAACAAGACACTTATCTAGAGCTCGGAGTCGAAGAACTGAGGAGTTGTAAGACAACATTTCATAATATTCCCGCTTTTCGTATATTGGGGGTCCTCATGATGATTATCAATGTCAACCTTTCGGTTTTGACAAATCTCCACTCCCACAATGTCCCGTCATTCAAAATTCACATGAGAAATCCTTGGAAGAATTGCTAGCAAGAGCAGTCTAAAATAAATTCCCAAATTGCTTTTGAAAAGTCTATTTGGGAATTAATTGCAAAAAGAAAAGCAACCGCATCTAGCTCTCAATTTCGTATTCTTGATGACAAGATGATGAGGATACACTGAAGACTCATCAAATTCATCAATTGATATCCCAAATAGTTGAGATTCATTCTCAAATAACACTATCATCACACCGAGGTTCACACTCACTCTCTAAACATGGGGATGAGCTTCTTGACACCGTTCTAAAGGAATCGACGAATTCATAAAGTCTAGTGTTGAGGACCTTGTACCAATCCCAAGAGAGTCACAGGGAATTCTTGATCATTTGTGTGATATCCCTACCCCTCTTGTCTTCCAAAGTAATCATGTTGAGAGGTGTCTTATTGATGACGATTCGTTATCTTGTGGAGACATCGTTATATGGAAGAATTACCTTCTCGAGCTATATTAGAAGAAGAGAATGATGAAGTTTCGTTAATCAAATCAAAGATGAAGCACTTCGAGCAACATTATTGAATGTCAGTATTCTCATTTCTAAAATCGAGGCTTTCAAAGAAAAACCCATTTCATCTCCTATCCCATAAAGGATAGTGACATTTTTTCCGATGATTCTATTCCGGAAATGGAAGCTCTGTTTTGATCGGGGAGAGAAAATTAGTGGTAATACCCACTTCTCATTTTCATAATTCTCCCCGATTATGAATCATTTACATTGGAGAGTTCACTACTTGAACCCACTCATATCAATTCGAATATGATTCATTCACCTTGGAGGAGTTCTCCTGTGAACTCACTCATATCATATCTCTACCGGAGTATGATAAATTCTACTCGATCTAGACACACCGGGATATGTCTAGACCAATTGAGCTTAAAAGATGAAATTCATGAAACCATGAATTCTCCTGTGAGTGATGATGAGTTAATCATGATCTTTATCATGACTTTCTTTCTCTTTTTCACTTATCCCGTGGCTTCTCCTGTTCTTCACTCTTCGGAATGAAGACATTATCTTTGACCGGGCATTTCCATGTACCATTTGCGAGCCGGGTCGTCTTCAGATCTCATCTGTGGAACTTTCATACTTCAATGTTTATACAAACATCTTGAATGAAAGTCCGATGGAATGTCTCTTCCACTACTTCCCATGAACAAATTAATTGGGTCGAGTCAAGCTAGTGACCTGAATCAAAACATTAGCATGCACAACATGGGTTTCACCCGTGTGTATCCTAGTGCGGGGAGATGCCCCATGTTTCAAAAAAAAAAAAAAAAAAAAAAAAAAAGTGAATGAAAATTGTAAATATTAAAAAAGAGAATAATTGTTGTGTTTCCACACTTTGAATATTGAGGAAAATATTTATTTCTAAGTGTGGGGAATCGCGAATTTGATCATAAATGTACCCTTTAGTCCCTTTTTCCCCCAAAATGGCCAAATTTTAAAATTTTTTGTAGTGGCAGTACTATGTACTAAACCACAAGAAATGGTAATCGATCCACCATGTCTAACCCACATAAGGATTGGCTAATCCAAGAGCAAACGGCTCTTGGTAAAGATATCTCAAATCCGTTTATGGCTTGCAATTTGCCCAAAATTGTATGGTTCTCAACTCATCATATCCTAAAAAGTGAAGAGCTACAGTCCGCAAGTTTATGGCTTGTGGTAAAGGCAGTGGAAATCCATAATTGGTAATCACCACCCAAAGATAATATTGATAATTTATCTAAGAGTTGGCTAGTCCAGAGCAAACGGCTTCTGGTAAAGACAAAGCAAAACCGTTGAAAGTCGTGGTTTGCTCAAAATCACATGGTTATCAAAACATGGTTCTTACTTGAACTGAAACAATTGCTACTCTTAAGTAATGGCTTTTGGTAAAGAGATAAAATCCATTAACTTTTCATAAATCATTGCTAGGGACTAGCAATATCTTAGTGTGGGGGATTGATGAGTGTCTAAATACTCATCATTTTATACTGTTTAGAATGCCAAAAACATCCGAAAACACTTTAAATGCTTCAAAATGATAAAAATATCACAAACAAGTGTTTTATATGTTTTAAAATGCAAAAACATCAAAATCAGGTGAAAAACGTATCAAGTTTGCATAATTGGCAGTTTTAGTCCCCAAGTTACAAAAGTTGTCAAAATTAGTCCCTGGTAATTCAAAAACTTGTAAAATGTCATTTAAGGTCCATAGGATTCAAAAGTTGTCAAAACAAACCCTTTAAAGTTCAAAAATCACAAAATGACAACTTTAGTCCCTCAAAATGTCAAATATAGTCCGTTAATTTAAAAGTGAAATTTATCAAAAATAAACCTTGTACTATTTATAATTGACAACATTGGTCCTTTATGATAAGTTTTGGGAAATTACACTTTTAGTCCCTCAAAATTCAAAAATGGCATAAAAGGTCCTTGGAATTATAAAAAATGGAAAATATTCAAATGTCATCTTGTATTTACAAAGATTGGCATGAATGGTCCTTATTATAAGATTGGAAAAATTGCTAGTTCGTCCCTTAACTTTCGAATGTTACAAGAATGGTCCTTGTATGTTACTAGCTACACCAATCCAAATCCAATCCACTAAACCCAGCTGCTGGCCCAATCCATAGCCCAAGTCAAACCCCCCTTTCCCCGGGTCAAACCCACCATACGCGCAAAGAAACCAGAGATATCATCTCTTTCACCCAAACCTCAAATCCACCATCATGGTTTCACCACCCTTTCCACCTCACCCCATCTATCTCAAACACTCATCCTTACCTTTTCCACCTCACCAACATAGCCCACAAACATTTAATGCTTCCCCACCAGTGACCTCTCAATGTAGCACTACATAATCTCTGCTTTTGCCGCCAAATCAACCCCTAACCCTATACCCATGTATCTAATTGCTCTTACACCTCCACAACCTCCCAAGGAGCATTTAATGCAAAAAAACCTGCTTATGTGACTTTTGGCGCCAAAAGCAAATTTGATGGCCAAGATTCGTTTGACCACATCAATGGCTGGAAAATGGTGGGAAATGCTCAGAGTGCCAGTGGGAAACTTTTGGATGTCTATAAAGAAAGAAAGAAGCAGAGGAGAAGAAGTATTAGAGTAAAGTAGTGTAATTTTAATTTTTGTCATGTCGTTTTAATTATTTTTAAGTTTCCAGTGTATTAATCAGCTTTCAAGCTTTATATTTCATGTTTTTATTTTCCAATAACACTTTTGTAAACCTTAATTTCAAGTTTCATTTACGTATTCAGAGTATGCAATTTTTATGTCCAAATTCTCAAAGTACTCAGTTGTTATTTTTAGTTGTTATAATTGCTTTTAAGCTCATATAAGCTTTTGAAGAAGCTTATAAGTCACGAGAAACCTCATAATTCAGTTTAGACTAAAAACTCAAATATACCAAAAATTCCTTAATAATAGTTGGAAAATAAAAAAGGTCCATGGAGAAGATGTCAAAGGGGTGAAGCAGGTGAATCTGGATTAATCCCGGTTTTAGAGCTTCTTGGGAAGCTATAGGAGTGGTCTTGTGCCTCTGTTCTATGTTTTGTACTTGGACTAAACTTGTAAGCAATTTCTTTAAAAATTGCATTTTCTAGTTTAAATGTTTTAAGCATATTAATTTTGGTTTAATCTTGTCTCAATTTAGTTAATATAAGATAATCACTAGGTTTATTTCTTTAAAAACTTGTTTTAGTGTCTTAAAGCTCAAAAACAATCCTAATAAGTGTTTGGTTCTGCTTAGTAATCTGTGTTAGAAGGTTTTAATGTTGTTATTTGTTGCTGTTTAATGTCACAATAGGATCATATAGATCACAAAGCATAAAATTAGTATTTAGTTAGTAAAAGTCAAAATTAGTTTGTATGCTCAAATTACTCCACTGTTAGAGTTTTAGATACAAATTTCATCAAAATAGCTTGTAACTTATCTCTCTAGCTTAATCTTATCTCATTACAGCTTATAATAACATAATAAGTCTTTAGAATCAGTTAAAAGTTCATAAAAGTCAACTGTGTAGTTAAATTAAAAAAAAAGTCAAATTTCTCAATAGTGCTTTTTGAATAAAATTTAGAATTTCAATCGTGAGTTTATTATTAAAAGTTAGCTTAAGTAATTTTGGGAAATTAATATTTAGTTGCTTAAGAAAAATAGAAAAATACTAGATTGCTTTTAATCACTTATAGAGTGCTTTTTTAACTTCTTTGGATACCTTCAAAAAATCAGTTTCATTACAGAACTACAAGCTTTTCACAAGCTTGTTATAAGCTATCTAGTACTCCTAAGCATGTGTAATTTAGATTTTTAGATAGTTTAATGGTGCACTTGTTAGTCCAAGTGCTTATTTTCATTTCTAGATCATTTCTGCTTAAAAGTCATCTTGAGTAGAACCAACAAAGGACCTGTGCATAAATACAGGACTTGTGCTTATTATTAGCTTATTCAGGCTTATTAGTAGTCATTGTGCTTATTCTGTTCAAGTGTGCTTATAAACATTAGTTTAGCTTACAAATTTACCTTGTGCTTATTAATTAGCTTTTAAGTATTTTAGCTCAAGCTTTGTATTTAGTCATTTTCAAAAAAAAAGCCCTTGTGACAAAAACTTGTCGGTTTAGTGCTTATTAGCCGTTTTCATAAAAGTGTAGTTAACAAAAGTACTTATTTTCATGTATAAAATTGGTTTGTAAAAAAGAAAAAATCGAAAAAAAATGGTTAGCAAAAAGGGAGGTCAAGGTTCAACACGACCTCCCCTTGATAGAGTGTTTAATGTGTATCAGAACCAATCCCACTTTGGACTTTTTAATATTTTCTTACACAACAAATCTCTTAAATACATTTAGTCCCGTTTAGCTTATTTGGTTAGTTTAGCTTATTACTATTTATTCTTGTAGCTTTTCAAGTTTTCTAATTTTCATAAATCTATATTAGTATTAAGGATTTTACAAAAGTTTCGGATTTTTATAAATAGTTTTAGTATTTTTAACATTTAATTAGTGTAAAACTTATTTAATCATAATAAAAATATAAAAGTCTAAAAAATATAAATCTTTTTTCTAAAATTTTCTTTTGTCAAATAAAACGTAAGAAAATTGATTTTACACCTTGTAGGCCTTTTATTTCATAAATTTTACGCTTTTTTTTGCTTGGCCCTATTTTTCGCATATTATTATACATAACGTCGCACTTTAAGTAACGCTTTAGATAATTTAGGTTTACGTTTTGATTGAAATAGTTTATTTAAGTTATTTTGTTTTATAAAATAAACGTTCATCGATCTGTAAAAATAGTGATAAAGTATTTAATAGATTTTAACTTTTTAAATTTCTTTTAATTTGCATTTAAGTCGCTTAATTATAACTTTTTCGTGAAGGTAATTATCCATCCAAATCTTTTCCGATCACTATCATTGTGATCATTCTACCGTCTCGACGTAGTGCTTGCACACCATTAGCTCCGTGGGACATAACGAACCCTGAATTCATTGGCCTCTCACCTTCATTCAGATTGTGTTCTGAACCGCTTAAGCCTCCATACGTCATTCACAAAAGGGCCGGTTGTGATTAGACTTGACGGTTCGGACCAGATCAGTAATCTTTATTAAGTACGCGGAATTTACTTAACAAAGCTAAGAAGAATAACTTTAATTATAAACTCTAAATTGCTATTAGTGTATACTCTAATACAACTCTAAGATAATCGAACTTTTCTCTAAAACTCTAATTCTAAAATCGTAAGACATCTCTCTAATGCCAATCTAGGAGTCCTTTTATAGGCTCAAGGATATCCTAGTCGGTTTACAATTGATAACCTTGTATGATAAGTAATCTAAACATAGAATACAATTCTTTCCATAAACGAATATAACAATTCTTTGTTCTTGCGCATTGACTTCATATATAGCATTTCTGACTTTGTCTTTAACAAGATTGAAGTTCTTTAACTTCTTCCGATTCTGTAACTTACAAGCTTTGATATCTTGTTTTGATATCTTCAAGACTTTCATATCCAAATCCTCCCTAACTTGAATTCTACTTGCTTGACTTCAAGTTCCTTTGTCAATATATCTTTAATTGACTTTATCTTTAAAGACGGATTGCTTAGTCTTTAAGCTTTTATCTCCGCAACATCCGTTTTGTCAAAGTATCTCTTAGAATTGTTCTCTTACAAAGAAAGATCCAAAGAAGCTCCATCTTTTCAGCACAAAACAAAGAACATATGACAATTTGTACATTTAATTCACTTTAAGTTGCATACTATTCTCATCACTTTCAAGTGAATCATTGAAAAAATAATGGATTTAGAACTCTTTACCAAAGCCATTATCTCCGGAGTAGCCAAATGTTTTGGTGTGTAAGACCATGGTACATTGATAACCATATGATTTTTAGCAAACCACCGGCTATCAACAGATTTGTTTTGTTCTACCAAAAGTCAATCTTCCCCGACTAGTTAGTTCTTCTATCTAATGGTGAACCAATAATGGTTTTTCCACTCTTTACCACACAAGCCATTTTCTTGTGGGCTAGCCAACTCTTCACATTACCGATAGGTGAGTTGAATACCATCCAACTTATTAGCAAGTTGTCAACTAAAAACGGATTTGATATATCTTTACCCGAGCCGTTTGCTCATGGATTAGTCAATCCTTTTGTAACCATGGTGGATTGATAACCTATTGATGTTATCATCACAAAAACCATTTACTAAACCTTTATTTCAAAATATTTATTACTTAGCAAAAAGGTTTCTTCAAAATTTATTTAATCGGTTTAGTTCAAAGAAACAAGATTTTGATGAAAGTAATCGCCCGATGCTAGCATTTTGAATAAAAAAATCACGATATAAAAAGTATTTATTCAAATAAAATTCATACCGCTTATTGATCATCCTCACCGAATGGTAGTCCAAATATAAACAAGTTAATAACCATGCAAGCAGTTTCATTATCCTCTTCCACTTCCAATCCATGCTCTAGCATTCTTCTCATGAGCTCAACTGTGATAGGATATCTTCTTTCTCGCAAAACATGTGTATCATTTTCCATTTTCCGACCCAAACATGAACTGTGATTCTTCCAAGAATCTCCAAAGAAACTATTTCAGCCTTTCTTGATTCTTCCGGATATCATCGCTCTTCATCACGCTTTCATATAGTTATGAGATCACCATGTAAACCAAACCAATCCTTCCAATGGATTATTTTCAAAATAAGCCTTCACAAATATGATATAAAGAGAATAGGTCTACTCTATCTATAATATGCGTGAAATCCCATAGCCTTTTGAAAACTTTGAAGCTTTCATCTTCTTTTTGAAAAATCATGTATTCTTCATTTTTTATTTCACAAATTTAAAAACACCGATCTTTGATCTGCTCATCTTCATGCATTATCTTCCCTTTGTATAATCAAAATCTACCACTCTGAGATAATTCTTCAATTCATCACTAGTCTCGCATCTTAATTTACATTTTCTTTCTTTTGAACCGAACATCCTAGAACTCAGCTTTTTCTTTTCTTTAAACTTTTCTTCCTTTCAGCCAAATTGTAGCTTTTCTCTAAAATCTTTGATGCTCCCGCAACATTCTTCTCTTATAATCCTCCCTAGCAAAGATCATATAATCTTTTCATCTCAAGATAATTAAACTTCTGTAATCCTTTATACCCTTGACTTTTCAGATAAGCCATCATAGCATTCATGTCCTTAGCTAAATTAGGTCTTCTTGGCATAAATCTAACAAGTGTAGGGAATAAGGTTGATGGTTCGACATCTAATTCATCTTGCACCTTTTGTTTTCTATTCGTGAGCTTCTTGAGCTTCTGTTCTTTTCTATCTTGAGCATCTAATTCTTCTTTTTCTGTTGCGAGCTTCATTCCTAGCAACTTCAATTGCTCTAAGTTCTGCCAAAGTGAGTTTCTTTTTCTTTGTTTCAATCAGAATACCTTTCCCTTTGTCTTTAGGATCAATGGCTGGTTGAGAAGCTCTTGATTGTTCTTCTTCTTGTACATCTCTAATAGTAACCCCTTCTCTTGGTTGTGATAAATCTAATATTGTAGCAATTACTTCATCATCACTAGCAGAATGAATAGGTATGAATGTGGATTCTTCCTCTTCTTCTATAACAAATGTAGAAGGACGACTTCCTTTAAAATTCAATACCCTTGGAGTTATTACTTCTTGCCTAGATGTATCATGAAAATGTACTTTGATGTTCGATTTCTGAACATCGATACCTTAACATCCGATACCTTGATGTTCGTACTTTGAATATCGATACTTTGAACTTGCACTTCCTGGAATCGAAATAATCTTTTAAGTACCACGATTCTTTCTTCTTTGTAACATCTTCTTTCAAATTTTCCTTTTCTAAATTCCTCCCCAAGTTGTGGAAGATGATTTAGAAAACTTCTTTCGTTTGAATTCCTTTCGAAGTTGTTTACGACGTTTGTTTTCCTCTTTAACCCATAAATTGAAACCTTGAATATATGGTTTAATAAAATTCCTCAACCGGATATACCTCGTCTCAACTTCCTGGCGCTTTAGCTTGAGACTCATGATCTTATTCAACCTAACTAGTTCCCTTGTCAAGCATAGTTATCTAAGTCAAACCTTCAGAGGAATAGTATGATCGGCTTGAAGATGTGAATGTTCTTGCGAAGCGAGGCAGTGTTGTGAAGATGGAGTAGGTGTTCTTTCAATCTCTGCGAACCTCGGGCTTGGAGAAGCAGTACCTGTAAAGATCAAGTACCGATAGAAGCGATTACTGGATCGATGCCGAGGCCACTTTGTGACGGATCTTGTAAAGCAATCGGGGACCTTTACTTTCTTCCTCTCGGCTTCATTCGTGCAGCTTGAACAACTTCCATCATTGTAGAAGTTAATGGAATATCTCCACCTCTGAACAAAGCACTTCTCCTAGCCATAAATGTGAAGATTTTGGCTTGTGCCATATAGGTAGTAACAAAAGCGAGGTTTTGGAACATCACCAATTGCTTGTTTAAGAAAACACAAACCTTGGTACATTAGCCATTTTGACCCGGAGGATATATGTGATAGCATCCCATCAAAAATAAGCTTTGAAAAATTAAACACTCCATGAGTAGCTAGTCCACCATGTGCTATATTAGACCAAGCTGCTCCGAAGTACTTTTAGAACTTATGCAATGAAGCGTACATGAATCAAAACTTCCATTGAGGACGAGAATAATGATTTCTTGAATGTTTGTTGTTAAAGATCCTTCATAACCAAGATTCGAAAGTATCCCAAATTAGTTGTTTGTCAAATCGAATAGCCCCATCTTCATCTCCAAATAATAAATCTTCTCGAATAGAGGCTTCAGTAATCTTGATAGTCAGTCCGATGCTTGTAGATCTAATATAATATTCATCCTCCTCCATGTTATCTCTAGCATTAGCCCAAAATTCTTGAATCCATAGTTCAATAACATCCGTTGAACTAAAGAGCATAACTAATAGGCCAGTAAGATAATCAACAATATCATAAAAGCTATATTAGCAGTCTTGTCCAATTAGCCACCATATTGTGCTGAAATGAAGGAGTTAAGCGAGGGCGCCATTGTTGAATAAGTGAGCACAAGAATGAATTTATCGAAGAATAAAGAGATGGTGATTGGGAGATAAGTATGGAAAAGAGGTAAAGTAATAATATGAGAGGAAAATCGAAAGTAGTTATTTATAGGTAGGATTTGAAAAATCCTGACCTATAATAACAAAGTTACCGTTATTATCAATTACCCATCAATATTACCGTTGGAGCATTACAATGACAAACGGTACTTTCCACATAGCGTTACTCCCAGCATTACTTTCCAGCGGTACTTTCAAGAAAAACAGTACTTTGCCAAAATATCTTTATATAAACTAAGTATCAACAATCATCCTCCCCGCAAGCAATACACATGACTATACTAAAACCTTATAGTCCTCCCCTTAAACGAAGCTTAGTAGTTAATCATTCCAATGCTCATGACCAAGTGATTGAATCGTGACACATCAAAACCTTTTGAGTAAGTCACTACATTGTCATCCGTGTGAACCTTAACTACATTGTGAGCCTATGCTCATAACAATCTCGATAAAGTGGCGCTAATCTGAATATGCTTTGTCTTGGAATGATACGATTCTTAACAATACAAATTGTACTCTCATTATCAATATTGATAGGAGTATTTTTGAAATTGAACCCATAGTCCAAGAATTGATTCTGCATCCATTGAAACTGACCACAACTTGCGGCAACTACATATTAACCCGGTAGATGATGTTGCTTTGCAATTATGCGCTTTTTGCATTGCTAGAACTAGCCTTCTTCCAAGATATTGGCATCCACCGGTTGTGGATCTTCTATCATAATTATCACCTGCATAGTCACTATCTGAAAAAGCTTCTAAGTGAAAAGGGGACTCTTTAGGATACCACAATCCTAACTTAGGTTGTTGTTTCAAATATGAGAAAACTCTTTTAATGCATTCATGTGAGAGATCTTGGTGAGACTTGATATCTTGCACATAGACAAGCTGCAAACATGATGCTCGGGCACGGATGCATAAGATACAAGAAGAGCCAATCATTGATCTATAAAGCTTGACTTCAATAGGGTGTCCATCTTCATCTTTACCCAATGAATTTATAGATTTAATAGGTGTAATGCCGACCTTCATATCATCAAAATTGAATTTCTTAAGTATGTAATTAACATACTTGTCTTGGTGATAAAAATACCTTCCTTTGGCTTAACACGAAGTCCTAAAAAGAAAGTCAACTCTCCCATTGAACTCATTTGAAATTAATTGCATCGGTACTCAAACTCCTTAACCATGGATGTTTGGTAGCCCCAATGATATCATCAACATAAACTTGAACTAACATGATATCTTTCTTGTCTCTCTTGATAAACAAAGTCTTGTCAATAGCTCCCCTTCTATATCCATGTTGCAATAAGAATGTGGAGTCTCTCATACCAAGCTCTAGGTGCACGATGAAGGCCATAAAGAGCATAACAACCTTGTAGACTTTGTTTGGATGTTTGGGATCTTCAAAACCGAGGAGGTTGTTTGACATAAACTTCCTCTGTAATCTTGCCATATAAAAAGGCACTTTTAACATCCATCTAGTAAACTTGAAAGCCCATATAAGAAGCAAAGGCAAGAAATATTCTAATAGCTTCTATTCTTGCTACTGGAGCAAATACCTCATCATAATCTACCCCTTCCTCCTGTCTATAACCACAGACAACTAACCTTGCCTTGTTTTGATAACATTGCCTCTTTCATCTCTTTTAACTCTAAAAACCCACCTGGTTCCAATAACTCTCTTCCCATCCGGAAGATCACATAAAACCCAAACTTCTTGAAGTTTAAATTGAAGAAGTTCTTCCATAGCTAGCTTGACTTTCTTTAGTCAAAGCTTGAGCAATATTCTTGGGTTCCTCTTGAGAGATGAAACAAGTAAATAAGCAGGTTTGATGGTCCTTATGATTTAGCTTGTTTTGTTTATACACAAAGCTAAGTAAAGCATTGTGAGGTTTTGTGAAACCCTTAGCTTTGTGTCTAGTAGGCACTCGAGTAGAAGGACCAATGATTTGATCAGAAGGATGATCCTTATGAGTTCTTAAGTTTGGAGGCTGTGGAACTTCATAATTATCATCTAAATTAGTAACATCGGCGCACCATTTGGAATTTGGAAAAATACCTTCATCTTCAAATTCATCATCGGTATCTTCTAATCCAGGCATGGTATGATCATCTAGATCATCTAATCTTGTCAGCCGTGCGGCGATGCTTTGTTCAAAATCTTGTCAAAATGCTAATAAGAGTACTTTCGGCGATGCAGTTCTTCTTACGTGCCTCTTCATAAGCTCTCCTTTGTTCATCGTTGTAGAATGTGCTAAAACATCTTGAAGAAGCATCTGATTAAGTTCCTCTTGAATGGATTGATCCTCGGCAGGAATGTGAGGATTGTGGTGCAACGATACTTTGTTTTGTAGAAGCATTGCTTTAGGAACGTGGTACTTTGGTTTGAACTTACAAAATCTTTAGCGAGGCGACATCAGGTCTAATATGAACATCATGAACAACATATTGGATATCTTCTTCATTGTGCATTGGTTGATTTTCTTCTCCACGAGGAACATAATTCATTGAAGGAGATAAAATCTCAAGATCAAACATCAATCGGGACCTTTACCTTTTCATTGTCTTGATCTTCTTAAAACTCAACATGAAGACAATCTTGAACCTTCTTAGTAACTTTGTTGTATACTCTAAAGCCTTTCCTGTTAGTGCAATAACCCAATAAGTATCCTTCTTCTGACTTGCCATCAAACTTCCCCAGTTATCAATAGTGTTTAAAAATAGTAAGAGGGCAACCAAAGGGTTTCATAAAGCGAATGTTGGGTTTAGTGCCCATCGACAATTCATAGGGTGTCTTCATCGTGGTTTAGTGTGAGACTCTGTTAAGTACATAACAAGCGTTACTAAACCACTTGAGCTGAATAGGTAGGTGAGAATCACCTAACATTGTTCTTCTTTGCTTCAATCAAAGTCCTATTCTTCCTTTACGCAACACCATTTTGTTGTGGTGTTCTTGCAATACTAAACTCCCTTTTTATGCCTTTGTTAGCACAAAATTCATCCATCAGTTTGTTCTTGAATTGATCCATTGTCACATCTAATACCTCTAACTGAGTCTCATTGGTTTCAAGAGCAATAATGATTGTCTGGATAGCATCAAAGTATCATCTTTAAAACCAAAGAAAACCAGTGAATCTACTACAATCATTAACAACCAAACGATACTTTTCTTATTTAAACTTGCCCAGAGGCAGTCCAAATAAATCCATATGTAACGGCTCAATGGTTCTCTAATAGTTCTTTCCTCCTCTTCTTGCGGGAAGCTTTGTGTTGTTTACACTTCTTGCATGCCAAACATGATTGATCATTCTTGTAAGTCTTTGAAGGTAGACCTCTACCTAAATTGCCTTTGACGGGTTTGTTGATATTCTTGAAATTAACATGGAATCTTCTATGCCATTGATGTGCCTCTTAGGATGTTGCTTTACCCAAACATGTGGTACATACCATATGAATGTAGACTCTTCATGTCTAAACTATACACATCATTTGTCCTTGGTACTCTAAGTACTACTATGTCATCATCAACAGGGTTTAAAGTCAGGAGGAAAGAATGGACATGCATGTCGATGAATAACAGGATGCTTTTATCACAAATTTGAGAGGCGACAACAAGTTGAACTTAAGCTCCTTCACATATCTGACATTTTCAAAATCGATTCTTCCAACTTTAATTGTTCCTTTCCGGTAATCCTTCCTCCATTGGGATCATTCCAAAATTCAACTTTTCCTCCACTAATCTTCCTAAAATCAGGGAGGATCTCTTTGTCTCTGTCATACTTCCAGAGCAACCACTATCCACAATAAGATGATCTTTAAGCTCCTCTTACGGGTTGCCCTGCACACAAAGAAAAGAGTTAGAAACTCTTAGGAACCCAACCATCACGACTTGTGTTCCCTTGTGGAGTTACAAACTCAAATTACTTGAGTATGTAATTCCCACTATCTTTCAAGTGATGATCCAAAATTATCTTTTTAGTTTTAGCATGTGGATTTTCAAAACTTTACGGTTTTCAACATAAATCTCTTTCACCAGTTTATTAGCATTTTCTTGTGTCACACAAACATCTAATTCACTTTTTGTTGAGCGTCTTGTGTGTCCTTACATTTTCCTCTTTTTACATTCGGTTTTATGTGGTGGTTCATGATCTAGATCTATATTAATTGTGATACATTCTAGGTTGATAGTGAGATCTCCTAGAATACCTATTCAAGAAGTTTTATCGGTTACCTTGTCTGCGGCGATGCTGGAAAGTCTTGAGATCTTGAAGATCTTCTACGATGTGGTATCTCATGATCGGTGTGAAGTTTACGTGATTAACCCTATTTGAATTAGTCCACTACGGTTTGTGCTCTCTAGGTTTCGATTGTAGACTTATTCCTTGGAAACTTGCTTAGATATTCTTAGTGTTTGTCACAATCTTTGATTAAGTGAGTAGGACTATAACACACAAATTTTTGACCCATATGACCAAAGTGATTTCTTCTATGTCTATGCCCAAAATTATTTTGCCTTCTTGGTGAGTGATTAAACTTGTTTTGACCAAAATTATCCCCAAAAGGTTTAGCGATTACTATTTTGAAAAGATTTTGAAGAAGATGCTTTGTGAAGCGATACTTTGATTTAAAAGGTCTGCTTGGTTTTGAACACCGTTTTCAACAGTTTCTTTGGGTGTTTGAGACCTAGATTTAGCAACTAGCTTTTTCCTAAACTCTATTTGTCTATTCCGAGCTTAGGGCCTAAGGGGTTGATGAATGCCGATAGATGTGGAGCGACATGATAATCATTAGGTTTCTTATATGCATGAGGTGAGTCACTTAATGAACCATCATTACTAGATGTATCTACATAATTAATGAGTTCTTCATCACTAGTGGTTATATCCTCATACTCACCTTCATCCCGATTACTAGATTGGTTTTCTTCTATCTTACTAAAATCCATACCAAAACCTAATCCAGTATTAAGATAAGCTCTTTCTTTTTTTTTGAACATAAGAAACATGTGACGACCGACTTCACCCCAGCGACAAACTTAGCTAACAAATCATCTCTTTCAGTTAATTTCTCAATTTCAACAATTTCACAGTTTAATTTCCATTCACTAAGCTTTAGCTGTAATCTGTTGTGCATATTTTTCACCAAACTTCTTCATTAGTTCATGTGCTAAAATTTTGGCTTCCATAGATTCTAAGGTTATTTGATAACACCGCTACCTCGACCTAGCCTTAACACAATTATCTCTCTCAATCATAGCGCTAAGCAATTTATGATAAAAATCGCAATTTGAGCATACCTCGAGAGATAGGAGATTGATTTGGTAACCAATCGAGTTGAGCAGGATCATCTTCACTTTCCTTGCTCGGTCGAATCCTCCAAAGCCATCATCGATTCCAAAGCGGCATGTTGGAATCTTCAAAAGCGGTACTCGGTCAATGCTTCCTTTGTGTTTTCAAGCTGCATCTACACTTGCCCTACCTACTCTGATGAAGTCAGGGTTCATCATCAAACTCTTCACTCCGTTCAACCGATAACCTCTCTTGAGCAACCAAAGCCTTTTTTGATAATGGGAATTTCCTTAAGCTCAGTTTTGGCTTCTCGGATGTCTGTTCTTGATACTTAGCAAGCACTCTCTTACTGAAAGTGACAGGTCTTTTGACAATTGAAGCATTCAATTTTAGATTTGTAAAAAGTTATGCCCTGTTTGGGTTTGAAATCAATGCTTTTTCCTGTCTTCTTCATGTACTTTTGATTCTTGCTGATCATAGCAACTTGCCACCCGATATCAATTTCTTCAAGTGCATCTTCTTCAATCTGTGCTAGATCTTCTTCATAAGTGGCAGATTAACTAGCTTGTTGTCTGAAAGAACACATAACTTCATCACGAGGCCATAGTGGTAGTTGGTGGGACTGTTGAACATATGAAGGGGGTATATAGGCAATGAGGTACTTTGAGAAACTTTGAGGAGGAAGCGGTACTTTTGGAGTATTGGACTTCTTCTCGGATGATAGAAAAACAATCTTGAGACTTAGAACTTGATTGACCACTCATCTCATGCTCATACACCTTAAGTTGATGATATAGATCATCAAAGTCCATGACATCCAAACCTTGTTGTCCTCTGATCATTGTAGCAATCACATGCCATAAAGATGGCAAACTTCTTAGAAACTTCAAATTAGCATCTTCAATGATGCTTGACCTTGTATAGCAACATGTTTAGTAGATTAGAAACCTATCATGCGACATCAAGACTCTCTCTTTCACCATTGTGAAAGTTTCAAGCTGTTGCTTTAGCAAATTTCGTGCATCTTTTAGAGGCTTCATTCCTCCAAATCGGTCTTGAGAGCGACCCAGTTGCTTAGCATCTTTAGCATCATGAAATTTGAGAAGATGACCATCTGGAATGGCGGATAAGAGAATATTGAGTGCCTTCTCTTGATTCCTTAAGGTTCTTCTTGGTAATCTTGGTTTAGGTGCTTTTGGTTGTCGGGAATATCAATGGGGTGCTGCTACAACTTCATTCTAAATAACATTCCAAGAGCATGGTGCGTGATGGCAATGTCTTGCCTCATCTTCATACACGGAGGTCATATTCTCCTTCTTGATTATTGGAATTCAGGTGAGGTGATTGAGGGTGGTGGAGCGACTTAATTGACATCTTGAATATAGTTGAAGTAGGGTTTCTTCCTAGAGTTTCCACACAAATCGATACCACTTGTTGGATCGATATACTTTAATCAAACTAACTTAATTAAGGTTTAATAACCTCGGATAAATCCTAAGTTATTAACAAAGAAACAGCGAGTAATCTCTTTATTGAATGCGAATTTACTTAACAAAGCTAAGAAGAATAACCTTTTATTATAAACTCTAAATCGCTTATTATGCGGTACTTAATACAACTCTAAGATAATCGAACTTTTCTCTAAAACTCTAATTCTAAAAGGTAAGACATCTCCTAATGCCAATCTAGGAGTCCTTTTATAGGCTCAAGGATATCTAGTCGGTTTACAATTGATAACCTTGTATGACAAGTAATCTAAACATAGAGTACAATTCTTTCCATAAGCAGAATATAGCAGTTCTTTTGTTCTTGCAGTACTTTGACTTCATATTGCAGTACTTTGACTTTGTCTTTAATAGTACTTTGAGTCTTTAACTTCTTTAGATTGCACAACTTAAATGCTTTGATATCTTCAGTACTTTGATATCTTCAGCACTTTCATATCCCAACACATCACATAAATGATATAACATGTAATTATTAGCTAAAAAAATGGTGTTTGATAATTAATTGTAGTCGGCTAAAGAAAATGGATGAGAAACATATGATTATATGGTCTTTAATTAACCCTAAAATCTGGACAACATAATATGATGAATTTGTGTTATAATATGTCATTTCATAAGTGCAATATTCTGGGTTTTTGTTGGGAAAACTTATTTTATGTCTTAGTTAAGTTTTCCAAGTAGTTTAGTCGAATTTGGAGTTGTTCAAGTCGTATTTTTGAATTTTACAAGATCAAGTGTCAAAAGGGAAGTTAGAAATTTAGGTTGGATTCATCTAGGTGTTTTTATATGATGCTTGCATGTTTTGGTGATTCTTGAGCCTAAATTGTAGTAATTTGAAATAGCTACGTAAATATAAGTCTTGTAGCATTTTCATACTTGGAAGTATGATTTTTAAAATTTTGGAGTTAAAGTGTTTGAATCGATTTTAGGTTTAAATTTGTGTTGTAGTATTTGATTTTTTGTATTAAATCCATGAGGTTCTGGAACTTTTCCTTTGGTGGCTATGATGTTTATATATTTTGTGACACCTGTAATTTTTGGTTTCATGTGTGGAGTAGGGTGAGTGTGTTTGTTTGGGCTATACTTTCGGTGTGTGTATGGGTGTGAGTTCAGGACAGTGCACACTTGATTTTCCAGCCATTTGACTTGGAAATATAATCCCTCAATTTTTTGAGAGTCTCTTAACTCATATGGGAACCCCTGAGAATTTCCTTGATTTTCATTGAGCTAAGTAAGTGTTTTATAAAATAAGCTAAAATGCAGTCAGATTGAGAAATACTAAAAATGAAACTTATGAATTTGAAACTAAGTATAAATTGGAGATAAGTTAAACATGATTTATAAATAGAAAACATATGTGATTATGATATGTCCTAATGTAGATTTAATGAAATGGAAACCTGCTATTTTTGGAAAGTTACTAATTATAGAAACCTGTTATTTTTGGAAAGTTACCTAAAAATGGAAAGTTACTAAATATGAAACTTGCTAAAAGTGGAAACCTGCTAAAAATGGAAAGCCGTCTAAAATGAGTATCTGATCTTAATAAGCGTTATCTAATTCATAGGTTTCGGGTGGCAAGATTGATTCATCGTGTGACCTTACTTTCTATTTTGCTTGCTCAGATGAGTGCAGATATTCTAACCTTTCTTATAAGGTTTCTCATGATCTCTTTGCATCTTTGATCTCTTGCCATTTTGATACTAAACCTTTGCTTTGCTATTGACCTGTTGATATTGAACCTTTGCTATTGACCTATTGATAAAGAACCTTTGATATTGATCCTTTGCTATTGACCTATTGATATTGAACCTTTGATATTGATCCCTTGCTATTGAACCTTTGATATTGAACCTTTGATATTGAACATTGATATTGGACTATCGCTATGAACCTTTGAATTGGGAACCATTGATATTGAACTCCGATTATGGTGATATATTGCTACACTTTGGACCTTTTGTTTTGACGTCAGTTTGATACGAGCCATTAACTAGGCATGGGGTTCCATGTCCGTGTCATTGATGCACCAATGGCATGACTCCAGTGTGGATGAATGATGTTCCACACCATCCCCATATTGTATTGATTATGCACGCTTCACTATTATTGTTATGGCCACTATTGTTCTGCAGGGAGCGTATGGATGCATCCTAGATTTATATTGTATTGGATTGATATTCATATATTGTATTGGTGATGTGGTGCGTGTGTGCAATACATTCCCTCACATTTTGGGAGCTAGCTAATCCATTGGTTACTAAGGCCTCCCCAACTATTGGTTTGATATTAAAGGTTACCCTCAGAATACAATGGCTACTTGGATCTTGTTTCAATGCCACTATTTATTATATTGTTGGCTGGGATATTCCATTCCACCATATCCACTCCATTCCATTCCATATTCTTCCTCCCTGTCCTCCATTCCATTCCATTCCATTCCATTCCTCCATTCCATTATTCCATTATTCCATTTATTATATTTATTCCTTACTTCTGGTCTCCATTCCATTCCACTATATGTTATATCTTCCTTCATACTATTCATTATCATTGTATCATTGTATTACTGATTATCATGTATACTTCTCATTAATATCGATATGACTATCCGTTATTATCCTCATCGCTTATTGTTGATCTACCATTTTACATTTACGCTTATCCTCTTGTTTGATTGGGTAAATGGTTCAACTTATGTTTATTCAACTTTAACTTGTTTAGTTGCCACTATGTCCTTAATTCACTCAATTATAATGTTCATCTTTGTATCCCTATTTGATCTGTTGGCTTCCATGTTTTATTCTTTGATAGTATTTACGCTATTATGATACTTGTGTCGTTATTAACTATGGGTTACTTGACTTGTGTGTTTGCCATGCTCACTTTCTAGTTAGTTGCTTCCGCTAGCTTTTAAATTTCCGTTTGGCTTATATGCAATCGATTTCACGATTAATTGTATGCGGTTATTTAGATGTGCTTATGTATGTGTCATCGATGCATTACTTGCTTTGTTCTCCTCTGTTATCTGTTCATTCTGGATATCTGTATAATTGTGTTCTGCAGGATCCTCATTGACTCATTTGTTTCCTTTCCGTTGCAACTTTCTTATCAGTTTCCTTTGTCTCATTTTGCATTTCAGATTTTGTTTAGCTTTCGTTTGTTATATCGTTCCTTTGGGCTTTTAAGCTCGGCGCATTTCTTTTCCTGCGGCAGGTTTTAGGTTGGAAGATGGGCTTGATCGGATGAGAGTTGGATTATCTGAGTGGACCGACCCTAGTTACCTTATTATTTTCGGGGACTTATTTCGAAGAGCCATTGTTTTGATTTTCATTTGTAATCTTCTTTGTAAGTCATTCATTTATATGACTTGGTATTTCATTTTGTAAGGTTTCCGTTTGCAAAATTTTAGTTGTATGTTCTGATATGACACCAGAATGTGACACTTATACCCTTTCCGGGTTAGGGTGTTACATTATTTATCCAGTTGTTTTGCTTTAACCCTTTAAAGGTGCTACATACCATTGTGGGGATGGTAGGCCTATTAAGGAAGAAATTGCATAACCAATTTTTCAAGTGAATAGCATTGATAGATAATCCATCATATACATAGTAGAATACACTTTTTTAGTACACAAGTAATTGTTACATATGGTTTTTCAAAAGTGTAGGAAAGCAAAAAGCAAGCAATTTGTTTTCACTGGTTATGAAACACTTACAATGTTGTCAAATTCAGTAGGAGCATTGTGTTGTATTACTGAATAAGGCATTATTATAACATAGTCTAATTCAGTGGTAGCTACAAGCTTTATCACCTTGGTAGTAACCCATATTATTTCTTGATTGTCTTGAAATAATACATTACATTGAAACTTATAGACACTCATATTTTCAAGGATAGTCATGTACGTTTCCTTAGTAATTAAGTGGTTCTACATATACCTGTTATGCTAATATCTTTGACACAAATCATATTGATCACATAAACAAACGCGTGTCGTGTTGTTTATCTTCTACATGATGTTGTTCCATGCACAAGTGGGAGAAATATTGTAAAACCCTAAAAATCTCAAGCATGTTAAATGACTATTTTGCCCTCTATTTAATATTTATAAATACATAAAATTCATCAAGCTCCTTAAACGTGAAATTTAACCTAACTCGTAAAAGGTTGTCAAACCTAATGTACAAAATAAATGAAATCTTTTGACACTTCACGTCTATGCATATTACGCGTCTATATGTTACATGAGTGAAATTTCTAAGTTATAAAACACTTATTAACTTAAATGTAAAAGCCCATCTATGTAATAAGTTGGAAATTGGACTTGGCCCATACTCCTTCCTTTGGCTCGTCTAAGGCAAAAACCGGTGTTCCCCTACTTTTTTTTTCATATACGCTCCATATGTTGAAACAAAATAAAACCCTAATACTTTACCAAAGTGACGGCAAACTCCTGGCTCCTCCATATTCAGTCGACAACAAGAAAGTCCAAGGAGGGATTTGTACGCATCGAGATCAAGGCTGCTGGTATGGTTATTTTTGTGGTTTGATGATGCTGCTGTCGTGGGTTATAGGGCACAAAAGAGTGCCTGGTTCATTTGTTTTGATCATTGTTTCTTCATCTTTGTGTCACGGTACAAGGTATCTCCATTATGACCTCGTTGTTTCTTCTTCGTTTCTGAATCAGAATTAGTGTATATATCCACAATATGCATGTTTTGAACCTAAATAAAACGTTTCATAAACTGTTAAAGTGAGGCTAAGGTAAACAAAGGAATGGTTACATAAAATCATAAATGTCTACTAAATGTAAACTACCTAAACTGACATTGAATCTGACCTCCTTGGGACCATCTCGACATGCTTATTACGTGTTACCTTGTCAAGGCTTAATGGGATTAAAACATGTATATTGGATTGGTATATTATGTGGGTCATGTCTAGGGCCTTGTTTGTTGGTATATAGCTGTGATGTATGGTATATGTATATCTCGTCATTTTATGGAGATCACAAGGGAGTCTTGGAACTTATATTTAACGTGTATAAATGATTAACAATGAATATGGATGTCGCAAATAATAACTTAGGGTTGTTGGTTAAATTAATGGGTAGTATGGTTGGTTGGTCATGCATGTCTCGATATAAAATAAGTAACCACCTTAGGGTTGGGTAAACTTGTACTAATCGTGCATGAATTACTTATAGCGTAACTAAAACACTAGATCTAAAGCTGGGACATCATTTCGTATATATATCTATGGCGTATGTAATGAAAGGTCGAATTATAATTGTTAAAACTTAAAGGGATGGATATGCGAATATAGTGACTAAAAGGACTAAATGAGTAAAATTAGTAAATGTGTCATATTTACACTTAAGACCCTATACTTTATAATATTTACATTTTAGATCCTAAACTTGTGTAATTTGGCATAAATGATCCTTAAAGTATAATAATACTCACTTAACCTAATATGTCTTTAAATGCATCATAAATGGCTAAACTTACTAAATACGGAAACTTGCTTATTATGGAAACGTACCTAAAATAGAAAGTTACCTAAAATAGAAAGTTACCTAAAATGGAAAGTTACTAAAAGAGGAAACCTGCTAAAAATGGAAAGCCGTCTAAATTGAGTAATATAATCTTAATAAGCGTTATCTATTCCATAGGTTCCGGACGGCGGGATTGATTCATCGTGTGACCGTACTTTCTATTTTGCTTGTTTCGAATAAGGTACAGATATTCTATCCCTTTTCAGTAGGGGTTTCTCATGATTTTCTGATCCTTGACTTTGTTCGCTTATGATATTTCATTGCTATGATTTCCTTTGCTATTAACTCTCTGATATTGAACGATTGCTATTGACCCCACTGTTACTGAACCTCTGTTATTGAACCTCTGTTACTGAACCATTGACCTCTGTTATTGAATCTCTGTTACTGGACCTCTATTACTAAACCTTTGATATTGGACTATTGTTATGAACCTTTGAATTGTGGACAACTGATATTGAAACTCTGATTAGTATGATTGATATATTGCAGCACTGTGGACCTTTGTCTGACCCTTCAGATTGATACCCGAGCCAAATATTGTTATCCTAGCCATGGAGGTAACATGGCCGTGTCATTGATGCACCAATGGCATGACCCTAGTGTGGTTGAGTGATGCTCCACGCGTCCTTATCTTGTCGCGATTATCGCGGCGCTTCACTGTTATTGTTATGGCCACTATTGTTTTGCAGGGGCGTATGGATGCATCCTAGATTTGTATCTTGTATTGTTATTGATATTGATTGATCGTATTGGTGATGTGGTGCGTGTGTGAAATATACCCTCACGATCACGAGAACTAGCTACTCCATTGGTTCGAGGTCTCCCTCTATTATGCGGTATTAGAGTCACCCCTCGGAATATGATGGTTACTATTGATTCTTGTGCTATTGCCACTACCGATATTCTGTATTGTATTGTTGGCTCGGGATAGATTCGACAACCACTTTGCTGTTGATATACCTATATTGTTCTTTACGTATTCTCCATGCACCATATGCGTATTGATTGTGCATTTACTTTCGATACCTTTATGTGACTCGTTCCATACCATTTCCGTTTACGTGCCCGGGTTGTTATGATTATTGAAGTTGATTGTAATTATTCATCATACATGGCGGTTGCGTCCTGATCTGCTATGATATGGTTAACAAGCGATTATGTAGTTCAGCTGTTGTTGTCGAGCTATATGTTATCTTATTGTTTGTGGCCTTTGTTTATATTAAGTGATCATGTTTGAATATGGTCCGATTGATTTATCACTGTTTTATCATGGGTGCCTTAGTTCAATTATTCATGAATATTTATGATTATCAGATTAGTGTTCTTATTACCTAATTGTTGGCTCCTTGCTTATATATACGGTATGTAATCTTGGTATGTCCTTAGCGTGGGTTATTTGACTTACTTGTGTGATTGCCATGCTATTCTGTCAATTACTTCCGTTTGTTTTTAGTTTTCCATTTGGCTTATTTATATTCTAATTTTCTGATTTGATTTTAA
>OU343222.1:278399778-278498802 GCA_910596185.1 Chrysanthemum makinoi
AACCATAAGGACCATTCAAGCCATTTTGTGAATTTATAAGGACCCAAGATATAATTTATGAAATGATGAGGGTGATTTTAGAAAATTGGATAAATAAGGGGTGTGTTTTGTGATTTTGAGAAAGTTGAGGGATTAAAGTGTAAAATGATAAAGTGAAGGCCAAATTGTGATAAACTCCCAAATCATGTCCCGGACTCCGTAATTTGATCTTTTAAGCACCAAAATCCCTGAAATAGCGTCCCCGGCATCGGCTTTTGCACTCTTCTTTCTCTTCGGTTTGGTTTTGGTTTTGGCTTTCTTTTTGTCTGTTTCGTCATATCCGTACCTGCACATGCAAAAACTCAAGAAAACAGCAAATATTAGCAATAAACGGCTCTTTCTTGGTTATTTTGGGTCCGATTTGATAAAGAAATTATATGTGTTTAAGCACATATCAAAATACCCAGCAGACCATTGTCGCTGTCCTGTCGCTAATGCAATCAACTCACGCTTCTAAAACCAAGGATTTCAATCTCTTTCTACTAAACCAAGAAGCAAAGATTCCTCAAAAGAGATTAAATTTAATTCTAAAAATGCCCCATACCTTTTAATTCACATGTATAGATATTACGATAAGCACATTCCGATTATGAGTGACGGTTTGTTGAACTTTCATGTCGATCAATAACTCCAACATTTTTCAAACGACACGTTAGGATCACGGAATAGGAAACACTACACAGCAAGTGACCATCATACTGATAGAATACATCCCCATTTTTCACAAGTCCCCAAACTAATAAAAAATCGAAATCATTTTTAAGTATGACTCTAGATGCTAACACTACCCATGGAAGTTACTTGTGTAATTACCTTTTGCTCCCATTTTCCTATTTTCCTCTAGAATTTTATTTTTGTGAGAAATGAATTTCTTCAAATTTCTCGTTTCGATAACTTTTATTCCGATAAAGATATAAAGCTAAGTCGCTAATTAGTTATCCATCTTCCTCGAAAACCAAGCACACAAGAATGAGGTCCACATCAAGGTCCTAATTTAACATGATTTAGGGATATATCTCCCGGATTCAAAGTTTGGCTTAACACTTATTTCAGCACATTTGCATTTTTGCAATTTAGGCCCTTGGTCTTTTCAACCACTAACTCAACGGGATTACCGTTTTATCAAGAGTCTTATTATGACTTTGGATTTTCTATGCCTTTTGGAAGTCTCATGACAACTTTTTTATAGCTTTGGAATTTTTTAATTTTAAAACATTTGGGCTTTATTTCATGTTAATTTTTGTGCTAAACTCCAAACCCTACGGCTTTTATAACAATAGAAACAATAGCAAAGAAACTATCAGAATCAGTTGTCTATTACACTGTAACACTGACAGTACTCTATGTGTACCCAACTATCATGGGCAAGGATTCTCTAAAGAAGACCAAGAACTAACTATCGTCAAAAACTCAACATCTCTAATTATTATTAGACAAATATGGGGTGAAACAATTTTGTGGGAACAAAAGCCATAAGTACCTTCGATGGGCTCTAAAGAGAACCAACTACTCCACGCTAGCATCTAAACTCATAGGTAACTCTATCATTTCTCGATCTCCGCAAATTTAAAATCTCAAATAATGAGATCCGCGGATGCTTAGCCGATAATTTTAGATTATCTATGGTTAAGGGAACAAGCTAGGGCTCAACACGCCCGGTCAAGTCAGAATTCCATTCCTACTCTCACCAAGGGAAAGTCAACAAGGTGTCAAAACGTATATTAACTTAGCAAATGCTTCGTCTAAATGAAATTAAGTCATGCATATTTAAAATCACTCAGGGAAACTTGCAAATCCTTGGCCTTGTGAGCTAGAATTTGCATTTTATAGCTTCTTGTCTAAGAGACTAGCAAACTTTTCAATCAAAAAGACTTAACAAAAGCTTAAAATTTTTTAAATTTTCTCATATAAAGCACAATTTTTTCATTTTCTAAGGAAAAACGGGGTTGCGAGAGTTCACGACAAAAATAAGCAAGTGCGGTCAAATCAAATCGAAGATTACCCTACCCCAGACTAGAACGAAACATTGTCCTCAATGTTTAAAACAAGGGTATCACGAAAATCTAAAAGCCGTTTATTAAGTATGCTCAAAGATAAACGTTAGTCGATAAGATTAGGATATCGGATTTCCATCAGCATTGATCATGAAACTCGAGTAGAGAAAAGACAAACTTCGAGCACGAGAGTCTTCATATCGGGAAAATCCTACACAACATCACAAACAACCAAACACGAGAAATCGAAGAGGCTAACCCCTTCACGTTACTTATTATAAAATAGAAAGAAGATAGAGATAAGCATGGGGTGCCTCCCACGAAGCGCTACTGTTTTTGGTCACCGAGTCGCTAGCCGACTCGTCCCCAATTCATTTGTCCTTGGGGAAGAAAATGGTAAAGATACCGGGTCAAAAACAGTGTCCCATTCCCGAAAGAATGAGACTGGGGGGGTTGGGTGGAGAAGAAAATGGGTGGATAAGGCATATGATGTAAGAAGGATCCATCATCCGGTGGTTTTGCGGGCGGACGAAAGGATGATGGATAGAAATAAGAAAACTCCAAGAAAGACGGGAGCTCATGGTAAAGGGTAGGACTTAAAGGTTCAACAGTGAAGGCATCCATCGAAGGATCCTTATCTCGGACAACGTTTTTAGCATAAAGCTCATCTACGTCGAATATCCCGGGGTTGAAAATCTTGTCTTCACATGTGGGCTCAACGGGATAAGTGATGGTCGACTCAACAGAGGAAGGAGAATCATCATTAAGCAAGCTTTCAAGAAAAAGGACATCTTGATCAGAGTCGCATCCGTCACTCTCAATACCCGGCGGTATTGGATCATCAAGAATTAAGTCGATTTCTTCCATATCAGAATCATAAGGCGAATTATCAAGAATATCATCTTCAACCACTTTAGGCAATTCATCAATCTCCATTATATCTTCAGTGTCAGATTCATCACTTTCTTCATCTTGCATAACATCATATGACGGGAGAGAAAGGTCGGAACACAGAGATGGGACAAGTGGTGTGCTCCGAGAGCTAGCAATATCCACCACTTCCGTTGTGGTCTCTGAATCGGACTCAAAATCTTGGTGAAAAAGAGGATTAACTTCGAAAAAGGTATAGTCGTCATTGAATTCGAAAAGTGGATTTGAGAAAATCCCGGAAGTAACCTTGGAGATGTCAAGAGAATCACATAAAAGCGAATCACAATCACTGTCAGATACATCCTCGGACTCACTTGGGATGGGGTCAAGGCTCTCAACACTAGACGATTCCGTTTCTGGAATAGTGCTAAGAGGCTCGTCCCTCATTATGAGAGAGTCAACGGGTCCAACAATTATCGAAGAAATGGAATCATCGACCTCTTCCAAAAGGACGTCACTTCTCTCAACCGGTGTGAGTGAAGGGGAAGGGTCGAAAATGAAAGGCTCAGAAACGGGAGTGGGTGTATCCGACAAACTCGCATAATATTCTTTCATTTGGATGGAATCCTCATCATCATCATCAATGTAAGTCTCGAGCCATCGGGCACGTCTTTCAAGTGCTTGCTCCTCAATTCGTATTTCTTCAAGACACTTTTCAATCTGAGCTGCTCGTTTTTCTTCTTCGAGTAATTCTAACATAGATCTTTCGTTGCGAGATGCTCGATCTTCGGCAAGTAATTCACCATACGTTTTCTGATGAGGATCTTTTTCTGGAGCATGTTTATTAACAAATTCTTCGAGTATTTTAAGACATCTTTGAATTTCTAGAGAAATTATCGGAGGTTGTGGTTGAATCTCGTGATATTGTGGAGGTGGGTCATAAGAATAATCATAATTGTTATAAGGAACCTGCTCATAGACAAGCGGGTTTTGTGTTTGACAATCGGAGTTAACGTGCGGACCTCCACAATACTCACAACAATATGATTGTTGTGACGGATTTGGTGAAGTATATGGATAAGTTTCATAACCAAAGGTTGTATTGTTAATTTGGGCTTGACATTGAAAACCTTGGTGAGGACCTCCACAGTACTCACAAGAGTATGACTCCGTCTCATGGTATGGGGGTTGGTTAAGGAAATCGGTCGTTTCATTGTAGGGATTTTGGTTGTAGACAAACTCGTTTCCCGTATTTACAATGCTACAACCGGGACAATTCTCACCATTTGAGGTCCCCACACCATTGACAACCATAATGGTGAGACGAAGACATCGAGAAGAATTATACGAATAAGAGGGTAAAGAGATAAAGAATTGACGGTTCAGTGGGTAAAGAAGAATATTTTTGGGTTTTTAGATATCATAAAAGGAAAACAAATTTTGAAAAGGAAAATCTTTTTGGGTTTTTATATAAGGGATATTTACAAAAATAATAACTTCACTCAGGGAAGGATCTTCAAATGCACGCGAATCGAGACGGAATCGGAAACTCACTACATGCCCTCCCCGGCAGCGGCGCCATTTTGATTTGTCGTTTTCGTATAGATATATTTTTTGAAGAAATACAAAGGGATGTATTTCCCGGGTCGTTTTCCCAACGAGGGATGAATGGAGTTTGACAACTCACGTCGCGTGATTCGGGATTCGAATGAATTAAAAAGGGATTTAGTGATTTCTAAACTACAAGGAAAGCAATAATAAAGGAAAGCAAATAAAACTACTGAATCTATAATTAAAAAAAGTAAATGCAACTAAGTATGCAAGTTTAAACTAAAAACGCGAAAAACGTAATTAAGGAAACGCGAAATAAATGCAACTATGCTAATTTAAACCCGTAAAAATAAACTTTTATTTTTCTACAGCTAAAAATGATATTTAAAAACTATTTTTGATTTAAAACTATTTTTTTTGGATTTTTCTTGATTTATTTTGAATTAAAAACTAATTTAAGACATTTAAAATAGACTTGAAATACTAAAAATTAGGAACATAAGATAGAAAATTACAAAACTAATTTTAAAAAATCAAAATTAACTAAAAAGAATTTTAGAAACTGGAATCACATTTTTTTGACTTTTTCTCTATTTATTATGAATTTAATACTATTTAAAACTAATTAAAATGCTAGAAAATACTATTTAATCTAAGAAAATTCTGGAAAAATACTTTTTATCACTTTTTGAATATTCTAAAACTATGAAAATTTAAATTGCATTTTTCTGAACATTTTCTGAATTATTTGGATTAAATGCTAATTAAAAATGCTAGAAAATGACATAAAATGTAGAAAAATAGCAAATGAACAGTAAAAAAAATGAAAACTTCCAGAATACTATAAAATAAAATAGAGAACTAGGGAAAATTAACAGAAATTAATTTGGAGCACAGGAAGATCAATTTGGGCACACAACTGATGAGATAAGCATATGTAAATAAGCTAAAAGCTAATTATAAACTTCCAAAAGCTGCCTAAAGCTAAAAATATCCTAAACTAACTAAGTTATGGCTACTGTAACTGAAATGGACCTAATGAGCACAAGCTAAAGGGAAATAAGCAACAACGCAAGTCTAAACCATAATAAGCCAAACAGCCCCTAAGGCCCTACTTTAAGCACTAATATAAGCTATCTAGAAAAATCACAAAAATAAGCAAAAATGACCAGGCGGTAGACAACCAGCCAATCAGCTTAAGTCCAAATTTTCAGCTCAAATGGATGAAAAGTGAGAGAATTAAAAATCAAAACTATAAGTGATTTGGGCATATGGGAAACTGATGTGCATAGCAGATATGGTATGGAAATAAGCACTAGCAAACCATTTTTTAGCTATTCTGAAAAGCACTAAGAAACTAACTATAGGTAAACAAGTAAAACCAACCCTAAAATTTACCCTAAGAAGCTAAAATTTAACAATTAACATAATAAAATAAGCTCAAAAGCAGCTTGAAAACAAGCTGATAAGACAGAATAGGAAATAGATGTGCAGAGGAGCATAACAGGAATGAAAGGTACTTGCAGGCTAAAAATGAACTTAAGTTCTAATAAGCTAGAGATACCTAACAAACTTCTAAGGCTAAAACTATCCTGATGAATGCTTCTAATTAAGCAAATAAGCTAGAGCAAATAAGATTTAAACTAATGAATTGGTCTACTATGACAGCAGACCAAAAGTGACAAAGTGATAGTCTAACAAAAGCACTAGAAATCTTAAAACTGACTTGGATATGCAAAATGATGATTTATAGAACTTTTTGAAATCAGCAAACAACACTTTTGGACTCAATTTCCACAACTAAATTCTACCAAATCTGCTAAAATAGGAACAATCCAAACACTCCTTTTAAAAACTTATCTCAAAACAAAAACAGTAAACATGTAAAACTTAGACTTATACTGATTAAAACCTCATTACAAAACAGATTGAGAACAACTCTTGATTCTCAAACTGAGTTTGACTTTCACTTTGACCCGTTTGACTTTCGTTGACCAAACTTAAGGAAATGCAATTAAAGACAGGAGTAAGCAAGTAATGGCTCACAAAAGCTCATACAAGCTTTTGTGGGCTTCCAATAACAGAAATAGAAGCTGGAAAAAAGTTGAGCTCAAAAGAGTAAATGCAAATTAAATTCACTAAACTCTTTAACTTTTATTTATAAAAACTGAGATTACAATTTAAAAAGAGGATTACAAATTGAAACAACTATACTAATCAAACAATAAAAACTGAAAATAAAATGTCAAAACTCCTCTAAGACATGAGAAATTGGACAAGTGAAATCTGTGGATGTGAGGGGTCTTTATAGCCGATGAGGAGGCTTGGGATGCCTTTCAGAAGCTCCTAGATGTCTAATCTCAGCCTTAGATTTTTCATCTCGTCATCTTATCAAATCAGAGCCCTTAGATCATATTTGTGAGGTGTTTTGCCCAATCAAATGCCTCCCTTTGTACACGTTGGCTATCTTGTGAGTGTACACCACTGACATGTTGTCAGGGTCTTCTAGAAGCTCACTTAAGTGGGGTAATTATGTGGGAAAAAGGGTAAATGGTAATGAAGAGGTAAACAGTAACCATGGGATTTATCTGGTTTTGGGCGCGTTTGGGTTTATTTATATTATTTTGGTTTGGCCGGGTCATGGGTTAGGTAAAATGGGGTATAAACCGGGTCATGGTATTAAGGAACGGGGTGTGGGTTATTTCTTGGTTGGGCTTGGTTGGGCTTATGGGTGTTATAATGGATTGGATTAGTTGGTTTAGACTTAGGATTAGTATTGTACCCATTTAGTATTTTAAGGACCAAAGGTGTCAAAACTGAAAATCCAGGGACCAAACCTGTAAATCTGAAAATGTGATAAAGGACTATCTTTGCCAATCTTCAAATAATCCAAGGGCCATTTTTGCCATCTTTGAAAATTCCAAGGACCAAACATGTCAGTTCTGAATCTTCAGGGACTAAAACTGCCATTTTGAGAATTAATTGTCCAAACTTGTAAATTCCTTTCCCAGCCTCAGCTTTTAGCATTCTTCTTTCTCTCGTGCTCGGTTTTCTTCGGTTTTGGCTTTCTTTTTGTCTGTTTCATCATATCCGTACCTGCACAAGCACAAACTCAAGAAAACAACAAATATTAGCAATAAACGGCTCTTTCTTGGTTATTTTGGGTCAGATTTGATAAACAAAAGATATGTGTTTAAGCACATATCAAGCATGGTTATGTTTTAAAGAACAAGGCTCGATTGGTTGCAAAAGGATACCGTTAAGAGGAAGGTATTGACTTTGAAGAATCATTTTCAAATCTATGTTGATGATATTATCTTTGCCTCGACTGACCCCAATGAATTTGACAGATTTTCTAAGGAGATGGGCTCCAAATTTCAAATGTCAATGATGGGACAATTGTCATTTTTCTTGGGATTACAAATTTCACAAAGTCCCGAAGGCATTTTTATTAATCAATCTAAATATGCAAATGAAATTTTAAAGAAATTTGGATTTGACACTTGTGACATCGTTGACACTCCCATGGTGGAACATACCAAACTGGATGAGGACCACTAAGGGATCATGGTAGATCAAACGAAATATCGTAGTATGATTGGATCCCTGATGTACCTCACAGCAAGTAGACCTGATATTCTGTTCGCTGTATGCATGTGTGCTAGATACCAGGCTAAGCCTACCAAAAGCACCTTGAAGCGATTAAACGGGTCTTTTCGGTATTCTAAGGAACCATCAACATGGGACTATGGTACCCGAAGTACACCGGTATGTCACTAACAGCCTATGCAGATGCTGACCATGCAGGATGTCAAGATACACGTCGGCACGCTGGAGGTGCTCAGTTATTGGGTGATAAGCTTGTGAGCTGGTCTTCAAAGAAACAAATGAGTACTTCTATATCCTCTACAGAGGCTGAATACATAGCCATGTCATCTTGTTGTGCTCAAATCTTATGGATGAGATCCCAATTATCTGACTATGGCTTTGTATTCAACAAAATCCCTCTGTATTGTGATAACAAAAGTGCCATTGCTCTCTCTTGCAACAACGTTCAACATTCAAGAGCAAAGCACATTGACATTCGACATCATTTCATTCGGGAACAAGTGGAAAAAGGTGTGGTGGAACTCTATTTTGTGAGGTCTGAATACCAGTTAGTGGACATCTTCACCAAAGCTCTTCCTAGAGAACGTTTTGAGTTTATCCTTCCACGACTTGGTTTAAAGAGCCTACAACCGGAAACACTCAAACGTCTTCAAGAGGAAGACGAGGATTAAAAATGTTTAAAATTTCAAAACCCACAAAAGAAAATATAAAAATATAAAATCTTCAAAAATCCATAAAAATTAGAAAATCTTGAAAACTATCAAAAAATATTGTTATTTTGTCATGTTTTTTTTTATTTTTATTATTTTTGTTATTCGATATCATCTAGGGACTTTGTGTTGACATTCAAAGAATGTCACGGGTTTTTAGATGCTCTTCGAATGTAAATAAATTTCTTAAAAAAAAAAAAAAAATGAGGCGGAGAAAAATGGTGGTTTATTGTCATTTCAGGCAGTAACCCGTTTTAAAAAGTAAAGAACAGAGCCATGTTTTATCTTATTTTTCAAATCTCATGCTCTGATTCTTAAAACAAATGTTTGTCACCAAAAAGGACAAATGTTTTCTTTCCAAATATTTTTCCGTCTAATGATTCTTCTGAAAAAATATTTGTCATCTAATGAAAACAAAATTGCTTTGAAAATACCTCGTACTCTATTATTTTTGAAAAATCATTTGTGCTTATCATCTGTCAAAATCTCTATCTCTCAATCAACAACCTGTGTCATTGATTGAGGGGGAGAATGATTTCAATCGAATTAAAAAGTGTATTTTTCAAACAAACAATTGGCACGTAAACGAGCAAGGTCTACTTTTGGATAATCAAAATGAACAATGTTTTATACAAGTAGTTCAAGACCTTGGCTATTGTTATGTTTCATTAGATAATCAAAGCATGTTTAATCCGTGGAGTTTAAAGTCCCAGATTTGATCCTTATCGGTTAAATGTTTTCATAAGCAAGTCACAGTTCGTCTCAAAAGCTTTCAAAAACAATTTAAATCTATAAAGATCACTAACCTCAAATGATTTGAAGATTGTGATCGGGGGAGAATTTGTGATTTAAATTGGATTTAAACTGATAACTCGATAATTGGTTTTATAAGTGTTTAGCAATCTCTCCTCCATTCATGTGCCAAACGATTTCAAATTTTCCATACACATGTTAAGGGGGAGCATTTTAAAAAATAAAACCAAAATGGATTGAAACATGATTAATTTGTTCCAAAGTGTAGGTTTTCCCTAATATGTGCTAAACAATTTCAAAATCAGACGCACATATTAAGGGGGAGCAAATTTTTGAAAACCACATCCTTTCCATAAAATATCTTTATCAAAGTATGAAAAATACTAATTTTGATCGGGAAAGTGATGTCGATAACTTTTAGAAATGGTTGATCGAAGAATCGAAGCTTTCATTCTTAAATCTGAGATTTTCAAATCCTCTTGCCTCCATGTGCTAAAACCATTTCAAAATATATGATGCACGTGTTGAGGGGGAGCTGTTTCTAAAAAATATCAAAAACAATTCAGGTACAAAATGCTTTGATAATATATCCCAAGTACTTGAATTGATTTTCAAATGGTTTTCAATTGGTTCCAACGGCTGATGAACAATACCAAAAGACCAACCAATTTATTTTATGCATGGTGTTATAAGGATGGTTAGGTTAGGTATTCGTTTCCATGATCCCGTCAGATCCGGAGGGATCTACCCAGGGACAATCCACTAGATAGTGTAGAGTCTTTAGGAATGATGAAAAAGGAGAAAAGTGAGATATGGGAAGAGTGCGGACTGAGATAGAGCTAGAACTGGAATAAACCAAACAAGGTTCTAGTAATGAAGTCTCGGTAAGCACTGAAGGGGTTGAAGAATGAAAAAGAATTGAATGTGAAAAGGGTGAAAAGAAATAGCCCTCCAATTATTCAACCGTAGGGCAGAAACCGGGGTTCAATACATATGCTACTAGTGGTTACCAAGGTAAACACCGGTATTGAAGACAAGACGTCATAGACCCAGTGACGCACTGCACTACAACTTCCCAAGCTACTCAAGTTCCTCTTGAAAGGGCTTGTTTCATTCTCACGGGGAACCGACATAATCTATCGAATTTCTCTTAGAGATGGTTGATATTGAAGAAGGAGACCCTCTCCCTAGTCTCCGGCATCGGAACCAAATGTGCACAATTGAGTCTAGAGCCACGAGATCATCAATAAATCTCATTAGGACACTGTCAATGAAGACTCTCTGTTTCACACAATGTGGAAAGAGAGAATATATTTTTAGAGTCATACGCATATCCTTGTGGTACGTAACATCTGAGTGATATACAAACATATTCACAATGAAGATGGAAAGCCTTCTAAAGCCAACATCAAACAAGCTCTTGGTAGGTGGCATGTGAGATCTATCCAATAGATCAACCATGTGACAACTGAACAGAAACAATGGGGCGATTCAAATTTTTGAATCAATCCTGGTTCAGGTTATGGATTGACATATACCTTTGAAAAACCGGTCGTTGTGCTTAAAACTCTTTTCCCTAGCACATCGACTGTGTATTAATATTTCAAAAATAAAAGGTGTTTATGATTGATAATTGATTTTCTTTAAAACCTTCGTTGTATTGCAAAAACATTTTATTTTGAGCAGTACTCGATTGTTTTTCAAATCTCTTTTCATCAATCAGTGAATCTCAAATTCGCTGGTTTACTGACTCCGTGTTGTCTTCTTTGAGATGTTCCGGTTTGAGAACAGCTAGAGCAGCTGCGAAACCCTGTCAAGGAGATTCTTCGGAATTATACCTGATCACAGGCAGTACTTGTACTGATCAACGGGGAACCGGTGGCCGTGTACCTCAATTCAACGAAAGTGATCAAATATACTTTCGTGCGCTTTATTGCTAACTGTTGTATGCAGGTACACTTGACGCTTGCAGCTGATCAGAATGGAGAGGTCAATCCATAGCCGCATGCTCACACAACACATTCATTTCCAAAGAAATCATGATTAGTGCATCAATGTCTCTGATATTCTCACTCCATGCTTGTGCTACGCTGCTGCAAATATCATGAATCATCTAAAGCCCTACTACTGATAAGAAAAAACCATGATCCAGAATGTGAGCATGTTGGTCCACTGTCACAACGTCACATAATGTCAACACCACAATGGAAGAGTCAGAGATTTACGCAATCTGATGATCTCAAAGCTGGCTCAAAACTCATCATCACGTGGATCAGTTAAAGACCTCCACTTGATTTATTCAAACATGGATAACATGAAGAATCAAATACTACGAGCTACTGAGCAAAGGACTTAAACAAGAATTCAAGAACAATCTTAATGTAATATCTGTTTGTATTATGTGTAAATTGAGGTGACCTCCCTTAGGGGGAGATTGTTAGGAATAAGAAAATTCAGTCGTTAAAGTGTCGGTCACTTCAAGTATATGTAATTATTAGAAAGCTCGTAGTCGTAGTTATTTTATATTAGTAAGTAGTTAGTTAGGTAAAAACCGTGGAGGACGGACGTGTAACAACTGGTAATTTCACCTTACTTTTATCAGTAATACTTATCCATTTTCTACGCATAATTTTTATTTTATTTTATTTTATTTATTTATTTACTTTTTTTTTTATAATATCGACTTGTTTGACTACTACCCTTTCATGAGACGTAACTCACATTTTCAACGAACGTGCTTACACACGGACTGACGCCGATGACCTTATGTTTATTTCACATAAACATACTTAAATGTCAAGTACCAAAGTTTTACTAACTTTCATTTCGCCACTTTACGTTAATCCGTTAACGTACGATTACTAAGCGTACAAGCTGAATTTTGACATCTAATAAAGTCTATACGAAATCCTAGAATTGCTATAAATACGGTTTTGGGTAACTAAACTATAAACCTTTAAGTACAATACCC
The DNA here is from genome assembly GCA_910596185.1 of Chrysanthemum makinoi. Lineage (NCBI taxonomy): Eukaryota > Viridiplantae > Streptophyta > Magnoliopsida > Asterales > Asteraceae > Chrysanthemum > Chrysanthemum makinoi. The sequence continues at coordinate 278,412,276 of OU343222.1, forward strand.
CCAAGTTAAAGTACAAACTTTTAAAGCACAAAACCCTACTATTACGATATCTCTCGGTATAAACCCTAAACTTCCAAAACCATGATTTTATGAGGACGAATCACAAACCCTAACTAATAGGGACATGTTTTCTACAAAAATATAAAAGTACAAGTTTTCCAAGCCAAGGTACAAGTCATTAAAGCATAAAAAGGTAATAATTATATTAAGCTCATTATAAACCTCGGTGTACTCACCTTAAAAGTACATATTACAAGTATTTCATGCACAAGGCTTTAAAAATATATTTCTTATATTTAACAACCCTAAGTACAAGTCCTAAAACCTAATGTACAAGTGCCTAATGCATAATACCTAAAAGCAATACTTTTACTCATTTTAAACTTAACTAAATTAATCTAAATTTTTATAAACTTAACTAATGGCTTAACCATATATTTTCCATATCACTAAAACCTTAGTAAAACCCTAAATATACTATGTACAACATCTTATAGCCTTGGTACCACCCCTTTAAGCCAATCGAACCCCTAGTTACATTATGGTTAAATATGAACTAAAACCTAACTAATTTAGTTCCTAAGTCCTACATGTTCATCTTCTAGCCACAAGAGACTCTTTTGGTGCCCTAAGCTTCCACATAGTCATGTCCCCTTGATATTTTTACTATGGTCAAAAGGGGGGAAATTTTACATGAAGGATATTTTACCACACCATCCTTTGATCCCCATTCCAACACTTGGCTACATACAACACCAAGATACCTAGTCTTGTCCCCTAATACCCAACATGATGACTTAGACACCTTCCAAAGCCTTCTCATTTCCACTCTATAAATAGCAAGGCATTCCCATGCATTTTGCTCATCCCATTCGAACCACACCTCAAACACACACAAATTCAGTTCCTCTCTGATCTAAGGGTTCTAGTAGAAGCCAAGGAAGGATGGTCTAAAGCCTAGGAGGAAGGAAAGAGATTGGTTCCACTTTAGAAGCTCCTATGGTCGAAATCCCTTTCTAGTCGATTCCAAGAGTTGTAAGTGTTTTAAACTCATTTAATTTCGTTATCATTTTTAATACCAAGTACATACAGTTAAAAAGGATTTTATAAGGAAAACGTAGCAATTTGAATCACTTAAAACGAGTACACGAGTCAAAATATACGGTCTAAAGAAGTTACTGAAAATCTGTCAAAACTTTCTGTGACAGAAAGTTAGGACACGCGAAACGAGGCACTTCTGGTTTCTTTTATCAAAAAGTTAAAGCACGAAAGTTGTCCGGAACGACGTTTTCTTCAAAAACACAGTTGCACGGGTCCTGAAAACGCAAAACGAACGATAATTTTAACCAAAATCTTAACAGCTGTTATATATATGTTATAAAATCAGGCCCAGCACCTCTATTGCGCCCTAATTTTCTACATCGGGTTAAAGGTATTAGGGCCAACCAAAGGACCTTTGTAAACTCCATCTAGGACACTATAATACGCCCCCTAACCTGGTTGAAAAGCCTTAGTGTCATGAATAAAAACTGCCCTACTTTAGAGCCATATGTCCTAAAAATCAAAAGCCCCTATACATCAGGTCTTTGGAAAAACTTGGGATTTTTGATAAATTCGATCTTGAACTATCCTAGAAACATTGAAAATGAGTTAATTAACATATTACAATGTCCCTAGGTTACACCGTAAAAGTTAATGGGTCAAAAATGACATTTTCTTAAACCGCGACGTGGCCAAGTGACCATGTTCACGGGTTTGTTTCTCCCTAAACCAAAGATAAATAAAATATGAGACCTATACAATCTTAAAGATCTTACAACAAAGTTTTTAAAGGATCAATCGCGTTTTAAAAATATTGGCTTGTCTCGTGTAGAATTTGTCCTCTTTTGGGCTTGTTGTCACCAAAACCAACCCTCTTTAAATAAGGCACCTAACCCCCATACTTTAGAAAATCATTGCGACCAAACCGTAAGAGCTTAAGACCTCTAGTTTGAACCATTAGAAAGATTACCGGACAAACTCTTGAAGGGATCAAGAACATAGTAAAACCTTTAAGGCTTTTATTTACCCGCACTTTTGTCAATTTAGGCCTAAAACAAGTGAATTTTTCATATAAAATTACAAGTATAAAAATTGTAATTTTTGAAAGATAAAGTTTTCATCAAAAAGTTAAAGCACGAAAGTTGTCCGGAACGACGTTTTCTTCAGAAACTCGAAAGCGCGGGTCCTGAAAACGCAAAACGAACGATAATTTTAACCAAAATCTTAACAGCTGTTATATATATGTTATAAAATCAGGCCCAGCGCCTCTACTGCGCCCTAATTTTCTACATCGGGTTAAAGGTATTAGGGCCAACCAAAGGACCTTTGTAAACTCCACCTAGGACACTATAATACGCCCCCTAACCTGGTTGAAAATCCTTAGTGTCATGAATAAAAACTGCCCTACTTTAGAGCCATATGTCCTAAAAATCAAAAGCCCCTATACATCGTCTTTGGAAAACTTGGGATTTTTGATAAATTCGATCTTGAACTATCCTAGAAACATTGAAAATGAGTTAATTAACATATTACAATGTCCCTAGGTTACACCGTAAAAGTTAATGGGTCAAAAATGACATTTTCTTAAACCGCGACGTGGCCAAGTTACCATGTTCACGGGTTTGTTTCTCCCTAAACCAAAGATAAATAAAATATGAGACCTATACCATCTTAAAGATCTTACAACAAAGTTTTTAAAGGATCAATCGCGTTGTAAAAATATTGGCTTGTCTCGTGTAGAATTTGTCCTCTTTTGGGCTTGTTGTCACCAAAACCAACACTCTTTAAATAAGGCACCTAACCCCCATACTTTAGAAAATCATTGCGACCAAACCGTAAGAGCTTAAGACCTCTAGTTTGAACCATTAGAAAGATTACCGGACAAACTCTTGAAGGGATCAAGAACATAGTAAAAACCTTTTAAGGCCTCGCTTTTATTTACCCGCACTTTTGTCAATTTAGGCCTAAAACAAGTGAATTTTTCTTATAAAATTACAAGTATAAAAATTGTAATTTTTGAAAGATAAAGTTTTCATCAAAAAGTTAAAGCACGAAAGTTGTCCGGAACGACGTTTTCTTCAAAAACTCGGAAGCAAGGGTCCTGAAAACGCAAAACGAACGATAATTTTAACCAAAATCTTAACAGCTGTTATATATATGTTATAAAATCAGGCCCATCACCTCTATTGCGCCCTAATTTTCTACATCGGGTTAAAGGTATTAGGGCCAACCAAAGGACCTTTGTAAACTCCACCTAGGACACTATAATACGCCCCCTAACCTGGTTGAAAAGCCTTAGTGTCATGAATAAAAACTGCCCTACTTTAGAGCCATATGTCCTAAATATCAAAAGCCCCTATACATCAGGTCTTTGGAAAAACTTGGGATTTTTGATAAATTCGATCTTGAACTATCCTAGAAACATTGAAAATGAGTTAATTAACATATTACAATGTCCCTAGGTTACACCGTAAAAGTTAATGGGTCAAAAATGACATTTTCTTAAACCGCGACGTGGCCAAGTTACCATGTTCACGGGTTTGTTTCTCCCTAAACCAAAGATAAATAAAATATGAGACCTATACCATCTTAAAGATCTTACAACAAAGTTTTTAAAGGATCAATCGCGTTGTAAAAATATTGGCTTGTCTCGTGTAGAATTTGTCCTCTTTTGGGCTTGTTGTCACCAAAACCAACACTCTTTAAATAAGGCACCTAACCCCCATACTTTAGAAAATCATTGCGACCAAACCGTAAGAGCTTAAGACCTCTAGTTTGAACCATTAGAAAGATTACCGGACAAACTCTTGAAGGGATCAAGAACATAGTAAAAACCTTTTAAGGCCTCGCTTTTATTTACCCGCACTTTTGTCAATTTAGGCCTAAAACAAGTGAATTTTTCTTATAAAATTACAAGTATAAAAATTGTAATTTTTGAAAGATAAAGTTTTCATCAAAAAGTTAAAGCACGAAAGTTGTCCGGAACGACGTTTTCTTCAAAAACCCGGAAGCAAGGGTCCTGAAAACGCAAAACGAATGATAATTTTAACCAAAATCTTAACAGCTGTTATATATATGTTATAAAATCAGGCCCAGCACCTCTATTGCGCCCTAATTTTCTACATCGAGTTAAAGGTATTAGGGCCAACCAAAGGACCTTTTTAAACTCCACCTAGGACACTATAATACGCCCCCTAACCTGGTTGAAAAGCCTTAGTGTCATGAATAAAAACTGCCCTACTTTAGAGCCATATGTCCTAAAAATCAAAAGCCCCTATACATCAAGTCTTTGGAAAAACTTGGGATTTTTGATAAATTCGATCTTGAACTATCCTAGAAACATTGAAAATGAGTTAATTAACATATTACAATGTCCCTAGGTTACACCGTAAAAGTTAATGGGTCAAAAATGACATTTTCTTAAACCGCGACGTGGCCAAGTTACCATGTTCACGGGTTTGTTTCTCCCTAAACCAAAGATAAATAAAATATGAGACCTATACCATCTTAAAGATCTCACAACAAAGTTTTTAAAGGATCAATCGCGTTGTAAAAATATTGGCTTGTCTCGTGTAGAATTTGTCCTCTTTTGGGCTTGTTGTCACCAAAACCAACACTCTTTAAATAAGGCACCTAACCCCCATACTTTAGAAAATCATTGCGACCAAACCGTAAGAGCTTAAGACCTCTAGTTTGAACCATTAGAAAGATTACCGGACAAACTCTTGAAGGGATCAAGAACATAGTAAAAACCTTTTAAGGCCTCGCTTTTATTTACCCGCACTTTTGTCAATTTAGGCCTAAAACAAGTGAATTTTTCTTAGAAAATTACAAGTATAAAAATTGTAATTTTTGAAAGATAAAGTTTTCATCAAAAAGTTAAAGCACGAAAGTTGTCCGGAACGACGTTTTCTTCAAAAACTCGGGAGCACGGGTCCTGAAAACGCAAAACGAACGATAATTTTAACCAAAATCTTAACAGCTGTTATATATATGTTATAAAATCAGGCCCAGCACCTCTATTGCGCCCTAATTTTCTACATCGGGTTAAAGGTATTAGGGCCAACCAAAGGACCTTTGTAAACTCCACCTAGGACACTATAATACGCCCCCTAACCTGGTTGAAAAGCCTTAGTGTCATGAATAAAAACTGCCCTACTTTAGAGACATATGTCCTAAAAATCAAAAGCCCCTATACATCAGGTCTTTGGAAAAACTTGGGATTTTTGATAAATTCGATCTTGAACTATCCTAGAAACATTGAAAATGAGTTAATTAACATATTACAATGTCCCTAGGTTACACCGTAAAAGTTAATGGGTCAAAAATAACATTTTCTTAAACCGCGACGTGGCCAAGTTACCATGTTCACGGGTTTGTTTCTCCCTAAACCAAAGATAAATAAAATATGAGACCTATACCATCTTAAAGATCTTACAACAAAGTTTTTAATGGATCAATCGCGTTGTAAAAATATTGGCTTGTCTCGTGTAGAATTTGTCTTCTTTTGGGCTTGTTGTCACCAAAACCAACACTCTTTAAATAAGGCACCTAACCCCCATACTTTAGAAAATCATTGCGACCAAACCGTAAGAGCTTAAGACCTCTAGTTTGAACCATTAGAAAGATTACCGGACAAACTCTTGAAGGGATCAAGAACATAGTAAAACCTTTAAGGCCTCGCTTATATTTACCCGCACTTTTGTCAATTTAGGCCTAAAACAAGTGAATTTTTCTTATAAAATTACAAGTATAAAAATTGTAATTTTTGAAAGATAAAGTTTTCATCAAAAAGTTAAAGCACGAAAGTTTTCCGGAACGACGTTTTCTTCAAAAACTCGGGAGCACGGGTCCTAAAAAACGAAAACGAACGATAATTTTAACCAAAATCTTAACAGCTGTTATATATATGTTATAAAATCGGGCCCAAAGACCTCTATTGCGCCCTAATTTTCTACATCGGGTTAAAGGTATTAGGGCCAACCAAAGGACCTTTGTAAACTCCACCTAGGACACTATAATACGCCCCCTAACCTGGTTGAAAAGCCTTAGTGTCATGAATAAAAACTGCCCTACTTTAGAGCCATATGTCCTAAAAATCAAAAGCCCCTATACATCAGGTCTTTGGAAAAACTTGGGATTTTTGATAAATTCGATCTTGAACTATCCTAGAAACATTGAAAATGAGTTAATTAACATATTACAATGTCCCTAGGTTACACCGTAAAAGTTAATGGGTCAAAAATGACATTTTCTTAAACCGCGACGTGGCCAAGTTACCATGTTCACGGGTTTGTTTCTCCCTAAACCAAAGATAAATAAAATATGAGACCTATACCATCTTAAAGATCTTACAACAAAGTTTTTAAAGGATCAATCGCGTTGTAAAAATATTGGCTTGTCTCGTGTAGAATTTGTCCTCTTTTGGGCTTGTTGTCACCAAAACCAACACTCTTTAAATAAGGCACCTAACCCCCATACTTTAGAAAATCATTGCGACCAAACCGTAAGAGCTTAAGACCTCTAGTTTGAACCATTAGAAAGATTACCGGACAAACTCTTGAAGGGATCAAGAACATAGTAAAAACCTTTTAAGGCCTCGCTTTTATTTACCCGCACTTTTGTCAATTTAGGCCTAAAACAAGTGAATTTTTCTTATAAAATTACAAGTATAAAAATTGTAATTTTTGAAAGATAAAGTTTTCATCAAAAAGTTAAAGCACGAAAGTTTTCGGGAACGACGTTTTCTTCAAAAACTCGGGAGCACGGGTCCTGAAAACGCAAAACGAACGATAATTTTAACCAAAATCTTAACAGCTGTTATATATATGTTATAAAATCAGGCCCAGCACCTCTATTGCGCCCTAATTTTCTACATCGGGTTAAAGGTATTAGGGCCAACCAAAGGACCTTTGTAAACTCCACCTAGGACACTATAATACGCCCCCTAACCTGGTTGAAAAGCCTTAGTGTTATGAATAAAAACTGGCCTACTTTAGAGCCATATGTCCTAAAAATCAAAAGCCCCTATACATCTGGTCTTTGGAAAAACTTGGGATTTTTTATAAGTTCGATCTTGAACTATCCTAGAAACATTGAAAATGAGTTAATTAACATATTACAATGTCCCTAGGTTACACCGTAAAAGTTAATGGTTCAAAAATGACATTTTCTTAAACCGCGACGTGGCCAAGTTACCATGTTCACGGGTTTGTTTCTCCCTAAACCAAAGATAAATAAAATATGAGACCTATACCATCTTAAAGATCTTACAACAAAGTTTTTAAAGGATCAATCGTGTTGTAAAAATATTGGCTTGTCTCGTGTAGAATTTGTCCTCTTTTGGGCTTGTTGTCACCAAAACCAACACTCTTTAAATAAGGCACCTAACCCCCATACTTTAGAAAATCATTGCGACCAAACCGTAAGAGCTTAAGACCTCTAGTTTGAACCATTAGAAAGATTACCGGACAAACTCTTGAAGGGATCAAGAACATAGTAAAAACCTTTTAAGGCCTCGCTTTTATTTACCCGCACTTTTGTCAATTTAGGCCTAAAACAAGTGAATTTTTCTTATAAAATTACAAGTATAAAAATTGTAATTTTTGAAAGATAAAGTTTTCATCAAAAAGTTAAAGCACGAAAGTTGTCCGAACGACGTTTCTTCAAAAACTCGGGAGCACGGGTCCTGAAAACGCAAAACGAACGATAATTTTAACCAAAATCTTAACAAATGTTATATATGTTATAAAATCGGGCCCAGCACCTCTATTGCGCCCTAATTTTCTACATCGGGTTAAAGGTATTAGGGCCAACCAAAGGACCTTGTGTAACTCCACCTAGGACACTATAATACGCCCCCTAACCTGGTTGAAAAGCCTTAGTGTCATGAATAAAAACTGCCCTACTTTAGAGACATATGTCCTAAAATCAAAAGCCCTATACATCAGGTCTTTGGAAAAACTTGGGATTTTTGATAAATTCGATCTTGAACTATCCTAGAAACATTGAAAATGAGTTAATTAACATATTACAATGTCCCTAGGTTACACCGTAAAAGTTAATGGGTCAAAAATGACATTTTCTTAAACCGCGACGTGGCCAAGTTACCATGTTCACGGGTTTGTTTCTCCCTAAACCAAAGATAAATAAAATATGAGACCTATACCATCTTAAAGATCTTACAACAAAGTTTTTAATGGATCAATCGCTTAAAAAATATTGGCTTGTCTCGTGTAGAATTTGTCCTCTTTTGGGCTTGTTGTCACCAAAACCAACACTCTTTAAATAAGGCACCTAACCCCCATACTTTAGAAAATCATTGACCAAAACCGTAAGAGCTTAAGACCTCTAGTTTGAACCATTAGAAAGATTACCGGACAAACTCTTGAAGGGATCAAGAACATAGTAAAAACCTTTTAAGGCCTCGCTTTTATTTACCCGCACTTTTGTCAATTTAGGCCTAAAACAAGTGAATTTTTCTTATAAAATTACAAGTATAAAAATTGTAATTTTTGAAAGATAAAGTTTTCATCAAAAAGTTAAAGCACGAAAGTTGTCCGGAACGACGCTTTCAAAAACTCGGAGCACGGGTCCTAAAACGCAAAACGAACGATAATTTTAACCAAAATCTTAACAACTATATATATGTTATAAAATCGGCCAAAGACCTCTATTGCCCCTAATTTTCTACATCGGGTTAAAGGTATTAGGGCCAACCAAAGGACCTTTGTAAACTCCACCTAGGACACTATAATACGCCCCCTAACCTGGTTGAAAAGCCTTAGTGTCATGAATAAAAAACTGCCTACTTTAGAGCCATATGTCCTAAAAATCAAAAGCCCCTATACATCAAGTCTTTGGAAAAACTTGGGATTTTTGATAAATTCGATCTTGAACTATCCTAGAAACATTGAAAATGAGTTAATTAACATATTACAATGTCCCTAGGTTACACCGTAAAAGTTAATGGGTCAAAATGACATTTTCTTAAACCGCGACGTGGCCAAGTTACCATGTTCACGGGTTTGTTTCTCCCTAAACCAAAGATAAATAAAATATGAGACCTATACCATCTTAAAGATCTTACAACAAAGTTTTTAAAGGATCAATCGCGTTGTAAAAATATTGGCTTGTCTCGTGTAGAATTTGTCCTCTTTTGGGCTTGTTGTCACCAAAACCAACACTCTTTAAATAAGGCACCTAACCCCCATACTTTAGAAAATCATTGCGACCAAACCGTAAGAGCTTAAGACCTCTAGTTTGAACCATTAGAAAGACTACCGGACAAACTCTTGAAGGGATCAAGAACATAGTAAAAACCTTTTAAGGCCTCGCTTTTATTTACCCGCACTTTTGTCAATTTAGGCCTAGAACAAGTGAAATTTTCTTATAAAATTACAAGTATAAAAATTGTAATTTTTGAAAGATAAAGTTTTCATCAAAAAGTTAAAGCAATAAAGTCCGGAACGACGTTTTCTTCAAAAACTCAGGAGCACGGGTCCTGAAAACGCAAAACGAACGATAATTTTAACCAAAATCTTAACAGTTGTTATATATATGTTATAAAATCAGGCCCAGCACCTCTATTGCGCCCTAATTTTCTACATCGGGTTAAAGGTATTAGGGCCAACCAAAGGACCTTTGTAAACTCCACCTAGGACACTATAATACGCCCCCTAACCTGGTTGAAAAGCCTTAGTGTTATGAATAAAAACTGGCCTACTTTAGAGCCATATGTCCTAAAAATCAAAAGCCCCTATACATCTGGTCTTTGGAAAAACTTGGGATTTTTTATAAGTTCGATCTTGAACTATCCTAGAAACATTGAAAATGAGTTAATTAACATATTACAATGTCCCTAGGTTACACCGTAAAAGTTAATGGTTCAAAAATGACATTTTCTTAAACCGCGACGTGGCCAAGTTACCATGTTCACGGGTTTGTTTCTCCCTAAACCAAAGATAAATAAAATATGAGACCTATACCATCTTAAAGATCTTACAACAAAGTTTTTAAAGGATCAATCGTGTTGTAAAAATATTGGCTTGTCTCGTGTAGAATTTGTCCTCTTTTGGGCTTGTTGTCACCAAAACCAACACTCTTTAAATAAGGCACCTAACCCCCATACTTTAGAAAATCATTTGCACCAAACCGTAAGAGCTTAAGACCTCTAGTTTGAACCATTAGAAAGATTACCGGACAAACTCTTGAAGGGATCAAGAACATAGTAAAAACCTTTTAAGGCCTCGCTTATATTTACCCGCACTTTTGTTAATTTAGGCCTAAAACAAGTGAATTTTTCTTATAAAATTACAAGTATAAAAATTGTAATTTTTGAAAGATAAAGTTTTCATCAAAAAGTTAAAGCACGAAAGTTGTCCGGAACGACGTTTTCTTCAAAAACTCGGGAGCACGGTCCTGAAAACGCAAAACGAACGATAATTTTAACCAAAATCTTAACAGCTGTTATATATATGTTATAAAATCAGGCCCAGCACCTCTATTGCGCCCTAATTTTCTACATCGGATTAAAGGTATTAGGGCCAACCAAAGGACCTTTGTAAACTCCACCTAGGACACTATAATACGCCCCCTAACCTGGTTGAAAAGCCTTAGTGTCATGAATAAAAACTGCCCTACTTTAGAGCCATATGTCCTAAAAATCAAAAGCCCCTATACATCAGGTCTTTGGAAAAACTTGGGATTTTTGATAAGTTCGATCTTGAACTATCCTAGAAACATTGAAAATGAGTTAATTAACATATTACAATGTCCCTAGGTTACACCGTAAAAGTTAATGGTTCAAAAATGACATTTTCTTAAACCGCGACGTGGCCAAGTTACCATGTTCACGGGTTTGTTTCTCCCTAAACCAAAGATAAATAAAATATGAGACCTATACCATCTTAAAGATCTTACAACAAAGTTTTTAAAGGATCAATCGCGTTGTAAAAATATTGGCTTGTCTCGTGTAGAATTTGTCTTCTTTTGGGCTTGTTGTCACCAAAACCAACACTCTTTAAATAAGGCACCTAACCCCCATACTTTAGAAAATCATTGCGACCAAACCGTAAGAGCTTAAGACCTCTAGTTTGAACCATTAGAAAGATTACCGGACAAACTCTTGAAGGGATCAAGAACATAGTAAAAACCTTTTAAGGCCTCGCTTTTATTTACCCGCACTTTTGTCAATTTAGGCCTAAAGCAAGTGAATTTTTCTTATAAAATTACAAGTATAAAAATTTTAATTTTTGAAAGATAAAGTTTTCATCAAAAAGTTAAAGCACGAAAGTTGTCCGGAACGACGTTTTCTTCAAAAACTCGGGAGCACGGGTCCTGAAAACGCAAAACGAACGATAATTTTAACCAAAATCTTAACAGCTGTTATATATATGTTATAAAATCAGGCCCAGCACCTCTATTGCGCCCTAATTTTCTACATCGGGTTAAAGGTATTAGGGCCAACCAAAGGACCTTTGTAAACTCCACCTAGGACACTATAATACGCCCCCTAACCTGGTTGAAAAGCCTTAGTGTCATGAATAAAAACTGTCTTACTTTAGAGCCATATGTCCTAAAAATCAAAAGCCCCTATACATCAGGTCTTTGGAAAAACTTGGGATTTTTTATATGTTCGATCTTGAACTATCCTAGAAACATTGAAAATGAGTTAATTAACATATTACAATGTCCCTAGGTTACACCGTAAAGTTAATGGTTCAAAATGACATTTTCTTAAACCGCGACGTGGCCAAGTTACCATGTTCACGGGTTTTTTTCTCCCTAAACCAAAGATAAATAAAATATGAGACCTATACCATCTTAAAGATCTTACAACAAAGTTTTTAAAGGATCAATCGCGTTGTAAAAATATTGGCTTGTCTCGTGTAGAATTTGTCCTCTTTTGGGCTTGCTGTCACCAAAACCAACACTCTTTAAATAAGGCACCTAACCCCCATACTTTAGAAAATCATTGCGACCAAACCGTAAGAGCTTAAGACCTCTAGTTTGAACCATTAGAAAGATTACCGGACAAACTCTTGAAGGGATCAAGAACATAGTAAAAACCTTTTAAGGCCTCGCTTTTATTTACCCGCACTTTTGTCAATTTAGGCCTAAAACAAGTGAATTTTTCTTATAAAATTACAAGTATAAAAATTGTAATTTTTGAAAGATAAAGTTTTCATCAAAAAGTTAAAGCACGAAAGTTGTCCGGAACGACGTTTTCTTCAAAAACTCGGGAGCACGGTCCTGAAAACGCAAAACGAACGATAATTTTAACCAAAATCTTAACAGCTGTTATATATATGTTATAAAATCGGCCCCAGACCTCTATTGCGCCCTAATTTTCTACATCGGATTAAAGGTATTAGGGCCAACCAAAGGACCTTTGTAAACTCCACCTAGGACACTATAATACGCCCCCTAACCTGGTTGAAAAGCCTTAGTGTCATGAATAAAAACTGCCCTACTTTAGAGCCATATGTCCTAAAAATCAAAAGCCCCTATACATCAGGTCTTTGGAAAAACTTGGGATTTTTGATAAGTTCGATCTTGAACTATCCTAGAAACATTGAAAATGAGTTAATTAACATATTACAATGTCCCTAGGTTACACCGTAAAAGTTAATGGTTCAAAAATGACATTTTCTTAAACCGCGACGTGGCCAAGTTACCATGTTCACGGGTTTGTTTCTCCCTAAACCAAAGATAAATAAAATATGAGACCTATACCATCTTAAAGATCTTACAACAAAGTTTTTAAAGGATCAATCGCGTTGTAAAAATATTGGCTTGTCTCGTAGAATTTGTCTTTTGGGCTTGTTGTCACCAAAACCAACACTCTTTAAATAAGGCACCTAACCCCCATACTTTAGAAAATCATTGCGACCAAACCGTAAGAGCTTAAGACCTCTAGTTTGAACCATTAGAAAGATTACCCGGACAAACTCTGAAGGGATCAAGAACATAGTAAAACCTTTAAGGCCTCGCTTTTATTTACCCGCACTTTTGTCAATTTAGGCCTAAAGCAAGTGAATTTTTCTTATAAAATTACAAGTATAAAAATTTTAATTTTTGAAAGATAAAGTTTTCATCAAAAAGTTAAAGCACGAAAGTTGTCCGGAACGACGTTTTCTTCAAAACTCGAGCACGGGTCCTGAAAACGCAAAACGAACGATAATTTTAACCAAAATCTTAACAGCTGTTATATATATGTTATAAAATCAGGCCCAGCACCTCTATTGCGCCCTAATTTTCTACATCGGGTTAAAGGTATTAGGGCCAACCAAAGGACCTTTGTAAACTCCACCTAGGACACTATAATACGCCCCCTAACCTGGTTGAAAAGCCTTAGTGTCATGAATAAAAACTGTCTTACTTTAGAGCCATATGTCCTAAAAATCAAAAGCCCCTATACATCAGGTCTTTGGAAAAACTTGGGATTTTTTATATGTTCGATCTTGAACTATCCTAGAAACATTGAAAATGAGTTAATTAACATATTACAATGTCCCTAGGTTACACCGTAAAAGTTAATGGTTCAAAAATGACATTTTCTTAAACCGCGACGTGGCCAAGTTACCATGTTCACGGGTTTTTTTCTCCCTAAACCAAAGATAAATAAAATATGAGACCTATACCATCTTAAAGATCTTACAACAAAGTTTTTAAAGGATCAATCGCGTTGTAAAAATATTGGCTTGTCTCGTGTAGAATTTGTCCTCTTTTGGGCTTGCTGTCACCAAAACCAACACTCTTTAAATAAGGCACCTAACCCCCATACTTTAGAAAATCATTGCGACCAAACCGTAAGAGCTTAAGACCTCTAGTTTGAACCATTAGAAAGATTACCGGACAAACTCTTGAAGGGATCAAGAACATAGTAAAAACCTTTTAAGGCCTCGCTTTTATTTACCCAAGACTTTTGTCAATTTAGGCCAAAAACAAGTGAATTTTTCTTATAAAATTACAAGTATAAAATTGTAATTTTTGAAAGATAAAGTTTTCATCAAAAAGTTAAAGCACGAAAGTTGTCCGGAACGACGTTTTCTTCAAAAACTCGGGAGCACGGGTCCTGAAAACGCAAAACGAACGATAATTTTAACCAAAATCTTAACAGCTGTTATATATATGTTATAAAATCAGGCCCAGCACCTCTATTGCGCCCTAATTTTCTACATCGGGTTAAAGGTATTAGGACCAACCAAAGGACCTTTGTAAACTCCACCTAGGACACTATAATACGCCCCCTAACCTGGTTGAAAAGCCTTAGTGCCATGAATAAAAACTGCCCTACTTTAGAGCCATATGTCCTAAAAATCAAAAGCCCCTATACATCAGGTCTTTGGAAAAACTTGGGATTTTTGATAAATTTGATCTTGAACTATCCTAGAAACATTGAAAATGAGTTAATTAACATATTACAATGTCCCTAGGTTACACCGTAAAAGTTAATGGGTCAAAAATGACATTTTCTTAAACCGCGACGTGGCCAAGTGACCTTGCTCACGGGTTTGTTTCTCCCTAAACCAAAGATAAATAAAATATGAGACCTATACCATCTTAAAGATATTACAACAAAGTTTTTAAAGGATCAATCGCGTTGTAAAAATATTGGCTTGTCTCGTGTAGAATTTTTCCTCTTTTGGGCTTGTTGTCACCAAAACCAATACTCTTTAAATAAGGCACCTAACCCCCATACTTTAGAAAATCATTGCGACCAAACCGTAAGAGCTTAAGACCTCTAGTTTGAACCATTAGAAAGATTACCGGACAAACTCTTGAAGGGATCAAGAACATAGTAAAAACCTTTTAAGGCCTCGCTTTTATTTACCCGCACTTTTGTCAATTTAGGCCTAAAACAAGTGAATTTTTCTTATAAAATTACAGGTATAAAAATTGTAATTTTTGAAAGATAAAGTTTTCTTGGACTAAAAATGTAATTTCTTCAAAGTTAATTATACAAGGGCTGATTTTGTCAATAACCCATAGTTGAGGGTTTAAAGTGTCATTTTTGAAAGTGCAAGGGTAAAAACTGTAAATATTTAAAATTGTAAATTATAACATTTTGGAAACATAAAATATTTAACAACTTGGGTTCCGATAAAATTTGTTATCCATCATCCGAGCCATAAAAATAAGAACGATAAGTATTGCTAACTTTTGAAGAGACTTCATGTTACCTAACTATCGATAAAGCATCGTTATCACATAAACTTGAACTCGAATACTAAAAACATGACATACTAACTCAGGCACGAGTCGGAGCAGTTTATTCACATTACTTAAGTTTTTTCCATCCAGACTACTGTAACATCGAGGTGAGTCATAGCCCCTCTTTTCCTTATTTTGAACGTTTCTGGGAAGATACATGCTCAAATGTTGCTTTATATTTTTACACTTATTTTAAAATCTTATGAATTATCGTGAGTCATAGCCCCTCTTTTCCTTATTTTGAACGTTTTGGGGGAGATACATGCTCAAATGTTGCTTTATATTTTTACACTTATTTTAAACTCTTATGAATTACCGTGAGTCATAGCCCCTCTTTTCTTTATTTTGAACGTTTTGGGGGAGATACATGTTCAAATATTGCTTTATATTTTTACATTTATTTTAAACTTTTATGAATTACCATGAGTTCATGGCCCCTACCTTTACTTGTATTTAAACTATTTTGGGGGAGATACATGCTCAATTACCTATTTTTACTTTCACAAGTACTCTAAAGCTTTTACATACTACTGTGAGTTCATAATCACACTTTATACGTTTTGCTACAAACTTGAACACAATTATTATCTGTATGCGATCCTGATTGTTATTGCCTAAGTTATACACTATTGCCACTAAAAGTCCCTCTATCATGAACCATTAATCACTTGCGAGTGAACGCGAATATAGTGAATAGATCTATTGGCAGTTGACGCCCAATTTGTGTTAGTCGGACAGGTAACCAAATGCACTTTATTTGAGAATACTAGGAGAATGGAAAACTCCTACCAGATGGCATTGTTGCTCACATCATTAGTATGATGTTTGTAACTTACGTCATTATTATGACGCGTTCGTGTTAAGGTTTGTGTTCATGAGACTTAAGGCAATATGTACTGTGTTGCAATGATACAAATGCTGCAACTACTGGATTTATGGGTACAACAACATGACCCAACCTTGAAACTTGTGTTCAACTAATTACTAAACAAATGACTAAGGGTGCATAACAACGTAAACCACTACTTATTTCATCGATATTGGTATTTATTACAATAATCACTCAAACTTGAAACTATTGAACTCAACTGTTTTTATCTATAAACTCTATGAACTCACCAACCTTTGTGTTGACACTTTTTAGCATGTTTATCTCAGGTTCATAATTTACGAGGATGGCACGGATACTCAAGAAGGCTATATTATCATTCGAAAACTTATTTAATAAACTGTAAAACCACTAGGACCTCGTTTTGTAGACTCTGATATTTATATAAATCGAATGATAAATCTTTTAAAACGACACAATTAGAGTTTGTTTTCTATTATTATAACTGTTGACCATGAAGTAACACCCAGCTTGAATTCCGCTGCGTATCACGAAATTCGGGGTGTAATGTGAGCATGTTGGTCCACTGTCACAACGTCACATAATGTCAACACCACAATGGAAGAGTCAGAGATTTACGCAAGCTGATGATCTCAAAGCTGGCTCAAAACTCATCATCACGTGGATCAGTTAAAGACCTCTACTTGATTTATTCAAACATGGATAACATGAAGAATCAAAGACTACGAGCTACTGAGCAAAGGACTTAAACAAGAATTCAAGAACAATCTTAATGTAATATCTGTTTGTATTATGTGTAAATTGAGGTGACCTCCCTTAGGGGAAGATTGTTAGGAATTATAAAATTCAGTCGTTAAAGTGTCGGTCACCTCAAGTATATGTAATTATTAGAAAGCTCATAGTCGTAGTTATTTTATATTAGTAAGTAGTTAGTTAAGTAAAACCGTGGAAGACGGACGGGTCTTTACCCACTGTATGCCTGATCCACAGCCCGTAGGAGGCGTTTATTGTAAGACACTATAAATACCCTCTACCTCCCAAGGTAGAGGGTTGTATCTTCAATACCATTTTTCTTTGTTTCACATAGTTCCCAACTCTCTTCCCTTTCTCTCTCTAGAACTTTCTCTCTCTAAACAATTGTGAACGCCCCATATGGATTTGGTTTAATGTGTTTGTGAAATACTATATCTTACAGAAAATCATGAGAAACCCCTACTGAAAAGGGATAGAATATATGTACCTTATTCGAAACAAGCAAAATAGAAAGTACGGTCACACGATGAATCAATCCCGTCGTCCGGAACCTATGGAGTAGATAACGCTTATTAAGATTAGATTACCCATTTTAGACGGCTTTCCATTTTTAACAGGTTTCCTCTTTTACTAACTTTCCATTTTAGGTAACTTTCTATTTTAGACAGGTTTCCATAATAAGCAAGTTTCCGTATTTAGTAAGTTTAGCCATTTATGATGAATTTAAAGACATATTAGGTTAAGTAAGTATTATTATACTTTAAGGATCATTTATGCCAAATTACACAAGTTTAGGATCTAAAATGTAAATATTATAAAGTATAGGGTCTTAAGTGTAAATATGACACATTTACTTATTTTACTCATCTAGTCCTTTTAGTCATTATATTCGCATATCCATGCCTTTAAGTTTTAACAATTATATTTCGACCTTTCATTACATACGCCATACATATATATACGAAATGATGTCCCAGCTTCAGATCTAGTGTTTTAGTTGCGCTATAAGTAATTCATTCACGATTAGTACAAGTTTACCCAACCCTAAGGTGGTTACTTATTTTATATCGAGACATGCATGACCAACCAACCATACTACCCATTAATTTAACCAACAACCCTAAGTTATTATTTGCGACATCCATATTCATTGTAAATCATTTATACACGTTAAATATAAGTTCCAAGACTCCCTTGTGATCTCCATAAAATGACGAGATATACATATACCATACATCACAGCTATACGCTCAACAAACAAGGCCCTAGACATGACCCACATAATATACCAATCCAATATACATGTTTTAATCCCATTAAGCCTTGACAAGGTAACACGTAATAAGCATGTCGAGATGGTCCCAAGGAGGTCAGATTCAATGTCAGTTTAGGTAGTTTACATTTAGTATAAATTTATGATTTTATGTAACCATTCCTTTGTTTACCTTAGCCTCACTCTAACAGTTTATGAAACGTTTTATTTAGGTTCAAAAACATGCATATTGTGGACATATATACACGACCTGATTCAGAAACGAAGAAGAAACAACGAGGTCATAATGGAGATACCTTGTAGCGTGACACAAAGATGAAGAAACAATGATCAAAACAAATGAACCAAGCACTCTTTTGTGCCCTATAACCCACGACAGCAGCATCATCAAACCACGAAAATAACCACACCACCAGAAATTTTGATCTCTCATAAGTGCATTTAATCCTCCTGGACCTTCTTGTTGTCGACTGAATATGGAGGAGACAGGAGTTTGCCGTCACTTTGGTGAAGTATTAGGGTTTTATTTTGTTTCAACATATGGAGCGTATATGAAAAAAAAAGAAGGGGAACACCGGTTTTTGCCTTAGACGAGCCAAAGGAAGGAGTATGGGCCAAGTCCAATTTCCAACTTATTACATAGATGGGCTTTTACATTTAAGTTAATAAGTGTTTTATAACTTATGAAATTTCGACTCATGTAACATATAGACGCGTAATATGCATAGACGTGAAGTGTCAGAAGATTTCATTTATGTTGTACATTAGGCTTGACAACCTTTTACGAGTTAGGTTAAATTTCACATTTAAGGAGCTTGATGAATTTTACGTATTTATAAATATTAAATAGAGGGCAAAA
Source organism: Chrysanthemum makinoi (assembly GCA_910596185.1). Taxonomy (NCBI): domain Eukaryota; kingdom Viridiplantae; phylum Streptophyta; class Magnoliopsida; order Asterales; family Asteraceae; genus Chrysanthemum; species Chrysanthemum makinoi. The sequence continues at coordinate 278,431,269 of OU343222.1, forward strand.
TAGTCATTTAACATGCTTGAGATTTTTAGGGTTTTACAACTCTTCCCCTCTAAAAAACAATTTTCGTCCTCGAAAATTGAAGTCACAGGGGTACACAGAGCCGAACGAGTTTAAGGCAGACGTAGCAATCAATAGTCTCCTACAGATCATAACGATATCGGTCCCAGAGCGTACAAATCTTATACGTAACAGATGTCGATGAAAATATCGCAAGGAGGTACAAAATTCCAAACGAACATGAGGAGCGCCAAATAACAGATATAAGTCCTAGTCCATTCACGTACCAACCCCCGGCATTTCCCAAGACGCCGTATGACTTCAATAAGTTCAAATTATATGATCTTGGTATTATCACGTTGATCAGGCGTCATAATACTTGGATCATATAACAAGTCTTTATTGTCATCATATTCTGTCTCAAGTCATGACAAACCACACAGCCAATATCACAACAAAACAGATAACAAACAGGCAGCAGTAACATACCAAAACAAACCATATTCTCATACATGCAGCATATAATATATCAAACCAACTTACCATAATATAAAGGGCAAATCACTTGAAAATGTAGTTAACTTGCCACTTTTTATGGTTGTGTGTAGCTATCTTTATTTTTCACATTCTATCAATAAAGCTACATCGTTAGTCCTTTATGTGTACCCGTTACCTGCTAAACATGCATCGTTAGTCCTTTATACTAACGACCGTTAATAAATAACTTAAAATTTGGTTCTTACGCTAAACTTGAATCGCTAGTCCGATTTTCTACGTTTTTGTCCGTTTTTGCACGTTTTCATTCGTTTTTGCACGTTTTGTTCGTTTTTGCACGTTTTTGTACGTTTTTTCACGTTTTCGTCCGTTTTGGCACGTTTTGTCCATTTTCCATGTTTTCGTCCGTTTTTATACGTTTTTACACGTTTTTGTTCGTTTTACATGTTTTCGTCCGTTTCAACACGTTTTCATTCGTTTTTGCACATTTTCGTTTGTTTTTACACGTTTTCGAACGTTTTTCCACGTTTTGTGCACTTTTATACGTTTTCATACGTTTTTACAAGTTATCGTTCATTTTTACACGTTTTCATTTGTTTTTGCAGGTTTTCGTTCGTTTTTACATGTTTTCGTTTGTTTTTGCACGTTTTCGTCCGTTTCTGCACGTTTTCGTCCGTCTTTCCATGTTCTCTTTCGTTTTTATACATTTTCATCTCTTTTACATGTTTTCATTTGTTTTTACACATTTTTATCCGTTTTAACACCTTTTCGTTGGTTTTTGCACGTTTTCGTCTGTTTTTACACGTTTTCATACATTTTTGTACATTCTTATCTGCTTTTAGTTGTACAAAAACGTATAAGAATGTACAAAAACGTACAGTAATGTATAAAAACGTATAAAATGTATTAATAAATGGTTTTCTTACGTTTTCGTCTGTGTTTACACGCTTCTGCTTCAATGTCACACGCTGCTCGGTTTTTGCACATTTTCGTTTGGTTTTGCACGTATAGAAATGTACAAAAATGTATTAACATGTTTTAATTATGGGTTTTCTTACGTTTTCATCCGTTTTTAAACATTTTCGTCTGTTTTTACATGTTTTTTGTCTGATTTTGCACGTGTAAAAACAGACGAAAACATGTAAAAACATATGAAAACATGTAAAAACGAACAAAGATGTAAGAAAACCAACAATTAATACACTTTTATATGTTTTTCTACGTTTTTGTATAGCTAAAAATGAATAAGGATGTATAAAAACGGATGAAAACGTGTAAAAACGGAAGAAAACGTGTTAAAACGGACGAAAACATGTAAAAAAATGAAAACGTGTTAAAACGAACGTAGACATGTAAAAACGGACGAAAAAGAAAAAAAACAGATTAAAACATGTAATAATGGACGAAAACATGTAAAAATGAATGAAAACGTATAAAAAAGGAAGAAAACCAATAATAAATACGTTTGATACATTTTTGTATGTTTTTGTACATTTCTATACGTATTTATATAGCTAAAAATGGATAAGAATGTACAAAAAGGTATGAAAACATGTAAAAACGAACAAAAACGTGGAAAAACGAACGAAAACGTGCAAAAACAGACGAAAACATGCAGAAACGGACGAAAACGTGTAAAAACGGACGAACACATAAGAAAACCAATGATTAATACATTTTTATACGTTTTTGTACACTTCTATACATTTTAGTACATCTAAAAACGGATAAGAATGTACAAAAACATACGAAAATGTGTAAAAACGAACAAAACGTGCAAAAAAGAACAAAAACATGCTAAAACGGACGAAAACGTGAAAAAATAGACGAAACCATGTAAAAACGAATGAAAACGCATAAAAACGGACGAAAACGTGAAAAAACGGACGAAAACGTGCAAAAACGAACGAAAACGTGGAAAAACGAACGAAAACGTGTAAAAACGGACGAAAACGTAAGAAACCCCAATTTTAAGTTATTTATTAACGGCCGTTAGTATAAATGACTAACGGTACAAGTTTAGCGTAAGATAACTAAACTTTAAGTTATTTATTAACGACCGTTAGTATAAAAGACTAACGATGTAGTATTAGCAGGTAACGGGTACACACAAAGGACTAACGATGCAGGTTTAGTGATAGAATGTGAAAAAAGTAAGATAGCTGCATACAATCATAAAAAATGGCAAGTTAACTACATTTTCAAGGGATTTGCCCTAGTATAAAAGAAAGAAGGCCACCAACTAGCTCGAAACGGTTCCTCATGACTCATTACTGACGATCCAAAAATAGAGCTGAGATAACACCAAAATGCTAAACGATAAAACTTCACGATTCAAACCGAGTTATGAATAAATCAAAGAAAGCAATACCGATTAAATCATATAGCAAAATATCAAATAGTATCAGAACGTGTGACAAACAAGTCGGAGTCACACAAATCGCGCCCAATCATATGAAGTAGATGAACCTTCTCAGCCACCAGTTAAATCTTGTCTCCGTCTTTGCGCCTTTGATTGATCCGTCCAGCTCCCTTTAGCAGCATCCTGACGTTTCCAGCAGCATCACAATCGGGTGCGGCTTCTATTTCATGAACCTCTTGTTAGGTCACAAGGTTTACCACACAAGCTTATAAGAAAGATAGAGAGGCGATTGAACAAGTATCACACACACACACACACGAGATAATAAACACGGTTATGCGTAGAGTATGTAGTGAAAGAAAAACTTGAACAACCAACCTTCAAATGAAGGTTATTACAAAGTATTTATAGGCAAGGAGCTAGGGCAACACTCCTACTCCTTCCCTTTCTCCTATGGGCTTGGGCCTAAGCTCATGGGCCTTCTACATAAGCTTAAGGCTAATAACAAACATAAAGGCCATAATAAGCTAACTATTACATATGAGTAACTAACACTTGAATAAGGTTTAGGAGTGATTCCAACAATCTCCCCCTCAAGTGTTATTACATATGAGTAACAAACACTCAAGTGTTGGTGATGAAAAATGGTGAAGGCGTTGATGTAATAGTAGCTTTGACGTCTTCTGACATTCTTCTTTCTTGCGAGAAGAATTGCCTTGATTTGAACAATCTCCCCAGTGTAGAGAGATAGTTTACTTTGAACGGTTATGCTTTGACGGCATCTTTAACTTTGTTCTTTGATCATTGTTCTTTGTGATGAAAGTGATAGTATGTTGTTGTTCGCATCAAATCTTCCTCAGTTCTGCTTCCGCTACAGGTTCCACGTCGTTCTTCAACATGCTCACACGCTCTTTTGACGTTGGAATTCAGACTTGATGGAGTTCTTTAAGTCTTTAACTTTGTAGATTCTCTGTATTGACGAAGAATCATTCGACGTTGTGTTGCTTTTGGATAGAACTTCCGTTAGTGATGATGTTGGCGTGAGCATGAGAAGAATATGCACGATCATTCCGCTCCAGAGCTTCCATAAGAAGAAAACATTTAAACGGTTAGTAATAAGCGGATTCGGGCACTTACAAGTTTGAACTTCGAGAGTGTTAACAGCATAGTGTGAAAACACAACTCTAATTTTAACAAAGGCCGTTCCTGAATCGGAGTCCCACAAGTGAGATAACACGATGTAAAAATCGTACACCTACGATTCGATGAGTAGCCGAGGTACAATCAAGGCATCACCTCACGCATCGTAGACCGCTTGAGACCACTAAGCGCAATCCACGGGAGTTGCCGAAGCACCTGCCGTCGTCGCTTTGATGTTGACCCGGCAGGAGTTTCCATTCAATCACTGAGGATCACAAATGTGAACCTCTCATAAATGTTCTCGACAGATTGCTAAGATCCGTGAAGGACTCGATAATGTATCACTGAAATTCTTATTGTTGAATATCAAGTGATGGAATGTCAAGTGTACCTAAGAGATCTTTTGATGAATCTCGTGGCTCTAGACTCAATTGTGCGTTTTGGTTTTCCTGAGCGGAGACTAGGGAGAGGGTCTCCTTCTTCAATATCAACAATCTCTAAGAGAAGGCCGATAGATTATGTAGGGTTCCCTGTGAGAATGAAACAAGCTTATGTTGAGAGAAACTTGAGTGGTTAAAAAAGTTTTAGTGCATGCGTCACTGGATCCATGACGACTTTTAATCTTCAATACCGGTGTCATCTAGTAACAACCAGTAGCATATGAATTGAACCCGGTGTCTGCCCTAAGTTGAATAATCTGGAGGGCTATTTCTTTTCACCCTTTTCTTTGCATTTCTTTTTAATTCTTCAACTCCTTCTTTCTTCGATTCTCAATTCTCCTTTTTATAATCATACCTAAGGACTTCTAAGTTCTAACTATTTGTGGTGTCCTTGGGTAGATCCATCCGGCTCTGGCGGATCATAGGACGGTTATTCCTAACCTTAGTCACCTTATAACTTCATGACTAACCTATGTTGCCATTAAAACCATCTGTTGGAAAAATCTCAAAGTGTTTGTTTATGAAAAACATTTTAGTACCACTGTTGAGATAAGATTTTGCATAAATACTCCCCTCCACATGTGCTTAAGAGTTTTAACGGTTAAAATGCACATGAGGTAAGAGCGCACATTTTGAATTGATTAACTCAAGATAGACATTCCCCGGCGAGACACGGTTACGTGGCATAGTTAAAGAGTTGCATTGTCAGCCTTTTAGGTGACAACTAGCTCTAATAACTACCTTGAAGGTGTAGACAATCCTCGAAAGGTTGTCAAACCCGTCAGAGTTCATGTCTACCAAGAGTTTCTCGAATGGTACATTCTACTCAGACAAGTCCTTTGCGAGACACGTTTACATCACTAGCGAACTAGTGATGAGTGTCTAAATACTCATCATTTTTGTACAATCTAAACTGCAAAATCATCTGAAAACACTCAAAAATGCATCAAAATGATGAAAATATCACAAATCAGTGTTTTATGTGTTTTAAATGCAAAAAGATCAAAATCAGATGAAAAATGTATCAAGTTTGCAAAATTGGCGTTTAGTCCCCAAGTTTTAAAAGTTGTCAAATCTAGTCCCTGGAATTCAAAAATCAAGAATTTTATCATTCAAGGTCCCTGAAATATTCTAAGTTGTTAAAAATGGTCCTTGAATGATTCTTTGGTCAAATGGCAGAAAAAGTCCCTAAATTTTGAAAAATGTCAAATTTAGTCCTTGGATATTTTAAAATGGAAAATGATCAAATTTTATCCTTGTACTATCAAAGTTTGTCAAGTTTGGTCCTTTTGATATCTTTGGAAAAGTGTCAAGTTCAGTCCTCAAAGTTTGGTGAAATTACAATTTTGGTCCTTGTATACTTACTAAATCCAAACCGGATCCTATATCAAGCCCAAAACCAATATACAAACCAGCTTGGCCCAATCCTTAGCCCAATCCCAACTTGACCCTTGACCCCCATAAGCCTTGAGCCAGTCCACATCTATTTTGACCCCTGCCATATCCAATTTTGACCCCCCCCCTTAATATACCCAACGGTCAAATAAGTCAAACCCATCGCATCGCTTGTCTCCTCACGTAAACGCGCCAAACCAAAACCAGAGCTGTTTCCATGATTTACTCCATCCCCCCACCTTACCTTGTCCCCTCCACCTCCACTAACACCCAAAGACCTTTAATTGCTTCAAACCACCCCATTAATATCTCAAACCTGCTCAAAAGAAAATTGGCGCCAAAAATCCACTTGTATGGTTCTGATGATTTTAGCCAATCCAATGGCTCAAATGAGGTGGGATTCCTTCAGAGGTCAACAAGGAGTCATAAAAGTCTATAAAAGAAGGAAGAGAAGGAATGTATCAATATATCTAGAGTTTTTTTAGTTTTATGTATGTCGTTTTAAGTACTTTTCAATTTCCAGTGTATTTTAAAAGCTTTCAAGAGTTTTGTTAAGTTATCTCAGTGTAATAACAATCTATTTTCAGTTTCAATTTCAAATTTTAAGTTGCAAATTCAGTTTATGCAGTTTTAACTTCAAAAATCTCATATGCTCTAATGTTGTTGTTCGTTGTTTATATGGACTGAAATAGATCATGTAAGCTCCTATAAAGCTTATTCAAGCTTTTAGTAACATTAAAAACCAGTTTAGAATCAAAAACAGAAAAATCACAAAAATACTCATAAATAGTTGAAAATTCAAAAATCCATTGGAAATGGTGTTCACAAATGAGCAGGGTGAATTTTGATGGCCTTGGGTTAGAAGCTTAGTGGTAAGCTAATATGGGTGATAATTGGTCCTTGTTCTCAGTTTTGAGCTTGGAAGCTTTTGTAAGCCTTTTTGTTCATTTTGCATTTCACTGTTGTAGCCTTTGCTAGTAGTTGTAATTTCTGGTTCTTTATGTTCATTAGTCTTAGTTAAGTGTATTTGAGTATTAAAATCAGTTGGTTGTTCTTTTAAATTTATAGTTTATAAAAATTTCATTTTGACAGTTAAAATAGCTTAAGTCTAAATTCTTAGTTTTATGTTGTTATCACTGTTGGTTCATGTTTATTTAGCTTTATTTAATGATTATATAAAGTCTGCAATCAGTTTTATGTGACTTGCTTTGAAAAAATTCCAAAACAGTCATATAAGGGTGTTTGGATTTGCTTGTTTAAACCATAGTAAGTCTTGTTTGTATTGATTATTTGTGCTTGTTCTCAGGTCACTTACACACCTAGTATCTCAGTTTAACAAGAAAGACCAGTGGTTATTTGTCAAAAAGTCAAAAATACTTTTGATCCTGTCTTGTGTGTTAACTGTTTGAATTTCATGATTCATGATCATGATTTTGTGTTAGTAAGTTGTTAGTGTTGATCAAATCAGTCTTTATATACCTTAATACATCTTATTCAGTCCACAGGATCAAATTAAAGTTCATTTTAGTCAACTCTTTTGGTTTTTATAAAAAGTCAAAATTTTCATTTGGTCATTTTTGAATAAACTTTAGAATTTCACTGTGTGTTTAATAGTAAGATTTAGCTTAAAAGCTTTTGGGATATTAAAAGTTTGGCTGCTAAACTTAATTAGAAAAATGCTAGTTCATTATTAATCAGCTTTTTAAGTGCTTATTTTCTATCTTCTTTTGAGTACTTGTTTGAAAATAGTGCCCTGTGCCAAGGGAGTTTGTGTGATCTGCTCATTTTAATAAGCTCACACAGAGCTTATTAGTTAGACTTAGACTTTGAATCTTGGCTTTTTGGAAAGGTCACCTAGCTGTCTTTCCATTCAAGTGCTTATTCTCAGCTTTTTAGCTTGTTTGGTAGGGCTGCAATAAGCCTCAACCTTGTCCCATTTCTGTCCATTTCTCAGTTTTATCCAAGTGCTTATTTGCTTATTTTTGGCTTTTTAGTATGTTTGTCTGTGTCTTTTAGCTTCATTTCAGTTCACCTAGCTTATTTGCATCTTATTTTAGCTTTTGTTTCAGCTTGTGAGCTTGTTTGAGCTTAATTCATAAAAATAAGCTCTTAAGCCCACTGTTTGCTCATAAGCTCACTCAAACTGCTTATTTTTTGATTTGTAAAATTTTTGTCTTTGTTAAAGTTTCATATTTTAAGTATTTAAATAGTTTTCAAAAAGAAAATCCAGAAAAACATCAATTTAAATATAGTGATAGCGTTTATTTAATAGATTTTAGCTTTTTGATTAAGCAAATCTAGTTTTTATATTTTTCTTAGTTTTCTGTCACCTTAATTTATTTTTAGAAAAAGTTTCATAATTTTCATAATCTGTTTAGTATTTATTAGAATTTTAAATAGTTAAAAGTGTTAAATAATTAGTAATAAATAATTAAAAAGCATAAAAAATATATTTTCAGTTTTAAAATTAGTTTTATCATATTTTAGATTTTTCCAAGTTAAAATTTCATTTTTCCAAGTTTATTTTATATTTTCTAGTATTTAAGTGTATTTTAAATAGTAATTAATTAATAATAAATATATAAAAAGTGTAAAAAATATATTTTCAATTTTAAAATAAGTTTTATAATATTTTAGATTTTTCTGAATCATAATTTTATTTTTCTAGGCTTATTTTGTATTTTCTTCTATTTTAGGTTATTTTTAAATAGTTTAAAATAGTTTTTAATTAATAATAATTAAATAAATAGTTGTAAAAATAATTTTCTTTTTCTAATAATTTTATTTTATTTTTAGGATTCGAAAAATGTCATTTTCATATTTTTAGGTCTTTTATTTCTTAGATCTCATTTTTAATTTGGTACGTTTACGTAGTTTTTAAACGTACGTTTTACGTTTGTTGTGTCTGATTGTTGTGCTTTCCAATTCTGTATTCAATTCCATTCCAATCAATCAGTAGTGTAATAATTCAATCAAAATCTTTACTGATCACTATCCTTAGTGATCATCCTATCATCTGAATAAGTTTTGATTCACCATTGAGTCTCCGTGGGACTTAACGACCCGGGAATTCATTATATTCTCTGATCTTCATTGTATTGGTTTCTGAGCAGTTTTAAGTTTATTACGGTTAGCCATTCACAAGTGGCTAGCTTGTGTGATTAAGCTTGACTGTATATTCAGGCACCAATCAAATTTTGGCGCCGCTGCCGGGGAGGCTTTAGCGTGTGTTAAACCTGTTTCAGACCCATTCTTGCACATATACCATCTTTTGTATAAAAGTTTTTTTTTTTTTTGTAAAGATATTAAATCTCAAAAAGTTCATTAACACTTTTCCTAAAGTGTTAACAACACCAAAAAAAATATATAAAAACAACAAAACAATCGGAACGTTTTCTATCTTGTATTTTCTTTGAGGTGATTCTTAAAGAGATACGATTTGGTTAAACAAGACGATCCAAAAATATTGTCCAAAAGTTTTTAAACCCATCAGCACAAATCATTACCTACGCCTTTTCAGTTGGTACTTAATAAATACATAAAATCAACCACCGCAAATCAAGGCAAGTACACCTACTAACCGGGGTGTGACCATAATAAGTTCCGAACAACGATTTAAAACTTGCCTTGTGATTTGGTGTACCTTTTTCAAAGAAGCCATTTCATTTGTGATTATTGGTTAAGTTCACTTGTCGTTTTGCCTCGCATTTGTTTTGAAAACTTATTTTTATACTTAGTGCATGCGCACTCGTTCTTCCAGTTCTACAAGTCCACTTTCTGAGCTTGGAAACATTCCTCGTAGACGTAGAGGACGTCGCTCCTTCGCCACCGCGGATCGAGGAACGCCCACCACCACCACCTGTCGTAATGGCATAAGATAAGCCCATGAATGAGCTTCTCCAAGCACCCATCGAGGGTTACGGAGATGCTATTGTTGTCCCGACCATCGCGGGCTGATACCTTTGAGTTCAAAACCGGGTTGCTTAATCTAGTAACCCAAAGCCAATTCTATGGTTTTGAGCGGGATGATCCTCATGCACACATTCGATGGTTTAACAAGATTGCATCTACCATCAAGTACAAGAATGTCCCACATGAAGCTATCAAGCTTCTTCTCGTTCCATTTTCTCACAGAGGGACAAGCCCGGAACTGGCTTGAGAAACAACCCCCTCGTTCCATTGAGACATGGGAGGATCTAGTTACCAAGTTCGTTAACGAATTCTATCCTCCATCCCGAACTACAAGTCTTAAGAATGAGATAATGAAATTTTCTCAGAGATTTGATGAATCATTCGGGAAGGCATGGGATCGTTACAAAGAATTGCTTCGTAGTGTCCGCATCATGGTTTTACCGAAGTTAATGCAAATGGATACTTTCTACAATGGTCTGAACAGCACCAATCAAGATTCTTTGAATGCCTCCGCGGAGAGTAATTTCCTGAGCAAGACTACCAAAGAAGCCTTGCAAATCATTGAGAACAAATCTGGTCCGCCTTTCCGAAAGCAAAGACATATCAGCCTCATGTCGACCTTCTTCTTCTTCATCTCCAGTGAGTATATCTAGCACCGATGCTAAGATTGACAAACTCACGAGATATTGTTCAGCTTTGGTTCTTGCTAACCAAAAGAAAGTGACCTTCACACAGACACCAACACATGGTGAAGTGAAGAAAGTCGAGAGTTGTGTTACTTGTGGTGGTCCTCATGCATACTACAATCTGATCGCACCGATGGTAGTCCATTTGAAGCCAATGCTCTAGCCGGTAGTTCACATCAAGGAGGTAATCTATACCGTCCTCAAAATGAACCACACTACCGTGCTAACACTAATCATGCACCACCCGGTTTTAACCAGAATCATAACATGCAAAACCGAATCGAGAACCAACCTAGAATGAACCAAGGTTACCAAAACCAAGGTAATTTCTATCCTGCACCAAATCAAGGTTTCCAACATCAAGGGAACCTTAATCAAAACAATTTCAATCGAGGGAATCAATTTCATGGGAATATGAATCCTAATCAAGGAAATTTTCAAAATCAAGGCCCTAATCCTAACATTAGAGGCCAGAATTTTCCTAATCCACCTCCCGCCATTGTTCCAACTGGACCATCATCTGATGAGTTGTTGAAGCAATTCATGAAATCCCAAGATGAAATGAACAGTTGTTGGTCATCATATTGCTGATCTTAAGAAGTCTTTAAATAATCAACCCTGGGCTCGTGAAAACTTCCGAGCAACACGATCGCTAACCCGGGGGCGATGCAAAGGCGATCACAAACAGTAAGTGGTGTTTCATACAATAGACCCGCTATTCCTACTACCTCTTCTTCTTCTCTCCCAAAGGTAGTGGAAAGTGAACCTAAGACACACAATGGACCTACGACTCCAATGCCTCCTCCACTAGGAGAAATGAGTCAAGTTACCAAGGATACAACGGACAAGGTGCATTATTCAAGCCCACGAAGTATCCGACACGCCCTACCTTCGGTAGTCCAACCTCAAGTTGTCCGAAACCCCAAGTCAAATCCGGAGTTGTTTTGAACCTCCGTAGCTCCCGTTGAAAACCGAATCCAAATCTTCTATTCCTTACCCATCACGTTTGAATGAACAAAAGCTCGCGAGAGAAAGCCGGTCATCAAATGGACAAATTTTTCCAAATTTTCCAAGAGTTACATTTTGACATAAGCTTTACGGATGCTATCATGCTGATGCCCAAGTTTGCATCAACTCTCAAACACATGTTAAGCAACAAGGAAAAGCCGTTTGAAATGGCAAAACTCCTCTTAACGAACTGCTTCTGCAGTTATTCTCAAGAAGCTTCCCGAAAAGCTTGGAGATCCTGGAAAATTTCTCTTACCTTGTGTATTTCCAGGAATGGTTGAATGCTTCGCCTTAGCAGATCTTGGTGCAAGCATCAATCTTATGCCTTATTCAGTGTGGAAGAAACTTTCTTCCTTAGGAACTCACTCCTACATGCATGACTCTCGAGCTTGCTGAGATCGTTCCATATCCCGCCCTTGGCATTTCCGAGGATGTATTTGTGAAAGTAGGAAAGTTCCATTTCCCAGCTGACTTCGTGGTTGTTGATTTTGATGCCGATCATCGGGTTCCTCTCATTGTTGGTCGAGGATTCCTAAAAGCTCTTAGGGTCTTAAAGTCTAGTTGGTAAAGAAAAATACAAAAATAATAGTTTAACTTTTCTTAGCTTTTTAAGTGCTTATTTTTCTGCTTGTTTTGGATACTGTTGTTGAAAAGGGTGCCTCGTGCACCAGCCATGGCTACTTTTATAAGCTCCCATAGAGCTTATTAGTTGGCCTAATTTTGTGATTTTTGGTTCTTTGGGTAGCCAACCAAGCTATCTTGAGGTTCCAACTTTATATTTCCATTTTTAAGCTTGTTTGCTAGGGTCGCTCATAGCTTTTGTTTTGTCCCATTACTCAGCATCAACTGACTCAGCTGATGCTGACGAAAGCAAATGATTTGGCCCCATCTTCATAAGCTCACCACAAGCTCTACAAAGGATCCCCATACAAGGTTGAGCTTGGGCTTTTGGATACCCCACCTAGCCTACTTGTTTGATCGATCTTATTTTTGGTTTAGGAGCTTATTTGCTCAGCTTATTTTGCCCTTGTTTTTCGTGTAAGAGTCTGTTTGGTTTGTCAGTTTTATCATAGTGCTTATTGATAGTTTATTAAGTGCTTATTTCTAGTATTTATGCTTTTTCAGTTTCCATTTTAGCTTTTAAATCAGTTTTAGCTTATTTCGCTTAGCTTTTGTATTTATTTGTTAGCTTATTAGTCATTTTAAGCTTACTACTTGTGCTTATTGTCCTTTTCTTGTTCATCGTTGAGATCTTTTGCTTATTCAGTGCTTAATAGTTGTTTTTGTAAAAAGTCACAGTTGAGAAAAATGCTTATTTTCTTGTGTTAAATAGTTTGCAAAAGAAAATTTTCAAAATAAAAGTTTTGCAAAAGTGGGGGTAGGCAGGCTCGAACCTCGAGACCTCCCCTTTTGAAGGTGATAGAAGTGTACCGGATACCATGCGCCTTGGGACTTGTCTTGTTGAATCTTGCACAATCTATCTCTTATATACATATTGCCCGGTTTAGCTTATTAGGTGTTTTTAGCTTATTTCGAGCTTATTCAGAGTAGCTTTTTCCAGTTTTCTAATTTTAATAAATCAGTATAGTATAAAGTATTTTCTATAAAAGTTTTTTTCTCATAAGTTTTAGTATTTTTAATCATTTAATTAGTGTAAAAACGTATTTAATTCATAATAAAAAATATAAAAGTCAAAAAAATATAAATCTTTTTCTAAAATTTTCTTTTGTCATATATTTTGTAAAAATATTGTTTTCACACTTGTAGGCCTTTTATTTCATAAATTTTACGCTTTTATCTTGCCCCAAATAAGTAATTTTTATACATATCGCCGTTTTCATTTTAAGTCACGTTTTTAGATAATTTAGGTTTACGTTTTAGTTAAAATAGTTTATTTAAGTTATTTTGTTTTATCTATCACTAAAACAACATTGTAAAAATAGTGATAGCGCTTTATTTAATATTTTTATCTTTTAATTTTCTTAATTTGTATTTAAGTCGCTTTTATGTATTATCTTTTTCAAGAGTGTATTATTCCATCCAAATCTTTTCCGATCACTATCATTAGTGATCATTCTATCGTCTGAATTGGTTTTGACACACCATTGAGTCTCCGTGGGACTTAACGACCCGGGAATTCATTATATTCTCCTGGACTTCATTGTATTTGTGTCTGAGCTGTTTTAAGTCTGTTAGACTTGACTGCTTTTCGCCAAGCAGATCAAATTTTGGCGCCACGGGGAGGCTTTTAGCGTGTTAACCTTTTCAGACCCATTCTTGTGCATATCCATCCTTTTGTGAAAAGTTTTTTGTAAAGTTAAAAATATTTTCCTAAGGTGTTAATAGCACCAAAAACAATATAAAATACAAAAACATTTTTTTCCTTTGCACACAACTTGCCCAGTTTGATAAGTCCTCGCAACATTTGGTTGTTGGTCGTTTGAAAACAATTTGTAGACGTTACAAACCTAGATTCCCTTTAAGGGCGGAAACGCAGCAGCTTGTTAACTCCTCTATTGAGAACGCTTTGATCGCTCGGTTGTCGGATTCCAAATAATTGAGCTCACGTGACCCATTCCCTTTCGAGGGGCGGTTGTTAGGAATTTCTTTTGTACATATATATATAAAACTTTAAAAATCCAAAAATATTTTCCATTTCTTTTTATAAAATCAAAAATTAAAAAGATTCTTCTCGCTTCTAAGTTTCTTTTCTAAGATTCTTATACTCATCTTAAGTGATGAATATTCATAATTCTGTGAGTGGCAATCCCACTCCAATTTCACTCCATCTTTGAGTGGCAATCACACTCAACTTCCCCATGAACAATTTAATTCGGGGTCAAGTCAAGCTAGTGACTTGTTATCAAAACAAGCCACGCTTATATGGGTTTTCACCCATATTTCTCTCTTCTTTCTCTGTTTCTACCACCTTTAAAGGGGTAATAACCCACCTTTGTAAAAAAAAAAAAAAAAAAAACTTTGAAAATTGTAAATATTAAAAAATAAAATAATTGTTGTGTAACCCCATTTAGTTTTGAATATTGAGGACAATATTCATTTCTAAGTGTGGGGAAATTCGGAATTTGATCATAAATGTACCCTTTAGTCCCTTTTTCCCCCAAAATGGCCAAATTTTAAAAATTTTTTATCTAGTGGAAGTACTATGTACTAAACACAACAAATGGTAATCAGTCCACCATGTTTGATAAACAAAGGATTGGCTAATCCAGAGCAAACGCTCTTGGTAAAGATTTCTCAAATCCGCTTATATGGCTTGCAATTTGCCCAAAATTGTATGGTTCTCAACTCACCATATCCTAAAAAGTGAAGAGTTGGCTAGCCCGCAAGATTATGGCTTGTGGTAAAGGCAAGTGGAAAATCCATAATTGGTATTCACTCACCAAAGATAATGCCGATAATTTATCTAAGAGTTGGCTAGTCCGTAGGGTACGGCTTCGGGTAAAGACAAATCAAATCCGTTGAAAGCTGGTGGTTTGCTCAAAATCACATGGTTATCAGTGTACCATGGTTCTTACTTGAACTAAAACATTTGGCTACTCCAGAAGTGATGGCTTTTGGTAAAGAGTTTTTCAAATCCATTAAAATTTCAAAAGATTGCTAGGGACTAGCAATAGTTTAGTGTGGGGGATTTGATATGTGTCTAAATACACATATATTTGTATTATAAAAACCCACAAAACAACCA
This sequence comes from Chrysanthemum makinoi, assembly GCA_910596185.1. Taxonomy (NCBI): domain Eukaryota; kingdom Viridiplantae; phylum Streptophyta; class Magnoliopsida; order Asterales; family Asteraceae; genus Chrysanthemum; species Chrysanthemum makinoi. The sequence continues at coordinate 278,446,410 of OU343222.1, forward strand.
AAAACACACAAATGACTTTCAAAATGATACAAATTCATAAAAATGTGTTTTTATGTGATTCAGGTACAAAAAATTGAAAAACAAGTGAAAATTGATCAATTTCACAACAATTGTCGCTTTTCACCCTGAGTTACACAAAATGTCAAATCTAGTCCCTAAATGTTTTAAATGAATGAAAAGTCAACTTAAGTCCTTGGGAAATCAAAAATGTTCACAAAACATCCCGGGATGAAAGTTTACACAAAATGGCAATTTTTACCCCTCAAGTTACAAAATTGGCAAAAATGGTCCCTGGGTATTCTAAACTTGGAATTTTACAAATAATACCCTTGTACTATGCATGATTGAAAATTTGGAACAATTTTGATAAACTTTTTGAAATTTACAACTTTAGTCCCTCAAAATCCAAAAATTACATTTAAGGTCCTTAAAGTTTAAAAATACAATAAATATACAACTTTGGTCCTTGTGTAATTATGTTATGGCAGTTTTGGTCCCTTAAAGGAACTTTGAGATGTTGGCAGTTTAGGCCCCTCAAGTTTCAGATTATACAACTATAGTCCTTGAAGTTTAAAACCTTTAAACCCATTTTGGACCTTTCACACACCTTGGACCCCTGTCAAAAATCAATTGTGAACCCCCTTATTATTAATACATCTCTGGTCAAAAGTCTCAACCCGCCAAAAGTCTCATCTCCTACTCCCTTTGCCCGCAAAACCGAAACCCCATCCCCCCTCCTCAAATCCACTCTCCCATGTCCCCTCCACCTTAACAAACATCCAAACATCATTTATTGCTTCCCTAACCTCTCACTCAACCCCACATGGACAAAAGAGAAATTTGGCGCCAAAACACCATTTAAACGGTTGAGATTATTTTCAAGCCATCCAATGGCTAGGATTGGTGGGATTTCATCAGAAGTGAGAGAGAAGGTGATTGGGTATAAAAGAAAGAAGAGGAGCAGAGGAATACCCACTTTTGGCCTTAAGCCATAGTCACGTAGTTTTAGTTTTTACTGCTTTTCTTAGTTTAAATGTCTTTTAATCTTGCAAATGTTGTATTTTATCTTAAATTAGTGTAATGAAACCTTTATTTCAGTTTAATTTCAGTTTCATCTCAGTTTCATGTTTTTACTTAATTCCTTTAATTTTCATGTTTTTCAAGTTCTTGTTAACTAGTTGTTTTGTGGATTCTTTAAGCTCCATAAGCTCTTGACAAAGTTTTAAGGTTTTTAGATTCATTAAAACAATCTCAGTCTTTTAAATTCAGAAAATCAAGAAAAATACTAAAAAAGTTAATGGAGGTCAACTTATGGTCCAATAAGCGCTCAAGAGTGTAGAAGCTAATCTGGATGGTTTTCTGTTTCTAGCCTACCGACAATAAGCTAGGAGTGGTTTCGATCTTTGGTACTCGTGTTTGTCTTGATCACATGTGAGTTTCACTTTACCAATTTTCACCTTTTATCTGCTTCATCACTTTTATGCTTTGATTTCTATGTTTTTCTGTTCCTTTGTGATTATTTGATGTTATTATAGCTTAATACTAGCAGTTTGTTCATTAAAATTCAGTTGTGCTTAAAATTGGAAAATACTCAGTTGGATTGCAAATTTGACAAATCTGTGTTTCTTGCTTGAGTTTTTGAAGTTTTATGCTTAAATGATCTAGTTATGTGATAATATTATGTTTGGAAGTGGTTCATACTCGATTCATTGAAAACTTTGAAGTTCATGTGACAAGTGAAAATCAAAGGGTTGATTGGATTTGCTGATGAAGTAGAGTTCCAGTGTTTGTTTGTTGTTATTTGTTGTTGTTTCTTGTCACTTTAGTGTATAATAGCTCAGTGTTGTCTTATAATTCAGTCCTTATATAGTTTAAAGTCAAAATTGCTTTTAATCCTTTCTAAGTTCTTATCTGTTTAAGTTTTTCAATCCATTTTCAAAATATTAGCTTAAAAGTTGATAAGTTAGCTTAATTCAGTGTTCTTATACCTTAATATAACTTGTTTAATCAGTATTTTAAGTTTTTAAATCACTTTAGTCAACTTTTTAGTTTTTGTAAAAAGTCAAATTTTCATTTGGGTCGATTTTGAATAAAATAGATATTTTCTCTGTGAGTTTAATAATAAGTTTTAGCCTAAAAGCTCTTAGGGTCTTAAAGTCTAGTTGGTAAAGAAAAATACAAAAATAATAGTTTAACTTTTCTTAGCTTTTTAAGTGCTTATTTTTCTGCTTGTTTTGGATAATTGTTTGAAAAGGGTGCCCTGTGCACCGCATGGTTACTTTTATAAGCTCCCATAGAGCTTATTAGTTGGCCTAATTTTGTGATTTTTGGTTCTTTGGGTAGCCAACCAAGCTATCTTGAGGTTCCAACTTTATATTTCCATTTTTAAGCTTGTTTGCTAGGGCTGCTCATAGCTTTTGTTTTGTCCCATTACTCAGCATCAATGACTCACCGATGCCTGATGCAAATGATTTGGCCCCATCTTCATAAGCTCACCACAAGCTCCACAGTGATCCCCACAGTGTGAGCTTGGGCTTTTTGGATACCCCACCTAGCCTACTTGTTTGATCAGTGCTTATTTTTGGTTTAGGAGCTTATTTGCTCAGCTTATTTTGCCCTTGTTTTTGTGTAAGTCCTGTTTGGTTTGTCGGTTTATCATAGTGCTTATTGATAGTTTATTAAGTGCTTATTTCTAGTATTTATGCTTTTTCAGTTTCCATTTTAGCTTTTAAATCAGTGTTTAGCTTATTTCAGTTAGCTTGTATTTATTTGTTAGCTTATTAGTCATTTTAAGCTTACTACTTGTGCTTATTGTCCTTTTCTTGTTCACTGTTGAGATCTTTTGCTTATTCAGTGCTTAATAGTTGTTTTTGTAAAAAGTCACAGTTGAGAAAAATGCTTATTTTCTTGTGTTAAATAGTTTGCAAAAGAAAATTTTCAAAAATAAAAAGTTTTGCAAAAAGGGGGTAGGCAGGCTCGAACCTGAGACCTCCCCCTTTTGAAGGTGATAGAAGTGTACCTGGATACCATGCGCCCTTGGGACTTGTCTTGGTTGAATCTTGCACAATCTATCTCTTATATACATATTGCCCGGTTTAGCTTATTAGGTGTTTTTAGCTTATTTCGAGCTTATTCTTAGTAGCTTTTTCCAGTTTTCTAATTTTCATAAATCTGTATTAGTATAAAGTATTTTCTATAAAAGTTTCAGATTTTTCTCATAAGTTTTAGTATTTTTAATCATTTAATTAGTGTAAAAACGTATTTAATTCATAATAAAAAATATAAAAGTCAAAAAAATATAAATCTTTTTTCTAAAATTTTCTTTTGTCATATATTTTGTAAAAATATTGTTTTCACACTTGTAGGCCTTTTATTTCATAAATTTTACGTTTTATCTTGCGCTCCAGCGTAATTTTTATACATATCGCCGTTTCATTTTAAGTAACGTTTTTAGATAATTTAAGTTTACGTTTTAGTTAAAATAGTTTATTTAAGTTATTTTGTTTTATCTATCACTAAAACAACATTGTAAAAATAGTGATAGCGTTTATTTAATATTTCTTATCTTTTTAATTTTCTTAATTTGTATTTAAGTCGCTTTTATGTATTATCTTTTTCAGTAGTGTATTATTCCATCCAAATCTTTTCTGATCACTATTATTAGTGATCATTCTATCGTCTGAATTGGTTTTGACACACCATTGAGTCTCCGTGGGACTTAACGACCCGGGAATTCATTATATTCTCCTGGACTTCATTGTATTTGTGTCTGAGCTGTTTTAAGTCTGTTAGACTTGACTGTTTTCAGCGCAGATCAAATTTTGGCGCCGCTGCCGGGGAGGCTTTAGCGTGTGTTAACCTTTTTCAGACCCATTCTTGTGCATATCCATCCTTTTGTGAAAAGTTTTTTTGTAAAGTTAAAAATATTTTCCTAAGGTGTTAATAGCACCAAAAACAATATAAAATACAAAAACATTTTTTTCCTTTGCACACAACTTGCCCAGTTTGATAAGTCCCTCAGTTACAACATTTGGTTGTTGGCTGTTTGAAAACAATTTGGTAGACGTTACAAACCTAGATTCCCTTTTAAGGGGCGGAAACGCGCAGTTTGTTAACTCCTCTATTGAGAACGTTTGATCGTTCGGTTGTCGGATTCCAGTTGCTGAGCTCTGTCAGACCCAGATTCCCTTTCGAGGGGCGGTTGTTAGGAATTTCTTTTGTACATATATATATAAAACTTTAAAAAATACAAAAATATTTTCCATTTCTTTTTATAAAATCAAAAATTAAAAAGATTCTTCTCGCCTTTTCTAAGTTTCTTTCTAAGATTCTTAGACTCATCTTAAGTGATGAATATTCATAATTCTGTGAGTGGCAATCCCACTCCAATTTCTCACCCAATCTTTGAGTGGCAATCCCACCCAGCTTCCCCATGAACAATTTAATTCGGGGTCAAGTCAAGCTAGTGACTTGGTTATCAAAAACAAGCCACGCTATATGGGTTTTCACCCATATTTCTGTCTTCTTTCTCTGTTCTACCACCTAGTGTGGGGGTAATAACCCACCTGTTGTAAAAAAAAAAAAAAAAAAAAAAACTTTGAAAATTGTAAATATTAAAAAATAAAATAATTGTTGTGTAACCCCATTTAGTTTTGAATATTGAGGACAATATTCATTTCTAAGTGTGGGGGGGAAATTCTGGCGAATTTGATCATAAATGTACCCTTTTAGTCCCTTTTTCCCCCAAAATGGCCAAATTTTAAAATTTTTTTATCTAGTGGAAGTACTATGTACTAAACACAACAAATGGTAATCAGTCCACCATGTTTGATAAACAAAGGATTGGCTAATCCAGGAGCAAACGGCTCTTGGTAAAGATTTCTCAAATCCGTTTATATGGCTTGCAATTTGCCCAAAATTGTATGGTTCTCAACTCACCATATCCTAAAAAGTGAAGAGTTGGCTAGCCCGCAAGATTATGGCTTGTGGTAAAGGCAGTGGAAAATCCATAATTGGTATTCAGCTCACCAAAGATAATGCTGATAATTTATCTAAGAGTTGGCTAGTCCAGAAGGGTACGGCTTCTGGTAAAGACAAATCAAATCCGTTGAAAGCTGGTGGTTTGCTCAAAATCACATGGTTATCAGTGTACCATGGTTCTTACTTGAACTAAAACATTTGGCTACTCCAGAAGTGATGGCTTTTGGTAAAGAGTTTTTCAAATCCATTAAAATTTCAAAAGATTGCTAGGGACTAGCAATAGTTTAGTGTGGGGGATTTGATATGTGTCTAAATACACATATATTTGTATTATAAAAACCCACAAAAACAACCAAAAACACACAAATGACTCTCAAAATGATACAAATTCATAAAAATGTGTTTTTATGTGATTCAGGTACAAAAAATTGAAAAAACAAGTGAAAATTGATCAATTTCACAACAATTGTCGTTTTCAGTCCCTGGAGTTACACAAAATGTCAAAACTAGTCCCTAAATGTTTTAAATGAATGAAAAGTCAACTTAAGTCCTTGGGAAATCAAAAATGTTCACAAAACATCCCTGGATGAAAGTTTACACAAAATGGCAATTTTTACCCCTCAAGTTACAAAATTGGAAAAAATGGTCCCTGGGTATTCTAAACTTGGAATTTTACAAATAATACCCTTGTACTATGCATGATTGAAAATTTGGAACAATTTTGATAAACTTTTGGAAATTTACAACTTTAGTCCCTCAAAATCCAAAAATTACATTTAAGGTCCTTAAAGTTTAAAAATACAATAAATATACAACTTTGGTCCTTGTGTAATTATGTTATGGCAGTTTTGGTCCCTTAAAGGAACTTTGAGATGTTGGCGCTTTAGGCCCCTCAAGTTTCAGATTATACAACTATAGTCCTTGAAGTTTAAAACCTTTAAACCCATTTTGGACCTTTCACACACCTTGGACCCCTGTCAAAAATCAATTGTGAACCCCCCTATTATTAATACATCTCTGGTCAAAAGTCTCAACCCGCCAAAAAGTCTCATCTCCTACCATGCCTTGCCTGCAAAACCAGAAAACCCCATCCCCCCTCCTCAAATCCACTCTCCCATGTCCCCTCCACCTTAACAAACATCCAAACATCATTTATTGCTTCCCTAACCTCTCACTCAACCCCACATGGACAAAAGAGAAATTTGGCGCCAAAACACCATTTAAACGGTTGAGATTATTTTCAAGCCATCCAATGGCTAGGATTGGTGGGATTTCATCAGAAGTGAGAGAGAAGGTGATTGGGTATAAAAGAAAGAAGAGGAGCAGAGGAATACCCACTTTTGGCCTTAAGCCATAGTCACGTAGTTTTAGTTTTTACTGCTTTTCTTAGTTTAAATGTCTTTTAATCTTGCAAATGTTGTATTTTATCTTAAATTAGTGTAATGAAACCTTTATTTCAGTTTAATTTCAGTTTCATCTCAGTTTCATGTTTTTACTTAATTCCTTTAATTTTCATGTTTTTCAAGTTCTTGTTAACTAGTTGTTTTGTGGATTCTTTAAGCTCCATAAGCTCTTGACAAAGTTTTAAGGTTTTTAGATTCATTAAAACAATCTCAGTCTTTTAAATTCAGAAAATCAAGAAAAATACTAAAAAAAGTTAATGGAGGTCAACTTATGGTCCAATAAGCAGCTCAAGAGTAGAAGCTAATCTGGATGGTTTTCTGGTTTCTGGCCTACTGACAATAAGCTAGGAGTGGTTTCTGATCTTTGGTACTCAGTGTTTGTCTTGATCACATGTGAGTTTCACTTTTACCAATTTTCACCTTTTACTGTTTCATCACTTTTTATGCTTTGATTTCTATGTTTTTCTGTTCCTTTGTGATTATTTGATGTTATTATAGCTTAATACTAGCAGTTTGTTCATTAAAATTCAGTTGTGCTTAAAATTGAAAATACTCATTGGATTGCAAATTTGACAAATCTGTGTTTCTTGCTTGAGTTTTTGAAGTTTTATGCTTAAATGATCTAGTTATGTGATAATATTATGTTTGGAAGCTGGTTCATACTCAGATTCATTGAAAACTTTGAAGTTCATGTGACAAGTGAAAATCAAAGGGTTGATTGGATTTGCTGATGAAGTAGAGTTCCAGTGTTTGTTTGTTGTTATTTGTTGTTGTTTCTTGTCACTTTAGTGTATAATAGCTCAGTGTTGTCTTATAATTCAGTCCTTATATAGTTTAAAGTCAAAATTGCTTTTAATCCTTTCTAAGTTCTTATCTGTTTAAGTTTTTCAATCCATTTTCAAAATATTAGCTTAAAAGTTGATAAGTTAGCTTAATTCAGTGTTCTTATACCTTAATATAACTTGTTTAATCAGTATTTTAAGTTTTTAAATCACTTTAGTCAACTTTTTAGTTTTTGTAAAAAGTCAAATTTTCATTTGGGTCGATTTTGAATAAAATAGATATTTTCTCTGTGAGTTTAATAATAAGTTTTAGCCTAAAAGCTCTTAGGGTCTTAAAGTCTAGTTGGTAAAGAAAAATACAAAAATAATAGTTTAACTTTTCTTAGCTTTTTAAGTGCTTATTTTTCTGCTTGTTTTGGATACCTGTTTGAAAAGGGTGCCCTGTGCACCAGTTTCATTGCTACTTTTATAAGCTCCCATAGAGCTTATTAGTTGGCCTAATTTTGTGATTTTTGGTTCTTTGGGTAGCCAACCAAGCTATCTTGAGGTTCCAACTTTATATTTCCATTTTTAAGCTTGTTTGCTAGGGTCGCTCATAGCTTTTGTTTTGTCCCATTACTCAAGCATCAACTGACTCACTTCGTGATGCCGAGCAAATGATTTGGCCCCATCTTCATAAGCTCACCACAAGCTCTACAGTGATCCCCACAGTGTGAGCTTGGGCTTTTTGGATACCCCACCTAGCCTACTTGTTTGATCAGTGCTTATTTTTGGTTTAGGAGCTTATTTGCTCAGCTTATTTTGCCCTTGTTTTTCTGTGTAAGTCTGTTTGGTTTGTCAGTTTTATCATAGTGCTTATTGATAGTTTATTAAGTGCTTATTTCTAGTATTTATGCTTTTTCAGTTTCCATTTTAGCTTTTAAATCAGTGTTTAGCTTATTTCAGTTAGCTTGTATTTATTTGTTAGCTTATTAGTCATTTTAAGCTTACTACTTGTGCTTATTGTCCTTTTCTTGTTCACTGTTGAGATCTTTTGCTTATTCAGTGCTTAATAGTTGTTTTTGTAAAAAGTCACAGTTGAGAAAAATGCTTATTTTCTTGTGTTAAATAGTTTGCAAAAGAAAATTTTCAAAAATAAAAAGTTTTGCAAAAAGGGGGTAGGCAGGCTCGAACCTGAGACCTCCCCCTTTTGAAGGTGATAGAAGTGTACCTGGATACCATGCGCCCTTGGGACTTGTCTTGGTTGAATCTTGCACTATCTATCTCTTATATACATATTGCCCGGTTTAGCTTATTAGGTGTTTTTAGCTTATTTCGAGCTTATTCAGAGTAGCTTTTTCCAGTTTTCTAATTTTAATAAATCTGTATTAGTATAAAGTATTTTCTATAAAAGTTTCAGATTTTTCTCATAAGTTTTAGTATTTTTAATCATTTAATTAGTGTAAAAACGTATTTAATTCATAATAAAAAATATAAAAGTCAAAAAAATATAAATCTTTTTTCTAAAATTTTCTTTTGTCATATATTTTGTAAAAATATTGTTTTCACACTTGTAGGCCTTTTATTTCATAAATTTTACGTTTTATCTTGCGCTCCAGCGTAATTTTTATACATATCGCTCGTTTTCATTTTAAGTAACGTTTTTAGATAATTTAAGTTTACGTTTTAGTTAAAATAGTTTATTTAAGTTATTTTGTTTTATCTATCACTAAAACAACATTGTAAAAATAGTGATAGCGTTTATTTAATATTTCTTATCTTTTTAATTTTCTTAATTTGTATTTAAGTCGCTTTTATGTATTATCTTTTTCAGTAGTGTATTATTCCATCCAAATCTTTTCTGATCACTATCATTAGTGATCATTCTATCGTCTGAATTGGTTTTGACACACCATTGAGTCTCCGTGGGACTTAACGACCCGGGAATTCATTATATTCTCCTGGACTTCATTGTATTTGTGTCTGAGCTGTTTTAAGTCTGTTAGACTTGACTGTTTTCAGCGCAGATCACACTCCTTTTGAGGGAAGTGACTCCATCTCGGAAGAGATTGAAGCATACTTGGCTAGTGATTCTGTTCCATGGGAAATTGATCATGCTCCAATTGATATTGAGGGGGACATACTTCTCATTGAGAAGTTGCTCAATGATGATTCATCATCAACCCCTCACACTAGTGATTCAATTCCTAATGAGATTAATCAAAATGAGATTAATCTGGAGGGAGATATTCTTCTAAAGAAGTTGTTAAATCAGGACACTTCTCCTCCTCTCCCTTCCGTCGAGCTTCACAACAAGGAAGTCAAGTCAGTTGAGAAAACTGAAGAATTTCCTGAAGTCGAACTTAAGGACTTACCACCTCATCTCGAGTATGCATTTCTTGAGGGTGATGATAAATTACCTGTCATTATTGCTCGAGATTTGAGTGAAGATGAAAAAACTGCTCTCATAAAGGTCTTAAAGTCACACAAGCAAGCAATTGCTTGGAAACTCTCCGACATTAAGGGTATCAACCCTGAGTTCTGTACTCACAAAATCTTAATGGAGGATGACTTCAAACCAGCAGTTCAACATCAGAGAAGGGTGAATCCAAAAATCCATGATGTTATCAAACAAGAGGTTATCAAACTTCTTGATGCAGGATTGATTTACCCGATCTCAGATAGTCCTTGGGTTAGCCCAATTCATTGTGTTCCGAAAAAGGGTGGCATAACTGTTATCACAAATGAAGATAACGAGTTAATTCCAACTCGGCTGGTTACGGGATGGCGTGTTTGCATTGACTATCGTAAGTTGAATGACGCCACTCGTAAAGACCATTTTCCTCTACCCTTCATGGACCAAATGCTTGAGAGATTAGCAGGGAACGAGTACTATTGTTTCCTGGATGGTTTCTCGGGTTATTTTCAGATTCCCATTGATCCACAGGATCAAGAGAAGACCACATTCACCTGCCCATACGGAACTTTTGCCTACAAACGTATGCCTTTTGGCTTATGTAATGCTCCCGGCACGTTCCAACGATGTATGATGGCCATTTTCCATGACATGATCGGGGAAACAATGGAGGTGTTTATGGATTACTTCTCGGTCATTGGGGATTCCTTTCAAACATGTCTCTCCCATTTAGAAAAAATGCTTCAAAGGTGTGAAGACACCAATCTTTGTCTAAACTGGGAGAAAAGCCACTTTATGGTCAAAGAAGGCATAGTCCTTGGCCATAAAATTTCAAAAAATGGGATTGAGGTAGATAGAGCAAAAGTCGATGTTATTGCTAAATTACCTCATCCTACTACCGTCAAGGGTATTAGGAGTTTTTTAGGTCATGCCGGTTTCTATCGCAGATTCATACAGGATTTTTCTAAAATCGCCCGGCCTATGACCCATCTTCTTGAAAAGGATGCTCCTTTTATCTTCTCACCCGAGTGCATTGAAGCTTTTGAAACATTGAAGAAAAAGCTTACTGAAGCACCCATTCTCGTTGCTCCCGACCGGGACTTGCCTTTTGAGCTCATGTGCGATGCAAGTGATTTTGCTATCGGTGCATTCTTAGGGCAACGTAGAGAAACAAGCATTTTCGCCTATCCACTACGCAAGCAAAACTATGATCAAGCTCAAACTCATTCCACCACCACAGAAAAAGAGCTATTAGCCGTGGTGTATGCATTTGAGAAGTTTCGCCATACTTAATCTTGACCAAATGCATGGTGTATACGGATCACTCGGCTCTAAAATATCTCTTTGCAAAACAAGATGCAAAGCCGAGATTACTCCGTTGGATTCTCCTCCCAGAATTTGATATCATCATACGTGATAAAAAAGGAGCCGAGAATCTCCTCCGCCGATCATCCGTCCAGATTAGAAAACCCTCACCAAGATGTTTTCGAGAAAAGGAAATAAATGAAACATTTCCTCTCGAGACACTCAATGCGGTTTCTTTTCGTGGAAATTCTACCACCTCATGGTTTGTCGACTTCGCAAATTACCATGCGGGTAACTTCATAGTGAAAGGGATGTCGACCCAACGGAAGAACAAATTCTTCAAGGATGTTAAACATTACTTCTGGGACGAACCCTACTTATTCAAAATCTGTGCGGATCAAGTCATCCGACGGTGTGTTTATGGACAAGAAGCTCTTGACATTCAAAGCTTGCCATGCCGACCCACCGGGGCCATCATAGTCCAAATTACACCGCCAAAAAGGTGTTTGATTCCGGGTTTTATTGGCCCACAATTTACAAGGATGCCCACGAATTTGTCAAATCCTGTGACGCTTGTCAACGTCACGGAAATATATCTCAAAGAAATGAAATGCCACAAAACGCCATTCAAGTTTGTGAGATTTTTGACATATGGGGTATTGACTTTATGGGGCCATTTCCATCTTCTAGAGGAAACAAATACATACTCGTGGCTGTTGACTATTTGTCAAAATGGGTTGAAGCAAAAGCTTTACCTACCAATGATGCCCGAAGTTGTTGTGAAGTTTTTGAAATCTCTTTTGCCAGTGTTTGGAACTCCGAGCGATAATCGTGATCGTGTACACATTTCGCAATGACCAATTTGATCGTGTCATGCAAAAGTATGGTGTTACCCACCGTCTTCTATCGCATACCACCCCCAAATAAGTGGGCAAGTGGAAGTTTCCAACCGTGGTATAAAAAGAATTCTTGAAAGGACAAGTAGGCGGTAAAACGTGCGCATCCTGGTCGGATAAACCTGATGACGCACTCTGGGCCTTTCGTGACAGCCTTACAAAACACCCATCGGGTGTACTCCATACAAGCTAGTGTACTGAAAGGCATGTCATCTTCCGATTGAGCTAGAGCACAAGGCTTACTAGGCCTTAAAACATGCAAACTTCGATATACAGACAGCTGGTGATCACAGAAAAAGTTCAAATGAATGAACTAAATGAACTCCGTGATCAAGCATACGAGAACTCTTTGATCTATAAACAAAAGACAAAGAAGATTCATGACTCTAAAATCAAGAACCGCTGCTTTAACGCTTGGTGATCGAGTCCTTCTTTTCAATTCAAGATTGAAGATATTCTCAGGAAAACTCAAGTCCCGTTGGTCCGGGTCCATTTACTATTTCTAAGGTTTATCCTTATGGTACCATTGAGTTATCTCAACCTGATGGTCCTAATTTTAAAGTGAATGGTCATCGATTAAAGCATTACTTTGGAGAGGACATTCCATCTGTGGTTGTCCCGGATCTACAAACTTTCCCTATGAACCAATGAATGCGGGGATTGAGTCAAGCTAGTGACTCGGGAATAAAAAACAATAGCACACACCATATAGGTTTTCACCCATATTTCTGTCTTCTTTCTCTGTTCTACCACCCTAGTGTGGGGTAGTTGCCCCACACTGTTGTATATAAAATCTTTTCAGTTAAAAAAAAAAAAAAATCATTTTCAAATAATGGCCGTAGTATTTCCCTTTTACGTTCTTTGTTTCGGCATAACCGCCGGTACTTTGAATATTGAGGGCAATATTCATTTCTAAGTTTGGGGGGAAATTCTCACGAATTTTAGCATATGTATTATCCGCCCAATTCCCCCGTTTTTGGCCAAAATTTTTTTTGGAGTAAGTGTTTTTCACTTACTCAGCATATGGTAATCAGTCCGCCATGTCTAACCCACATAAGGATTGGCTAATCCAGGAGCAAACGGCTCTTGGTAAAGATTTCTCAAATCCGTTTATGGCTTGCAATTTGCCCAAAATTGTATGGTATTCAACTCACCATATCCTAAAAAGTGAAGAGTTGGCTAGCCCGCAAGTTTATGGCTTGTGGTAAAGGCAAGTGGAAAAACCATAATTGGTAATCGACTCACCAAAGATAATATCGATAATTTATCTAAGAGTTGGCTAGTCCAGAGCAAACGGCTTCTGGTAAAGACAAATCAAATCTTACATGCTTTTATGATTTGCTCAAAATCATTTGGTTATCATTGTACCAAGGTTCTTACTTGAATCAAAACATTTGGCTACTCCAGAAGTGATGGCTTTTGGTAAAGAGTTTTTTAAAATCCATTAAAGTTTAAATCATTGCTAGGGACTAGCAATATCTTAGTGTTGGGGATTGATGAATGTCTAAATACTCATCATTTTTGTACAATCTAAACTGCAAAATCATCTGAAAACACTCAAAAATGCATCAAAATGATGAAAATATCACAAATCAGTGTTTTATTTATTTTAAATGCAAAAAGATCAAAATCAGATAAAAATGTATCAAGTTTGCAAAATTGGCAGTTTTAGTCCCCCAAGTTTTAAAAGTTGTCAAATCTAGTCCCTGGAATTCAAAAATCAAGAATTTTATCATTTAAGGTCCCTGAAATATTCTAAGTTGTTAAAAATGGTCCTTGAATGATTCTTTGGTCAAATGGCAGAAAAAGTCCCTAAACTTTGAAAAATGTCAAATTTAGTCCTTGGATATTTTAAAATGGAAAATGATCAAATTTTATCCTTGTACTATCAAAGTTTGTCAAGTTTGGTCCTTTTGATATCTTTGGAAAAGTGTCAAGTTCAGTCCTCAAAGTTTGGTGAAATTACAATTTTGGTCCTTGAATACTTACTAAATCCAAACCGGATCCTATATCAAGCCCAAAACCAATATACAAACCAGCTTGGCCCAATCCTTAGCCCAATCCCAACTTGAACCTTGACCCCATAAGCCTTGAGCCACCCACATCTATTTTGACCCCGCCATATCCAATTTTGACCCCCTTAATATACCCAACGGTCCAAATAAGTCAAACCCACGCATCGCTTGTCTCCTCACGAAACGCTACCAAACCAAAACCGAGTTTTTTCCATGATTTACTCCATCCCCCCACCTTACCTTGTCCCCTCCACCTCCACTAACACCCAAAGACCTTTAATTGCTTCAAACCACCCCATTAATATCTCAAACTCGCTCAAAAGAAAATTGGCGCAAAAAATCCACTTGTATGGTTCTGATGATTTTAGCCAATCCAATGGCTCAAATGAGGTGGGATTCCTTCAGAGGTCAACAAGGAGTCATAAAAGTCTATAAAAGAAGGAAGAGAAGGAATGTATCAATATATCTAGAGTTTTTTTAGTTTTATGTATGTCGTTTTAAGTACTTTTCAATTTCCAGTGTATTTTAAAAGCTTTCAAGAGTTTTGTTAAGTTATCTCAGTGTAATAACAATCTATTTTCGCTTTCAATTTCAAATTTTAAGTTGCAAATTCAGTTTATGCAGTTTTAACTTCAAAAATCTCATATGCTCTAATGTTGTTGTTCGTTGTTTATATGGACTGAAATAGATCATGTAAGCTCCTATAAAGCTTATTCAAGCTTTTAGTAACATTAAAAACCAGTTTAGAATCAAAAACAGAAAAATCACAAAAATACTCATAAATAGTTGAAAATTCAAAAATCCATTGGAAATGGTGTTCACAGCTGGAGCAGGGTGAATTTTGGATGGCCTTGGGTTAGAAGCTTAGTGGTAAGCTAATAGGGGTGATAATTGGTCCTTGTTCTCGCTTTGAGCTTGGAAGCCTTTGTAAGCCTTTTTGTTCATTTTTGCATTTCACTGTTGTAGCTGTTTAGTAGTTGTAATTTCTGGTTCTTTATGTTCATTAGTCTTAGTTAAGTGTATTTGAGTATTAAAATCAGTTGGTTGTTCTTTTAAATTTATAGTTTATAAAAATTTCATTTTGACAGTTAAAATAGCTTAAGTCTAAATTCTTAGTTTTATGTTGTTATCACTGTTGGTTCATGTTTATTTAGCTTTATTTAATGATTATATAAAGTCTGCAATCAGTTTTATGTGACTTGCTTTGAAAAAATTCCAAAACAGTCATATAAGGGTGTTTGGATTTGCTTGTTTAAACCATAGTAAGTCTTGTTTGTATTGATTATTTGTGCTTGTTCTGTGTCACTTACACACCTAGTATCTCAGTTTAACAAGAAAGACCAGTGGTTATTTGTCAAAAAGTCAAAAATACTTTTGATCCTGTCTTGTGTGTTAACTGTTTGAATTTCATGATTCATGATCATGATTTTGTGTTAGTAAGTTGTTAGTGTTGATCAAATCAGTCTTTATATACCTTAATACATCTTATTCAAATTCCACGTGATCAAATTAAAGTTCATTTTAGTCAACTCTTTTGGTTTTTATAAAAAGTCAAAATTTTCATTTGGTCATTTTTGAATAAACTTTAGAATTTCACTGTGTGTTTAATAGTAAGATTTAGCTTAAAAGCTTTTGGGATATTAAAAGTTTGGTCGCTAAACTTAATTAGAAAAATGCTAGTTCATTATTAATCGCCTTTTAAGTGCTTATTTTCTATCTTCTTTGAGTACTTGTTTGAAAATAGTGCCCTGTGCTGGGAGTTTCAGGTGGACTGCCATTTTAATAAGCTCACACAGAGCTTATTAGTTAGACTTAGACTTTGAATCTTGGCTTTTTGGAAAGGTCACCTAGCTGTCTTTCCATTCAAGTGCTTATTCTCAGCTTTTTAGCTTGTTTGGTAGGGCTGCAATAAGCCTCAACCTTGTCCCATTTCTCTGTCCATTTCTCGCTTTTATCCAAGTGCTTATTTGCTTATTTTTGGCTTTTTAGTATGTTTGTCTGTGTCTTTTAGCTTCATTTCAGTTCACCTAGCTTATTTGCATCTTATTTTAGTTTTTGTTTCAGCTTGTGAGCTTGTTTGAGCTTAATTCATAAAAATAAGCTCTTAAGCCACTGTTTGCTCATAAGCTCACTCAAATTGCTTATTTTTTTATTTGTAAAATTTTTGTCTTTGTTAAAGTTTCATATTTTAAGTATTTAAATAGTTTTCAAAAAGAAAATCCTGAAAAACATCAATTTAAATATAGTGATAGCGTTTATTTAATAGATTTTAGCTTTTTGATTTTTCTTTTTAGCTTATTATTAAGCAAATCTAGTTTTTATATTTTTCTTAGTTTTCTGTCACCTTAATTTATTTTTAGAAAAAGTTTCATAATTTTCATAATCTGTTTAGTATTTATTAGAATTTTAAATAGTTAAAAATGTTAAATAATTAGTAATAAATAATTAAAAAGCATAAAAAATATATTTTCAGTTTTAAAATTAGTTTTATCATATTTTAGATTTTTCCAAGTTAAAATTTCATTTTTCCAAGTTTATTTTATATTTTCTAGTATTTAAGTGTATTTTAAATAGTAATTAATTAATAATAAATATATAAAAAGTGTAAAAAATATATTTTCAATTTTAAAATAAGTTTTATAATATTTTAGATTTTTCTGAATCATAATTTTATTTTTCTAGCCTTATTTTGTATTTTCTTCTATTTTAGGTTATTTTTAAATAGTTTAAAATAGTTTTTAATTAATAACAATTAAATAAATAGTTGTAAAAATAATTTTCTTTTTCTAATATTTTTCTTTTATTTTTAGGATTTGAAAAATGTCATTTTCATATTTTTAGGTCTTTTATTTCTTAGATCTCATTTTTAATTTGGTACGTTTACGTAGTTTTTAAATGTACGTTTTACGTTTGTTGTGTCTGATTGTTGTGCTTTCCAATTCTGTATTCAATTCCATTCCAATCAATCAGTAGTGTAATAATTCAATCAAAATCTTTACTGATCACTATCCTTAGTGATCATCCTATCATCTGAATAAGTTTTGATACACCATTGAGTCTCCGTGGGACTTAACGACCCGGGAATTCATTACATTCTTTGATCTTCATTGTATTGGTTTCGAAAGCAGTTTTAAGTCTATTACGGTTAGCCATTCACAAGTGGCTAGCTTGTGTGATTAAGCTTGACTGTATATTCAGGCACCAATCAACTAGCTTGAAATTATTACCCGTCCCGGACAAGTCTTTTCGAGTTACTAACAGTTAAGATCTCGTCAATTCATGGGTTAAGTCTATAGCACAAAGATTCATTTGCATTGACAAAACATATTTCTTATCACTTATTTTCTCCCCCTCAAAAATGGCATATATGATGTTATTTTTGAAAAGTTGAGAATAAATATGACCATTTCGAAAGTGTTGCTGAAGAATGACCACTGCGGAACAATTTTTGACAAAGTTTTAATTCAAATACTACCCCTCAACGAGTGATATAAACGGTTGAGGTTTTGAAAATCATAAGGGAAAGTACTTGTTCTTTTGAGCAAAACCTTGAAAAACGAAAGGTTTGATAGGTTTTACTCAAAAGTAAGAAGCTTTCGCTCCTTTTATAAGGATTGTGGCACCGCTGCACCACAGGTCCTTTATTTACAAGTACGGGTTGTATAATCGTAATGTGTGCACAAGCCATAAACATAATCAATCAAACATCCAAATTTTATGAAGGAAGCAATTCAAGGGGTACCGTGAAGTGCTTGATGTTCCCGTGAGTGTGCACAGGGCGTGAAAGCCGTTATGTTAATCCTGGTCGACCACGACATAACTCTCCAATCGTCTGAACCGATCCCTTCAAACAACCGCTCATCAATCATTGTGATGATCCGTCTCACATCCCTCCTTTGCCGAGAATTCCAGCTTAGGAGACCCAATTTTCTCATGTATATCCTTCAACCAGATGTCATTCCATCCCTAACCAGCTTCAAAGTATGATCCCCGAACTTGTGGAGTTCGCTACACGCCATTAAGCAGCTTCTTTGAAGTTCACTACGGTAAACAATGCCGAAAGGTTTTTGATGAGTGTATATTGAGATAGCCGGTTGATATCGGGAAGATCAAGCTTTGGAGGAGTGAAGTTGACACGCGTCGATAAGATTCAACAAATGCCACCGAGATCTTCTACACGTCCTTGATGACAATGCGCTTATGAAGATGAGAAGTGACTTGATAAATTCACGTTGTACTAGCTTGAGAATTGTCTCATGCACCCAGACTTGGCAAGGTACATGTCTTCATGTTATTGAGAGACAAATTCTCAAAGTCACCAGAGAAAGCATAGTCCCGTTCATCTTGTCGCTTGACTACGATCTTCTTTAGGAATGTGTAGTCCCACTTAGACGAAAGGTCAACGGTTCGATGGCAACGATATCCTTAGAACTATACACGCATGTTGAGACTTTTGAACCCCATGACAGCTTCTCGTAGTAGATTCGTCTTGTTCGCCGCTGATGAATCCCATACAATGCATCTCGGTCGTATGCTTCCACCGTGTTGGAGAACAAGTGATTGGCACGTTCCTCAATGGCTATGCGTTTGAGTAGACAAACTGGAATGGAAGTGTCAACGATGTAGCGCATTTTCTTGAATCATCGCCACCGTGTAGAAGAAAATCCAAGTCTTTGTTGAAGAAATATCCGAAAGGAATCCTTGGTTCAGCTGGTTGGCCAATTGTTGGTAGAGGTTTGGTCCAATCGGTGTAGTATGGAGGGTTGTCCCTTTGTGTGAAGTCAATGTTTGCTTCCTGATTGAGCCAATCCATGTTGTTAGACATAGCTCGAGCGATGTTTTCAAGGTGATATTCGACCAGGGCACTTTCGAGTTGTCTTTTAGAAGTTGAAACGCTTCATTCTTGATTCGCTTCAACTCAGATTTCGCCATTTTCTTCACATGGAACTTTTCTTGCATAATTTTAGCATGCTCCAATGTAGAACCGTCTACCAAATCCTGACCTTCTTCTGGGTAGGGAGTGTTGTTAACAAGAGTAGCAAACCATTCAAATTCCTTTGTTTTATCGCCATCTAGCCATGATAATGACGTCACCAAGCGCCTTCTTCTTCTTCTTTTTCGAAGGCCTAGATGATGATTCTGTTTCGAACTTGTTTGGAAGAGGTGGGTTGTTGTAGGGCTCAAGGACTTTTCATCGCCACCACCCGTATACTCAAAGTGATCATCGGTTTTCTCGAGTCGGGGTGGTAACTCGAATCGCCCCGAGGTTTTTCAAGAGAAGAACGAGGAGGAGATTTTTGTTGAACAGAGGTTGTGGAGGAGGTTGCATCATAGAAGATTCACCGACCGCTTCCTCGACGCTTAGGTGCAGAGTCTTTATCCTTATCCTTGTCTTCATCGTCTCTAGGACGTTAGACTTTTCAGCTTCGAATCTACAAGCTTCTTGAAGTTGGTAGTCCAAAGAATGCTTGAAACAGCTTTCCTTCATCGTATAAATGTCCCGTGATCGTGCAGACATTTGTGTGACAAGCTTGGCCACCAATTCATTATCCGAGAAAACTACCGTGATCGGTTGGATTGATTGTGACGGCTAAGGGCGTTGATCGAATAGTTTGCTTGGCGATCTGCATAAGATTTGGATAAAGTTGTTTGGTGAACAACTCCTTTGTGACTTTAGGAACGACTTAAGGTACTTTTTCGTGGTATCCTTCGATCATTTCGCTTCAATTCCTCTTGACGGTGATTTTTCATGAATTCTAACAAACTTCCTTTCTCCTCGTTGCATCTTTTCATTCTCGCCATACAGATGTCAGATGTGATCAAAGAAAGAAATTCAACTTCTTATTGAGCACGTCTTTCTTTCTGACTTGTTTGACAGCTTTCACAATTCTTTTATGAGTCTGAGAAATCCAAGATCGAGGTGGCTTATTGATGAGTCTCTAATTACTCATCATTTTTGTACTGTATAGACTGCAAAAACATCTGAAAACACTCAGAAATGCTTCAAAATGATAAAAATATCACAAACAAGTGTTTTATATGTTTTAAAATGCAAAATATCAAAATCGATGAAAACTATCAAGTTTGCATAATTGGCAGTTTTAGTCCCCCAAGTTACAAAAATTGTCAAAATTAGTCCCTGGTAATTCAAAAACTTGTAAAATGTCATTTAAGGTCCATGAGATTCAAAAGTTGTCAAATCAAACCTTTTAAAGTTTAAAAATCACAAAATGACAACTTTAGTCCCTCAAGTTTGGAAAATGTCAAATATAGTCCTTGGTTAATTTAAAAAAATGAAATTTATCAAAAATAAACCTTGTACTATTTATAATTGACAAGATTGGTCCTTATGATAAACTTTTGGGAAATTACACTTTTAGTCCCTCAAAATCCAAAAATGACAATTAAGGTCCTTTTAAGTTTAAAAATGAAATAATTATCAACTATGGTCCTTGTGTTTATATTATTGGCAGGTTTAGCCCTTGGAAGGATGTTTGGAAAGGTGGCAAGTTTAACCTTTAACTTTGCTCAAATTACAAAAATGGTCTTTGTGAACTAGCTATACCAAACGGATCCTATATTAAATCTAAACCCGGCTAGCCCAAAACCAACCCAACCCAATATAAATACCCCTAGCCCAAACCTGAAATTTAAAACAGAGAAGAGCGCGTGCACTGTTCACCCTCCTTCACCCCAACACCTGTATCCACTCCATCACCTCCACCTGCTCATTACCACCTGTCCACTCTTTTCCACATCACTCCCCACCTGTTACCCATGTCCCCCTCCACCTCCATATCCTCCCAAACCCAATTAATGCAAAGAAACTGCCCAAGACTTTTGGCGCCAAAAGGTAGAATCAATGCTAGATCACTTTGACCCATCCAATGGTGGGAAATGATCGAAAGTGGAGAGGATGCTTTGAAAGTCTATAAAGATGGATTGAAGGTAAGAGAGAGGTGTCGACTGTTTTTAGACCATTTTGTAGTGTAAACTCTTAATTTCTGTTGTAAACCTTTAAATTCAGTTTTATTTTCAAGTTGTATTATGTTTTATGGTTAATGAAAGTTCTTTTGCAGCTTCAATTTCGTTATTGTGTACAAATTCAGTTTTATGCAAATTTCCATGTTCAAATTCCCAAAAATCTCAAAGGTTGTTATTAGTTGTTGTTCTTGCTTCTAAGCTCTATAAGCTCTTGACAAAGCTTATAAGCTTTTAGGAACTTTTAAATCCAGCTTAAACTTAAAACTCAAAAATATAAAAAAAATAAGATAAATAAGGTGAAAATTCAAAAATCATGGGAATGATGATCAAGACATTGAAGCAGTGTTGAATTTGGATTGCTGTGGGTTTAGAGCTTTGTGGAAAGCCATAGGGTGTGATTTCAGTCATAATCGGTTCTGGTTCTTGTGCATGATCTCAGTTTGTAAGCCATTTTCTAAAATTTTGCATCTGCTACTATTAGTAGTTAAAACTTGGTAGTTATAGTTTAATCATGTTTAAATACGCTTAGTATAAGGTTTTTAATTAGTTGCATGATCTTAATCCTTGGAATCCTTTGTTTAGCTTCAAAACAGTTTCATTGAAGGGTGTTTGGTTCTGCATGATACCCTGTGTTTGCAGCTTGTTATGTTGTTAATTGTTGTTGTGCAGAGTCACTTAGGTTCTAAATAGTCAAGGTAAATCAATAAAATCAGTTCTCATTAATTAAAAAGTCAAATTCGTATTGGTTTCATCCTTGTCATTTAACTGTTAAGGGTCTAGATTGAATATCTCATCACATTAGCTTTAAACTTGATACTCTAGCTTAAAATCACCTTAACATAGCTTAATATAACATATTTAGTCATCTAGGATCATCACAAGTTCATAAAAGTCAGCTTATTAGTTTTCTATAAAAAGTCAAAATTCTCAAATAGCTGTTTTTGAATAAAATCTAGAATTTTATTGTGTGTTCATTATTGAGATTTAGATTATAAGCCTCTAGGATATTAAAGATCAGTTGCTCAACAAAAATACAAAAATATTAGTTTACTTATTATCAGCTTATATAGTGCTTATTTTATAACTTGTTGTGAGTACCTTGTCTGAAAAACTCCCCTGTACACAGATTTGGTACCTTGTTTCACAAGCTCTTACAGAGCTTATTAGTGATCATTAGCTTGTCAAATTTAGCTTTTTAAGTAGCTTACCTAGCTGTCTCAATATTCCAAAGCTTGTTTTTCAATTTGCATCTTATTCAATAAGCCTGCTTGTGCTTCCTAGTTTTGTCCATTTTGATCAAGTATACCAGTTAGTCAAAGTTTTCCAGTTTTTCAAAAGCTTCTCACAAGCTTATTTGTGAAAGCCAATCTTTGCAAAATAGCTTTTTAGAGAGATCACTTGGTCAACTAGTTAATTGCAGTGTTTGTTTTCATTTTTTAGCTTATTACATAGCTTAAAAGTAGCTTATAAGTACCTAGCAAACCAACAGTACCATGTGTAGCAGTGTGAGTTTTTGCTTATTTGTGCTTATTAAGTGCTTATTTCTAGTTACTGAGCTTATTCAGTGTTCACATTAGTTTATATTCATTAGTATTAGCTTATTTCAATCAATCTTTGCTCATTAATTAGCTTATTAATCAATTTAGCTTAAAAGACTTGTGCTTATTTTCTATAAGAGCCAATCACAAAAGCATAAGCTGTTTCAGTGCTTATCAGTGTTTTTTGTAAAAAGGTGTAGTTGAGAAAAGTGCTTAATCTCATGTGCTTAGTTGTTCTGTGAAAGAAAAGTTCAAAAATAAAAATAATTTTGCAAAAAGGGGGTAGGCAGGGGTCGAACCTGAGACCTCCCCCTTTGTGAGGGTGATAGTGGGGGTACCTGTAACCATTGCGCCCTTGGGTCTTTCTCGTTAAAACCTTGCACTATCTATCTCTTATATACGTTTTATTCATTTTAGCTTAAACGAGATTTTAGCTTATTTGTAGCTTATTCGTAGTAGCTTTTTCCAGTTTTGTAATTTTAATAAATTTGTATTAGTATAAAGTATTTTCTGTGAAAGTTTCAGATTTTTCTCATAAGTTTTAGTATTTTTAATCATTTAATTAGTGTAAAATCTTATTTAAATCATAATAAAAAATATAAAAGTCTAAAAAATATAAATCTTTTTTCTAAAATTTTCTTTTATCATATAGTACGTAAGAAAATTAGTTTTACATTCGTAGGCCTTTTATTTCATAAATTTTACGTTTTTGCTTGCGCTCCAGCGTAATTTTTAAACGTAACGCTCGTTTTCATTTTAAACCACGTTTCTAGATAATTTAGGATTACGTTTTAGTTAATATAGTTTATTTAAGTTATTTTATTTTTATAAAATAATAAACGTTCATCGATCTGTAAAAATAGTGATAGCGTTTATTTAATATATTTTAACTTTTTAATTTCTTTTAATTTGCATTTAAGTCACTGTAATTTGTAGATCTTTTCTTTAGGTAATTTTCCATCAAAAACCTTACTGATCACTATCCTTAGTGATCATTCTATCATCTGAAGTTGTTTAAACACCAATTCATCCTCCGTGGGACTTAACGACCCAGGAATACACTATATTCCTCTGATCTTAAATTGCATTTGTGCTTGAGCAGTTTTAAGCTGATTACGGTCTGCCATTCACAAGTGGCAGGTTTGAGTGATTTAGCTTGACTGTCAAAGACCGATCAAATTTTATGCGCCGCTGCCGGGGAGGTCTGAAGTTTGTTCTAAGCATTTCCAGATCCATTCTTGCACATATACCACCCGTTTGTAAACAATTTTTTTGTAAAGTTTTTCAAAATCAAAAAGTTCATTAACACTTTTCCTAAAGTGTTAACAACACCAAAAATATTTTCATTCTTTGTTTTTTACAAAATGTTTTTCAAAAATACCAAAAATATTCCTCTTTACCCTCTTACCCTTTTGTTTCTTCATTTCTTACCCTCTAGAACCCTTTGATTCTTTCTATGTCTTATCCTCACCCTCTTGGTTGTCAATGGTGTGGTGGTCCTTATAATGGTGGCAATTGCCCCTTTAGCAGCATGGTGGAATCAGGAAACGAGTCCGTCTATAACCCAGGATCCCTATTCATAACATAACACAACTGATTTATTCCATCAGCTACCACACTGTGAGACTCAGCAGTATATAAGCGTTGTGAGTACTAGTGATGGTTCACATTCCAGTTCTGATTGTCAATCGGAAACACGCTTGTCTATGAGCGGTTCCTCGATAACAATTATGATTACAACACATATGACTCACACCACATCAGTTTTTGTTGTGAGTATTGTAGAGGTCCTCATTCTAGCTCTGATTGTCAAACAAGGAATCCATTTCCCTGTAACAATTACGACTCTTCATATCATGACCAACCTCCACAGTACCAAATGAATCGCACCACCTCATGATCCACTTCCTCAAAATCTTCTCCTTGATCTTTTGGATTTAGTGAAAGATTGAAGGAACGTAAACATCTCCAAGATAATCCAAATGAAAAATCCATGGAAGTTTTGTTAGCTGAAGAGCGGACTGCTAAATTAGATTCCCAGATTGCCTTTGAAAAATCTGTTAGGGAATCAATTGCAAAGGAAAAAGCAGCCAAATCTAGCTCTCGATTCCGTTTCATTCCTGATGACGATGATGATGAAGTTACCCTTGATATTAGTCAATTTTGTACGGGTTCATCAAGTTCATCAGTTGAAATTCCTTCCATGAAAAATCAGGGAGAAAAGACTATGATGGAATTACTAGCGGAAGAACAAATGGAAAGTATAAAAAATATGTATGCTAGTCCTTCTAAACTCCCCACAGTCGTGTTATCACACCGATATTCCCACTCACTCTTTGAACATTGGGGATGAGCATCTTGACACTGTTCCTGAAAAGGAATCGGACGAATTCATAAAGTCTAGTGTTGAGAACCTTGTCCCAATCCCGGGAGAGTCACAGGGAACTTCTGATCATGTGTGTGATTCTATTTCCCCTCTTGAGTGTTCAAAAGATCATTTTGAAACTTTCTCCGATGTTAGCGACGATTGTACTTCTTATGGAAACATCGAGTATGTTGAGACATCACTCCCACGTCCCTGATGATCATCTTGAGGAGTTCACCGATGAACTCACTCACATCAATCCACTTTCTGATTTCAAAGCCGATCTGGGAGAAACCAAAGTCTCTTGATAATGATCGTTCACTCACTTCTTATCCCAAATGTCCTAATAGAGAATATTAATCGCTTTGTTCCTGAAACATTCAAAACAACTCTCACCAATCCTCTATTTGAATTTACTCAATTCACTTTAATTTCTGAGAATCCACTCTTTGATACTCAGATCGAGGATAGTGATGAGTCTACAAGGAACAAGAATTCCAGATTTACATCTTGTGATTGATTCTCTTCACGAGGAGTTCGCCGGTGAACTCACTCATATCATATCTCCCCGGAGTATGATAATTTCTACTTTGATCTAGACACACCCATAATATGTCTTGATCAAGCGAAGCTAACCGAGGAGATTCATGAAACTATGAATTCTCCTATTGAGGATGAAGAGTTAGTCATGATTTGTATCATGATTTTCTTTCTTTTCTTCATATATCCCGTGACTTCTCCTGTTCTTCACTCCTTCGGGAATGAAGACATTATTTTTGACCCCGGCATTTTCATTGATCATTTGTGAGCCGGTTCTATGTATATCTCATCGGTGTGGAACTTTCACGTACTTCAATGTTTATACAAACATCTTGAATGAAAGTCCGATGGAGATTGTTTCTTCCACTTTGCTTCCCCATGAACCAATTAATTCGGGGTCGAGTCAAGCTAGCGACTTCGGGAATCAAAAACAAGAGTACACACCATATGGGTTTTCCCCCATATTTCTGACTTCTTCCCCTTTCTACCACCTTAGTGTGGGGAGATACCCCACATGTTGTATATAGATTTGAAAAAAAAAATTGTATATATTAAAAAAAAAAAAGAGAATAATTGTTGTGTTTCCACACTTAGCTAGTAATGTTTTCTTTTTATGTTCTAAGTTTCGGCATAACAGCCGGTACTTTGAATATTGAGGACAATATTCATTTCTAAGTGTGGGGAAATTCTGCGAATTTGATCAAAAATGTACCCTTTTAGTCCCTTTTTCCCCCAAAATGGCCAAATTTTAAAATTTTTAGTGGAAGTACTATGTACTAGACACAACAAATGGTAATCAGTCCACCATGTCTAACCCACATAAGGATTGGCTAATCCAGGAGCAAACGGCTCTTGGTAAAGATTTCTCAAATCCGTTTATATGGCTTGCAATTTGCCCAAAATTGTATGGTGTTCAACTCACCATATCCTAAAAAGTGAAGAGTTGGCTAGCCAGCAAGTTTATGGCTTGTGGTAAAGGCAGTGGAAAATCCATAATTGGTAATCAGCTCACCAAAGATAATATTGATAATTTATCTAAGAGTTGGCTAGTCCGATGGGTACGGCTTCGGTAAAGACACATCAAACTGTTATATGGTTTATGATTTGCCTATAAATCATTTGGTTATCAGTGTACCAAGGTTCTTACTTGAACTGAAACAATTGGCTACTCCGTAGTGATGGCTTTGGAAAGAGTTTTAAAATCCATTAAAGTTCAAATCATTGCTAGGGACTAGCAATATCTTAGTGTGGGGGATTGATGAGTCTCTAATTACTCATCATTTTTGTACTGTATAGACTGCAAAAACATCTGAAAACACTCAGAAATGCTTCAAAATGATAAAAATATCACAAACAAGTGTTTTATATGTTTTAAATGCAAAAATATCAAAATCAGATGAAAACGTATCAAGTTTTTGCATAATTGGAGTTTTAGTCCCCCAAGTTACAAAAATTGTCAAAATTAGTCCCTGGTAATTCAAAAACTTGTAAAATGTCATTTAAGGTCCATGAGATTCAAAAGTTGTCAAATCAAACCTTTTAAAGTTTAAAAATCACAAAATGACAACTTTAGTCCCTCAAGTTTGAAAATTGTCAAATATAGTCCTTGGTTAATTTAAAAAATGAAATTTATCAAAAATAAACCTTGTACTATTTATAATTGACAAGATTGGTCCTTATGATAAACTTTTGGGAAATTACACTTTTAGTCCCTCAAAATCCAAAAATGACAATTAAGGTCCTTTTAAGTTTAAAAATGAAATAATTATCAACTATGGTCCTTGTGTTTATATTATTGGCAGGTTTAGCCCTTGGAAGGATGTTTGGAAAGGTGGCAAGTTTAACCTTTAACTTTGCTCAAATTACAAAAAATGGTCCTTGTGAACTAGCTATACCAAACGGATCCTATATTAAATCTAAACCCTGGCTAGCCCAAACCAACCCAACCCAATATAAATACCCCTACCCAAACCTGAATTTAAACAGAGAAGAGCTGCACCTGTTCTTCACCCTCCTTCACCCCAACACCTGTATCCACTCCATCACCTCCACCTGCTCATTACCACCTGTCCACTCTTTTCCACATCACTCCCCACCTGTTACCCATGTCCCACTCCACCTCCATATCCTCCCAAACCCAATTAATGCAAAGAAACTGCCCAAGACTTTTTGGCGCCAAAAAGGTAGAATCAACTGTTGTGATCACTTTGACCCATCCAATGGTGGGAAATGATCAGAAAGTGGAGAGGATGCTTTTGAAAGTCTATAAAGATGGATTGAAGGTAAGAGAGGTGTCGACTGTTTTTAGACCATTTTGTAGTGTAAACTCTTAATTTCTGTTGTAAACCTTTAAATTCAGTTTTATTTTCAAGTTGTATTATGTTTTATGGTTAATGAAAGTTCTTTGCAGTTTCAATTTCAGTTATTGTGTACAAATTCAGTTTTATGCAAATTTCCATGTTCAAATTCCCAAAAATCTCAAAGGTTGTTATTAGTTGTTGTTCTTGCTTCTTAAGCTCCTATAAGCTCTTGACAAAGCTTATAAGCTTTTAGGAACTTTTAAATCCAGCTTAAAACTTAAAACTCAAAAAATATAAAAAAAATAAGATAAATAAGGTGAAAATTCAAAAATCATGGGAATGATGATCAAGACATTGAAGCAGTGTTGAATTTGGATTGTTGTGGGTTTAGAGCTTTGTGGAAAGCCATAGGGTGTGATTTCACCATGGTTCTGGTTCTTGTGCATGATCTCAGTTTGTAAGCCATTTTCTAAAATTTTGCATATGCTACTATTAGTAGTTAAAACTTGGTAGTTATAGTTTAATCATGTTTAAATACAGTTAGTATAAGGTTTTTAATCAGTTGCATGATCTTAATCCTTGGAATCCTTTGTTTAGCTTCAAAACAGTTTCATTGAAGGGTGTTTGGTTCTGCATGATACCATGTGTTTGCAGCTTGTTATGTTGTTAATTGTTGTTGTGCAGAGTCACTTAGGTTCTAAATAGTCAAGGTAAATCAATAAAATCAGTTCTCATTAATTAAAAAGTCAAATTTGTATTGGTTTCATCCTTGTCATTTAACTGTTAAGGGTCTAGATTGAATATCTCATCACATTAGCTTTAAACTTGATACTCTAGCTTAAAATCACCTTAACATAGCTTAATATAACATATTTAGTCATCTAGGATCATCACAAGTTCATAAAAGTTCTTATTAGTTTTCTATAAAAAAGTCAAAATTCTCAAATACTGTTTGAATAAAATCTAGAATTTTATTGTGTGTTCATTATTGAGATTTAGATTATAAGCCTCTAGGATATTAAAGATCAGTTGCTCAACAAAAATACAAAAATATTAGTTTACTTATTATCAGCTTATATAGTGCTTATTTTATAACTTGTTGTGAGTACCTTGTCTGAAAAACTCCCCCTGTATTACCAGATTTGGTACCTTGTTTCACAAGCTCTTACAGAGCTTATTAGTGATCATTAGCTTGTCAAATTTAGCTTTTTAAGTAGCTTACCTAGCTGTCTCAATATTCCAAAGCTTGTTTTTCAATTTGCATCTTATTCAATAAGCCTGCTTGTGCTTCCTAGTTTTGTCCATTTTGATCAAGTATACCAGTTAGTCAAAGTTTTCCAGTTTTTCAAAAGCTTCTCACAAGCTTATTTGTGAAAGCCAATCTTTGCAAAATAGCTTTTTAGAGAGATCACTTGGTCAACTAGTTAATTGCAGTGTTTGTTTTCATTTTTTAGCTTATTACATAGCTTAAAAGTAGCTTATAAGTACCTAGCAAACCAACAGTACCATGTGTAGCAGTGTGAGTTTTTGCTTATTTGTGCTTATTAAGTGCTTATTTCTAGTTACTGAGCTTATTCAGTGTTCACATTAGTTTATATTCATTAGTATTAGCTTATTTCAATCAATCTTTGCTCATTAATTAGCTTATTAATCAATTTAGCTTAAAAGATTTGTGCTTATTTTCTATAAGAGCCAATGTGACAAAAGCATAAGCTGTGCTTCAGTGCTTATCGTGTGTTTTTGTAAAAAGGTGTAGTTGAGAAAAGTGCTTAATCTCATGTGCTTAGTTGTTCTTTGAAAGAAAAGTTCAAAAATAAAAAAAAATAATTTTGCAAAAGGGGGTAGGCAGGGTCGAACCCAGAGACCTCCCCTTTGTGAGGTGATAGTGGTGTACCCTAACCATTGCACCCTTGGGTCTTTCTCGTTAAAACCTTGCACTATCTATCTCTTATATACGTTTTATTCATTTTAGCTTAAACGAGATTTTAGCTTATTTGTAGCTTATTCGTAGTAGCTTTTTCCAGTTTTGTAATTTTAATAAATTTGTATTAGTATAAAGTATTTTCTGTGAAAGTTTCAGATTTTTCTCATAAGTTTTAGTATTTTTAATCATTTAATTAGTGTAAAATCTTATTTAAATCATAATAAAAAATATAAAAGTCTAAAAAATATAAATCTTTTTTCTAAAATTTTCTTTTATCATATAGTACGTAAGAAAATTAGTTTTACATTCGTAGGCCTTTTATTTCATAAATTTTACGTTTTTGCTTGCGCCCGGCGTACAGTTGATTTTTAAACGTAACGCTCGCTTTCATTTTAACCACGTTTCTAGATAAATTAGGATTACGTTTTAGTTAATATAGTTTATTTAAGTTATTTTATTTTTATAAAATAATAAACGTTCATCGATCCAGTAAAAATAGTGATAGCGTTTATTTAATATATTTTAACTTTTTAATTTCCTTTAATTTGCATTTAAGTCACTGAATTTGTAGATCTTTCTTTAGGTAATTTTCCATCTAAAACCTTACTGATCACTATCCTTAGTGATCATTCTATCATCTGAAGTTGTTTAAACACCAATTCATCCTCCTTGGGACTTAACGACCCAGGAATACACTATATTCCTCTGATCTTAAATTGCATTCGTGCTTGAGCAGTTTTAAGCTGATTACGGTCTGCCATTCACAAGTGGCAGGTTTGAGTGATTTAGCTTGACTGTTCAGCACCGATTACTTCTTCACTGATCTGGATGATGATTTTGTTGATCTTTTTGATGGTGGTGGTGAAGAGTGAGAAGACGAATCTGATGATGAAGAGATATGAGGAGACTCTGGATCCTTCGGAGGTTCAGAGGTTTCTTCCTTTGATCGCACAGGACTATCTAGAAGAAACGTATCATAATCAACATCTTTATCTTTTTCGACTTCTCGGTTCCGGTTCCTCAAACTCATATTCGATAGTATCCTCCACAAGCTTTTGTTGTTGCACAAAAGTGGTGGCACCAGCTCCCTTATCGGGTTGATTAACCGCATCGTGAAATGGTTCAGAGTGGGCAGCACCACTTGATCCTCCAAGACCACCCATTTGGTCTTTAGCAAATTCTTCAGCTTTGTGTTGGTGTCTAAGGAATTTGATCGTCTTCTTGTAAACATTTTCCGGTGGCTCTTAATCACTCTCCGAGCTTTCATCATAAGGTACAAGTACAGGAGTCTTCCCTTTTTCTTTATCAGCTTGAGGACTTGAGGTTTTGCATCAAGGATTGTCATCCTTGCAGTTTCAGAGTAGGTAATCTCTTCATCTCGTGTGGTAGTACCTTCAGAGCTTTCGTCCACAAGCTTTGCGGTTCAAAGGTGTGTGGAATAGGTTCACTTCCCTTTACGGAACAATCCTTTACGAGGAGGATTCCTTTTGGGAAGCTTCCTATAAATATCTGTACTTGTGACACTTCCAAGATCGCTCTTCGGGTCCTCCGAGTAGGTGTACCAGAAGATTTTTCATCAAGATGACCAACTTTGCCTTCTTTACGCTAACCGATACCTTTTATATGTTTCAAGCTTTTTGATTTCGTAGTTAGAAGGTGATCGTAATACCGACCTGCTTCTTTGTTGACGATTCTTTGATTCTGACATGATAATATGGGTTCACCAATATGTCGTGATTATCCTGGGTCATTGAGCCTCATGGGATATCGATGAAGTCAAGAGCTCTCTGGATCAACAGTTTGGTATATCTCACATAGGGAATCTCGAGCCAAGCTTCTTGTGAAATAGCATCATGTCATCCCATATCAAGCTGATTTCAATGTCCTTCTTGTTGATCAACGACCTGAAAATTTGCAGTTCCATGAGCTTGGGATGCTCATAGCCACTGTCACGACCAAAGACCGATTTGGTGATGATCATGTAGAGTGTTCTCCATGGTTGAGGAATATTCTTCAGCTCCACGTGAGAGTGCTTAGTAATGATTCCTCAAGCTTCATCATAACCAATATCTATCAAGAATTTCAGATGTCTCTTCAAGTAGGGGTAGCAAAGAAGTCGGTTGGAGCGATGTCCGGAATGATGAGAATGCCCGTAAGTCGCAGGAGTGATAGTGACTAGTTTATGATTAAGTGTCACATTCACGACTTTGACCAGTGATCCTCTCGCATAGAATCCCGAATTGTTGAATGTAGACCTCGAACCGTGGCAGAGTGAGAGCATGTTCTGTAGGGATGATTCCTCGAGAATATCCACCGCAATGAGACAAGAAGATTCTGAGCATGTGAGGGTATCAAAGTCAACCCTAAGGTTGTTCTTTCCAATCTTTCTCGGATAACCCACTGGAAAGATATCGATTGTAAGAACTTCTTATGCATCCACATTCATTTGTTCCGCCATGTCGTGATCTGAAATAACATTAGCCAAAAGAACCAACATATCGAAGACATAGTGTTAGTCAACGTAAGGTCTTATTGTCTAGCTATTGAATGTAAAGTGTCAATGATTGTTACGAGTCCTAAGTCACTTGTTTGTTCAATAGTCCAATGACGCTGAAATGTTTCGAGTTAGTTAACTTTATGTTTTAAAGTTTATGTTATCACTTATTGTTCACAACATATCAAACGATTAAGTTTATTAGTGACATTATTGGATTCGTGACGATATGAATTGTTTATTAACAAGTTTGTACACGTAACAATTCATAATGAAGGTCAATCAAGGCTTAGGCGTAGATATGGCAAAGTTACGCCAGAAACAGTAATGACATTATACGCGTAGACGAAAGCTTATGTGTAGGATCTAACTTACGCTGTAAGAAATGTTACGCGTAGGAAAAGGGACCTTATGCGTAGAGCTTACGCCGTAGGCGATTTATACCTTACGCCAAGGCTTACTCGTAAGAGTAGACCTTATGCATAGAGGTCATCAAGCTTTACGATATCCTTCACGTGATACGCGTAGTCCCATTGTAGAACCTTATGCGTAGTAGTTACGCTGTGAGGATTACCTACGCGATAACATGCTACGCAGTAAGGTGATCCTTATGCGTAGAGTAACAATCGACCTTGATTCTGAATTTTAACGGTAGCAAGCCTGAAATAAACCCATCATATCATCAATCTTAACATGTATAGTCATATTAAACACACATCATGGCATGAAAGCTTGTTTAACATTTATGCGTAGAAAGTCATACGCGTAGGTCAAAACCCTAAGGGTTAAGAATTACGCTGTAGTAATTTCTAACCATAGGATTAGCACCAAACTTATTCTGGTAGTTCTAAGATGTTGTGTGAGTTTATAAACCAAGTATTAACATCTAGTTCGTGATGAATCAAAAATACCCAAACTCAAGAACATTAAACCCTAATTCCTAATTCTGATTAAATTAGTGTTTCTGGGTTGTTATAGGGCCAGGAAATCATCAATTCATCAACATATGAACATAACACAACAATCTTTATAACCAAAACCCTTCACATTCGTAAACACCCAAATCGACTCATAAACCCTAGTTATCAAAAACCATCAATTCGTGTTTCTGGGTGGATTTAGATGGTTAAAATATTATCATTTATGTATTAGGAACGTTTTGACACTATCCATTTAACCACAAACACACACACAATGATTGTGTGTTCATACGCTTATGCGTAGAACACATAATCACGCGTAACAAAAATTTTAGCCGTAGGATTTACTAGAAATTCAAAACCTTAGCTTGTATTACTGTTAAGATCATGAAAACACTTACAGATTGATGATCAAAACATGATTCTTTGAATAAATATTAGGCTTAGGAACTTTAGGTTAAGTAATAAATGTGAGAGTAATGTTAGGTGGAGGATATTTTTATTAAAATAACTTTAACATTTTGACAGTTTTGGTCCCTCCACCTTTTCCTTTTTCAAACAAAGCCTTTTAACTTCCATTTTGGTTACCAAACAAAGATTTTAAGAAAGAAACTTTGACGACACTCCCCTCAACTTAATAAATGATGAAAGGTTATAAATTTTAGTCCGAGGAGTGTCATTTAACCAGAAAAGTTTACCACCATTGATAAAAGAAACAACCGGATATGACACATGCAAGTACAAGGATGATTTGAAACGGTTAAGTATTAATTTTCTCCCCCTCAACACTAGATCGAAAAAAATACTGAATTTTGAAAGATTATAGTGTTGACGGAAGAAACGTACTTGCAATGTTGAAAGAAAATAGATAGAAGAATATTTTTGTTGTTTTATCATATTTTATACTTTTGTATTTTGTTTTTGAAAGAATTATTTACAAAAGAGATTTTGGTGTTTGACAGTTTTAAGACTGCTTTAGGAGATCATCCAATTCCTCTTGAGTCAAACACCTCATACCAATCCGGTGGACCAACTCATTAAACCTAGCGGAGGCAAGGCTTTGGTGAGAAGATTCGCCAATTGGTATTCTGCACCAACAAAATATAATTCAACAAGACATTCTGCTCCACGTGATCCTTGATGAAATGATATCGAAGATCGATGTGCTTTGATTTCGAGTGCCGAATCGAAGTTGCACGAGATCGCAATGGCATCTCGATTGTCGCGCAGACATCGGGATTCTGTCAAATACGTAACCATAGTCTTTGAGTTGTGTTCTCATCCAAATGACTTGAGCACAACACGCACATGGCTACATATTCTCGCTTCGGTTGAGGACAAATATGTACAATCCTCGCTTCTTCGATTGCCATGACACCGCTTTATCACCAAGAAATTGTAAAGCTCCCGAAGTACTTTTCCGTGAGTCTAAGCATCCTGCGCATGGTCACGTTCAAAAGCGATTAGTTCAAAACCGAATCCTTCTGGATACAAGATCCCCAAGTTAATGGTTCCCTTTATGTATCGGAGGATTCTTTTAGCCTCAGAGAGGTGGGTTTCAGTTGGTCGACATCGATAACGAGAGCAAAGATATACAAGGCAAAGACAATATCAGTCAAGCTAGGTGTTAGATACATGAGAGACCCAATAATACTACTATTTTGTAGGGTCCACCATTTCCCATGTAAATCGCTCTAGCTTCTTGGTATGAGCCATTGGTGTGGCATAGGTGTCATGGGTTTTCATTCCAAATTTGTTTAACAATTCAAGGGCATATTTGGACTGACTCAAGAAAATACCACGGGTGATTGATGAACTTGCAGTCCGAGAAAGAACGTTAGTTCACCCATCATGGACATTTCAAAATTTTTCTTCATTAGTTTTGCAAAAGCGATTGAAAACTTTTATGTGTAGACCCAAAAATGATGTCATCCACGTAAATTTGAACAATTAAGATATGTGCCCCGTGATATTGTATAAAAAGAGTTGGGTCAACCGAACCTTTGGTGAAATTATTAGCAATGAGGAAAGATGATAGCTTATCGCACCATGCCCGAGGAGCTTGTTTGAGACCATACAGAGCTTTGTTCATTTGTAGACGGATTCGAAACTCAGATCAACGAATCCATCCGTTGGCTGACATAAACCGTTTCTTTAAGTTGTCCATTGAGAAACGCAGTTTTGACATCCATCTGTTAGACCGTCATATTCATATGAGCCGCACGAACGCTAGAAATATCCGAACGCCTGTTTCAAGACGAGCAACCAAAGCAAAAGATTCTTCAAAGTCAATACCCTCTTCCTGACGATAACCCTTAGCCACCGGACGTGACTTATTTCGATAACATTTCCTTCAAAGATCCAATTTGTTTTTTCAAATCCATTTGAGACCAATGACGTAGACTCCTGTTGGTCTTTCAACCAGTTCCCATACTTCAAGACGCTTGAATTGGTTGAGTTCTTCTTGCATGGATTCAATCCAGTTGTCTTTTGTCATTGCGTCTTTGATGTTTTTAGGTTCAGATTGGCGACATGAGTGCATAAATGCAATGTTCACCGTCTGTGTGAAGACGTTGTCTTGTAACGATTGGTTGATTCGGGTTGCCAATAATGTTTTCCAGAGGATGGTCTTTCATCCATCTATGTGTGGAGGGTTGATGTTGGTATACATTGTGCGATTCTGAGGATTCAAATGGTTTGTTGAAGATTCGCGACATCCGTGCACAGTCTCATTAGCAAACGGGTTAAAGAACGCATTTGGATCAAAATCTGCAGTGGGGGTACTTCATTCAGAATATCATCAGCCGCTTCATCATTGTTGGAAGCGGTTTGTTCAACTGTTGTGGTGGAGTCAACTGGTGTAGGTGCATCTCGCAAATGCGAGTTGTTGTAGCAAATGTATCAGTATAAGAGTATTATCGGAGGTTGAGCAACGAAACGCCGGATACACCCGAGCACGTTCATCAATATCGCCACTGAACAGGAGCAAATAACCTTTCCATTTGTTGACGAAAGTGTCGGGGCTTTGTTCATTGGTGATGATGGGGTTTGGGGAAGTTTAAGCGGTTGTGTCCGGGTTCCAAGTGTTATACTCGAAGCCATCTCCGTAAGTTCATCAAAATGAGCATGAATCATTTCCATCAACTGCTTTTGTACGACGATTCCAGATTCGGAAACCTTTGAATTATCACAATATCCTATAAAGACTCCAATGTCAGCTTTGGCTTTGAGCTTTCCAAAGTCATCACGATCATTATTCTGATAGCAAAGAGATCCAAATACATGAAAGTGTTTGAGATTCGGTTTTTCCAGTTGTGGACAAGCTCAAAAGGTGTTTTGTTGTGGCGTTTTGTAATCATAGAACGGTTTTGAGTATAGCATGCAGAGATACAAATCGCCCATAAGTAATCTAAAAGTTTAGCATTGATTAACATTGTTCTTGCAGCTTCCACTAACGTTCGGTTTCGTCTTTCGACAACTCCGTTTTGTTCGGTGTATGCGTAATAGATGTCTGATGCTGAGTTCCCACTTTCTCATAGAATTCACGAAGAGTTTGATTAACAAATTCATGCCTCTATCTGTCTCGATTAGTCTAACGATTGTGTTTCAGAGCTGAACTTGTATTTTCGTGAGAAACGTGATGATCATTTGTGGAGCTTGATCTTTGCTTCGAAGAAAGTAGACCCAAGTCCAGTGTGAATAGTCATCAACAATTACTAAGATGTAGCGTTTGCCATTGATCGTTTGCACGCGCGTCGGGCCACACAAATCCATGTGAAGAAGATGAAGCACATGCTGAGAGTTGTGTTCCACCTTTGAAGGAAAATGAGCACGAGTGCTTTTTCTTGTTCACAAGCGAGCAAAGGTGATCTTTAGAATACCGAAACCGTGGAGTCCTTCAACTAGTTTGTGTCGAGCAAGGTTGGTGATGGTTTGAAAGTTTAAATGTGAGAGACGACGGTGCCATAGCCAGGATTTTGTTGATGTTGCCTTGAAAGTAAACATATGGGAGATGAAGCAACCATGTCTTTCATAGAGATAGTGTAGAGACTAGAATTACGCCGATCCGCACATAAGGTCATTTCCTTGTAGATCACTAATGAAACAAGTTTTCTCCCGGAAAGCAACCTCCAAATCTCCATCACAAAACCGACCTACTGAAAACAGATTATGACCGAGGCCTTCCACATAGTAAACCCTCGCTGATTTCGATGTTCCCATTGACATAGTCTCCGTAGCCCATGATAGAAGTGATCATTCCGAACTGACAGCGATTACAATGAACTTTGCAATAAAGTTTGATAACAGCTTTAAGATTGCTCGTCATGTGTCGGGAACATCCACTATCAACAATCCAGAGAATGATCAGATCACCTGCATTACACCGCAGCGGCCATCTAACAATAATGATGGAATAGAAGTAGATGTGGAACCGAAATGTTAGAGGGTTCCAGTAGCGTTATAGTAGATATATACACATCAATAGCTTTAGGTATCCACTTAAATCCTAGTGTGTTATATATCCATTTCTGCCATCTATAACTACTCTTTGCTTTAGTCTTAGTGAATGCACTAGGTGGTACTACATTCTTAGGAGGTGAAACTGGAGCTACAGGGACAACAATGCTTTTCTTAGAATCTAAAGAGGGCGGTCTACCAAGCACAGACTTAGAAAGATTAGTTGGCCTAGAGGTATTCCGGTTCTTAGGATTCTTTAAACGAGAGATGATAGCTTTAGCAACACATTTATCATGACAATCAGAATTCATACTTTTATGACAAATAACACAAGGTGCATCGGACTGAATATCAAAAGTACTTAACGGTTTAGCATTCGTTACATCACTATTTCTATTACATGTGCGGTGCACGCAATATCTATAGTAGAAGCAACATGAGTCTTATTCATAGTCCTAGGGTGTTCTTCTACTTTAGCATTCCTGATTGATCTTTTCTTAGGTCGCAACTTCCTATTCTTCGATGTAGTGCTCCTACTTACGTGAAGTGCGGACATTTGGAAAAGACGTAACTATTCCTGGTTCAGTAGAAGGAAGCACGTTAGCAACTTGTGATTTGGCAGTAGGGATTCTAGGTTCATGAGTACTAAGTGTTACTTGGGCTAATCTCTTAATGATGGTTGGCGGAAGTTGTTCATACTTTCCTAACATTTCTCTTAACTTGAAGATAGTGTGAATCGATCTTGATTTTAGACCTAACATTTCCAAAGACCAAATGCATAACTTCTTAGTGTGTGCAAGATAATGATCAAGTTCATTTGATGCTTCATCACGAGTCTTTTGAGTAAATCAAATATGACACCATATTCCTTTTTAACTTTTAAAAGTTCTTGTTCATATTTTGAGATTTGACACTTAAAAGACACGTTTTGATCATCCAGTTGCTCAATTTTAGGATCGAAGGTTTTGCACGCAACTGGATGATTTTGTGTTGAAAAGCAAGTTGTTGATCGTGAATATCTTTTTGACACCAATTAAGACGACGCATTGCATTTGAAAGTTCGTTTGACAATCGTTTGTTTTCAACTTTTAAGGACTCGATCTGAAGCACATTATCGTGTTCTCAACATTTATCACGTAATCAACAAGACGCAGCAGAGATATAATCAAATGCATATGACAAAGAATTCTCTAGCACAACATTATGGATATCACACGTATGATGACATCTTCCAAGAGTCGATCAACATCTTTTCTTAACAGTTTCTTTTACGCTTTTAGTGTTAGAAATAGATGTTTAAGTTTTCTCGAAAACGACCTTCATTAATCCAAGTTCCTTATGAAAGTCCCTTTCCCAAGACAATGCACAACTTTTCAAATTTTTAACATTTGGTAAAAGATTATTCTGAAAAATGTCTCTTTGTTCTCGCCAGAGGCTTATTGAAAGTGTTAAACTTTGATTTCGAATGATATTCTATCTCATGTAGTAAATTTTGAGGTCACCATGAAAATGGTCAAAATATCTAAGAATTTTGCGATTTTCAAGTTTTGAGTTTACTTCACTGATGGAAGGTAAAGGACCATAAGTTTGTGCATAATCTGGTTGGGGATTAACATTAGAAGACTCAGTTGTTTTTATGATTACCCTTGGTGTGTTAGAAGAATCCGTTGGTGTGACGAAAGTGACCGCTTTTGAATAGTTAAAAGGTTTGTTGTAAACAACTTTTACTAATTTTGATCGACTCGCCTTCTCGCATCTAATTCCTCTTGTCGATGTTATTCAACAACACTCATAACAGAATTATCAACTTTATATTCTGTGACTTTGGAAACTTCGTGATTTGGTTTGAATGCTTTGGTTGAAAGCTTAGGTTTGTAATCAGCAAGATTCGGTCCATATCCATTTGGATTGGGTTTTAAAGTAAACTTTTCAATGGCTGTGTGTAAGATATAACTTTTCACATACACATCAAACCATAACACAAAGTAGCATATAGATGGAATTCTAGAGAGAGAAAGTTAGAGGTTTAGGGAACTTAGTGAGAGAAAGTGAAAGATATTATTATGAGCTCCAACTCTCTACCTTGGAAGGTAGAGAGTATTTATAGTCTTACATAAAACGCCACACAACGGGCTGTGGATCAGGCATACAGTGGGTAAAGACCCGTCCGTCCTCCACGGTGTTACTTAACTAAATACTACTTAACTTAAAAGAACTACGACTACGAGCTTTCTAATGATTACATATACTTGAGGTGACCGACTCTTTAATACCCGGAATTTCTAATTCCTAACAATCTCCCCTAAGGGAGGTCACCTCAATCATGTACTAAAATTACATTGAATACAAACAGATATTACATTAAAAATTGATCTTGCATTCTTGATGTAGTGCTTTTCTTCGAAGCTCGTAGTCATTGATTCTTCACATTGCATGTTTGGTTACTTCAAGTGGAGGTCTTTACTTGATCCACGTGATAGTAAATTTGAGCTTGAAGCTTATCGAGATCATCAGCAATTAAAGATCTCTGTGACATCCATTGTGGTGTTGGTATTATGTGATGTTGTGACATTTGGACCGACATGCTCATTCGGATCATGATATCTTCTCATCAGTAGCGGAAGCTTTTGTTGAATCATGATATTGGCGCAGCGCGTAGCGAAGCTTGGAGTGAAAGTATCAGAGTCATTGATGCACTAATCATGATTTCTTTTGAGTTGAATGTGTTAAGTGAGCATGCGGCTATGGATTGACCGCTTCATTACGATCAGTACTGCAAACGTCGGGCGTAACTGCATACAACAGTTAGCAATAAATCGCACGAAAGTGTCTTTGATCACTTTCGGTGAATTGAGGTACACTACCACGGTTCCCGTTGATCCGGCGACAAAGCATAAGTACTCTCGTGATCAGTATAATTCCGAAGAATTTCCTTGACAGGGGTTTTACATTTGCGCTTATTTGTTCTCAAACCAGAACGTCTCAAAGAAGACAACACGGAGTGAGTGAACCAGCGAATTGAGTCCAATCGATTGATGAAAAGAGATTTGAAAAACCATCGGTATTGCTCAATAGAAATTGTTTTGTATCATACAGCGAAGGTTTTTAATGAAAATCAATTATCAATCATAAAACACCTTTTGATTTGAAATATCCGTACGACGGTGATGTGCTAAAGAAAAAGAGTTGTTAAGCACAAAGACCGGTTTTTCAAAGGTATCCGTCAATCCCTAACCTGAACCAGGATTGATTCAAGAAATTGAATCGCCCCATTGTTTCTGTTCAGTTGTCACATGGTTGATCCATATAATAGATCTCACATGCCACCTACCAGGAGCTTGTTTGATGTTGGCTCCAGAAGGCTTTCCATCTTCATTGTGAGTGTGTAGACACATCACTCAGATGTTCTGGCAATA
Organism: Chrysanthemum makinoi; assembly: GCA_910596185.1. Classification (NCBI taxonomy): domain Eukaryota; kingdom Viridiplantae; phylum Streptophyta; class Magnoliopsida; order Asterales; family Asteraceae; genus Chrysanthemum; species Chrysanthemum makinoi. The sequence goes on from OU343222.1 coordinate 278,487,125, forward strand.
CCACAAGGATAATGCGTAAGACTCAAGATATAATCTCTCTTTCCACATTGTGTGAAACAAAGAGTCTTCATTGAAAGTGTCCTAATGAGATTTATTGATGATCTCGTGGCTCTAGACTCAATTTGTGCATATTTGGATCCTATATCGGAGACTAGGGAGAGGGTCTCCTCCTTCAATATCAACAATCTCTAAGAGAAAATCGATAGATAATGTCGGTTCCCCGTGAGAATGAAACAAGTCCTTTTAAGAGGAACTTGAGTGGTTTGGAAAGTTGAAGTGCAGTGCGTCACTGGGTCCATGACGTCTTGTCTTCAATACCGATGTTACCATCAGTAGCATATGAATTGAACCCGGTTTCTGCCCCTAAGGTTGAATAAATGGAGGGCTATTTGTTTTCACCCTTTTCTCATTCAATTCTTTTTCATTCTTCAACCCCTTCAGTGCTTACCGAGACTTCATAGCAAGAACCTTGTTGGGTTTATTCCAGTACTAGCTCAGTCTTAGTCCGCACTCTTCCCATATCTCATTTTTCTCCTTTTATCATCATACCTAAGAACTCTACACTAACTAGTGGATAGTCCCTGGGTAGATTCCTCCGGTTCTGGCGGATCATGGGAACACATACCTAACCTTATCGTCCTTATATCACCATACATAATGTAAAGTTGGTTGGTCTTTTTAGTATTGTTCATCTGCCATAGGAACCAATTGAAAACCATTTGAAAATCAATCCAGATACTTATGATATTTTATCAAAGCATTTTGTACCTGAATTGTTTTTGATATTTTTAGAACAAGAGCTCCCCCTCAACATGTGCATCAAGTGTTTGAAATCATTTTGCACACGGAGGCAAGAGAAAGAATTAACTTCTTTGAATTCCATTTTCTAAAAGATATCAACATCACTTCCCTAATCAAATCAAGTAGATAAAGCATTTTGAGGAAGGATGAGGTTTTCAAAAGTTTGCTCCCCCTCAATATGTGCATAGATGTTTGAGAATGTTTTGCACATATTAGGAAAAGACTGCACATTGAGATAAATTGATCACGTTTCAAATATTTGTGGTTTAAGATAGATGCTCCCCCTCAACGTGTGCATGGAAAATTTAAAATCGTTTGTCACTTGCGGAGAGGCAAACATACTAATCACTTATGAAACCATCTATCGAATTATCAGTTAAAATCCAATTTAAATCACACATTCTCCCCCGATCACAATTATCAAATCATTTGAGATTTGTGATCTCTTATAGATTTAAATTGATTTTGAAAGCTTTTAAGGAGAATTGTGACTTGATTATGAAAGCGTTTTAACTGATAATGATCGGATTTAAAGACTTTAAACTCCATTGATAAAACATGCATGAATATCTTTTGAAAACAATTGAATGCCAAATAACTTTTTTTAATTTAATTGAAATCATTCTCCCCCTCAATCAATGACATAGGTTGTTGATTGAGAGATAGAGATTTTGACAAATAAGTCCTGATGATTATCAAAAATAGAGACCGAGTTATTTTTCAAAGCATTTAGTTTTCAGCAGATAAATGTTTATAGAAACAGAGCATGGAATTTGAAATCATGATAAAACATGGCTCTGTTCTTTCTTTTAAAACCGGGTTATTGCCTGAAAATGACAATAAACCATCGTTTTTTTTAAATAAGAATTCGAACAACATCTAAAGTCCCGTGTCATTCTTTGAATTACAGCACAAAGACCGTAGATATTATCGAACCGAGAAAAACATGACAAATTGACAACATTTTTTTTTCTTTTGAAGATTTTTTGAATTTTTCAGATTTTTATGGATTTTGAAGGTTTTATAATTTTCTATTTGATTTTTGAGGATTTTATAATTTTGTATTTTGATTTTCGAATAAATATTTACAAGAGATAGATGAAGATAGACCTTTACTCCTCGTCTTCCTCCGAAGACGCGTTTGAGAGTATCTGGTTGAAGGCTTTTCAAGCCAAGAAGTGGAAGAATAAACTCAAAACGTTCTCTTGGAAGAGCTTTGGTGAAGATGTCTGCTAACTGATATTCAGACCTCACAAAATATAGTTCCACCACACCTTTTTCCACTTGTTCCCTGATGAAATGATGTCGAATGTCGATATGCTTTGCTCTTGAGTGTTGAACGTTGTTGCATGAGAGAGCAATAGCACTTTTATTATCACAGTACAGAGGGATTTTGTTGAATACAAAGCCATAGTCAGATAATTGAGATCTCATCCATAAGATTTGAGCACAACAGGATGACATGGCTATGTATTCAGCCTCTGTAGAGGAAATAGAAGTACTCATTTGCTTCTTTGAAGACCAGCTCACAAGCTTATCACCCAAAAACTGAGCACCTCGGGTACTTCGACGTGTATCTTGACAACCTGCATGATCAGCATCTGCATAGGCGGTTAGTGACATACCGGTGTCCTTCGGGTACCATAGTCCCATATTGATGGTTCCTTGGAGATACCGAAAGACCCGTTTAACTGCTTCAAGGTGCTTTTTAGTAGGCTTAGCCTGGTATCTAGCACACATGCAAACAGCGAACAAGATGTCTGGTCTACTAGCTGTGAGGTACATCAGGGATCCAATCATACTACGATATTTCGTTTGGTCAATCATGATCCCTGAGTGGTCCTCATCTAGTTTGGTTCGATCAATCATGGGGGTGTCAACAGGGTCACTTGAATCAAATCCAAATTTCTTTAAGAAAATAATGAAAGGTTATTAATTTTAGTCCGAGGAGTGTCATTGAACCAGAAACTTTACCACCGTTGATAAAAGAAACAACCGGGATAGGATAACATGCAAGTACACAGATATTTTGAAACAGTTAAGTATTTATTTTCTCCCCCTCAACACTTGATCGGAAAAAATACAGAATTTTGAAAGATTATAGTGTTGATGGAAGAAATGTACTTGCCATGTTGAAAGAAAAATAGATAGAAGAATATTTTTGTTGTTTTATCAGGTTTTATATTTTTGTATTTTTGTTTTTGAAAAAATATTTACAAAAGAGATTTTGGTCTTTGACAGGTTTTTAAGACTGTTTTAGGAGGTCATCCAATTCCTCTTGAGTCAAACACCTCATACCAATCCGGTGGACCAACTCATTAAACCTAGCATGAGCTAAGGCTTTGGTGAGAAGATCTGCCAATTGGTATTCTTTACCCACGAAGTATAATTCAACTGTACCCTGTTCCACGTGGTCCTTGATGAAATGATATCGAAGATCGATGTGCTTTGATTTCGAGTGTTGAACTGAGTTGCACGAGATCGCAATAGCACTCCGATTGTCGCAGTACATCGGGATTCTGTCAAATACGTAACCATAGTCTTTGAGTTGTGCTCTCATCCAAATGACTTGAGCACAACACGCCGACATGGCTACATATTCTACTTCAGTTGAGGACAGCGACGTACAGTCCTGCTTCTTCGATTGCCATGACACCAGTTTATCACCAAGAAATTGTAAAGCTCCTGAAGTACTTTTCCGTGAATCTAAGCATCCTGCGTGGTCAGCGTCTGAAAAAGCGATTAGTTCAAAACCAGAATCCTTCGGATACCAGATCCCCAAATTAATGGTTCCCTTGATGTATCGGAGGATTCTTTTAGCCTCAGAGAGGTGGGTTTCAGTTGGTCGCGACTGATAACGGGAGCAAAGATATACAGCAAAGACAATATCAGGTCTGCTAGCTGTTAGATACATGAGAGACCCAATAATACTACGGTATTTTGTAGGGTCCACCAATTTCCCATGTAAATCAGCGTCTAGCTTCTTGGTATGAGCCATTGGTGTGGCATAAGTGTCACAGGTATTCATTCCAAATTTGTTTAAAAATTCAAGGGCATATTTGGACTGACTCAATAAAATACCACTGGGTGTTTGATGAACTTGTAATCCTAGAAAGAACGTAAGTTCACCCATCATGGAAATTTCAAAATTTTTCTTCATTAGTTTTGCAAAAGCGATTGAGTATTTTTTATGTGCAGACCCAAAAATGATGTCATCCACGTAAATTTGAACAATTAAGATATGTGCCCCGTGATATTGTATGAAAAGAGTAGGGTCAACCGAACCTTTGGTGAAATTATTGGCAATTAGGAAAGATGATAGCTTATCGTACCATGCCCGAGGAGCTTGTTTGAGACCATACAGAGCTTTGTTCAGTTTGTAGACATGGTTCGGGAACGCGGGATCAACGAATCCTTCGGTTGGTGACATAAACCGTTTTTTTTAGTTGTCCATTTAGAAACGCAGTTTTGACATCCATCTGAAAGACCGTCATATTCATATGAGCCGCGAACGCGAGAAATATCGAACAGACCTCAAGACGAGCAATCGGAGCAAAAGATTCTTCAAAGTCAATACCCTCTTCCTGACGATAACCCTTAGCCACCAGACGTGACTTATTTCTGATAACGTTTCCTTCAGAATCCAATTTGTTTTTCCAAATCCATTTGAGACCAATGACGTAGACCCCTGTTGGTCTTTCAACCAGTTCCCATACTTCAAGACGTTTGAATTGGTTGAGTTCTTCTTGCATGGATTCAATCCAGTTGTCTTTTGTCATTGCGTCTTTGATGTTTTTAGGTTCAGATTGGCAGACAGTGAGTGCATAAATGCAATGTCCACCATCTGAGTGATGACGTTGTCTCGTAACGACTGATTGATTCGGGTTGCCAATAATATTTTCTGGAGGATGGTCTTTTGTCCATCTATGTGTGGAGGGTTGATGTTGGTATACATTGTGCAGATTTTGAGAATTCAAATGGCTTGTTGATGATTCTGCTACATCAGGTGCAGTAGTTTCATTAGCAAACGGGTTAAAAAACGCATTTGGATCAAAATCTGCAGGTGGGGGTACATCATTCAGAACATCATCAGCCGGTTCATCATTGTTGGAAGCGGTTTGTTCAACTGTTGTGTTGGAGTCAACTAGTGGTGCTTCTTCAACCGTAGTTGTTGTAGCAGGTGTATCAGGTATAAGAGTATTATCAGGTTGAGCAGCGGAAACAACGGATACACCTTGAGCACGTTCATCAATATCGTCACTGAAAAGCGGAGCAAATAACCTTTCCATTTGTTGACGAGTAAGCGAGGGCTTGTTTGGTGATGATGGGGTTTGGGGTAAGTTTAAGCGGTTGTGACCGGGTTCCAAGCTGTTATACTCAGAAGCCATTTCCGTAAGTTCATCAAAATGAGCATGAATCGTTTCCATAACCTCCTTCGTTCGACGATTCCAGATTCGGAAACCTTTAGAATTATCACAATATCCAATAAAGACTCCAATGTCAGCTTTGGCTTTGAGCTTTCCAAAGTCATCACGATCATTATTCGGATAGGAAAGAGATCCAAATACATGAAAGTGTTTGAGATTCGGTTTTCTGTTGTGGACAAGCTCAAAAGGCGTTTTGTTGTGGTTTTTTGTAATCATAGAACGGTTTTGAGTATAGCATGCAGTATGATACAAACTTTGCCCATAAGTAATCTGGAAGTTTAGCATTGATTAACATTGTTCTTGCGGCTTCCACTACGCGTTCGGTTTCGATCTTTCAACAACTCCGTTTTGTTCGGTGTGCGTGCAATAGATGTTGATCTTTGAATTCCCACTTTCTCATAAAATTCACGAAGAGTTTGGTTAACAAATTCAGTGCCTCTGTCTGCTCTGATTTGTCGAACGGTGTTTCGTAGCTGAACTTGTATTTTCGTGAGAAAGGTGATGATCATCTGTGGAGCTTGATCTTTGCTTCGAAGAAAGTAGACCCAAGTCCAGCGTGAATAGTCATCAACAATTACTAAGATGTAGCGTTTGCCATTGATCGTTTGCACGCGCATCGGGCCACACAAATCCATGTGAAGAAGATGAAGCACATGCTGAGAGCTGTGTTCCACCTTTGAAGGAAAATGAGCACGAGTGCTTTTCCCTTCTTCACAAGCTGAGCAAAGGTGATCTTTAGAATACCGAAATCGAGGGAGTCCTTCAACTAGTTTGTGTCGCGCAAGGTTGGTGATGGTTTGAAAGTTTAGATGTGAGAGACGACGGTGCCATAGCCATGATTTTGTTGATGTTGCCTTTGAAAGTAAGCAAATGGGAGATGAAGCAACCATGTCTTGCATAGAGATAGTGTAAAGACTGGAATTACGCGAGCCAGACATAAGGTCGTTTCCTTGTAGATCACGAATGAAACAAGATTTTTCCCTGAAAGCAACCTCCAAATCTCCATCACAGAACTGACCTACTGAAAACAGATTGTGACCGAGGCCTTCCACATAATAAACCCGCTTATTTCGATGTTCCCATTGATGTAGTATCCGTAGCCCATAATAGCTGCGAAGTGATCATTCCCGAATCGACAGGTGCCAATGAACTTTGAAAAAAAGTTTGATAACAGTTTAAGGTTGCCTGTCATGTGTCGGGAACATCCGCTATCAACAATCCAAAGAATGATCTGTATCACCTGCATTACACAGACGACACAGATGGAATAGAAGTAGATGTGGAACCCGAAATGTTAGAGGGTTCCGAAGCAGTTGTAGTAGATATACACACATCAATAGCTTTAGGTATCCATTTAAATCCTAGTGTGTTATATATCCATTTCTGCCATCTCCAACTAGTATTTGCTTTAGTCTTAGTGAATGCACTAGGTGGTACTACATTCCTAGGAGGTGAAACTGGAGCTACAGGGACAACAATGCGTTTCTTAGAATCTAAAGAGGGCGGTCTACCAAGCACAGACTTAGAAAGATTAGTGGGCCTAGAGGTATTCCGATTCTTAGGATTCCTTAAATGAGAGATGATAGCTTTAGCAACACATTTATCATGACAATCAGAATTCATACTTTTACGACAAATAACACAAGGTGCATCAGACTGAATATCAAAGGTGCTTAAAGGTTTAGCATTCATTACATCACTATTTTTATTACATTTGCATTAATATCTATAGTGGAAACAACATGAGTCTTATTCATAGTCCTAGGGTGTTCTTCTACTTTAGCATTCTTTATTGATCTTTTCTTAGGTCGCAACTTCCTATTCTTCGATGTAGTGCTCCTAGGCTGTGAAGTGCGGACGTTTGGAAAAGATGCAACTATTCCTGTTTCAGTAGAAGGAAGCACGTTAGCAACTTGTGATTTGGCAGTAGTGATTCTAGGTTCACGATTACTAAGTGTTACTGGGGCTATTCTCTTAATCACGGTAGGCGGAAGTTGTTCATACTTTCCTAACATTTCTCTTAACTTGAAGATAGTGTGAATCAGATCTTGATTTTCAGACCGAACATTCCCAGCAAAATGCATAACTTCTTTAGTGTGTGCAAGATAATGATCAAGTTCATTTGATGCTTCATCACGAGTCTTTTTGAGTAAATCAAATATGACACCATATTCCTTTTTAACTTTTACAAGTTCTTGTTCATATTTTGAGATTTGACACTTAAAAGACACGTTTTGATCATCCAGTTGCTCAATTTTAGGATCGAAGTTTTGTCACGCATAGGGGCGATTTTGTGTTGAAAAGCAAGTTGTTGATCGTGAATATCTTTTTGACACCAATTAAGATGGCGTATTGCATTTGAAAGTTCGTTTGACAATCGTTTATTTTCAACTTTTAAGGACTCGATCTGAAGCACATTATCGGTGTTCTCAACATTTACCACGAATCAACGATATCGCAGAGATATAATCAATTGCATATGACAAAGAATTCAATAGCACAACATTATGGACATCAGCACAGATGACATCTTCCAAGAGTCGATCAACATCTTTTCTCAACAGTTTCTTTTTACGTTTAGTGTTAGAAATAGATGTTTCTTTTTCAAAACGACCTTCATCATTCTAAGTTCCTTATGAAAGTCCCTTTCCCAAGACAATGCACAACTTTTCAAATTTTTAACATTTGGTAAAGATTTTTCTGAAAAATGTCTCTTTGTTCTCGCGCTAGAGGCGATTGAAAATGTTGAACTTTGATTTCAGAATGATATTCTATCTCATGTTGTAAAGTTTTGAGGTCATCCATGAAAAGGTCAAAATATCTAAGAATTTTGCGATTTTTAGGTTTTGAGTTTACTTCACTGATGGAAGGTAAAGGACCATAAGTTTGTGCATAATCGGGTTTGGGATTAACATTAGAAGACTCAGGCGTTTTTATGATAATCCTTGGTGTGTTAGAAGAATCCGTTGGTGTGACGAAAGTGACCGCTTTTGAATAGTTAAAAGGTTTGTTGTAAACAACATTTTCTAATTTTGATCGACTCTCGTCTTATGCATCTAATTCCTCTTGACGATGATATTCAACAACACTCATAACAGAATTATCAATTTTATATTCTGCCTTTGAAACTTCAAGATTTGGTTTGAATGCTTTGGTTGAAAGCTTAGGTTTGTAATCGGCAAGATTTGGTCCATAGCCATTTGGATTTGGTTTTAAAGTAAACTTTTCAATAGTTGTGACCGACTCACCATGTTTCTAAACAACAGTTTTAAACTCTTTAAGTTTGTTTTGCAAGCCGGTTATTTCTTCAAGATGATCATCTATTCGTTTCGTTGAATGCTTTTTGTATGCAGAGAACTATTTTTGACAAGTTAACAACTTAGCCTTAGCTTTTTGATTTTCCAAGGTGAGAGCGTTAATTTGCTTTTTATGTTCATGTTTCAGTTGTTCTATTTCAGACAACAAAGCATTCTTCTTCTAGCGGCTAGATCACGTATATGTCTCTCTAAATATTTTTCATTTTGATGAGATTTAGCAAAGGCTGCTTCCAAACCTTTTTCACGTGTTTCTTGAGTTTTGAAAAAGTTGAGTTGCTTTTGTAAACATTCAAAATCCTTGGTTCACAGTGCATTTTTACTTTTCAAATCCTGATTAATTGCATGACATTCTTCCACTATGGTTTGTTGGTCTTGTATTAAGCGAGCAAAATCTGGATGAGGCAAAAGTTCGGCGTGTTCAACATGAGTCACAACATGATCATTACTTAGATCCTCAAGTATAACCACGGAGTCAATTTGAGTATCAAGGGACACCATAATGTCATCTTGATCGTCAAATGTGACTACGGGGTCTATTTGAAAATCGTCATAATGAGATGTGGACGACTCATTTTGAACATTCGAGCCTTGCGGATTCAGATGTTGGCGGAGATATGAGATCAGAGATAAATATGGTTTGTTGGTTACGAGACAAGCCATCAGGTGTCATCACTGGGCACTGTGTCACTCATGTGTAACTCATGCATATTAGCCATCAACATAACTGCATTGGCTGCAAATCCTCCATATCATCATCACGAATGTGCATTTGCCATAAAGCTCTGTTCTTTGTTGTGAGAGTTCCACCAGCTTCATCCTTAAGAGCCAAAAGAAGAGCCTCTTTGTGATAAGCACTGCCCCTTGTCCTCGGCTTTGGGCATGCATTAGCCAGTTGTCCTTTCTCATTGCAGTTGTAGCATCGAAGACCATTCAACCCATTTTGAGCATTCCCTTGTTCCACCACTTGAGCTCTATTGTTATTCCTACCCACGGCATTAAACCCTTGACCACCGCCCATCGGCGACCATAACCACGCGATTCTGAACTTCAACTCGTCCATTGTTCTAGCAGCTTGATTCCTTGTATTATATGAGGAACGAATACAGTTGTTGGATTTGTTGGTATAACGGCTAAAGTCATTAGCAATCATAGCAAATCCTTGTTGCAATGCTTCGAATGGATCGAATTCCTCATTAGCTTCATTGACAAGTGCTTGAGCATTGTTGTTGTTGTATGGAACCAATTGAGTTTGTTGAGATTGAGGTTGTGAAGGATCATATGGTGTGATTGTAGCAGTTGGTTGAGTTGCTAGTTGAGGAGAATAACTGTTTTGAGCATACAAGGCAAGTTGTTGAGTTTCCGGTTGTGAAGGTGAAGACATTTGAGCACGGAGAATCCTTTCTCTATCAACTTCCTTTTCATGAGGCTTCAAGTAATCATACAACAATCCGTATGTAGAATGATGCATGTTCTTCGCTTGACGGAGAAAAATGACATACTTCTCCCATTCGGGACCAAGACTACTCAGGGAACTTAATATTACGGCAATTCTTGGCATGATGATGTTGTGTTTATCCAAATCATTTATGATGTCGGAGAATCGATGATGATAAGACTCAAGTGTCTCTCCAGGTTCAATCATGAAGTGTTCATAAGCCAAGTAAATTTTGGATTCCATATCCTCCTGATTGAGTGCAGATCCTACCATAAGAAGATGAATATGTTCCCACATTTCCTTTGCAGTCTTTTGAGCATCAACACTTCGAATAATTGTGTTAGGTAATCCTAAAAGGATATATTGCATTGCAAGCTCATCAGCTTCATAGTGTAGAAGTTCCTCTGCATTTAGGTCTACCTTGATAGCAATGTTGGATTGTTCATCTCTTGGTGGATTAGCATTTGGATCGGCGGGTACAATGGACAGGTAGGCATCTGAAATGGACCTTCCAAGATAACCTTCTTTAAGAACTTTTCATGTGGCTTCTTCAGATCACAAAACCTAAAGAACCTAATCACCCCATTGATCGTAGTTTCCTGGAGTGAGCATTGGAGGTCTATCAAGTGATCCAGCCTCATGAATTGATTGTTGGTTGCTTAAAGCTTCACACATCTTTGCAAACCAAGTGGGTTCCTTCATAGTGTTCCTTGATGGATGTTGATTGAAATCGTTTGTGTAGGGTTGAACTTGAAGACTTGGTGGTGTTTGAACCATTTGTGGTGGATGAATTGCTCCAAGTTGTGGAGTATGTTGTTGTTGATAAATTGCTTGCTGTTGATTGCATTGTTGATGTTGTGGACTTAGTTGTTGACGTTGAGAATAAGTGTAAGGGAAATAGTTAGAGTATGGTGGTTGTGACATGTTGAAAACTTGTGTTGGTAAAAATGGATCTTTGTAGTCGAATGAACCTTTGTTGATGAAGTGTCCTTAGGCGTAGAAATCACAAGAAACCAAGTAGAACTTATGCGTAAAAACACCAAAGTTACGCGTAACAATCAAGAGTTACGCGTAGATTTAGCTTACGCGTAAGTAAGGTAAAGGCACTAAAGTTATGCGTAGACACAAAGTTAGGCGTAGAAACTTATGCGTAGGATTACCTTATGCGTAAGACAAGGCTTAGGCGTAAGATTAATCTTATGCGTAGGGTTTCTACGCGTAAGCTTTATGCTTATGCGTAAGTTTAGGGTTTTTGCCCAAATGATCTTTTACACTATCACAAAGCAAAAGATATCCAAAGTCGACGTATTTTCAGGCTTATCCAAGCAAGAAAACACAGTGTAAACCACGAAACTGAAGATCAAACCACGGATAACGTTACGCGTAAAAATAGGGTTTTAGTTACACGTAGCTTACTCGTAAAAGTGATTTTGCCCAAAGTTGTTTCTAAACCAGATTTTTGTTATGGAATAGCTTTAATATCACAAAAATAACACAAAAGTGTGAAACTTGATGAGTCAAAACGGCTAAACAGGTTACGCGTAGAACGACACCCACGAACAAAAACAAGCTTAAAAACGTAAATCCACGCATAAAGTTTGAAACTTTTTGCCAAAAACAGTTATTTTAACACCTTAAAACATTGAAAGTACAAGAATCTTGGATTACAAAGTGTAAAAAACGTGTTTTTAAGCAAAC
>OU343222.1:278506332-278561831 GCA_910596185.1 Chrysanthemum makinoi
TATTGCTGAGAGACTTGTACTCCAATTTTGCAAAACTTACACCAAGTGATTTATTAAATAATCAGAATTCACTTGATAGTAAATCTGAGAACACCGAAATATCCTATTATCTTTAGTTACAACTTTAAACAGGGGAAGCACATCAAAACACTATATTCTACAGCCCACTTATTAACTGATTATCCAATTGTTTTCAGTATCACATAAAATGTCCTTTTTAGTGTTGAATCAATAAATAAGCAGAATTCACTTCACATCCGAAACATTTTAATTGTTACAGCTTTACATGGCGGAAGCATGTCCAAACATTATTCTCACAGCCATTACGGTTTATATCTGATTATGTTAATACAATGTCAGGTAGTCATTAAAAACACACATCCAAACACCAGTTAACTAACGTTCAGACTCCAATGAACATCGAGTTTTAATCATATAATTCATTTTACAGGAAGCTGTACAACCAAAAGGATTAAGGGATGATACAACCTGTATGGTTGTTGATATCCTACCTGCAGAGAAGATAAATCCTCAACCGGCACCGCAACCAAAGAAAATGACTAAAGGAGTACTTAAAGTTAAAGCTATGTTTAGGAAAAAAAGTGTAGAGTCAACATCTCAAATTGGTGGAGAATCTGTTGAACCAGACTTTGTCGAGGAGATGGTAGAGGAAGGATCTGCTATGCTTTCGGAAAGGTAATTCAAACATTGGGTTCGTGTGTGGACCCAAACTTAGGTTTCTGCTAGAGGCGACAATTTGGGTTGTGATTTATTTCAAGCATTTCAAATAAAAAAAGTTGACCAAAACGGGTAATGGGCTGAAGCCCCCCAAAGTCTATTAAAATGCGTACAACAAATGGTGTTATTCAAAATTTTCGATTATTACAATGGATAATAATTAACACATTAATAGGGGTTTCTTTTGCATAAAGCTACACACTTTCTCATTTGTCCCATTTTTGTTATTGGTTTTATGTACATTGGAGTCATGTTATAACCAGAAAACCGGCTGTTAAAGATGTGTATTTTTATATAAAGATCTTAATTCTACGTATAAAAATATTTGAGTTATAAAATTATGTTAAAAAAGGCACAAAGACTAAAAGGATACAAATGAAATAGTACTCACTTTATTTGATGGCTAAAAAATTGTTTAACCCCAACTAGACCGAATTCAGCCATTTCAACCCATACATATGACCCGTTCTGACCCGAACTCATTTGGCCTGTTACCTAACCCGCCTGCAACAATGTGTTGTAGGTTTGACACCTAACATTTCCTATCTGGTATTCTGGTTGCAGGTTAGATACAAAATACCCGCTTTGTAACATGTTCAAGCTGTTCACATGTGCTGTGTGTCAAGTTGAAATGAAGCCCGGGGAGGGTGTTTCAATACACGCAGGATCATCATCTAATAGAAGGAACTCAAAACCATGGGATGGTCCTTTCCTTTGCATTAGCTGCCAAGAGAAGAGAGAAGCCATGGAAGGAAAAAATCATTCACGAAGTACGAATTTTCTTTGATATCATTTTGATTTATATGAAATGGGCCAATTGGGTTTTGTCATATCATTAATTGGCCTAGTGGGTTGAGTTCGCCTACAAACACTTTTTATCCATCTTTTTTGATATGTTTTATAAATGACTATTTTACCTTTTTTAGTGGAAGTGACTTGTACACCATATATTTATCCCTACGCCAACTTTTTTCTTTTAATGAAGTTCACCCATTTGACCCGTACAAAAGAATTACCCGTTTTGGCCATCACCCAACCCTCAAACCCACACATATTGCCACCCCTGCAATTCATGACTCATATTCTTTTTGTAACATCCACAGATGGGCGATTCAGCAGTGGAAGTGAATAGTAAAAGCTAGTGAAATCTGAGTAATAAACTGCAGTAACTTTTGCAATTGCTTCGGAGCCAAGTATATATGGAAAGTTCAGAAGATTTCTTTCAAGATAAGTTCCTCATTTCTACAGCCTATGAAGATCTTTGACTTTAATCGTAATCCTCATCATAATATCAGATTAGGATCATATTGTTTAGGTAAAAATCTTTCACTAACTTCATATCGATATAACAAAGCCCCTGTTATTAGAACATCGCTCAACTGATTCACATTCATAGATTATTCATTTGTATACTAATTTTGCCATTTTAGTAAACCTAACGGCCATAGTGGAAACAGTCTTCGTGATATTGTTATATAGTAAGCTCGGGTTTTGAGCTCGTGTATCATCCTTAGGAGTTAATTTATTGAAACTAGGAACAACATTTGTGATTATTATGTGATCAGGCTCACATGTGTAACATTATTTAATTCTTATTCAGTTACTTGTACTTGTACAACAATGAAAACATATCGTCAATATTTAGTATCTTAAACCTGTTGATGCTACATCTTATGTAATGTAACCCTTAAACTCATCCTTTATTTATTTATTTATTTATTTATTATTATTTTATTTTTGTTATTGTTCTAAGTTTTTCCAAAAGCATATATTTATGTATTATTTTCATGGTTTCATAATAATGGTGGCTTAAACTTATTAAATTATATAAAAGTTCAATAGGTGATATAAACACTTAACGTATTAAACTACGAGTTGTAATATAATGATTTGCATTATTAATTGAACAAAAAAATCGACAAAAAACCAAACCTGAGAAATAAAAGTATCCTTTTTTTTAAAAGAAGAAAAACAAAATGAACATTGAAAACTTCTACACTATCCAAGACACTTTAAAACATCGTGTCGAGAAATTTTGAGTTCCTCCCCAAATTTATTAGAGTTTTTTCGTAGTATGAATCATATGAAAAACGATTATTAAGTCTTAATCGTCCATTATAGAGTTGGTGACATATATATTAAGAAATTTATATACTACACATTCAAGGAGACAGTTTACACAAAAGTATTAACTAGGGCTGAGCATTGCAGACCCAAAAACCGACTGGACAGAAAAACCGACCGAACCGAAGAACTAACAGTCCGGTCTCGGTCCCAACTTTTTCTTTATTTCGGTCTCGGTTCGATCCGGTCTGGTCTTACTTACAAACCGACCAATAATGCATTAATGCCTTCCTGGACCGGAGCGTCCGAAAGACCGGATCGGACCGGACCGAACACATTCGATCCGGTCCTCGGTATGTGGTTTTGGTCTAATTCGATCTCGGTCTGATCCAAGTTTTGTCGTTCCCATCTTAGACCTATACTCAACCCTAGCATTAACATATATTTGATGAAGGGTCGTGTGGTTTTTGTTTTCAGTTTGACCAAATTTATTTGCCTACTTTTGTTGTTAGCTTACATTTCTAATTCAACCACTTAAGTAAAAAACTAGTCTTTTGATGTGCTATTAAGTTTTTAGCTTTTTTTACAGTAAATATTTGATATGACAAGTGGTAAACACATTAATTATATTTAACTTATATCTAACCCTTTTTAAATAATTTCGTGTGTGTAATATATATATATATACACCAGTATAATTCACAACTCAAATCAATCACAATCACATTACATCTTACAAACATCGTAATACTTTGCAAATTCACCAAGTTTAAAAATGTTGCGGAGTTAATTTCGGGTAAAAAGCGTGTTTCAAAATACTTGCAAAATATATCAGTTCTGACTAAATATTTTTAGTCTGAAAAATGTTGCACACATCTTTGTTTTGCACTTAATAGGTAATATATATATTCTCTACAACAAAATAAATTTCTTATACTTTAACTATTATGTCAATTTAAATTATGCATTTTAAAAGAAGAGTATTGTGATTTTATAGACACGAAAAACGAAAAAACTTTGATTTCTTATAAAAAATGACCTACAAAATAAATTATGCTTTAAACGAAAAAGATAATTTAGCAAATACTTTGTAAACGAAAAACACAATTTACTGAAAATGCACAATTTATTTGTTAACACAAAGTATTTGACACGAACTTTGATTTCGTTTCTTAAAAAGTGTCAAATACTTTGACTTACAAGTAGTTGTTATACATACAAAGTTTTTATAAACACAAACACAAAGTTACAAAATATTTATTTCAATAACCCAGAAAGTATTTTATTTACAAACAAAGCACTTTGTAACTTTGTGACATAAAACTTTGTTTAACTTTGTGTTACAAAAAATTTCTTTGTAAATACATTGTGACTTTTTGACACAAAAACTGTGTTTATTTGACACAAACTTTTAAAACTTTGTTACAAAGAAAGAGTAGCTAACACAAAGTATTTCAAAAACTTCGTATCAAATGCTTTGTCACAAAGTTTGTATCAAAGTTTAAAATGTATTTGACACAAAGTTTTTACAAAGTACAGTAAAACTGAACTATAACCACCATAACCCATCATAAAACCGAACCACCATAAACCAAGTCTCATCAAAAACCACTAACCATCGTAAAACTGAACCAAAACCATCATAAAACCACTAACCACCGTAAAACTGAACCATAACCACCATAACCCATAATAGATCTATAAGATGCAACACTTCTTTTATATATACAAACTTAAAGAAAGAAGTATAACAAATTTGTTTGACTCTATCTTTTGTTCGATTAACACAATACAAAAAGCAATACCGACCCGAGATATTTGACAGATCTTGTAGCCGAAACCAATAAGAAACTTAGATCTACCAAAAACGAGACCAAGTTCTAAGAAAACCACTTCGTTGTTGAAAGTTATGATTTTCACGAGTATTATCTTGTTCCTGAAAGTTATGATCTAATTTAATGTAATTTGATTGGAAAAGTTAATGAAATTTATTTAGTTTATGTTTATACATTTCTTTGGTTTTTTATATATATTATAATTAGTAAAAAGAAGAAAAAGAATATTTAATATAAGTAACGATGGGGATAATGATCGGTGGTGTGTGAATGATTTAGATAGGGTAATAGGATAATGATTGGTGGTGTTTGAATGTTTGTGAATGATTGAGATAGGGTCATTGAGATTGGTGATGTGTAAACCCACCATGCATTGATGAAAAATACTAAAACAAAACTCAATGTTGCCATCTCATTATTGAGTTTTACTATTTTACGCGTTCAAGCAATGTTTTGTCTTTGTTTCATAAGTGATTTTGGAAAAAATAAAAACCTCAAATGATAAGCCATGACCTTTGAAAAACAAAGATACATTAGAACAATGGTGAAGTCTGTTGTAAAACAACTGTCTAATAGCCAGTGGCGGAGCTTGACCATCATGGTTGGAGGGGCCAAAAAATTTCGAGAATAAAATGTAACATTCTAATTAAAAGACTATACTTGACGAGAAATAAAACAAGTAAATTATCAATAGTGATTAAACAAAGTCCCAATTGACAACTATTTTCTTGAACTCTTGAAAGCTTTATACATTATATCTAGTCAAAGCTTTATACATTCATGTAATCATGTCTAGTCAAATTATTAAAAACTGCCACATTGCATGTTTATGTTTATTTTAAACTTTGACTTTTTCTCATTAGCCAAGTATTGCTACCAAATACTAGTATTTAGGAGCCACGATGTAAAATATTTTTATAAATCATTGAATGCATATAATTCGCTAACTGTGAGCAAAAACTTAGGGGGGGCCAGCACCCCTTCTAGCCCCTTATATCCTCCGCCCCTGCTAATAGCAACCAATTGCAACACACATAACTGATGTATAAAAGAAGAAAGTAGAGAGAATCATATTATATGTATTTCACTAAGATTATTCTATTACAAGTATATACAAGCCCGTATATATAAGCCTCTAATCAATTGTGTATTATTTTTTTTTTTCTACCTCTGTCACTCTATCTTTGTTAATGCCTTATATTAATAACTGATGAATAAAAAACAAACTATCAATTGGTATTTTTTATTATCTTCGTATCTTGAAACTTAGGTAAGTTTTTTTAAAAAACATTATCATTATTGAGTCATAATGTTTAAACCGTTACGGAATGTGAATAGCCACATAATAAATATAATATTTATAACACTCCCTCTTGGTTATCCATCATTCAAATAATATGTCTCGTTAAAACCTTGCTAGGTAAAACACAGTGGGACAAAACCCAGTAAAAGAAAAAAAATAGTACATGTCTCTTTAAGTACATGTCTCTTTAAGTACGTTAAAGTATGTTACCTCATTAAAAAGTAAAAACCTTACTAGAAAACCCACTGGGATAAAATCATAGCTAATGGAAAAAGAGTGCAACGCGTAGTATTCCCCTCTCATGATCACACCACTACTTGAGTCATTTGAGTACATTTCTCACTTGGCTTAGGTTGTGACTATCCTTTACTCATTTCAATGATATACTGTGAAACATGAGCTATAATAAGTAAATAGATAATGGTGAATCATCCACTAATAAATATTTCATAACATTCCCTCTTGGATATTTACAGGTTACTATGCGTCATCATTATGGTCCTCAGGGCCGATCTTGTACGTAAGGCCTCATTAAAACCTTATCAAGAAAAACCAATGGGATAAAAACTTGATAAAGGAAAAAAAAGGCGCAACGCGTATAATACTTCATCTCACTTTAGTGTATGTATTCTTCAAGTCTTAAATGCCGATCTCACATACCAAGATGCTCAAAGTTTTGTCGGCAAAAGTTT
The DNA here is from genome assembly GCA_910596185.1 of Chrysanthemum makinoi. Classification (NCBI taxonomy): domain Eukaryota; kingdom Viridiplantae; phylum Streptophyta; class Magnoliopsida; order Asterales; family Asteraceae; genus Chrysanthemum; species Chrysanthemum makinoi. The sequence continues at coordinate 278,512,965 of OU343222.1, forward strand.
TGTGAATAAGTTCCCCACAAGTTGATTTTGTAAATAAATCCAACAAGCATAATAGAAAAAATGTTTTCTGCCAATCCAATATCAATGTGATTGTCATGAATAATACATTGTTATACATTTTAAAGAATGGAGTCTCATGATACATATTATTGCAAAATATGCATTTATGCTTCACTTGCACTTATGCATGATACTAAAAGATCAATAAGCTATTCGATTGACATGTGCAAAAGCATTTCGAATAATATGCCTCCAAAATAAGGATTCGTTAATTTGATCAAATAATGTTCATGAGAACTTTGTTATTTGATTCGAGAAGTTGAAGTTGTGAGACATGCTTGATACATTATTAATCCTTCTTGGAATTTCAACGACTGTAACGAAAACGATATATGTCAAATGGTTGAAACTTAAAGTGAGGTACATTCCGAATCCGAACATTTTTGCTATGACATATTCTTTCTATAATTTTATAAATTAGAAAATGATTTCAAACATATATGTAATATGAGTTTAAAAACATCACCGAAAAATAAGTCTTCAAAATCTTTTAAGAATAACATTGAAAAATAAATATTTTAAGAAGATAAAATGTCTAGACTTGAAAGTGGTATAAAAATTGATCTAGAATGCAAGACGTGTCAAGATGGCAAAATTAAAATTGACAAGCTTAAATAAAAAGCTAACACGTTAGCTAAATTTGAAAAGAGTTCTTGTTCTTTTGAAAATGTATTAAATAGAACAGGTATAGGTTTTAATTCATGTGAGGCATCAACAAGTAAAACATAACAGATTAACTTTGTGAAATCTCTGGAAAAATTGCCTACTGCAGACATTTCTAAAAGGAGATAAACGGTCCCATACTTGTTGAGGACCATTCGATGTTTAGGGGTCCGTTTGACCAAAAATCAATAAAAGTCAAAATTTGGTTCCCTTTTATATTCTACTTTGGATTACACACTTCATCTAGTTTTTTTACCTTGTTAAGACAAATATATTTTTTAAAGTATCACCAAATTAATTCCTTTTCAACTTGGAATTAATGTCAATGAGATTTGTCTCGGTGGAAACTTTTATTCCATGACGACATCCTCATCTCATGCATTTTAATGAAAAGGATGTTCATCACTAACCATTTCGAACCCACGAGATATTGGGTACCAAGTCTTTTTGTGAGTAATTTCCTTAGATGCACTTGGAAAGCAATTTGAAGATATGAATAATCATCCATGCTCTCACTATACGGTGTATAACTCTATATTGCTCAAAAATTTACATCATCCACAACCATTCTCACGGTAATGTATTCTTAGGATGTATCATTGGCCAAGGTGTGCTTTCTCTAAATCATGATAGCTCTATCTGTGACTTACTTGCTAGTAAACTAGGACATGCTATTTGATTAACTAAAACTCTATGTGCATCAAACCTATATGTGGAAAATGAAACTTAGGAAATTGAACTCTCTGCCTAAATGTTTATTCCTCATAGCAACTATGTGAATCTTTAGATATAATTGCCTATTTGCCTTACCCGTGTCCTTGGATACAAAACTTACAAAGAAGATGAAGGTGAGTCCATGGACATTAAATAGTGTTTGGTGCCATGTTGTACCTAAAATGGCAAGTTGACTCAATATCATATCTAGTGTTCGCTTCTAAGCACACTTCTGAGAGGACTTTCTCTAAAGTGGTTAATTGTATTTTTCAATACAATTAAAGACACTATGTGACAAGTCATAATTTCAGGTCATTTTACAAACTTTGAAAATTTCACTATTCATCTCGGGAATTAATATTCACTGGTTACTATTCATCATTTTTGAAGTCGATTTGATATTTTGAAAGGGTATTTCAAAATTTTACTATTCACGAAACACTATTCATACCCGGAGAAAATCACTATTCATGAGTCACTATTCATCATTTTTCGTAAGCTAGGCTTACGAGTATCAAATACGCGTAACCTGGATGGTTAAGTTGCGTATTCTTGGAATATCATCAAGGACATTTCATATAGACTAGATTTAGTCTACATATCATCAATAACATCATTTCATATTGGTTCATGCATGGATTTGCATTTTTCATTAAACGTTTATTTTCCTATTAAATAAACGCTATCGCGTAAACATTATTTTGAAACATTGATCCGACACTTCCAAAAATTATCCTAATATATTTTTATACTCCTTTTAAGACTATAAAAATTATATTATTAGTTTACCCGATGTTTTCAATTTATTTTGTATATAAATTGTTATATTTACATAATTACGACGGTTCTCGTAAATACTACACGATAATTATTATTTCACTAAATTTTTGTAAGAAATGTATTTTTATAATTTTTATGACATTGATATATTTTATTTTGATCCGTTAAAATTTATTTTTAGCTAACGCTACCCTAAATGCTTAAATATGTACACAAGTTACCAATTATCCTTAAATAACTACACTTTTACTTCTACACATATATACTTAACTAAACAAAATACATTAAAACCATGTCTTGCTTTATGCTTGTCGACCAAAAAAATGTGACACACCACTTTTGAGTACAAATATCTTATGTATACAATGATATTACATTATTTAATATATTCTATACTACACATACTTAACACTATCCTAAGGTGAAAATAACAAAATATACTCTCTCCATCCTCTCCATTAGAACCGGCCATAAGGAGACCAAGACAAGGAGTTCATAAATTTTTCAAGACAAGTTAATTTCGCAACTCTAGCATACTCTTAATCAAGGTTTTGAAATAAAAACCTATGGTAATTAGGATAAACCCTTGTTCTTTAAACCTCATCACTTAACTAGTAAGCATTTCATGATCATTTTCATCTTTCATATTCATATTATGGTCATTTTATCATGCTTGAGGAAAAAGATGCAAGTTATATGATTATCCATACCACTTTCTTTGTTTTTAAGTACTATAAATGAATATATATCATCCTATAATTATCCCTTGAAACATATCATTTTTTATGATGACTAGGAACCCATGACACCCTAAGAAGGTGTATGGTAGGTTTAGAATAGCTTTGGCGTTGGTTTGAAGTGGTTAGAATAAGTTTTACGCGAGAAAAATCCATTTCGACAACTATATAAAAGGGTCTGATCTAAATTGTGAAATCTGGAAATTTCGACAGTTTGTAAAATATTTTGGGCTAGATATTCAGAAAATATACTTTAAAACGAAAACGTGGCCGCTTGAACGGGTTAAAACGGAGTTATAACGAAGAAGTTATGCTATTTTCAAGTTTAACGACGAAAACTATATTTCTGAAAAACTGCATGCTGTCAAGAGTTAATTTAAGGGCAAAAACGAGTTTTAAACATTGTCTAAATGAGTCGATTTGTCAAAAATATATTAGTATACTTTAACACATAACTAATATATTTTCTAATAGACAAACATTACGGCCGCGAATGACCATGTTGAGGGTAGTTTTTAACATCGATGGAGTACTTCTTATAAAATGATGTCTTCTAGTAAAAGTAAGTCCACCTAGCCTATTTTCCAAAACGTCCAACCGTTCGTCAAACGGAGTTGTAACGAGTAAAATACGGTCACTTAAACTTTACCGAAAACCACCCTTAAACAATATTTTTGGTACAAGTACCCTACTTTACCTATGTTTTTCTCCATGATCGAGACCTCTATGATGAAAATTTAAAAGCTAAGACTTTTAGATAATGCTACAAGCTTTACAAAACCATTGAGTTTGTTTCCTAACACTCGATATTCACTATTTTACGACAAGATTTTTGAGGTCATTTAGTCACTTTCACAAATTATCAAAGTATATTATTTTGCGACGAAAAGCTATAATTTCATAGTAAATCACTAAACGACTATCGTAGGAGGTTGTTTCAACGTAAATACTTGTAAAGTATTTTATAATATGACGAGATGTCATAAACATATATTTCGACGATAAACATTATTTTCAAATGTACAAGTGGTATGGATATCATATGAGTTTGCATGCACGACATTGTTTCATGATTTACATTAGAACATATCATTCATAATAGGTCGCGGTTAGAGGTTGCGCCTCATTTCAGTATTGCCTTTATATCATCATAAACATTGCACCAGGTGAGTTTTCATAGCCCCGATTTATTCAAGTTTATACATTATTTTAAACCTACGGGGGAGAATACATTGCACATCATTTTTTTATACGGGCCCAAGTATATTCAAATTCATTTACGATGCTTAAGTTACCTCATTGCCAATTGAATGTCCCCATTTCATAATCATGAACCGTTAATTTCGGAAGAAGCGAGGGTGAGTGGATAGATCTATTGAGGGTGACTCCTCCATCCGTGTTGGTGGTCCCAAGTGGTCAACGGATGCATTTCATTTTTATCATCATTGAGTTGTTTGGCAAAACACTCTGTTGGGCGGTCCCGAGGAACAGTCTAGCCGTTGTCATGTGCTTGAGCAATTGTACCATTTTTGTGACATATTTGTCATACATAACTTATACTTGCGTTGGACGTATAAAACATTTTCATAAACTCTATGAACTCACTCAACCATTGTGTTGACACTTTTAGCAATGTATTTTCAGGAAACTAAGGCATTCACTTCATGGCATGCATGTGGACATATCATAGAGTCGCGGTGACGACATGTCTCACTTGGGTTTTATACTTTAAAAACATCGTTTGGCTTGTAACAAACTTATTTCCGCACATGTTGATTACCTTTTTGGGACCTATACTTTGTAAACTCTGAATGTTTTATTATACCAAACGATGTTCTTTTCAAACGACACTTTAGGTCGTTCAATATATCTGTAACTGTGAGGCTATGACAGTCAATCCCCAGGAATTCCATTCCGCTGCAAAACAGGTAATTTGGGGGTGTGACACACTAAATACCTTAGTTTTTCCTAAGAGCAACAACATGTAAAGCACAATATATGTCATCTATGATTATTGAGAAAGTGTGGGAAAGCTTTAACAATACTTGTTCGATAACCCTTGGTTTTCAAGAGACACAAATTGATCTTGATACAACCACATTCAAAGCGAAATATGTAATCGCCGTAAAGGCACGTCTATCAATCACTATGGATGACACAAACTCTTAACGACCTAGTCAACATTCTTAAGGACGACTCTACAAATGAAGACACGATTGACCTCAAATTTACCCTAAGCAAGTCTCGTATTTGAATCTTCTCAATCAACATCGCTTCTATACTTCTTCTGTCTCTACTCTATATTTCACGTCACGTCAACCCATTCACCAAGAAGTAGTCTCTTATATTTCTTCTGTCTCGATTCTCCTCAACACCCATTCCCTTAAACTATTCGTGCGTATCTTTCAAAGTGTCTTAGATGTTTAAAATTCGTTTCCTCCATTTCTTATATTCCTCATTCTTTTAAATATACTTTCTCACTCTATTGTTTCTGTTGTTCCCTTTAACTTGATTAGAATTAACAACATTGTTAATCTATTCAAGCTCTGATGAGTGCTTATTCACTCATCATTTTTACCCATCTAAGACCGCAAAAACGACCAAAAAACACCCAAATATGCTCAAAATGTGTTATAAATGTCCTCAGAGTGTGTTTTATGTCTTTTAGGTACAAAGGATTGAAAACAGGGAAAAAACGGACAGAATTGAGCTTGGAATGGAAAACGTGCATTGCGGACGGAGCCGGAAGTGGATTTTCTATATTTTCAGAGCCCGGGATACATATTTGGGAGTGAGCTTGGGAATCAGACTGAAAACCTAACCCTAAACCCAAATTTCCATTTCACCTTTCACCCGAACCCAAATGATCGTTTTACCCGTCACCAAAAAAAATCCAAATTCATATTTCATTCCCCTAAACCTTATTTTTATTTAAAACAATTATTTTCATTTACAACAATTATTTTTATTTAAAACAATTTTTATTAAAATTATTTTCTTTCTATAAAAAAAAAGTTTTATAACAAAAATACAAAAAAATACATTTACTTTAATCATTTTCTTAAATACTTTTTATTAAAAACCTTTTACCTCAAAACCTTTTACACCTTTTTAAAACCCTTTCACTTAAAACCCTTTCAAACTTGAACCATCCCATACTTTTTGAACCTCTTCTCTATCTTTTACCCAAAACAGATAAACCCAAAACCCAGCTTCTCACTTTGGCGCCAAAGCTCACACCCCTCCTTGTCTTCTTCTTCCCCTGTCCCTCTCAACCCTGGTCCCCAGCTCACCTCAAGCCCCACACCCACATGGCTCATGTGCCACCTTGGCAATCCCCTAAACCCACATTGGATACCAAAAAGGGACGGCTAGGATTGAATGAGTGGTGCCCAAGATCAATGGATGGCTGAGATTTCTCCAAAAGAAACACAAAGTGTCCATCTCTCACTTCTGTCTCACAAAAAAAGCACAACTCAAGAGAAGAAAGACCCATTTTTAGTTTTAGTATAAATAGAACCTTAGTGCATTTGTAAACTTTGTCTAGAAATTCTTGTTCTAGTACCATTTTACTTTTACTGTCATTTTACTTTAATTGTAACAATTTAATTTTCAAAACAATTTACTTTCAGTTTCAATTCCAGTTGTTAAAGTTTATGCAGTTTTGTTATTATTGTCTTTAGTTCTTCGTTGTTGAGTGTCTTGAATTCCAGTTTTCATTCTGATTAGAAAGGTGTTATAAGTTGTTTTTAAGCTCATGTGAGCTTATGTTTAAGTTGTCAAATTAGTCTTTGAAAGTTTTTAAGTCTCAAACATTTTTTTTAACAGTTTCATAGCTTTTCTGCCCCTAAAGGGGTGTTTGGATTTGCGTTGTTCTTGGGTCAAATTCATCTTTTGACCCATGTTGGGTCCTTAAAATAGTTTTGTTTTAGTAGATGTTATAATGGTTTAGTTGTTTCAACGTTTTTTTGTTGCAAAATAGTATTTTAAGTAGTATGCAAAGAAAATGTTCTTTTCTGATTTGCTGTCAAAACAGCCCCTTGCAGCCCCTTTTTAAGCAGTTTACAAGCTTCTAATTAGAATCCTATTGCTCTTTTTTAGATCTCAGTTATATGAATCTTACATAGGTTAACTTATTTAGGATTTTGTAGGTTGTATGGTAGCTTATTTTTAAGCCACAAGACCACCCTTTTGGCCTGTTAGAGACTGCCATAGCAGCAGAGTACACCTTTTTTATTTGCTTATTAGGAATTTCTTTTAGCTTATTTAGGCTTTTTAGAGCTCATTAGTATGTTTAGGTTAGCTTAGATCATGTTTCAGCTTTTAGTGCTTATTAGATTAGACTTATGGCTTATTTCTCCATTTTCTTTTAGCTTAAGGGCTCCCTAGTTAGGCTTGTATTCCAACTGCTTTCCCTCTTTATTAAGTTTTTTTTGTTGTTTATAGCTTATGTTAGTTTTAAACTCATGTCTTAGCTTAATTCTCATTTAGTTGCTTATTTTCTTTGCTCATTAGTGCTTTTAGACCAAAGTTTGTTCATAAGGGTGAGCTTTTTTGTCCAAATTGGACAATAACGTAACAGCTTATTTGTTGTTTTTCTTAAGTAAAGTTTTTACAAACAAAGTTATATTTTTGTTCCATCTTCAATGTCCAAAAAGAAAATTAAAAAAATATAGGTGGAACAAAGTAACTGCCCAGGAATCGAACATGGGTATCTACGAACAGAAAGCCTCAACAGCCACCACGCTACCATCTGTGCCACCCTATGTTTCTTGTTGCTTTAGTATCATTTAATTGATTTAAATACATTTGAGATTATTAGCTTATTCCATCTATTTAGCTTTTTAGCAGGTTAATCCCATAAGCCATAGTCTTTTTTATACTTTTTCTAGAACCCTCGTTAGGTTAAGTAATTTTACAAAATTTTTCAGTTTTTTTTATTTTCATTTAATATTTTTTTATTAATTAATTAGTTTGAATTAGTTTTTAATTCATAATAAATAAAATAAAAGTCGAAAAAATACCCGGCTTTTTTCTAAAATCATTTTTTGTCATTTAGAATGTAAGAAAATTAATTTTAAGTTTGTAGGGATAATATTTTTACATTTTCACTTTTAAAGCGTGCGAGACACTTGCGTGCCGATTTTAGGTTAATTACGTTTTTAATTAGCTTTAAGTTTCCCGTAGTTTCCCTTAATATTTTAGATTAATTTTAGGACTCCCTTAGATTTCCTTAGTGTAGTTTTATTGCTTTCTTTTAAATTCCCGTCAATTAGTTTTGAATTGTTTAAATTCCGTTTTACGTTTATTGCACTTTAGTTAATTTTAAGTTTCCCTTTACGTTTATTGTTGCCTTAGATTAGTTTTTAATTTCCCGTAGTAGCTTTAGCTTAGTTTACTTGCTTTATTTAAATTCCCGTCAATTAGTTTAAAATTCCAAAATTTAAAATTCTTTGTATTCAAGCATCCAATCACAAACCTCAAACGTCACCGTCAATTCACACCTCGTTGGGAAACGACCCGGGTAATCACTTGCCCGGTATCACTTATCGAGTATTCACGGGTTTTGCGTGTCGACCTCTTTCCTAAACGGTCGATTTGCGATTCTCTCGCGGGTATTCATATTTGATATTTTTGTATAATAATTGATTAATCAATTTTTGGCGCTGCTGCCGGGGAGGTTGTGTTGCGACAATATCGTTAAGGTTTGACGATTAGTGACTTGAAGAACCTTCCTCGTGAAGTTATTGCTTTTTGAAAAATTATAAAACACAAAAATATTTTCCTTTTCTTTTGTATATATATAAAAGTTAAAAAACCCAAAAACATTTTGTTTTCATTATTTAATAAAAGATAAAAGACATCAATCAAATAACACTCTCAACTTGGGTGTTATCATAATAAGTTCCCAAACAAAAGATTCAAAACTTGCCTTTGTGTCACTTGCGTGAATACGCTTGTGGTTATTGGTTTAAGTTCTTTGTGTTTTTGCTTCGGTATCGTTTTGATTGATTGGTTTTTGTGCATTCGCACTCGTTTTCATTACAAAACCCCAAAAATATTCTTCGTCATTCCTCTTATCCGTTTAATTCTATTTCTCTTACCCTCTTTTACCATTTAATTCTATTCTTCGTTATCCTCATAACCGTTTAATTCTCTTCTTTTCCCTCTATATGTTTAATTCTAATGGCGGACACTGCGTCTGATGTTAGAATTGCTCCAAATACCACCGAGGTTCTGAAGATGCTATCGTTGTACGGAGATTCTTTCCGAGAATTTCGAGATAAACCGTTTAATTCAACTAATTATGTCAAATCAATTCTATGGTTTCGAGAGGGATGATCCCTATGATCACATCCGATTGTTTGATAAGTTAATTTTGACTATAAAATATAAGGATGTTCCTCATGACACAATTAAGTTGATGTTATTCTCATTTTCTCTCGAGGGGCAGCCGGAATTGGCTCGAAATAGAACCCCTCGACGATCACTACTTGGGAAGATCTCGTTTCAAAATTTGTAAATCGTTTCTTTCCTTATTCTAAAACAAAAAATATTAAGAACGAAATTACAAACTTCCGCAGATCTTTTGATGAAAGTTTCGGTAAGGCATGGGCGATTCAAAGATCTCCTACGAAAATGCCCACATCATGGTTTCTCGAATACTTGGTCGATATATTCTACAATGCTTTAACGCGAAACCGATCAAGATTCACTTAATACAGCCAGCGGTGGCAATATCTTGTATCATTGCGAGGGAAATATTGGCGATCATCGAGAACAAATCGAAAGTTCGACATCAAAAACAAACGGTTGAGATAGCGGAGCTTACCGATGATATTCGATGCATGAAGCAAAAATTAGAGCCCGTTGATACCATTACCAAAAGATGTGATTATTGTGATGGTCCTCATCCTTTTTACGATTGTCAAGCCACCGATGACGAAGTCTACAATGCCACAACAGCTCAATATCGCAAGACTTTCGTTTTCAATGATGATGAGGACTCCATTCAAATGAAAGAATATTATGAGAGCTTGTCATTTGAAATCGCACCGAAGAACCCATAAACTCTCTAAGTATGGGGACGAGCATCTTAGCACTATTCGAAGCGGAATTGTCTAAAGTGAGAGCCTTGTCCCAACCCCAAGTGAGTCCGAGGGTATTTCCGATAAAATGTGTGATATGCCTTTTAACGATAATTCTCCTCCTCGTGACATTTCTAATGATCATTTTGAGATTTCTTCGATTCGACAATGATTATACTTCATATGATGACGATTCGTCATCTTGTGAAGACATCGATTATAAAGATGGTGAGGAGTACACTCCAGGAGTTCTTGAATTTTTAGACAATTCTCCGAGTGGCAGTCCCACTCCGTTGTCGAGAATCTATCGTTCTTTGAATCTTTTCCTTCTCTCACTCCATTAATTTCGCCGAGAAATTGACATTACAGCTGTGATGCGGGGAAGATACTATTTCACTTGAGAAAATGCTATACGATGAACCGTCACTTTCTCTTCCCCCGAAGGAAGTTAATGTCGAAAAAATTGTTGAAGTGAAGCCATCGGATCCTCGGAGCTCGAGCTCAAGGATTCTTTACCCGAATTTAAGAGTTTTCTCTTTGATACGGCTGAGGAGAGTAGTGGCAGTCCCACTTCTCATCCCGATATTTCTCTTTCGACTTATGAGTCGTTTTGCTTTGATATCGATCATACGGAAGAGACGAGTCGTTGCAGTACCACTTCTCATGCTTATATCTCTCTTCCAGAGTATGATTCGTTTCGCTTTGATCTATATCCTGAGGAGTTCCCCGGTGAACTCTCTCATATCATATCTCATCCGGAGTATGATCATTTCTATTTTGATCTTGACCCGGGGGGAGACATGCTTTATCATAAGGGTTTACTTTTTGAGGTTTATGTTGAAAATATCCAAAAGAGCTTTAATGATGAAATTCAAATTAAGGAAAATATAAAATTTGATTTTGAGGATGAAGAATGGATCCTAATTGTTATAAACATCTTTCTTCCATTCCTCACATATTATGTGACTTCTCCTCTCCTTCATTCCTACGGGAGTGAGGATTTCATTTTCGACCCCGGCATCTCAATTCATCATTATTTTGAGCCGGTTATATATCTCATCGGAGTGGAACTTTCAGCACATTCAATGTTTATCCAAACTATTTGAATGAAAGTTCGATGGAGATTTTCTCTTCACTTGCTCCCCATGGACCAATGAATTCGGGTCGAGTCAAGCTAGCGACTTCGGTTAACAAAAGCGAGTAGCACTTCATGGGTGACAACCCTATTTACGACTTCTTTCTATTTTCTAACACTAAGTGTGGGGAATTCCCTCTTTTGTTTTTGCTTGTTGTGTGTTTGCTCTGTTTTCAGGATTCCCGTGATCGTGATGATTGATGCTTTGTTTTCAATCCGTAGCCCAATATCCGATCTTTTTACTAACGATTATCTAGGGATATCTTTATAAATCCTTTTGTGAAAAAAGATTTCGCTTCCACACTTGGCTAGTAGTATTACCTTGTTCCGTTCTATAGTTTGACCACGGTACTTTAAATATTGAGGGCAATATTCAATTCTAAGTGTGGGGGGGGGATTCTAAACGAATTTTGATCACATTATGTACCTTCTAGTACCCTAGCACCCCCGTTTTGACCAAAAATTTTAAAAATCTTATCGCTTTAAGTCAAGTATTTACATTTACAAGAAGTGCTTTGCACAAAAATAATGCATTAATGCTTCGGCGTTAATGGTAGTTTAGTCTTGATTAGGCTAGAACAAGGGGAATCCCGACTCTGCTAGAGTGTTGATCTAGCTGCTCTCTTAACATTTAGACTAAGGTTTTATGCGTTGTGCAAATGAAAATGCTAAGCGTGGAGTAGTTGGTTCTCTTTAGAGCTTATATAAGTAATCTATGGCTTTTTCTCCCAGAAGCTACCTAATTGGACTTAAATACGTGCTCATTGTCAAATTTTTGAACATTCAAATCGTCTTGTTACAATAAAAAGTTTTTAAGCAAAATTGATTTAGAGTTCGAGTTCAACTTTTTATTTAAATTTCCGAGAAAGCATACTTTCTTTAAATCTGAATAATGTTGCAAAATGAAAGTATTGAAAGTTGCTTGAATGATGCAAAAAGTTGCAAAGTTTAAAGTTAAAGTCAAAAGTGAAAAAAAAAAAAAAAAAAAAAGAAAAAAAAATGAAAAAGTTGAAAAAAAAATGAAAAAAGTTGAAAAATGAAAAAATGAAAAATATGAGTTGCGTGAATAAAAGCATTATGTTGCTTATGAATAAATGTGCGAAACTTGCTTTTTCTTAAATTTAAATCGAAAGTTGAACTTCGTATTCGTCAAAGTTGTCTAAAAGTTTGACGGTAATTTGGAAATCCTTGATTTCAAAGATCCGAAAAGCTCGATACTATTCTCGAGGGTGAAAACCTAGCCTCCTTAAAAGGACAAGCTGAGAAGAAAGTCGCTACATGGAGTGATCTCACATTTGAATCTTGAATTTCTAAATCATCGTCGGTTGTAATCCATTTAGGTTTAGTTTTAACTTAGGTAGCCGTAAATCTTTGGAATCGAATTCCGCTAATTCCGGTACTATTCTCTGTGAGGTGTCAAAGCCGGTCACTTAAAACTAATGTTTTGGGATGTGGCGAGAAGAAAGCCGCTACATGGAAGAGGCTCTTTCGATCCTTAGACTTTCATCGTTTTCGGTGAGTTAGTACTTTAGTTAAGTGGATAACAACCATAACAAATGTCGATTTCAATGGTCAAACTTTTGAAAATGAGCACACGAACTTAAATTTTATAAACTGTGGGAGTAAAATGTTAAGTCTCGACTTACATAGATTATTGATATAAGTAGTGTTAGCATTTTACAAAAACGTTTGCACAATAAGTTTAAGCTTGGTTTGAGAGTATCAAAAAGAGGATGACGATTACAATTCCCCGGAGACACCCATTTTGTGTGAATCCCGTTCCATGATGCCATGTTTTGAAAATCAAGCATGTTATTTATTTTTGTTCAAGTTTAAATTCCTAGTATTGAATAAAAAGTCGAAACGGGGTATTCTTGGTATTTTTGATCCTTTCATTACTTTATATGATCGAATTGCTAGGGACTAGCAATTGATAGTGTGGGGATTTGATGAGTGCTTATTCACTCATCATTTTTACCCATCTAAGACTGCAAAAATGACCAAAAAACACCCAAATATGCTCAAAATGTGTTATAAATGTCCTCAGAGTGTGTTTTATGTCTTTTAGGTACAAAGGATTGAAAACAGGGAAAAAAAGGAGAATTGAGCTTGGAATGGAAAAGCGTGCATTCTTGGACGGGAGCCGGAAGTGGATTTTCTATATTTTCAGAGCCCGGGATACATATTTGGGAGTGAGCTTGGGAATCAGACTGAAAACCTAACCCTAAACCCAAATTTCCATTTCACCTTTCACCCGCACCCAAATGATCGTTTTACCCGTCACCAAAAAAAATCCAAATTCATATTTCATTCCCCTAAACCTTATTTTTATTTAAAACAATTATTTTCATTTACAACAATTATTTTTATTTAAAACAATTTTTATTAAAATTATTTTCTTTCTATAAAAAAAAAAGTTTTATAACAAAAATACAAAAAATACATTTACTTTAATCATTTTCTTAAATACTTTTTATTAAAAACCTTTTACCTCAAAACCTTTTACACCTTTTTAAAACCCTTTCACTTAAAACCCTTTCAAACTTGAACCCTCCCATACTTTTTGAACCTCTTCTCTATCTTTTACCCAAGCAGGATAAACCCAAAACCCTGACTTCTCACTTTGGCCAAAGCTCACACCCTCCTTGTCTTCTTCTTCCCTGTCCCTCTCAACCACGGTCCCAGAGCTCACCCAAGCCCCACACATGGCCATGTGCCAGCAATCCCTAAACCCACATTGGATACCAAAAAGGGACGGCTAGGATTGAATGAGTGGTGCCCAAGATCAATGGATGGCTAAGATTTCTCCAAAAGAAACACAAAGTGTCCATCTCTCACTTCTGTCTCACACAAAAAGCACAACTCAAGAGAAGAAAGACCCATTTTTAGTTTTAGTATAAATAGAACCTTAGTGCATTTGTAAACTTTGTCTAGAAATTCTTGTTCTAGTACCATTTTACTTTTACTGTCATTTTACTTTAATTGTAACAATTTAATTTTCAAAACAATTTACTTTCAGTTTCAATTCGGTTGTTAAAGTTTATGCAGTTTTGTTATTATTGTCTTTAGTTCTTCGTTGTTGAGTGTCTTGAATTCCAGTTTTCATTCTGATTAGAAAGGTGTTATAAGTTGTTTTTAAGCTCATGTGAGCTTATGTTTAAGTTGTCAAATTAGTCTTTGAAAGTTTTTAAGTCTCAAACATTTTTTTTAACAGTTTCATAGCTTTTACGCTTTAAAGGGGTGTTTGGATTTGCGTTGTTCTTGGGTCAAATTCATCTTTTGACCCATGTTGGGTCCTTAAAATAGTTTTGTTTTAGTAGATGTTATAATGGTTTAGTTGTTTCAACGTTTTTTTGTTGCAAAATAGCATTTTAAGTAGTATGCAAAGAAAATGCTCTTTTCTGATTTGCTGTCAAAACAGCCCCTTGCAGCCCCTTTTTAAGCAGTTTACAAGCTTCTAATTAGAATCCTATTGCTCTTTTTTAGATCTCAGTTATATGAATCTTACATAGGTTAACTTATTTAGGATTTTGTAGGTTGTATGGTAGCTTATTTTTAAGCCACAAGACCACCCTTTTGGCCTGTTAGAGACTGCCATAGCGGTAGAGTACACCTTTTTTATTTGCTTATTAGGAATTTCTTTTAGCTTATTTAGGCTTTTTAGAGCTCATTAGTATGTTTAGGTTAGCTTAGATCATGTTTCAGCTTTTAGTGCTTATTAGATTAGACTTATGGCTTATTTCTCCATTTTCTTTTAGCTTAAGGGCTCCCTAGTTAGGCTTGTATTCCAACTGTTTCCCCCTCTTATTAAGTTTTTTTTGTTGTTTATAGCTTATGTTAGTTTTAAACTCATGTCTTAGCTTAATTCTCATTTAGTTGCTTATTTTTACTGCTCATTAGTGCTTTTAGACCAAAGTTTGTTCATAAGGGTGAGCTTGTTTTTGTCCAAACAGTGGACAATAAGCTGTGAAAACAGCTTATTTGTTGTTTTTCTTAAGTAAAGTTTTTACAAACAAAGTTATATTTTTGTTCCATCTTCAATGTCCAAAAAGAAAATTAAAAAAATATAGGTGGAACAAAGTGACTGCCCAGGAATCGAACATGGGTATCTACGAACAGAAAGCCTCAACAGCCACCACGCTACCATCCCATTGCCACCCTATGTTTCTTGTTGCTTTAGTATCATTTAATTGATTTAAATACATTTGAGATTATTAGCTTATTCCATCTATTTAGCTTTTAGCGGGTTAATCCCATAAGCCATAGTCTTTTTTATACTTTTCCTAGAACCCTCGTTAGGTTAAGTAATTTTACAAAAATTTTCAGTTTTTTTTATTTTCATTTAATATTTTTTTTATTAATTAATTAGTTTGAATTAGTTTTTAATTCATAATAAATAAAATAAAAGTCGAAAAAATACTCGGCTTTTTTCTAAAATCATTTTTTGTCATTTAGAATGTAAGAAAATTAATTTTAAGTTTGTAGGGACAATATTTTTACATTTTCACTTTTTAAAGCGCGTGCGAGACCCGCATGTGCCCGATTTTAGGTTAATTACGTTTTTAATTAGCTTTAAGTTTCCCGTAGTTTCCCTTAATATTTTAGATTAATTTTAGGACTCCCTTAGATTTCCTTAGTGTAGTTTTATTGCTTTCCTTTAAATTCCCGTCAATTAGTTTTGAATTGTTTAAATTCCCGTTTTACGTTTTATTGCACTTTAGTTAATTTTAAGTTTCCCTTTACGTTTATTGTTGCCTTAGATTAGTTTTTAATTTCCCGTAGTAGCTTTAGCTTAGTTTACTTGTTTTATTTAAATTCCCGTCAATTAGTTTAAAATTCCAAAATTTAAAATTCTTTGTATTCAAGCATCCAATCACAAACCTCAAACGTCACCGTCAATTCACACCTCGTTGGGAAACGACCCGGGTAATCACTTGCCCGGTATCACTTATCGAGTATTCACGGGTTTTGCGTGTCGACCTCTTTCCTAAACGGTCGATTTGCGATTCTCTCGCGGGTATTCATATTTGATATTTTTGTATAATAATTGATTAATCAAGCTCCATGGCTTATCAATGTTATTTGAAAAACAGTTTAACAAGTTAAAACGTTAAGTAAAATAGACAAGAGTTTTTCAATGTTTATATTCTTATTAGAAAGTTAATCAAAGAATATATTACCCAAGTGTTTGCGGAACAACACTTAGGATTGAATGACAATGTATGGTGTACTCCTCACTAAACTTAAGCTAAGCTTAAGTACAACTATGCTAACCAACTAAGCTAACCTCAGGTACTTAGTTGTATTTGGAGGAGTAAAAGGGCTTGCGAATGTCTAAGAATTTAGTGCACAAGCTTAACCCTTTTAGTTCACCTTATGGGTGCTATTTATACAAGTATAACATACAACTTTTTCCTAAAAGACAAAACTGACATAAGTTTCAGATGACAAAATACCTTATGTATTTTGTCTCTGTTACACAAAGCTATTTCTAGTAAAAACCAGGTTTGCTTTCCTTTAGTCAGTGTTGACACACTCTTGGTCTTTTATCCATTCAGGGTAAGTTGACCTTTTTAATATAAAGACACTCCCTTATCCATTCAAACTTATCCCACTTTATCCAGCCTTTACTTCAATCTTCATGTCTTCAGGCTTTACATCTTCGGTCTTCATAGTTGGTGAAGAGTATGGAGATTCAGTGAACAAACACGTTACATAAAAATACTGTGACAACTCGCAATTTCAGGTCATTTCTCAAGTTTCACTATTTCATCATTTATCACAAACTACGTTTACGAGTATTAAATTCGCGTAACCTTAATGGTTTAGCTGCGAATTCATGAACAATCGTCGAGGACATTTCATATAGACTAGATTTTGTCTACATATCATCAATAACATCATTTCATATCAATATTATGCATGGGTTTGCACTTTTCATTAAACGTTTATTTTCCTATTAAATAAAGCGCTATGTATAATTAATTATTTTGAACAATTGATCCATTACTTCCAAAAATTATCCCGATATATTTTTATACTCATATTAAGTTTATAAAAATAATATTATGAGTTTACCCAGTGTTTTAAATTTATTTTGTATATAAATTGTTATATTTATATAATTACGACGGTTGTCTTAAATTCTACACGATTATTATTATTTCACTCAAATTTTGCAAGAAATGTATTGTTATAATTTTTATGACCTAAATATATTTTATCTTGACCCGTGAAAATTTATTTTTATCTAACGCTACCCTATATATTCAAATGTGACTACAACTTATCATTTATCTTCATTAACTTACAAGTAATTATACATAATACATTTAAAAAAAAAAAAAAAAAAAACAATAAAAGTGAATGACTAGCACCCCTTGTCGACACAAGGGGTGAGTCATTGAGGATTTTGCAAATATCTCAAGTGTTTAATGTATTATACTAGTTAACAAATTCATTTCATTCATTTGCAAATACAAGATCAAACTCTCTCTTGTAACACCCCGCCTTATCAGACCACAATATTGTCCGCTTTGCCCGCAATAGACCACAAAACACGTTGTGTCATTGTAAGGCGAATGTTATCTTATGAGCCCAGTATCTCTCCAGGCCACAGCCGATGTAGGATTTGCCTAGGGTGTTACAACTCTAGTATCATTCTTGTATAGGTTTTGCAATAAAAACCTCAAGTGATTAGGAAAAACCCTTTGTCCCTAAACCTCATCATATCACTTGTAAGCATTCATATTCATATGTTTATTTCATATTTATTTTCATGATCATATCATTTTATTTGAGAAACATGCAAGTCTCATGAGGTTTATACCACTTTTTAAAGGTTTTTAAGTGTTATATATATATAATCCATCCTATAATTACTCCTTGTTATATATTAGTTTTGGTGATGTCTAGGAAACCATGACACCCTAAGAAGGTGTATGGTAGGATTAGAATAGCTTCGGAGTTGTTTTGAATGGGTTAGAATAGGTTTGACGCGAGAAAAACTCATTTCGACAAGTTTGCAAAAGGGTCTGTCCTTATTTTCAAAATCTGGAAAATTCGACAGTAGGTAAAAATTTTTGGCCTAGATATTTAGAAAATATACTTTAAAACGAAACCGTGGGCTTGAAGCGGATTAAAACGAGCTATAACGAAGAAGTTATGAATTTTTCAAGTTGGCGACGAAAACTATAATTTTCTGGAAATTTCAGCAAGCATTGTTTATTTTGTACGAGTCAAAAATGAAACTTGAGCGTTGTAAATTATGTCGACTTGTCAAAAATATGTTAGTATACTATGATACAAAGCTAGGGACCTTTAAAACGTAGAAAACGGACTTGTAACGATTAAATTATACACGTTTTCACAAAGTTGCCGTAACTTTTATCATATAGGAAAAACTATATTATTTCTAATAGGCAAATATTACGTCAAACTAGTCACCATGTTGGAGGACGTTTTTAACAATGATGTAGAACTTTTTATAAAGAGATGTCTTCTAGTAAAAGTAAGTTCGCCAAGTATATTTTTCAAAATGTCAAACTATTTGTCAAGCGGAGTTGTAATGAATAAGATACGGTCACTTAAACTTTGCCGGAAAACCATCCTTAAACTATATTTTGGGACACAAGTACCATACTTTAGCTATGTTTTTCTCTATGATCGAACCTCTATGTGAAAACTTAAACACTAAAACTTTGAGATAATGATACAAGCTTCCCAAAACCGTTGAGTTTGTTTCTTAACACTCAACGTACACCATTTTACGACTAGCTTTTCGAGGCCGTTTAGTCACTTTCATGAATATTTCAACGACATTATTTTACGATGAAAAGTTATAATTTCATAATAAATCACTAAATGATTGTCATAGGATATCATTTCAACGTAGATACATATGGAGTAATTTAAAAATGGTCAAGACGTTAAGAGATTATTTCTCGACGAGAAATATTATTTTCGAAAATTCATAAGTGGTATAGATATCATCCGAATTGCATGCATAACATTACATCATGACTTATTACATATCATATCATTCATAATAGGTCAGTTCCGAGATTCACGCTACATTTCGGTGTAACCACTTTTGTCATCGCATCATTGTACCAAGTGAGTTCATAGCCCCACTTTCTACTATTTATTGTTTTACAAACTCTTGGGGGAGATACATGTTCAACTATTTTTAATCGAACACAAATGCTTTGAACTGTATGCTATATCCGAATGTTTTATTATCACTAAGTAATCAATTGCCATGTTTGAAGTCCCTACATCATGCACCATTAGTCACTTTCAGCGAGTGGCGAATATTGTGAATAGGCCTATTGGAATTAACACTCCCGTTCTTATTGACCCAGTTAGGGGAAATCGAGCGCACTATATTTGAATCATTAAGGTAAATTGGAAAGTTTACCTATTAGAGCTGCGATGAAAGCGATTTTACCAATTTCTATTGGTACGAGGTTTACGCTTTGGTTGTCATGAACTTAGTGAAATAAATGCTGTTTTGTTTTCAACGATGAGTGTGAAACAACGTAACTCACACTACGAATATTGTGTTCAAACTAATTAATTAAATCTATGAATTTCACTCAACCTTTGTGTTGACAATTTTAAGCATGTTTTATCTCAGGTATCTAAGGCATTCACTTCATGGCATGCATGTGGACTTAACATAGAGTCGTGGTGACGACGCATTTCACTTGGGTTTCATATACTTTAAAACATCGTTTGAATTGTAACAAACTTATTTTCGCACAAGTTGATTTTCATTTGGGACCTATACTTTGTAAACTCTGATTATTTTATTAAATCAAACGATGTATTTTTTAAACGACACTTTAGGTGGATTCGATATAACTTGTGATTGTGATGCTATGACGGTCAACCCCGAATTCCATTCATTTGCAAAAGCAGGTAATTTGGGGGTGTGGATTGGTATCGAGCCGGTTATAGAGAACTAGGTTGCATCTTTGACCCTAGACTATAACTACATCATCATAGCATCTCATCATTTCATCATAAGTGCATGTTCACTTTACATGCGGTTTATACATACATTTTTCGAGTTATTTACTTTCATTTCAAAACGATTGTCACATGGATGCCTTTAATTACCCATCCCATTATCAATTCCTCATACTCTAATGTGGAGAATGCTTTGTCATTCCCTATCGCAATTTTTACATCAGCTGATTCATCACCGATAACGTCGAATGCCGAGATAAACCTTTAAGTAGGGTGAAGTCACTCTCACTCCTTTATTTCACCACTAACATGTCGAGTTACACGATATTCACACATTAAGTCACTAAACCATCATACATTTGAAGCACTTACAACATCTCATAACCCACCTTTTGGGAACTCGTCGATCATTTTGAAAAATAACCTCAAATTTATTATCTCATATCGCATCTCTTTAGAGCGCTTATTTTTTTTAACATAGGACTTTGCTACATCTCACCTTTCCTCTTATTTTGAAGAAATTATGGCGCCGAAGAAAGCCACACCTGAATTGACACAAGCTACTATGCAGAAGTATGTGAACGATAGCATAGCCAATGCATTAAGGATTTCGAAGAACCTTGCAACATGGCGGCCTGCTGCTGAGGCTGCGGCTACTTCCGAAGCCACTAGACTTGCCAATCTTTGTGAGGTCGCAGCCCTTCGAAGCCGCTAGACTCGCCATGCGGCGAGGCCGCAGCTAATCTGGCCGCCGGCTTGCCAATGCCGCCGGCTGCGCGTAAGCTTGAAGCTACTAAATTGCGAGGAAATTGGCCGCTAGACTTCTTCTTCTTTGCAAGAATTGCGAGGAGGGTCAGGGTTAGAAGTTGTTCGTATAAGGATTTTAAAAGTGGAGATCCCACTAAGTTCAAGGAATGCTTGAAGGGGCAAGCTGCCATGGTTCGATGGTTCGAGAAAATGGAGTCTGTGTTTTTGTTATGTAATTGCCCTGAGGATAGCAAGGTTAAGTTTGCTACGAGTACACTACTTGATGGGGCAATGTCTTGGTGGAATTCGTATGCCCAGCCTATGGGGATGGAAAATGCTTTCAAGCTTACTTGGGAGCAATTCAAAGGGTTGTTAACGAAGAAGTATTGTCCGCGTACGGAAGTGAAAAAGTTAGAGACCGAATTCTATGAACTGGTAACTATTGGGTATGACATTGATACTTATATTCGAAGGTTTCAAGAATTGGCCGTGTTATGCCCATCTATGGTTTCGGATAATGAGAAGCTCTGGAGACTTTCATTGGAGGACTTCCGAGATTATTCAAGGTGATGTGATTTCCTCGATCCGCAAACAATTGAAGAATCTTGAGTATCCCAAAACTCATGGCACAAGTAGTAAAGAGAGGAAACATTACCCACATCAACCGTAACAACAATACCAACAACCGCACCAACTACAACAACAACCGAAACAATAATAACAACAACAACAACGACGATAACCAAATCAACAACAACAAAAGGAAATGGGAAAACGACCAAGGAGGTTATAATAACAATAACCAAAACCGTAACACTAACCATCATCAACAACAGAATAGAAGGCAAGAAGCTGGAATGGTTTATGTCAGCCGCACCAATGGAAGGCGAGAGGTTATCTTTGGAACACACCCACTATGTAATCGATGTAATTTTCATCACTCGGGTCCTTGCCACCTTAAGTGCCACAAATGCCAAAAATCGGGACACCTAGCCAGGGATTGTAGAGGTAAGGCCGTAGTCACATGCTTCGGATGTGGGGAGCAAGGACACTATCGGAACCAATGTCCCCAAAACCAAGGTCAACAAGTTGAAGGTGCTCATGGGAAAGCATACATGTTGGAAGGAGGTGAAGCTCAACAGGATTTCAACAACGTGGAAGACTGAAGAAGTTCGGAAACTAACAGTCTTATTTTTTCCTATGTATTATGTCGTACGAAGTTTATGTCTTCCATCGTATTCAGATCTTTATAACTTAAGATGTCTTACTGTTTGATAAACCACTCGTTGTAAAATATTCTCATCTATCGTACTTTATTTTCTTTTCGATTTGTTATCACTTACGAGAATTTTACTCCCTTCTACTTTAATTACCACTTTAAGCGACGGTTTAAATCCTTGTAAACATTGAGAGTTATAACAACTAAACCGAGCGTCACATTATCGTTCCTTAATTATACATAGCCTAGCTAACTATGTCTAATTCTGGAGGGACCATTTTATGTTGGGAGCTTGATTATTTATAAATCTTAGTGCAAGCAAAAATTTCCACATATTCCAAGTCAAAGTGTTACTCGTGGGAGATTCATCCAACATTTTCTCTACTATGATTTTTTTTGTACGCTCTCAATCATCGATAACCGTAACGACACTTCTCCATGTCTTCTCTCCTCGATATTCATCATAAACTCAAAAATTCGATAGACCAACAACTGAATTCGGGATTTGAATTCCTTTTTGATGGCGAATGTGACAACTTCGCAATTTGGTCATTTCTCAAGTTTCACTATTTCATCATTTATCACAAACTACGTTTACGAGTATTAAATTCGCGTAACCTTAATGGTTTAGCTGCGAATTCATGAACAATCGTCGAGGACATTTCATATAGACTAGATTTAGTCTACATATCATCAATAACATCATTTCATATCAATATTATGCATGGGTTTGCACTTTTCATTAAACGTTTATTTTCCTATTAAATAAACGCTATCGCGTAATTAATTATTTTGAACAATTGATCCATTACTTCCAAAAATTATCCCGATATATTTTTATACTCATATTAAGTTTATAAAAATAATATTATGAGTTTACCCAGTGTTTTAAATTTATTTTGTATATAAATTGTTATATTTATATAATTACGACGGTTGTCTTAAATTCTACACGATTATTATTATTTCACTCAAATTTTGCAAGAAATGTATTGTTATAATTTTTATGACTTAAATATATTTTATCTTGACCCGTGAAAATTTATTTTTATCTAACGCTACCCTATATATTCAAATGTGACTACAACTTATCATTTATCTTCATTAACTTACAAGTAATTATACATAATACATTTAAAAAAAAAAACAATAAAAGTGAATGACTAGCACCCCTTGTCGACACAAGGGGTGAGTCATTGAGGATTTTGCAAATATCTCAAGTGTTTAATGTATTATACTAGTTAACAAATTCATTTCATTCATTTGCAAATACAAGATCAAACTCTCTTGCTCTTTTCTCTCCAAAAACCGGCAATCATCAAGAGACCAAGAGGATCACCATATTTTTTTCAAGACAAGATTTTATTACTCTAGTATCATTCTTGTATAGGTTTTACAATAAAAACCTCAAGTGATTAGGAAAAACCCTTTGTCCCTAAACCTCATCATATCACTTGTAAGCATTCATATTCATATGTTTATTTCATATTTATTTTCATGATCATATCATTTTATTTGAGAAACATGCAAGTCTCATGAGGTTTATACCACTTTTTAAAGGTTTTTAAGTGTTATATATATATAATCCATCCTATAATTACTCCTTGTTATATATTAGTTTTGGTGATGTCTAGGAAACCATGACACCCTAAGAATGTGTATGGTAGGATTAGAATAGCTTCGGAGTTGTTTTGACTGGGTTAGAATAGGTTTGACTGAGAAAAACTCATTTC
Organism: Chrysanthemum makinoi; assembly: GCA_910596185.1. Lineage (NCBI taxonomy): Eukaryota > Viridiplantae > Streptophyta > Magnoliopsida > Asterales > Asteraceae > Chrysanthemum > Chrysanthemum makinoi. The sequence continues at coordinate 278,536,814 of OU343222.1, forward strand.
GACAAGTTTGCAAAAGGGTCTGTCCTTATTTTCAAAATCTGGAAAATTCGACAGTAGGTAAAAATTGTTGGCCTAGATATTTAGAAAATATACTTTAAAACGAAACCGTGGCAGCTTGAACGGATTAAAACGGAGCTATAACGAAGAAGTTATGAATTTTTCAAGTTGGCGACGAAAACTATAATTTTCTGGAAATTTCAGCAAGCATTGTTTATTTTGTACGAGTCAAAAATGAAACTTGAGCGTTGTAAATTATGTCGACTTGTCAAAAATATGTTAGTATACTATGATACAAAGCTAGGGACCTTTAAAACGTCGAAAACGGACTTGTAACGATTAAATTATACACGTTTTCACAAAGTTGCCGTAACTTTTATCATATAGGAAAAACTATATTATTTCTAATAGGCAAATATTACGTCAAACTAGTCACCATGTTGGAGGACGTTTTTAACAATGATGTAGAACTTTTTATAAAGAGATGTCTTCTAGTAAAAGTAAGTTCGCCAAGTATATTTTTCAAAATGTCAAACTATTTGTCAAGCGGAGTTGTAATGAATAAGATACGGTCACTTAAACTTTGCCGGAAAACCATCCTTAAACTATATTTTGGGACACAAGTACCATACTTTAGCTATATTTTTCTCTATGATCGGAACCTCTATGACGAAAACTTAAACACTAAAACTTTGAGATAATGATACAAGCTTCCCAAAACCGTTGAGTTTGTTTCTTAACACTCGACGTACACCATTTTACGACTAGCTTTTCGAGGCCGTTTAGTCACTTTCATGAATATTTCAACGACATTATTTTACGATGAAAAGTTATAATTTCATAATAAATCACTAAATGATTATCATAGGATATCATTTCAACGTAGATACATATGGAGTAATTTAAAAATGGTCAAGACGTTAAGAGATTATTTCTCGACGAGAAATATTATTTTCAAAAATTCATAAGTGGTATAGATATCATCCGAATTGCATGCATAACATTACATCATGACTTATTACATATCATATCATTCATAATAGGTCAGTTCTGAGATTCACGCTACATTTCGGTGTAACCACTTTTGTCATCGCATCATTGTACCAAGTGAGTTCATAGCCCCACTTTCTACTATTTATTGTTTTACAAACTCTTGGGGGAGATACATGTTCAACTATTTTTAATCGAACACAAATGCTTTGAACTGTATGCTATATCCGAATGTTTTATTATCACTAAGTAATCAATTGCCATGTTTGAAGTCCCTACATCATGCACCATTAGTCACTCCAGTGAGCGAATATTGTGAATAGGCCTATTGGAATTAACACTCCGTTCTTATTAACCCAGTTAGGAAATCGAGCGCACTATATTTGAATCATTAAGGTAAATTGGCAAGTTTACCTATTAGGGCTGCGATGAAGCGATTTTTACCAATTTCTATTGGTACGAGGTTTACGCTTTGGTTGTCATGAACTAAGTGAAATAAATGCTTTGTTTTGTTTTCAGCGATGAGTGTGAAACAAGCGTAACTCACACTCTGAATATTGTGTTCAAACTAATTAATTAAATCTATGAATTTCACTCAACCTTTGTGTTGACAATTTTAAGCATGTTTTATCTCAGGTATCTAAGGCATTCACTTCATGGCATGCATGTGGACTTAACATAGAGTCGTGGTGACGACGCATTTCACTTGGGTTTCATATACTTTAAAACATCGTTTGAATTGTAACAAACTTATTTTCGCACAAGTTGATTTTCATTTGGGACCTATACTTTGTAAACTCTGATTATTTTATTAAATCAAACGATGTATTTTCCAAACGACACTTTAGGTCGTTCGATATAACTGTGATTGTGATGCTATGACAGTCAACCCCTAGGAATTCCATTCCGCTGCAAAACAGGTAATTTGGGGGTGTGACAAATACACTTAATAATTTTTTAATCGAGAAAACTCGTTTCGACTACAACATCACCTAAGGTATGAACAAACACTATACCAATTTAGTTAAGTGATCAAAGAAGTTATTTTTTCTCAAACTTCACATTTTTATGTGACAAAACATTTTTACAAAGTATTGTTTTAATTATAAAGAAATATTTTAATAAGAAAAATTAATTTGAATTTGAAATTCTCCAACAACTATTTTTCCCGCCCAAATTACTTAAAATTTACACCAGATAAATTTTCACAATATCAGGACAAAAATAGGAGCGTCCCGTGGGACAGTCTCATAAAGGTGGACGGTCCCTTATATATACGGGACCGTCCAAGGTTTAAGGGACCGTCTCTCGCTCCTCTTGATGCCTATAAATACTACACTATTCTCAGCAAAAAAATAAGTCCTCTTAGCACAAAAACTTTATGTTTTCTAAACCTCGCTTTTTTATCACTATAACTTGTTGGTATGTGTTTATAAGTGATCCCGCTACCTTCTACATCCTACCTCAAAGTGCAAGAGAAAAACGCTCGTATTCGCCAAGAAACGAAGTGTTATAGATTAGGCATCACACACGCGTAACTTGTGTTACGATTCTCTTCTCATCTAAACTCTGTTTATCCTCCTTGTATACTTGTGTATCCGAATTGTGTGAGTCTAGATTAGTTGTGATAGGATAGATTTGGACAAAGTGTATGTCCGTGAAGTGTTGTATGTAGTTTAGGACGTGGTGTAAGTTCGTGCATTTTTGTGTGAAGATTAGGACGAGGTGTAAGTCCGTGAAATGTAGTGTGAAGACTTGGATTGTGTGCATATCCAAGTGGACGAGATGTAATTCCTTGTTGTATTGTATATTGGTGTGTAGATTGGTTATAGCTAGGATTAGGATTCGATATTCCGCTTAGTGCCGTAAATTGGTGTAAGTGAAGGTGTACGGTTTTCTCCGCCTGAAGGGAGTTTGTTGACATAGTGATTGCGAACTCTCAAGTGTGATACTCGAGGAGTGGGGTAGGACGAAGAGTGAGCTTCGTGCCGAACCACTATAAATCTCCGTGTCCCGGTTTGGTTGTTTCTATCTCTTTATCGTTCGTGCATCCATATATTATTTACTTCATGCATATCTATTGTGTTCATATATATTGTTGATTGATATCACATAACCTCGAATCAAGCGAAATTTCTAGAAAATAAATAAAAGTTTTGAAAGTTTTAAAACGTAATTACACACGGTGAAACTATTCACCCCCCCCCCCCTTTTCTAGTTTCTACATGTGCAATTTTACTATGAAGGGATAATGATTGCCAAGTTTCTGACACGAGTTTATTTAGTGTGAAAATTGAGAAAACACAAAGATGTATTTTGTACTTTACTATTTAAACTTTGAAAGACTGTATACATAGACAAAACATTGAAGGTGGAATGACATACCAAGGCACCATGAGAGCCACTAAAATTACAAAAACATACATCAATTTATACTACTTATGAATAGTGAATACCCATTCTTTAAATCTTGAATCTTGAAAACTTAAATTAACGTGGTTTGTCTAAATTACCTTAAGTATCTCTTAATACCCCGTAATTTTGATAAATTCTAAACTTGACAACTTTTCTGAAATAAACATTATATTAATTTTAAAAAGCACACTTTTTACTTTGCATCAAATGTCGAATCAAAATCACGATTTTAAAAATATAATTATTTGACGCTATACACCGTCGCTTTGCACGAGTATGCGTTTAGTGGACTAAAATACATGAAACATAACCAGAAACCTACTAAAGCAACAATCCATGATCAATTCACCAAAGCTTTAACCAAAGAAACAAAGTGCCATATGTACACATTCCTTGAGCTAAGCAGATAGCACTCCCTGACGCCACCAACTAGAGGTGTTCATAGGCCGGTTTGGTTCGGTTAGTTGAAAGATTTAAATTATCCATCGCGAGACGGGTAACTCATTTTACTACCCAAAACCGAACCAACTAGGCGGGTAACCGAACATGCGGGTACCCGAAATGAGCGTTACTCACGGTTCGGGTCATGGTTAACCATTTTAAATGTTTAATTGAGTTTAACCGTATGAACAATAACATGATCTATAACGTAATTACATTCAAATAAAGTTATATTAAAGTTATTCCGTCACAATAATTACATTCAAATAAAGTTACATAATAGATTAGCAAAAAGTATTTGTTCGACATTTATAGGTTACGATCATAGTAATCAATCTCAACACATAGATGTTTATTAAATGTTTATATAAGGAGCAAAAAGGTTGTTATACAATAAAAGCAGGGCAATAATATAATCAATACTTATACAATTATTTATATTTAGCTAAAATATAACATATATTACACACAGTTCGGTTTGGTTAACCGCGGATATCAAAATATAAAAACGAAACCATACCGTGAAAAGCAGGTGTTTTCGGTTTTGGTTTCTTTCGATTTTGGTTTCTTTGGTTTCGGATTGAACGGTTCGGATCGGTTTCTCAGTTTTTTTTAGCACCTTACCACCAGCACTAGATGTAACTTTTCGGGTAAAAATGAAAATGCCCAGCCCGGGTTTCTCAGCTTAGGCCTGGCCCGAAAAAGCTTGAAAAAGCCCGCCCCAAAGCCCGGGCCAACTGGCTTAAATGGTCTTTATATTTTCCACCAAACCATGGTCTAGCCCGGGCCTGGTCCAGCTCGGGCTAAGCCCAAAGCTCAAAAATCCAGGGTTTTGTTGTTAGAGAGCTTCTATTAAGCAATTAATATGCTTCTTTATATGTAACTTTGTTTTGTTATTTTTTTAGTAATGTATTTGCAAATATTGATCAAATATTTTCATATATATAAGAACTATATTATTATTACAATATAAATAAAAAATAATAATAAAAAAAAAAACTCAAAAAAGCCCGGGCCTGGGTCGGGCTAAGCCCGATCCAGCCCCCATCTGGACCATTTGGACGAAAATAGGCTTAATATTTTGGTTAGGGCCCGGGCTTAGCTTGGCTCGGGCTTTTTTAAGCCCGGGCTTTTTTGAACTATAAAAGCTCTAGCTTTTTTCAGCCTGGTCTGGCCCGAGCTCTGTGCACGAGTAGATGGTGTCATCAATGGTTTTACAAAGTTTTTGGATAACTAGTATATGCCGTTCATCATATATTTTCCTTTATATATAAACTGACTAAATTGATCTCGTCTTCTATCATATATTTTTCTCTTATATATCTACTAGCCTATAAACCCGTGATAAATCACGGGTGGCTTATAGAAATTTAGAAAATATCAAGTAAAAAAGCTAACAAATATTTGTTGTCAAAAAATATTGTGCATTCTCGTAAAAAAAAGTAAGAGAACGTTTAGTTTGTGCAAAATAACAAAGACAAATAAACCAAGAAACGAAAAAAGGATAATGTAGAACATAAGTTTGTATAAGAGGGCTGAAATAGAAATAGCTTTTTAGTTATACGGCATATCAAATCTTCTGTACCACTTCATGGCAAACAACGTTCAAAGTATTGTTGGAAACATTACCATCCTTGTCGTATATCAAAACCTTCGAGCCTTCCTGAATTTTGATTCTAGACATAAAGTTGACCATGGCAAAACTACAGCTAATGGAAATTGACGTCGATTAATCTTCAATGGAAGCCTCTTGTATGAAGTACTGAGTTTCAACCGTGGAATGATAGTAGCGTGACCAACATTTGTTCCTGTTATTATTTGTGCCTCAATAACATGTTCACCAATTTTTAGAATCCTTAGTCTTGTCCCATTGCATAACCCAGCAGTTTGACCAATGTTACGAAGAAGCATAACCGGTGCACCAACTTTTAGAGCTAAACTATGGTTAGGTATTCCAGACATTTGTTCCTATTGTTATATCAGTATCATTAGTCAACTTTGAAAGCATAAGTATTTTCAAGGAGCTTGTTAAAGTATTGGGGGAGAATGCCCATGTCTCCCTTCTGGAAATTTTGGTGAATGAAATAAATAGTTACAACCTTCCTCACTTGTTGCACAACTTCAGTTGCACTCTTGTCAAGTATCGAGTGTGCTTGTCTGACAAAGAAAGTGAGTGAAACTAATCCAGTTGAGTCCATCACTCGCAATGGAATTTTGTACATTCCATGTCATGTTAAACGGATAAGTAAGGTTGTTACATCGAGCATACGTGTAATTTAAATATAGTTAACTTACTTATACTCGACGTTAGTAGCTTAACTGCACTCCTTTTTGGTACACATGAATACAAGCATCTTTTTAACAACTACGCCATACTCATCCTTTTCAGGCACACTCTGTTATTTGGCACAATGGCAACATTTTACACAAGCGACATACCACTAATCAGATTCACGCTTGATCTTCTTAACAGTTTCTACGACAACACATGACATAACCTGGAAGCAAATAAAGTAATTTATTTTTACACTTTGATAAATAAACGAAAGTCTGACAATCAGAGGTTTGAAAAGAATACATTTTATACCTTTCCTATGTTACGGATGTCATTAAGAGTCACTTTTTGCAAGTTGTTCAAAAAGTCATGCTTAATAGAATAATATGAAAATGTTGTGAGGTGAGTAACACAGTGATCATCTCCTTCTAAACCACAATTTTCAATCAACATGTGAAAAGAATTAAGGTTAGTTATACCAACAATTTTCAATCAATATGAATCAATTCAAAATTGACAAGTACCCACATAAAAACTATGAGTATTAAAAGCATAAACCATAACAGATTGAGGTGTAAAAACCCTCAATCAATTCGATTGTCAATTATACCAAAAAAAACCTCAATCAATTCGATTGTCAATTATACCCTCAATCAATTGTAAAAACTGAATATTGAATAATAAATGTTGAAAGTCAAAAGAATAAGCTTGATTTTCGGTTGTTATTGAGGTCTAACAACATATAAACAAATAGAGATTGAATTATACCTTGTAGAGATTTGAGGTTAGGAAATAAAAATTGAATTATACCTTGTAGAGTTACGTGGTTATTGAGATTTGGAAAGGTTGAAATAGATGGTAAATTCTTGCTTGAGTTGCCATTGAAAGGAGTTTGGGAAAGTGAAAATCATACTGAATAAGGTTAAAAGTGACAATTGCTTTTATTATTATATAGATTAAGTCAAAACTTTCGGATGCCATTATATGGTTAGCATACTAAATAGTCGAAATCTAATATATGACGTGGCATTTGTGAGGTGGCTTTTATTGCCAGCATGGCTTTAATGAGGTGGCAGAAATTCAAAAAAACCTTTGTTTATTATACATATAGTTGCTTAACCCGCCCCTATGGGCGGGCTACTTTCATAATATTCGTCAGTAAAAACAGTTTAGTGACATAGAGAGTTGTGAACAAAAGAATTAAAACTATTAATTTATCTGCTTCATTTAGGCGGAGCTTCTTTCTTTGGTTCTACTCCGTCTGCAGCCGTTGGTGTTGTTGGCTCTTCAGCCATGATAACTGAAGCAAATATCTGCACCATAATCGGATGTTAGGATATTCATATCATAATGAATTTTCAAGCATGACTAATTCCGCTACAAAATCTTAAAGGTTATCATGAATTTTGTGTTACGTCTTGTACAGCTATCGGCGTATTCGTTTAGTGTTGTGTCTAAATGCAAAATGATAGCGATGGTAAGTGGGTATTCAACCCCCTAAACCCACCCCCTGAACCATCATAAGTGGGTATTCAAGATTGCGCTTACAAAATAGAGTACGCTTCCCAACATTAGATTTTGTCTCTAAAATCCCGCATATAATCAATCTTGTTTTGCCAAAATATAGTTTTACACCTTGCCCGAGATGTTATCTTTTTTTTTTTTTTTTAGATAATGACTTTATAAAACATGCCTAAAACTCAACAAAAGTAAATCAAATTCAGTAGTGTTCAAGCAAACTATTAAGGCGACATCTAATTCATATAGAAATAGTACTTTGTCGCAAGCTTTTTTAGAAGTCAAATAGGTCTTTACCAAATGCTGATGATGTTTTACAGCTGCAGCCTTGTTTCCAACTTCAGGTTTCAGGGTCTTGTTGCCTTCATGGCCCCCTTTAGCTGATCGGGTTATTCCCTAAGGTTTTCCATCCTTTAACTTGACCTCAAGTTCGACATATCGTTGTTGTATAACCTGGCCACACAAATGTTTTGTAAACATAATTCATTCGGGTATTTGCAAATAATGGAAAATAAAAGGTACAATTAGAATCAGCATGTTTCACTTAGAAATGTAAACCTCTTGCGCCCAAGTTAACCAATATATCTACAATCATCGTTTCATCCATATAAATCAATTAATTAACTAAAATTATTATTAAAAAAAAAGAAAAAATAGTTACAATGGCACTCCCTTGGCATCCACTGTCCGTAAAAATGATTTCCCAGTAGATTTTTCAAATGAGCTCCATGACTACTAAAAAAATTTCAGTGAAAGAAACTATTTTTTTAGTATAATATACTTATAATTAGTGGTTTGTCTCATGAAATAGAAAATGGACTATCAAAAAAAGAATAAACAACAATTTGTTTCACTCAAATGATCATAAAGTAAGTAGCTTTTGTTTGTTTGCAGTTTTCACATGCGCTTCTATCCGTAGCATTGCATCAATAACACTTTAGAGCTTTCGAGTCATACCTGTTATTCCAAGTTAGAATCCGTTATCCATTTAACGCATTGATGTAGACCGTAAGCTCTCGTGAGGTTCAAGTGATAGCTTACTACTACGCACTATTTAAACAGAACTGCATAAAATACCCTTACCTTGCATTTATTTTGATAACAATAAAACTAATAAAACATCAACATCATTATAACTAATGAATAACACAGAAAGAAAAAGCGTACCTACATGCATAGTACCCATTTTCCCACTACTTTTTACACCATAATCGAACACCGTGCCTACGTTACCAAACTTATGTTAGCTGAAATAAAATGTGAATACTTATGTATTTAAACTTAATGTAGCTTTAACACACATCGTTTGTGCCTTCCATAACAGCTATAATAAAAGGTCCAGTAGCTACATCATACGCTTCCCGAGTCTCCGAATTAGCTGTGGGGTTGGTGAAATAGTAAGCAATAAAAATAACAATATATTTAAACTTAATGTAGCGTTAACACACACCGTTTATGCCTTCCATAATTGACTCTAGTAATGCAGGTCCAAAGAGCTACATCATACGCTTATTGAGTCTTTGAATATTCTCCAAAACTTTATCTAAAATAAATTATTATCAATAGAGTAAAAAATGCATACGACGTGGCCGGAGTATACTCATTTCTTACGATAGAGGCGACCAGGAACACATCCCATGAACACACCCAATGAACCACACATAATCGAACTTTAATATGTTGTGACCCGGACACTGAATCATTGAACCACACTGACATAGCTCACATTGTTACTTGATTTCTTGTCGTCATTTGTGTCTTACCGCCGCTTACATGGGGGCTGCAATATTGGAACCAAAAAAGTCTTATAATCAAGAGTCGGAAAACATACTCTCATTTCATGGGCGATACAAAAGTAAGATACCCTATTACTTTTCGAATTCTTTTAGAAAATATCAAATTTGTATTCGCATTCAAGAGTTTAGGAAGTTTTAAGCATACCTGTGAGTGCATTCTTGATAATTTTGGGTTTTAGCTTAGCTGGTCTACCCAATATCCTTTTTGGAGCAACAATCACAGCTGCATGTATTTTCGTCATATTGCCTGCAAGTAGCTTCCCGGATGAATGAAAAAAAATTGGCCCGTCCATCTTACCACCTCTAATATGAAAAACTATAAATAAAGGTAGAAAACTCACCAAGGATAGGATTATTTGCGGGAGATCGAGGCCTTTTATTCTTTTCTGTCATCGGTTGAACCAAGCTTGTTGGAACAGGACTGATATATGCCTCAATCTCCCATAGAGAAACCCTTTTTGGTCTGACTATATATGTGGGATCATCCCACTGGACCTGAAACTAACGCCAGAAAAAAGTACATTATATTCAAGTCAAAGGATAAGTCTCACACTAACATAATTATAGATTTAACATATGTCTTATGTCATATGTTTACCTTGTTGTTCTGTTTCTAAACACACTCACCTAAGAGCATGGAAGTTGCATATTTAACTAACCAAACATGCAAATAGTTGTAAGTAGCTAAAGCCATAATAGTTTTAATATACAATATTTATTATGAAAAAAAACTCAAGGCGTCTTTGTTTTTGAGCCAATCTGATTCATTTAATACATGATACTACATACATATTCAGTTCACAAATTAGCAGTTTTTCATATACTATCACAAGTTTATAAATGCATATTTATGTTTTTTCCGAGGAGAGCTTACTTGTAGCTTTGAACGTAGGCTACATAGCGATGTTGCTTTTCCAAATTGGCCAAAGTATTATGTATGCTCCAATAGCTGCATCCATAAAGTAACTTATTATCTACCTATAACTGGTGTCTCTTTAAGCTTAATTTTTGGTTTATATATTACCTCTCTTTCCACCCAGTCACTCTAAGTTTAATATGTATTCAGATAATAATGTGTGCATGTATGTATCAATCAACTATCAAAACATGCTAATCGAAGATAAGCATGACTTAAAGTCTCTATGTCACCTTTCATATCTAACCTTATCTTCCTATAGTTGCTTAGAATAAATCGTCACATTTCTCTGGAGTATCTCCTTCAACTTTGTTTCATTCGCTTTGTTATCAACAATCTGAAAAGAAGATATCAACTCATGGTTATAAGAAAAGTTGGACAATAAAATAACATAGATTAAAACGATAAAGTGCCTTTCTAAAGAGAAACATACATCTCTTTCAAAATTACTCTCGGGTTCAACAATGGCGGAAACTTCTGAGAGGACGCTGAAGGCAGTGTAATCTTTTGGGTTAGTTAATGAGTTTTTGCTATTTTGGTATGGTGAAGGTGAAATACCGAAGCAATACTTGATCCTTGGAACGACTAAGCTGGAACTAATGAGTCAAGTTCACTGAGGGTCGCATCATCTCCTATTTTGCTCTTTGCTTTGCCTATTAGTAAAATAAAATACAATCTGAAAACACAATCAAAACATACCTTTAAGTAGCGTTAGTCCTTTTTTATGGCATTTTGAGCATGATAAGTGCCCATGAAACATAAGCATTAATTGTCCAATAAAACATAAAATTAACATATCTATAATAAGCCAACTATAATTTAAATCCAATAATTATAACATAACGCTATCAACTGCATAGGATAATATGGATTAGGATCCGTGGTCTCATCAAACTACATATTAATCTGGAAAAATGAAGTGAGACACACAAATAACATATTTAAGGGTTTTTGGGATTGCTAACCTCTCTCACAAAGTACTAAAAGAAAGCACACAACTATAGGCATGATCTTTCAGGAAATGACTTGACCATATGCACCAGCATATCTCATTCCTAAAGCTGTAACTACAAAAAAGGTCGTATAACCAAAATTAGTGCATACCAAAAAATTGAATAACAAATCAGTATAAACATTATAAGGCAAAATTGGACTATGATATGAAAAAAATAGATCTTTACATGGTATTGATTTGGTGAATATGGTTTTTGAATTAGATGACGCGTTTTGATATTTGGATGGACTTGATTTTGGAAATGCACAGTGAAAAGGGGGAGGTTGAACATACTGTGGTACAAACTCTTCTTTCCAAACTCGTATTCTTTCTACATTTTAACTTGCTCCTTGGCCTTGCTTTGGGATTCTGGCGAGGAACTACAAAGTAAAAACAATGAGTGACTTAACAGACCTTTTGATACGGAATAGTTTATGTTTGTTTGAGGACATCCACCATCTGTCCATGTTCCATCTTTGCACAAAAAGAGCATGTAACATAAAATCGTTAAAATAATACACGATATAATACCTTTGGATGCAAAAATAAGGAATTTCCAGCCAACCGAACCTTACCTATTTTTCCTTACCTTTTCATCTATGTCATGTCTACTTTCATCGCTTTTTTTAGATACACTTTACATCATTCAAAGAACAAACTCCTAATCTCATAGTCATGTGTACTTGATAATATGGAAATGGAAAACATACATATAAAATATAAGTGACAAAAATCACGAAGCGAAAATAAGATTTCATAATTTAGAATCAATTTAACATATGAATCAATAATATATAAATTGGAACCCTAAACGAAATTTAGGACTTTGTAATTTACTATCTGATTAACATATGAATTAATCATATATAAATTAAAAAATACACTTGCATAATGAATTAGTATAAGATAAAAAATTCAAACAAAAAAAGCTATAAAATTTACAAACAAACCTGAAAAATCGATTGTGTAGAAGCTCAGACATGGGATTCATGATTAAACGACCTAAAGTAAACATAAAAACACTAACACATTGAGAAATCGAATGGTATAAATTCAGAAATAATCATAAAAATGCTAAAATGAACTTTCCTTCAAACGTACGGTTGTTATACAAATCGAATGTTATAAAAGCTCCTTCAAACCTCGAATAAGTTTATACAAATAAAAAAACAGTGAAATCCCCCCTTTTGTGTTCTTCATCATAGCTGTAATCAGTATTGATTGTTAGGTTGATTTGATATACTTCTCCACACTATAATGAAATCCCCCCTTTTTGCGTTCTTAAATAAAAGATGCTAAAAAGCCTGTGCTCCTCACGATCTTCAATAAAAGATGATAAAAAGCCATCGTTATGTGAGAATAGATACAGTTGAATCCCTGATTTTTAGCAATACATGCCTGTGCTCCTCACGTTTATGATAAAAAGCCATTTGGAGAATGTTTTCTGAGGGACCCATGTGGGGAATGTTTTCTGAGTTTGAATCCCTGATTTTTAGCAAGAGAATCCCTGATTTTTAGAGATATCAACAGCCTATTTTTGTATTAATGTGTGTTTCATGATTATCAGATATGTTTTTAAGAATTTAGGATAAAAAGCCATTTGGCTCAGTGGTAATATGTGGGGAATGTTTTCTGAGGGACCCATGTGGGGAATGTTTTCTGAGTTTGAATCCCTGATTTTTAGCAAGAGAATCCCTGATTTTTAGAGATATCAACAGCCTATTTTTGTATTAATGTGTGTTTCATGATTATCAGATATGTTTTTAAGAATTTAGGATAAAAAGCCATTTGGCTCAGTGGTAATATGTGGGGAATGTTTTCTAAGTGACCCATGTTCGAACCTCGTAAACAGCCCTTTTTTTTATGTAACTGGAGATCGAACGCCCTGTCATCAATGACGTGGCATTAGTGAATTGGCAATAGTGACATGGCAATGAATAGTTGTCATGCTCTCCTCTATTATATAGTGTGGAGATAGATTTTTTAAATAAAAATTGAAGGCAACTTGAAGATCTTTACGTTATTTTTTTTATTACACAAATCTAGGTCCCCGGCGTTATTTGGCGTTAACCAGCGTTAGCCGTTGCCTCACCAGTGTTAACGTGGCCAAGTTACCCTACCAGCGAGTTACTTAGGCATTAAAATTAAAAAATAATAATAAAATAAAATTACCCCCACCTAACGGCTAGTTACCGTTGGGGTTTTAAAAATTCATTTTAGGGTTATAACGGCTAGTTTTGTTTTATAAATAAAAAAAATAAATAAATAAAATAAAATAAAATTCAAAAACATTTTCTTACCACTATAAATACCCAACTAAAACAACATTTTTTTCACACTTCCACTACTCAATCCTCTCAATCTTATACTTCCAATTACTAAAAAAAAAATGTCGGGAGGCAACAACGATGATATATTCTTGAATCTTCTCGGTGGTAGGTGGAATACCTCAAACCCGGGTTCATCTTCAAACCCGAACGCGGGTTCATCTTCAAACCCCAACGTCTCTTTTCCCAACCCACTAGGCTTGTCGAGCCAAGAAATGTACCAACAACATCAACAATATCTTGTTGGCAACAAAGTCAACAAAGCACCTTAAACACCAACTTTCAAAATCTACAATTCTCACAATTACAAAGCTGAAACATGATATTCTTGAAACACGCGTCTCCTCCAAAAATCCAAGGTCGTGTTAAGCGAAAGTCCAAAATCCAAAGACCCCGAGCCCGAACCAATCGATGATGATGAAGAAGAATTCGCTATTGGGCGTTGGCAACCAGAGAGGAATTACTTGCCGGGTGTTATGTAGGCATTCGGGAGGATCCGATAGTCGGGCGTGCACAGCCGAATGCGTTTTGGTATCGGGTCACAAATGAGTTCGATGAGCTCAATTTTCAACGACGCAACAAGGATATGATGTCAAGCAAGTGGAAAACGTTGAACCACTGTTGCACAAAGTTCGCGGTTTTCAAACGTCGCGAGCGAACGAGAAGCGGAAAAAGTGAGATGGATGTCATGAAATGGTGAAACAAATGTATCGTGAGGAGCACAAATCGGCCGTTTGCTCTCGATGAAGCTTGGGAGGTTTTCGCGTAAGCATAGAAATGGGACAGCGCCGGATCCGGTTGATTTAACCGGAGATGTCCCAAGCCAAACAAACGAGGCTTTGTTTGGTCATGATTCTAACCGCCCCATGGGAAAAAGCGTTCCTTCGAAAGCAAGATCAGAAACACGACAAGTCTTGGGGGCGAGCACCGAGGAACGAGCTCGTCCAAGTTAATTCACGAAACTATGGCAAGCAAGTATCGTATTAAACGTGAAACCACCCAAGCGGCGTATCGAGCCCAACAAGTCAAAGACGAAACAATAACAAGGTTGGAAGAGATAAAGTTTTTGATGGTTGACACTGATAGCAAAGATCCAAATGTCATGGCTTGAATCAATGGCGAAAAAGACCGAATCATCAAAACATATAACTTGCATCCTCGTTAGTAGATTGTATTCTCCTCATTTCCTTTATGTTGAAACGTTTAATTTTGGTGTCTTTTTATTTAGTTTGTAACTTTTTTTTAATTTCGTATTGTAATATGTTTTCAAATTAATGATATATTTTTTAATAAATGAAGTGTTTGTTTTAGTTTAGGGGTTGAAATTCAAAATATCAAATGTTAAACCTTAACTTGGGATGTTATGATTGTGGGTGTTTTTTTTATGAGTTAAGGTGAAATGTTAAAGCTGATATGACGCTGACGTGGCAGTATGTTAAGGAATAACTTGAGTTATGATTGCTAGTGCTCTAAAAGACTAAAAAAAACCCTCAGCCATGTCATCAACATTTAACTTTTTGGGTAAAAACGAGACGGTTTATAGTTTGCGTTAAATCGGTACATTGCTAAACGTAGGGATGTTATCACGTAACCTAAACGCAATATATATTTATCACGCAAAACCAATCAAGCCCCAATTTTCCACAAGTAATCTCTCAGCCTATCTTTTTTTACATTCTCCATGATGTTTATAGTTAGTTTCGGTAGAAAGACTGGTAGACCACTACATTTTCAAACGAATGTCAACTACTTTCTTATCGGCATTCGGGTTACCATCTTTGTGTGGGCAATTCGGCCAATTCCTATCACGAAAAAACACTACAGATCTAGAAAACGATTTACCATTGGTGTCATCAATAAGTGACTTACACTTTCCAGGACCATAGTCCGCAATTTTTGACTAGAAACCCCCATATTCCCGAAGAAAGTATTTGGATTGAGACGAAGTCACTTTGGCACACCATACATGATATCACTTTAATTATCGAATCCTTAAATAATCTTACTGTGTTAAATGATCAATTGTCTGGCTATCAAATCCGGGGTATTTGTAACGGCTATAACTAAAAAGATTGTTTTATAAACGCAAGCATATGGAAGTCCAACCCTGATTTGACTATGGGGCTTCAAGATGCTCTTCTGTTCATTTTGGATAAATGCAAGTGTCTTTGTTTTAGATTTTGCTTGCATTCCCTTGTTTGGCTCTCGTTGTTTCTACTACAGCTTTAAAAAAGTGCCAACGCATACTTTAACCATCAGAGATACATATTGATTGTATAAACCAAAAGCATAAAAACAAATATATATCTTACCTTGTCTAAGATGATATCAGGACCAGCTTTAGGTGATCTGAGTTTTGGTTGATAATTGTGGATCAAGTAGAACTCAAACAGAACTACAGAAGATCCTCATATCACTCACAAAAAAGGGAACACTTGATAGAAACAATATTGGAAAATAATCTGAGATTTGGCTCGGAATACCAATATAGTGCAATGAATGTGACCCTGAATGAACCAGGAATATATGCTTTTCTTGCATGTGTGTGCAAGTGTAAGTGTGTAACACAGCGAGTGGTGAACATTGTCTATAGACGATCACTTGTATTCACTCAAATAAATAATGTATAATTTTAATTTTTGAGTTAAAGAAGACAACTTTAAGAAATAATCAAAAACAAGAAAGGCAAAGAAACAAGATAGAATGATATGATCGATTAAACTAAAGCTCAAGCCTGCATAGTTTTAGTACAATTCTTAGAAACATAGAAGCACGACAGATGAAGATACCATAAACATATATATCAAGATCAAGAACCCAAAATGCAGAGCCCAATTCCTTTTAAACTTACCAAAATAGGTATCTGGCGGCTCTTGATAATGAATCTCGTAATCATCTCTCACAATATCTTCACCTCCACCAGCAACCGCACTGCTCATTCTCATTCTGACCTGCCTGAGCCGCTCAGTTGCTAACCCGAGTGTCAACTTGTGGCATCTCCTCTGATACTTAAAACCATTGATGCACCTAAGGGTTTGAGCCACCGACACATAGAAGATCAGATGGGCTAATGACAGTAGCCCAATAGGAACTAACAGTGGCGGCATTGGAGCCGAGGAGACTGGACCTGAGCTGCAAATATGAGAGCCAAGAACAGGAAGAAGAACTGGAAGAGTTTCCATAGCTCCTTCTTTTGTTGGTCCACTGCTCGTTTTTTTTCTAGGGTCTTCTCGAAATGAAGTTGGATAATGGTGTTTAGTGCTTGTAGGGCAGTTTCTTTTGGAATGGTGTAGTTATGGTGGCTGCTCTCGTATTCTGCCATTTAGGATAGTGGAAGAATGTTTCACCTGTTGTTTGTCACGAAATCCTCTTGGTTAAAAGTACAAGTGTTTTGCATTAACAAATATGAATGAGTCTACGAATGTTTCTGACTAAATTCTCGACTATCAATAGAATAAGTCAACGACAGTTTAACAACCAAAGTGCATATAGCTATAAGATTCTCTGGCTTTACAAATGCAACATAAGATTACATTATCTCAAACTCATTAGAATTTAGCAGCTTTCCAAATTTCAAAAGTAACATAGATTTGTCCAGCATTTTAGCTACAAAATATATGTTGTTTAAAATACTTTAAAGAAATTAAATGTACTATTTAAATATGCTCACATAACAAAATTAATTCTTGAAAACTTTAAGATAACCGAAACATGGTTATTAAACCTATGAGCAGATGTGAATCCTATTGTTTTGTTTGAAAATGAACGCTTTTGATTTTTACCATTGTTAGCCTCCACATTTACCTCTAAATAAAAAAATATAGGGTACACGATCTATTCAAAGTAAACCACACCAATATAATCTTGTATGTCCTATTTTAAGCTAACATATCACATACCTTTGTAACATGGTTGTTAAATTTCACTGATGTACAAGATTCATTCATTTTGTCATATTACTATTTTAACTTTTGAATCAAATCTTTTTACCGACATTCAGAATACTCTATTTACAGGGCGTTTGGTATTGCGCTTGCATTAGTTTTTCAAAAGCAGATCCCTCCCTCCCTCTCTACTTTTTTTTCAAAATTGAGTTTTCTACTTTTCTCCTAACAAAAAACAAGCAATCACTATTTCAAATAATTTACCAAACACTATTTTCTAATCATCCACATTTCACAAATCGCAATAATAATTATATGACCTAATAATCTCCAAAATGCAAGTCCTTACCTGCATTTCTAAAACTGCGCTCATCACTAATTTACGATAATACGCCAAACACTATTCACTACATAAATCCTATAATCTCCCCCAAAACACAATCTTAAACACCTTTTAGCACGATATTCCAAAATAAATTACAAATCCATACAATATGAACAACTAAGGGGGTGTTTGTGTAAGCTTATTTCTGGGCACATGAGCTTATCTCATTCCAGCTTATGTTTTTAAACCCTTTTTTTTTTTTTTTGCTTATTTTGTTCTTATTATGATATAACAAGCTTATATAAGCCGATAAGTTTTAAAATAAGCCGAAAAACTTAGAGTTATGAAACATAAGCCGATGTCATATAAGCTGGTAAACCCATATATAAGCTTTAACAAACACCCCTTAAATCTAACATATAGTCTTGATTAGCAACACCACCAAAATTCAAAATGAAATGAAAAATAAATCAAATGAGTGAAATAAAACATACCCACTTCCAATATGAACTTAATTGATAATTACAAGGTACCAATTTCCTGCATAGTCAAAACACACAACCTCAAATATTTATAAAAAAATTTAAGTACATTTGGTATTTTAAAGATCCAAATGTATAGTACAACATAAGCAAAAAAAATATTAAAATGTGTGTACCAGGTTACAGCAGAGCAGGTGCATCAGTTGAGAGTGAGTGACTGTGATAATAAAGAGGTGTGAATGATGATGATAGTGATATGAGTATATGAGACAAAAAGCCCTAATCTTTCAATTTGGCCTTTTTTTAATTACAAATTTTGGTTCGGTGGTTATTTTAGTCCCTTGATTATATGGTATGTTTATTGATTGTCCTTTGGTTATTCAAAGTTGTATTTAAAGATTGTCCTTTGATTATTGAAGTTGTATTTATTGATGTGTTTGAAGATTGTTGCTGAGTTATTGAAGTTATGTTTGCATTTATGTCACCGAACTAACATAGTTATTATTCGATAACTAAGGCAGATGTCAATGCATATAATTCTGCCATGCGTGGTTTATCGTCATCCTAGCTTAGAAATGTGTTAAGAACATGAAATAATCGGCTAGGAAGATTCCTGAGGTCAAAGCTTCAGTGACAGCCGCCAGATCAATGGCGGAGCTTAGTGAGGACCGGGAAGAGTCCACGGCCCCAAGAAACTAAGTCGGATTAGTTTATTTTTAGTTCGTGTTAAAAAGATTTGTTTCATCTCGGTATCCATATAATGTTTTTCGAAAAAATTTTGTTTCGGCCCTCCCACAAATTTTTTTCTAGCTCCGCCACTGCGCCAAATGGTAAAGTCATAACTCTACTTGAAAAGATTTAGTATTATGCATATAATGTGTGTGATATAAACATAAGTGTGTTAGGCGTGTGATATAAGAATAAAGGGACGTGCCCTTCAGCACGAAGGAGCTTGTCTTTCGGCATGAAAGCACACGTCCTTTACTAGACAATATGTAATAACCCGCATTTTCAGGTTACTTTTCATTTTTTGAAAAGATACTATTCACTTTTATTGTTCACTTTCACTATTCATCCCGTAAAATTTTTATTTCACATTCTCGTAAGTTAATTTATTTTAGTAATAATCTGAGAGTTTGACAATCATTAGCTCATCTTAGCAAAAGTTATTAAGAAAACATCGTCTTAAAGTTTCGTTTTGGTTAGAGCATCATTTAAACATCCCGCGCATAACGAAAACCAACTCTGAAAATTTTTCTCACATCAGATTAATTTTTAGATCACTCATAATCCATTAGAGAATTTTTAAGATTTCATTTAAATGTTACCAAATAAACCTACAGTAGAAGGACTAAACTTACGTTTTAAACAATTCTACTTGGGCAGGACTTAACCATTTATGCCTTTGTGTTTTCTAAGATGTTTTGACACTTTTACATTTTGGAAAAGTCAAACATATTTCCCTCCTCCTTTGACCATAAAGAAATTAACCTTGCACGTTTACATTTTTACTTAAATCAGCGTTACTTTTAGACTTCACGTTATAAGCTGTTAAGTTATCCCACTGATAACGAAAACCACATTTTGACATCTCATATCACTTATAGACTAATTTTATTCTACTTTAAATAAATGCACGGTCATTTCCACGAAATCTCATTCTTTTCGATAAATTGCATTTTACGCGTTTTTACACGTGTTTCCGGCTTTAGGCGTTTTTGCACCCATGAGACTTATCACTCATTTTATATTTTTATATGGAGTATAATGATGAGGTTCATCATTTCTACAAGTTCGTATTTTTCGCGATACGGTTTTTACGTTTATGGCTTAACAACTTAAGGTTGGCATTTAACGGAACCAAATCATGCTCTAAACTCAAGATAATACCAAGACTATCCACCTAAGTCATCTTATCTCCATATGACCTATAGGGAGGGTCATCATTTTGGTGGCTTGATCCTAACCATGCTTCATTTAGATCATTACAAGTGTCTAAACTTAACTATGGTTAACATTTAACCCAATATATGGTGAACCAAATCTTTACTCCTATAAATAGCAAGTGAAAGCTTCATAAAAACCTCATCCCCTCTCTTTGGTCGTTCATATCATAAAACAAACACACCTTTCATAATTTGATTCATAACTCCAAGTTTATGCTAAGAAGTTTCAAGTAGTAAGTTACTACATCAAATCTCTAGCAAGTTTAAGTGATCTTCTTAAGTTTAGATCCACTCAAGTCACTTAGAACTTCATCACCAATCCTTCAATATTACAAGGGTGCCAAGGTGTGGAAGTCTTGCTCAATCCAAGGTCCTAAGTGTTCAATCAAAGTCCTATCCTTACTAGTTACTTCTTTCTTGATTGAAAGCCAAAAGTTGTAAGCAACTAATCACCACCATCATCTCATGTTTATTATTCATAATCTTGAAAATTTCATGCTATATATATGGTTACTATGTTGATTCATGATGTACATATGCTCAATCACATGTTTTAATTCACATATTGTCGTAAAAGTAACAAACTAGTAAACTAGTCATATTTTACACATTGGGGACCATTAAAACCAGTCACATATGGACTTTCTAACTTACATAGTATTGTAGACAAGATAAAAAGGTAAATATAGCAACTTGAATCACCCGAAACGGACAAACGAGTCAAAAGATACGGCCAAAAGAAGTTAGCGAAACCAAAACACCGAAACTGCCTAACACAAGTTGTTAAGCAGCTGTCCGTTTTGAAAGTGACACTTCTGGTCCGAATCATCAAAAAGTTAAAACACGAAAGTTGTCCGGAACGACGTTTTCCTTCAAATATCAAAGAAGCTCGAGCCCTGAAAACGCTTAAATAGGCCATTGTCTTTCAAATACTGAAACCGCCCTATATATAGTCTCACGACTATACTTTTGTCACAACTATAAGCAAACCAAGAGGCCTAATGGCCATAAGCCAAGACCACGGCCACGGCTAAGGTCAAAGCTAAGTCTCAAGACCATGGTAGTCAAGACCAAAGCCACGGAAAGGCCATGGCTAAAGCCTCAAGGCTTATTTACCCAAGACAGTTAAAGGTGTTAACCTTGGCAAATCAACACCAACACAAACCAAACGACATAACTTTATATACTTACATTATCAAATGATCATATTTATGAAATGACGAGAACTTGTAAAAACATGATAAACTTATTAATATAACAATCTTCACTCAAAACATATATTTTATCTACTAAGTGCTACAATAGTAGGGAGCTTCATGTGAGGGGTTTCATTTGAGTAAAACGTATCGACGAGTTGATGTATCTACGATTTAAAGTGTCCTAGCTCCTCGAACGTTTACTACATGACCTCTGAATTATGATGGCCCGAGCGGTAGTCACGATTTCTATAAACAACATACACAATTGCCATGTACTACATCATGATCAACATAGAGACGTATATAAGCTTGTTATTTCTTTCGCATCATTATTTCATCCCTAAGTCGCAACATCCTATTCTAGGTTTTTCGTAGAAGTTCTCACGGCATATCCATCATTCTCATTATACATTTGATATCATTTACTCCGAGGTGAGTTCATAGCCCCACTTTCTATTACTTAATTGTTTTACAAACCCTTGGGGAAATACATGCTTTATTTTAAATAGAACACATTGCTTTCAAATCGTATGTTTATCGATTGTCATATTGTCACTAAGTAACCATCATTTTCCAAATATAAGTCCCTAAATCATGAACCATTAATCCTTTGGAGAGTGAGCCGCGGATATTGTGAATAGATCTATTGGGATTGACGAATCCCGTTTGTGTTGACCGGGTAGGTAAACAAACGCACTATATTTGAGTAACATTAGGTAAAACGGCAATTTTACCTATTAGGGAAAGTACCAACATTTCTCCATTTAATATTGGAACACGTTACGCCTTGGTTGCATGAGCTTGGTGACAAACAAAGCGGGCTCAAGTATCATATACTTGAGGCGCCGTATAAACAATAATAATATCTGTTTTGTTTTCAAAACCTTGGTGTGAGTCAAATTAACTCACACTACTAACATAATGTGTTCAACCATCAAACAAACTCTATGAATTTCACTCAACCTTTGTGTTGACAATTTTAAGCATGTATTTCAGGTCCATAATATCGGATGCTGGCACGGAAGAGCAAGGACTAGATCAAGAAGGCTATAATTATTTTATCATTCAAGAAAGACATCAAAAGACTTTATATTGATACATTTTGTAAACAATTGAACCAACTGGGACCTATTTTGTAAACTCTGATATATTTGAATGATAAATCCTTTTTAAAACGACTCCTTTAGAGATCGTTTTCTATTATTATGACTGTTGTGCCATGAAGTAACACCCAGTTTGAATTCCGCTACGTATCTCGAAATTAGGAGTGTTATACAATAATACTAAAGAGAGATGGTGTAAAATGAATGTCCACCATTGAGGGTGGAGGTATTTATAATACCTTTGTTAATGTACCTGAAGTCATCGTAAGTTGGAGCATCAAGCAATGTCGGCCTAGACATTTTCATGGAGCTATAAGGAACATATCCCTTCAAATATGAAGAGTTGGTGCACGTGAGTATTGGCTAAAACCTAGTAGTCAATATGGTTTGTTGTCAGTCTCACGAGTCAATGTGGCATGGCGTACCCTCCATCCGACGGTCAATATCCAACAGTCAATATGGTGTGTCTTCCAACCAATACCACACCCTCGTGACTTTTTTTTTTGAACTATAACTTTCATAAGAAAACCAAACCAAGCGACCCCAAAACCAGGGCCCCCGAAACGAAACCAAAACTACTTACATAAAACTAAATTTACACCAATTCTCCCACGAAATAGACTTGCACCTACCTCTATTGGAAAACCATAAATAACCCCCGCCTTGATCTCATTTGAGAATATCACGAGAACCCGAACCGGCTTGTTTGAGAATCTAAGCTCATTCCTCGCCTTCCATATTGCCCGGTGACGATCATAATCCTCCTCGGAACACTTCTTTAGCCATACCCCTCAAACATAAAATTATGGATCTCGAGTAAGTTAAGAAAAGCAAGAAATATGTCGAACCAACACTTACTAACACCACGCCACACAAAAACCGGCAAACACGAAGTGAAGATGTGTTCCACCGACTCATCACCATACTCACATAGCGGCATCTAGGATCCGCAACCACAACATGCCTCTTAACCAAAGACACTAAGGTCGGGATCCCACCTAAAGCCGCCGCGCCAAGCAAACCGTTACACTTAACGGAATCCACTTGCACTGCAGCAGCACAAAATTATTGCTAGCATCAATCCCAGATAACAAGAACTTTTTAACTTCAGCCACCGAGAACTTCCCATCTTTATTACCCATCCAATGCCACCTGTCCTTTCGGTCAGAAAACACCCAAGATATTTCGGTTAAAAGACTATTTAACGTGGCCAATTGAACCTGCTCCTCTTGCTCAATTGGCTTACGTTTCCACTTCCAGTTAACCAAGGCAGACCCACCCACTCCATCCAACCTCTCCCTCACTTTGCATTTTTTGAATTTCTCCAAGCTAAAAAGACCATGGGCAAGATCTTTGAACGGCACATCCGACACCCATGGATCAATCCAGAAAGCAATATCCAAACCATCACCAACGATCCCTTTAAACATCCTCTAAAGGAACTCCTTCGGAATACAATTAGCTCTGAGACTTAACAATAGACCTCCAGACTCCACTTCCACTTTTACTGGCCGGGATGAAATCCCAATTCCTATTGCTCACGTGAATAGCCTCGATAACCTTCTTCCAAAGACTATTCTTTTCGTTCTTGAACCTCCATCCCCATTTCGCAAGGAGAATTAGCCACTTGGAGTCTGCATAAACCCAAGCCCCCTTTATCCTTTGGTAACGCCACCTTATCCCACTTAATGACATATTATGTTTAGTCACTTTCGGAGCACCACCAAAAATGCCTACCAAATAGTCCACCAATCTGTGCTTCTCTAGACGGATTGGGTCTATCGGAACAGATACGTCGTCAACGGACATACTTGAGTGAAAGGGTGGTCTATATCTATTTATCATTAATTGGATTTTTTTTTTATTATTATTATTATTTTTTTAGAGGTCAACACTAAATGCATACCATTTGTTGTTTGGAGAAAAAAATGCACACGCTTTATTGAAATTATAGAAGGCAAAAAGGCTTGTGACTATCACACTAAAAATCTATGAGTTCTCAAGTTCAATTCATACTATGTACAAACAACTTTTGAAGTAACCACACCATCCTCCTAAAAAATTAGAGCTTTATTTTATTTTATTATGTGTGACGGTAGATGTAAATTAGTCAGCCAAAAGATAATAAAGCATGAATAACCAAAAGAAAATAATTCTTTTGATTGATAAAATATTCAAATGTTGCTAAGCTAAAAAAATTTAAAGTTACAACAAAGTGAAAAACATGAGACTAGTAGTAACAAGATCACAAACAACTCAACTTTTTTTCTCATAAAGCAAATACTCGTAGTAGTAAGACCGCAGTCACAACAATAAATAACCCTACAACAATAAATTAAAATAAAAACCACACACAAACCTTTCAATTGTTTGGTCCAGCGGCATACCAAGCCAATGCATTGGTCTAGGG
>OU343222.1:278561931-278756242 GCA_910596185.1 Chrysanthemum makinoi
AGTACTTATATTAAAATATATATCTATAAATTATCCCTTGAAACATATATTTTGAGATTACAGGAACATGAACCCTATTTGAATCACTCCTAAACCTTATTCAAGTATTAGTTACTCATATGTAATAGTTAGCTTAGTATGGCCTTTATGTTTGTTATTAATAGCAAGCTTATGTAGAGGCAGGCTTAGGCCAAGCCCATAGGAGAGAAGGGAAAGGGAGAGAGTGTTGCCTATCTTGCCTATATATACTGTAAACCTTCATTTGAAGGTTGGTTGTTCAAGTTCTACTTTCACATCTCCCCCTAAGCATAACCCGTATTATATTATAGGTGTGTGTGTGTGATATACTTGTTCAATCGCCTCTCTATCTTTCTTAGCTTGTGTTTAAAACTAGTGACCTAACGGTGGTATCAATGCTTAAATAGTTGGGTGTACTAAGTTTGTTTTAGAAGGTTTTGGTCTGCGTAAAGATGGAGGTATTTTGGTTTATCTTAAAACTTGTTTTACACTTTTTAATCAAAGATTCTTGTACTTTCAATGTTTTGAGGTGTTAAAATACTTGTTTTTGGCAAAAAGTTTCAAACTTTATCGTGGATTTGTTTTAAGCTTGTTTTTGACGAGGGTTCTATCTACTGGTACAAGTTTTAAAGCTTTGGTACATCAAGTTTCACACTTTTGTGTTTTGGTGATTATTGAAGCTATTCCATCACAAAAAGCTGGTTTAGAAACACATTTAGGGCAAAATCAAAGTTACAGTAATTCTCGTGGTAAAACCCTAAAATTCGTAAGTGCTTTCTTGGTTTGATCTTCATTTTAAAGTGGTTTTATTAGTGTTTTCTTACTTGGATAAGTCACGAAAATGCGACTTTGGATATCTTTTGCCTTTGTGATAGTGTAAAAGATCATTTGGAGCAAAACCTAAAATTAGCATAAGCATAAACTGCGGTAGAAATCGCCTAAATTGTCTTAAAAATCCTAAACCTAACTTTGCATGTTTTGTCTACGCGCTTTAGTGCTTTTCCTACTTCGTAAGCTAAAACCTGGCAGTAACTCATTATTGTTACGCATAACTTTGGTGTTTTTACGCATAAGTGCTACTTGGTTCTTGTCTTTTATACGCCTAAGGACACTTCATCAACAAAGGTTCATTCGACTACAAAGATCCATTTTCACCAACACAAGTTTTTCAACATGTCACAACCACCATACTCTAACTATTTCCCTTACACTTATCCTCAGCGACAACAACAACTAAGTCCACAACATCAACAATGGAATCAACAACAAGCAATTTATCAACAACAATTTAATCAACAACATACTCCACAACTGCAAATCCACAACCTCAAATGGTTCAACCAACCACCAAGTCTTCAAGTCAAGTACACACTGAATTCAATCAACATCCATCAAGGAACACTATGAAGGAACCCACTTGGTTTTCAAAGATGTTTGAAACTTTAGCGACCAACAATCAATTCATGAGTGGATCACTTGATAGACCTCAATGCTCACTCGGAAACTACGATCATTGGGTGATAAGGTTCTTTAGGTTTTGTGATCTAAAGAAGCCACATGGAAAGTTCTTAAAAGGTTATCTTGGAAGGTCCATTTGAGATGCCTACTATCATTGTGCAGGAGATCCAAATGCCATTCCACGAGATGAACAAACGAACATTATTACTTGTTGCGACTTTAAATCCTGAGAACTTCTACTATGAAGCGGATGAGCTTGCAATGGAATATATCCTCTTAGGATTACCAAACCTAATTCTTAAGTAGTGTTGATGCTCCAAAGGCGCTGCAGAAAATGTGGGATCATATTAGTCTTCTTATGGAAGGATACGTACTCAATCGGAAGATTTGGAATCCAAAATTTACTTGGCTTATGAACACTTCATGATTGAACACGGAGAACACTTGAGTCCTATCATCATCGATTTTTAGACATCATCAATGATTTGGATAAACACAACATCATCATGCCAAAAATTGCGGTGAATACTAAGTTCCTAAGTAGTCTTGGTACTGAATGGGAGAAGTATGTCATTTTTCTCCGTCAAGCGAAAAACATGCATCAATCTATCTGATTGTTATCGATTACTTGAAGCCTCATGAAAAGGAAGTTGATCAGGAAAGGATTCTCCGTGCTCAAATTGCTCCACCAACACATCCGGAAAATCAACAACTTGCCTTATATGCTCAGAACAGTTATTCTCCTCACAACCATCAACCATGGCGCTTCAAACACATCGCCATAAACCTCCATCTCAACAAAATCAATTGGTTCCATACAACAACAAAATATATTTGAAGCTAATGAGAATCCGATCGAAGTTTGCAACAAGGATTTGCTATGATTGCTAATGCCTTTAGCAGTTATACCAACAAATCAACAACATTAGATTCCTCATCTAATACAGGATCAATTTGTTGTGAACAATGGGCGAGTTGAAGTTGAGAATACGTGGTTATAATTGCGTCGGATGGTGGTCAAGGGTTTAATCGTGGGTAGGAATAACAAGAGCTCAAGTGGTGGAGCAGGGAAATGCTTTCGAATGGGTTGAATGGTCTTCGATGCTACAAGCTGCAATGAGAAGGACACACGGCTAATGCATGCAAAGCCAGGACTAGGCGGTGCTTATTTCAAAGAGGCTCTTCTTTTGGCTCTTAAGGATGAAGGCTGGTGGAACTCTCCGTAGACAAAACGAGCTTTATGGCAAATCTGACTCGAGATGATGATATGGAGACTTGCGGGCCAATCACATTTATGTTGATAAGCTAATGCATGGGGTTACATGAGTGACCTGAGGCCCGTGTATGACAGCGATGGCTTGTCTCGGTACCGAACAAACCATATTCATCTCGATCTCATATCTCGCCAACATGCGAATGGCAAGGCTCGAATGTTCAAAATGAGTCATCCATCTCATTCAACGATTTTCAACTAGACCCGTAGTTATATTTGGCGATCAAGATGACCAACGGTTTCCTTGATAATCAAATTGACTCGGTGTTCATCTTGAGGATCTAAGTAATGATCATGTTGAACTCGCGTTGAACAGCGAACTTTGCCTCATCATTTTGCTCGGTTTACCAAGAAGAACAAACCATAGTGGAAATGTCATGCCATTAATCGGGACTTGAAATGCAAAATGCGCATTAAGGGATTTTGAATGTTTACAAAAAGCAACTCAACTTTTCAAAACTCGAAAAGCGTGAAAGCGGTTTTGGCGACCTTTGCCAAATCTTATCAAAGCGAAAAATATTTAGAAAAGCAGATCGTGATCTAGCAGCGAAGAATGCTTTGTTGTGCGAAATAGAACAAACGAAACATGAACATAAAAAGCAAATGCTCTCACCTTGGAAAATCAAAAAGCTAAAGAATTTGAGTTAACTTGTCAAAAACAGTTCTCTGCATACAAAAAGCATTCAACGAAGCGAATAGATGATCATCTTGAAGAAATCATCGGCTTGCAAAACAAACTTAAAGAGTTTAAAGCTGTTGTTTACAAACATGGCGAGTCGGTCCTGACCATTGAAAAGTTTACTTTAAAACCCAATCCAAATGGATATGGACCCGAATCTTCGCGATTACAAACCTAAACTTTCAACGAAAACATTCAAACCAAATCCACGAAGTTTCGGTCTTGAGAATATAAAGTTGATAATTACATTTATGAATGTTGTTGAATATCATCGTCAAGAGGAATTAGATCACGAGAAGGAGAGTCGATCAAAATTAGAAAAAGTTGTTTACAACAAACCTTTTAACTATTCAAAGCGGTCACTTTATTCACGCTGGTTCTTCTAACACACCAAGGGTTATCATCAAAACACACGAGTCTTCTAATGTTAATCCCAAAGCGGATTACACAAATTTATGGTCCTTTACCATCGGTGAAGTAAACTCAAAACACGAAAAATCGAAAAATTCGTCGATATTTTGACATTTTCATGGCTGACCTCAAAATTTTACAACATGAGATAGAATATCGTTCACGAAATCAAAATTGAACATTTTCAATGCGCCTCATGAGAACAAAGAGACATTTTTGGAAAAATCTTTTACCTAATGTTAAAATTTGAAAAATTGTGCATTAGCGGAAAAGGATTTTCATGGAACTTGGAGTGATGAAGGTCGTTTTGAAAGCGAAACATCTATTTCAAACACTAAGCGTAAAAGAAAATGTTGAGAAAGATGTTGTCGACTCTTGGAAGATGTTATCGTGCGGATGTCCATAATGTTGTATTGAATTCTTTGTCATATGCATTTGATAATATCTCTGTGTTGATTACGTGGTAAATGTTGAGAACACGATAATGTGCTTGGTCGAGTCCTTAGGTTGAAAACAAGCGATTGTCAAGCGAACTTTCAAATGCAATACGTGGTCTTTGGTGGTGTCAAAAGATATTCACGATCAACAATGCTTTTCAACACAAAATGCGATTCGTGCAAAACTTACGATCCTAAAATTGAGCAATTAGATGATCAAAGCGTGTCTTTTAAGTGTCAAATCTCAAAATATGAACAAGAACTTGTAAAAGTTAAAAGAATATGGTGTCATATTTGATTTACTCAAAAGACTCGTGATGAAGCATCAAATGAACTTGATCATTATCTTGCACACACTAAAGTTATGCATTTTCTTTGGAAATGTTAGATTCGAAAATCAAGATCGATTCACACTATCATCAAGTTAAGAAATGTTAGGAAAGTATGAACAACTTCCAGACCATCATTAAGAGATTAGCCCGTAACACTTAGTACTCATGAACCTAGAATCTCTCTTGCCAAATCACAAGGCTAGCGTGCTTCCTTCTCTTGAAGCGAGGAATAGTTGAGCCTTTTCCAAGCGTCCACTTCCGACCTAGGAGCACTCAAATCGAAGAATAGGAAGTTGCGACCTAAGAAAAGATCAATCAAGAATGCTAAAGTAGAAGAACACCCTAGGACTATGAATAAGACTGACGTTGCCTCCACTATAGATATTGCGTCCGGCAAATGTAATAGAAATAGTGATGTAATGAATGCTAAACCGTTAAGTACTTTTGATATTGATCGATGCACCTTGTGTTATTTGTGGTAAAAGTATGAATTCCGATTGCCATGATAAATGTGTTGCTAAAGCTATCATCTCTGTTTAAGGAATCTAAGAACGAATACCTCTAGGCCCACTAATCTTTCTAAGTGCATTAGCGGTAGACCGCCATCTTTAGATTCTAAAAGCGCATTCTTGTCCTGTAGCTCAGTTTCACCTCCTAGGAATGTAGTACCACCTAGCTAAGACTAAAGCAAATACTAGTTGGAGATGGGAGAAATGGATATATAACACACTAGGATTTAAGTGGATACCTAAAGCTATTGATGTGTGTATATCTACTATAGCACTTCGGAACCCTCTAACATTTGGGTTCCAAATCTACTTCTATTCCATCACATTATTAGATGCATTATTGTAATGCGGTGTCTGATCATTCTACGGATTGTTGATAGCGGATGTTCCACGACACATGACGGCAATCTTAAGCGTTATCAAACTTTATTGCAAAGTTCATTGCCTTGTCGAGGTTGAGGGATGATCATAGCGGCTATCATGGGCTCTGAGACTATGTCAATGGGAACATCCGAATTAGCGGGGTTTACTATGTGGAAGGCTCGGTCATAATCTGTTTGGTAGGTCGGTTTGTGATGGAGATTTGGAGGTTGCTTCAGGGAGAAAACTTGTTTCATTAAGTGATCTACAAGGAAATGACCTTATATGCGGATGGCGTAATTCTAGTCTACACTATCTCTATGAAGACATGGTTGCTTCATCTCCGTATGTTTTTCAAAAGCAACATCAACAAAATCACAGCTATGTAACGTCGTCTCTCACATCTAAACTTTCAAACCATCACCAACCTAGCTCGACACAAACTAGTTGAAGGACTCCGCGATTTCGGTATTCTAAAGATCACCTTTGCTTTCGGCTTGTGAACAAGGCAAAAGCACTGGTGCTCATTTTTCCTTCAAAGGTGGAACGACTCTCGGCATGTGCTTCATCTTCTACATGGATTTCGTGGCGATCGCGGCGTGCAAAAGCGATCAGTAGCAGCAGCACATAAGCAGGCGGTATTATCTCGCATGCTATATAAAGCAGTTCTATGATTAATAAGCGCCACAACAAAACTGCTGACTGCGTCATGCTGAAAGCCGAATGCAAAAACACCTTTATTAATATTTGGATCTCTTTGCTATCCGAATAATGATCGTGATGACTTTGGAAAACTCAAAGCCAAAGTACGACATTGGAGTCTTTATGGGATCTTGTGATAATTCAAAGGTTTCAGAATGGAATGCGTCGTACAAAGCGAGGTGATGGAAGCGATTCATGCTCTTTTGATGAACTACGGAAATGGCCGGTATAGCGACTTGGAACCGGACGCAACAGCTTAAACTTCCCCAAACCCCATCATCGGTGAACAAAGCCCCGACTTACTCGTCAACAAATGGAAAGGTTATTTGCTCCGTTCATTGGCGATATTGATGAGCGTGCTCGGGTGTATCCATTGTTGTTACTCAGCACGATAATACTCTATATCACTTTGCTACAACTTCGTTGAAGATGCACCTACGCAGTTGACTCCACCAACGGTTGAACAAACGCTTCCAACAATGATGAAGGCTGGTGATGATGCAGATGAAGTACCCCCGCAAATTTTTGATCCAAATCGTTCTTCAACGGTTTGCTAATGAGGCTATGCGCACGGATGTGCGGAATCTTCAACAAACCATTTGAATCCTCGTCACACAATGTATATCCAGCATCAACCCTCACACATAGATGGACGAAGACCATCCTCGGGAAAACATTATTGGCAGAATCAACGGTCGTTCAAAGACGCGTCTTATTTCAGGCGGTGAACATTGCATTTATGCACGGGTTTGGAACCAAAAACATCAAAGACGGTTTGACAAAGAAGCGGATTGAATCCATGCAGAAGAACTCAACCAATTCAAGCGTCTTGAAGTATAGGAAATGGTTGAAAGACCAGAGTCTATGTCATTGGTACCAATGGATTTGGAAAAACAAATTGGATCTTTGAAATGTTATCAGAAATAAGTCCGTCAGTGGCTAGAGGTTATCGTCGGGAAAGAGGTATTGACTTTGAAGAATCTTTTGCTCGGTTGCTCGTCTTGAAAATTCGGATATTTCGTTAGCGACTCATATGAATACCCGGTCTATCGGATGGATGTCAAAGCTGCGTTTCTCGATGGACAACAAAAAGCGGTTTATGTCGACCCAGATGGATTGTTGATCTGAGTTTCGAATCCGTCTAGCGAAAAAAGCTGTATGGTCTCAAACAAGCTCCTCGGGCATCGTACGATAAGCTATCATCTTCCCTCATTGCTAATAATTTCAGAGGTTAGGTTGAAACTCTTTTTATACAATATGCACATATCTTAATTGTTCAATTTACGTGGATGACATCATTTTTGGTCTCTACATAAAAGTTTTCAATGTTTTTAATGAAGAAAAATTTTGAAATGTCCATGATGGGTGAACTTACATTCTGGGACTAGGTTCATCAATCACCCGTGGTATTTTTCAGGTCATTCCAAATATGCCCTTGTTGTTAAACAAATTTGGAATGAAAACACAGTGACACCTATACCAATGGCTCATACCAAGCTAGGCGGATTTGCATGGGAAATGGTGGACCTACAAACCGTATTATTGGGTCTCTCTTATCTAACGACGCGGGACGATGATTTCTTTAGTTTATCTATGCTCGTTATCGGTCGCGACCAGCGAAACCCACCTCTACGAGGCTAAAAGAATCCTCGATACATAAAGGGAACCATTAACTTGGGGATGCGGTATCAGAAGGATTACGGTTTTGAACTAATGCTTTTTGGGCGGCCGCGAGATGCTTAGACTCGGGAAAAGCACCGAGCTTTACAATTTCTTGGTGATAAGCGGTGTCTTGGCAATCGAAGAAGCGAGGATTGTACATCGTTGTCATCAAGAAGCGAGAAATATGTAGCCATGTATTTGTGCTCATCATATGGATGAGAACACAACTCAAAGACTATGGTTCACGTATTTGTGAATCGATGTATCTGCGACAATGAGGTGCCATTGCAATCTTGGCAACAGTTGACACTGAAATCAAAGCACATCGATCTTGATATCATTTCATCAAGGATCCGTGGAGCAGTGCTTGTTGAATTATATTTTGTGGAGTGCGAAATACCAATTGGCGAGATCTTCTCACTGAAACCTTGCCTCGCTAGGTTTAATGAGTTGGTCCCGGATTGGTATGAGGTGTTGACTTCAAGGGAATTGGATGACCTCTAAAAGCAGTCTTAAAAACACATCAAACACCAAATCTCTTTTGTAAATATTTTTTCAAAAACAAATACAAAAATATAAAAACGATAACAACAAAAATATTCTTCTAATCTTTCTTTCAACATTGCATGCATTTCTTCCGTCAACACTAATCTAAATTGATTATTTTTTAGATCAAGTGTTGAGGGAGAAAATTATAACTTTCTTGTTTCCTTGTCGTGTGCCATGTTATATTATATGGTTTCTTTTAACAAATGGTGGTACATTTTACGGTTCATGACACTCCTCGGACTAAATTTATAACCTTTCATTATTTTCTTGAGTGGGGTAATGGTCAAGTTTCTTTCTAAAATCTTTGTTTGGTAACCAAATGGAAGTTAAATAGCTTTGGTTGAAAATGGAAAAGGTGGAGGACCAAAGCTGTCAAAACCTTAAAATATTTTGAATAAAAATATCCTCCTTTAACATTTCATTCTCATTTATTACAAAATATAAAACATCCTACGCCTAAGTAATTCATGAAAGCAGTGTTTAGATCATCAATTTGTAAGTGATTTCATGTTCCTAACAAGATTTTCAACAATGGTTTTAATTTTACGAATCAACGGTTAAAAGCGTGTTGTGGATTTTTGTGGTCTGGCATAGCGATATGAACATGATAAATGGTGTTTGTAGTTATAAAGAATGTGTCAAAATGTTTTAATATACATCTATGATATGTTTCTATTATCAAAACACACCGAAGCAATTAATGGGTTTATAATTAGGGTTTATAGTCGATTTGGGTTTTCAAATGTGAAGTGTTTTTGGTCTAAAGATTGTTGGGTTATGGTCATATGAGTTGAATTGATTTCCATGGTTGTTAACCACCGAAACACTAATTGTTCACAATTTGAAGTTAGGGTTTAAGTTCATAACTTTGGGTAATTTTGATTTTACAATTAGATGTTATACTTGCCAAAGACTCTAACAACACTCTAGACTATGAGAATTTGTTTGATGCATATCCATGGCTAGAAATCATGCAGCGTAAGATCTTAACCAGGGTTTTGACCTACATGTAAATTCTCCTGCTTGTGTTATGAATGTTCATGCCTTAACATTGATAAAATGATGTTTTGTATTATTATGTTAATGGATTTGATAATTTTGGGTGCTTTACTACGCATATATTGAGAATCAAGGTCATTTGAAACTCATAAGGATTACCTTAGTAGTCAGGTTATCGTTAAGAATAATTCTACGAATAACCGTGCAGCGTAAGTTCTACAATGGGACTGCATTATCACGTGAAGGATATCGTAAGCAAACATTCTCGCGCCAAAGGTCTACTCTTCACGGTAAGCCTTACGTTAAGGTATATATATGCCTGCGGCGTAAAGCCTTATAAGGTCCCCTTTTTCTCTGCGATAAGTTAGGATCCTCCAGTAAGCTTTAGTCTGTATTATATATCATCGTTACCATAACTTTGCCAAAACTACGCAAGCACGGATTGACCTTCATAATGAATTATTCACGTGTACAAACTTGTAAATAAACTAATCATATCATCCGCGAATCCCAATATGTCACTAATAAACTTAAGCGTTTATATGTTGTGAAAAAAATAAGTGATAACATAAACTTTAAAACTTAAAGTTAACTAACTCGCGAAACATTTCATGGCGTCATTGAACTATTAGACAAACAAGTGACTTAGGACTGCGTAACAATCATTGATTGTGCATTCAATAACTAGACAATAAGACCGGTGATGACTCTTATGTCTTCGATATGTTGGTTCTTTTGGCTAATGTTATTTGGATCCGCACAGGGTGAACAAATGAATGTGGATGCATGAGTTCTTACATTCTTTGATATCTTTCGAGGGCTATCCAGAAAGATTGGAAAGAATAACCTTAGGGGTTGACTTTGACACCCTCGCATCTAGAATCTTCTTGTCTCATTCGCGGTGGATATTCTTAGGAATCATCCCTACCGAAGATGCTCTCACTACTGCCACGGTTCAGGGTCTACATTCAACAACTCGGGATTCTATGCGGAGGATCATTGGTCGAATTGAATGTGACAACTAATCTGAAACAGTCACTTTATCACTCTGGCGACTTCGCAATTTCCTCATCATTCACGACATCGGCTCAACAAACTTCTTTGCTACCCTACTGAAGAGTCGAAATTCTTGATAGATATTGGTTATGATGAAGCTAGAGTCATTACTAAGCTCTCGCGTGGAGCTGAAGTATATTCCTCAACCATGGAGAAAACTCTACATGATCATCACCAAATCGGTCTAAATTGTTGATGGTGGCTATGAGCATCCCAAGCTCATGGAGCTACAAAATTTTACATTAGTTGATCAACAAAAGGAATATTGAAATCGAAACCTTGATATGGGAGACATGATGTTTTCAAGAAGCTTGGCTCAGATTCCCTACATAGGATACATAGCTGTTGATCGAGCACTTGGACTTCATCGACATCCCATGAGGCTGATGACCCGAATAATCCCACGACATATTGGTAGAACCCATATTATACGTCCGAATCAAAGAATCGTCAACAAAAGAAAGAATGCGGTGCGATCACCTTGGCTGAAATCAAAAGCTTGAAACATACAAAGGTATTGGGTTAGCGGTAAAACAAAGGCAAATTTGGTCATCTTGATGAAAAATCTTAGTTTACCCTACTAGGAGGACGAGAAGAAGCGATCTTTGGAAGTGTCATGAAATCTGAGATATTTATAGGAAGCTTCCCAAAAGGAATCCTCCTCGTAAAGGATTGTTCCAGGAAATTTGAACCTATTCCCTACTGAACATAAAGCTCTTGGGCGAAATCTGAAGAAACACAATCGGATGAGGAGGTCCACTACTCAGGCTTGCAAGGATGACTATATGGTGCAAAACCTCCAGTCAAATAGGCGAACATGGCAAAGGAAAGACTCTGTACTTGTACCTTATGATGAAAGCTCGGGAAAGTGATGAAGATAGGAAAAGAACATACAAAGAAGATGATCAAATTCCTAAGACACCAACACAAGGCGAAGAATTTGCTAAAGATCAAATGGGTGGTCAGGAGGATCAAGTGAGTCTACCGCTCCCGAACCATATCACGATGCGGTTAATCACCGATAAGGGGCTGGTGCCACTCTGTGCAACAACAAAGCGGCGGAGGATACTATGAATATGAGTTTGAGGACAGGCCGAAGTCGAAAAGAAGATAAAGATGTTGATTATGATACGTTTCTTCTAGATAGTCTGCAGCGATCAAGGAAGAAACCTCACGAACCTAGAAGGATCGAGAGTCTCTCATATCTCTTCATCATCAGTTAGTCTTCTCACTCCTGCCACCACCATCAAAAAAGTCAACCAAATCATCATCCAAATCAGTGAAGAAACCATCTAAATCTTGGATTTCTCAAGCTCATGAGCGGATTACCAAAGGCATCCAAACAAGTGAAAAGAAAAGCGTGCTCAACAAAAGCTAAATTTCTTTGCGATAACATACGACATATGTATGACTGAGCATGAAAAGATGAAAGGAGGAAGTTTGTTGAGAATTCATGAAAAATCACCGTCGAGGAGGCTGAGCGAAATGATGAAGAAGCTACGAAAAAGTACCTTAAAGATGCGTTCCTAAGTCATAAGAGTTGTTCACCAAACAACTTTATCTAAATCTTATGCGGTCGCCAAGCAAAGCTATTCGATCAGCGCCCATGCTTGAGTCACAATCAATCCAACGATCCGGTGGTTTTCTCGGATAATGAATTGGTGGTGGCTTGTCACAAAATATGCCTGATGAGGACATTTACTTACGATGAAACAAACATTCTTTGGACTACCAACTTCAAGAAGCTTGTAGATTGAAGGCGAAAAGTCTAAGCGTCTAGAGCGATGAAGACAAGGATAAGGATAAAGTCTATGTACCTAAGCGTCGGGAAAATATGGTGAATCTTCTTTGATGCAACCTCCTCGCCAGCGGCCTCTGTTTAACAAAATCTCCTCTCGTTCTTCTCTTGAAAAACCTCGGGGCGATTAGAGTTACCAGAGCTCGAGGAAAACCGATGATCACTTTGAGTATCGGTGGTGACGATGAAGGTCCTTGAGCCCCAACAACCGCCTCTCCCAACAAAGTTGAAGCAGTATCATCATCTAGGCCTTGAAAAGAAGAAGCGCCTCGGTGGCGTCGTTATCATGGCTAGATGGCGATAAAAGCAGAAGGAATTGAATGGTTTGCTAATCTTTATAACACTCCCTACCACGAAGAAGGTCAGGGATTTGGTAGATGGTTCTACATTGGAGCATCTTTGAAATTACTGCAAAGAAAAGTTCATGTGAAGAAAATGATGAAATCGGTAGGCGAATCAAGAATGGCGTTTCAACTTCTAAAGGCGACTAAAGTGCCCGAGGGAATATCACAGAAAACATTGCTTTCGAGCTATGATAACAACATGGATTGGCTCAACGAGAAGCAAACATTGACTTCACCGCGAGGGACAACCCTCCATACTGGGTGGACCAAACCTACCCAACAGCGGCCAACGGACAACCATTCCTTTGATATTTCTTCAACAAAATGCTTGGATTTTCTTCTACGGTGCGTGTCAGGTTAGAAATACGCTACATCATTGACACTTCCATTCGGTACATGCACTTTCAGCCTTAGCCATTGAGGAACATGCCAATCCTTGTTCTCCAACGGTGGAAGCATATGCCAAGAGATGCATTGTATGGGATTCATCACTTGTGACGGCAGCCGAATCTACTGAAGATGTCGGGTTGAAGTCTCAACATCGCGTGCATAGTTCTAAAGATATCGTTTCCATCATACACGTTGACCTTTCGTCTAAGTGGGACTACACATTCCTGAAGAAGATCGTAGTCAAGCGACAAGATGAGCAGGACTATGCTTTCTCAAGGTGACTTTGAGAATTTGTCTCTCAATGACATAGAAGACATGTACCTTGCCAAAGATGCGAGTGCATGAGACAATTCTCAAGCTATGATACAATGAATTTATCAAGTCACTTCTCATCTTCATAAGACGCATTGTCATCAAGGAGCGTGTAGAAGATCTCAGGTTGTTGTTGAATCTTATCGAATGATGTCAACTTCACTCCTCAAGCTTGATCTTCGATATCAACCGGCTATCTCAATATACACTCATCGGCAAACCTTTGTTGTTTACGTAGTGAACTTCAAAGCTGCTTAATGGCGTGTAGAACTCCACAAGTTAGGGATCATACTTTGGCTGGTTAGGGATGGATTGGCATCTGATTGAAGGATATCGCGCGAGAAAATTGGGTCTCTAAGCGGCTGGAATTCTGGGAAGGAGGGATGTGAAACGGATCATCACAATGATTTGATGAGCGGTTGTTTGAAGGGATGATTCAGGCGATTGGAGATTATATGCGGTGAATTGACCGGGATTAACATAACCGCTTTCAGCATACAGTGCACCTCACGGGAACATCTTGCACTTCACGGTACCCCTTGAATTGCTTCCTTCCATAATTTTGGATGTTTGATTGTTATGTCATGGCTTGTGCACATTACGATGTACAACCCGTACTTGTAAATAAAGGACCGTAGTGCAGCCGGTGCCACAATCCTTAGAAATGAGCGAAAGCTTCTTACTTTTGAGTAAAACCTATCAAACCTTTCATTTTTCAAGGTTTTGCTCAAAAGAACAAGTACTTCCACTTATGTTTTTCAAAACCTCAACCGTTTATATCACTTGTTGAGGGGGAGTATTTGAAACTTTGTTCAAAATTGTTCTCGATGGTCATTCTTCCCTTAACACTTTCGAAATGGTCATATTTATTCTCAAGCGTTTCAAAAATAACATTTATATGCCATTTTGAGGGGAAAAATCGTGATAAATATGTTGTGTAAAATGCAAATGAATCTTTGAGCTTAAGACTTAACCCATGAATTGGCGAGATCTAAGCATTAGTAACTTCGAAAAGACTTGTCGGGACGGTAATAATTTCAAGCTAGTTAAGCTAGTGATGTAGCGTGTCTAACAAAGGACTTGTGCGAGTAGAATGTACCATTAGAAACTCTTGTAGAACATGAACTCACGGCGGGTTTGACAACCTCTCAAGGATTGTCTACACCTTCAAGGTAGTTATTAGAGCTAGTTGTCACCTAAAAGTACGACAATGCAACTCTTTAACTATGCAATGCGTGTGTCTGCGGGGAATGTCTATCTTGAGTTAATCAATTCAAAAGTGCGCGCTCTTTCCTCACTGTGCATTTTAACCGTTAAAACTCTTAAGCACATGTGGAGGGAGAGTATTTATGCAAAATCTTATCTCTCACGATGGTACTAAAATGTTTTCATTCACAAACCTTTGAGAGATTTTCACATCAGTGGTTTTTATGGCAACATAGGTTAGTCATGGAGTTATAAGGTGACTAAGGTTAGGAATAACCGTCCTATGATCCGTAGAGCGGAGGGATCTACCCAAAGACACCACAAATAGTTAGTATTTAGAAGTTCTTAGGTATGATTGTAAAAAGAGAAAATGAGAATGGGAGAAAGAAGGAGTTGAAGAATTAAAATGCAAAGAAAAGGGTGAAAAGAAATAGCCCTCAGTTATTCAACTTAGAGGCGGAACCGGGTTCAATTCATATACTCTTGGTTGTCACTTAGTAGCCATGGTATTGAAGATTAAAGTCGTCATGGACCCGATGGCATGCACTAAACCTTCTTATCCACTCAAGTTTCTCTCAGCTGAAGCTTGTTTCATTCTCACGGGGAACCCTCGTAAACTATCGGCTTTCTCTTAGAGATTCTTGGTATTGAA
The DNA here is from genome assembly GCA_910596185.1 of Chrysanthemum makinoi. NCBI lineage: Eukaryota > Viridiplantae > Streptophyta > Magnoliopsida > Asterales > Asteraceae > Chrysanthemum > Chrysanthemum makinoi. The sequence continues at coordinate 278,577,079 of OU343222.1, forward strand.
GAAGGAGACCTCTCCTAGTCTCCGCTGGAAAACCAAAAGCACACTATTGAGTCTAGAGCCACGAGATTCATCAAAAGATCTCTTAGGTACACTTGACATTTCATCACTTGATATTCAACAATAAAAATTTCAGTGGTACATTATCGAGTCCTTCACGAGATCTTAGCAATGCGAGAACATTTATGAGAGGTTCACATTTGTGATCCTCGGTGATTGAATGGAAACTCTGCCGGTCAACATCAAGCACCACGGCGGCAATAAACTTGCAACTCCCGTGGATTGGCGTAGTGGTCTCAAGCGGTCTGATGCGTGAGGTGATGCTTGATTGTACCTCGTTGACTCATCCGAATCGTAGGTGTACTTGATACATCGTGTTATCTCACTTGTGGGACTCAGGTTGAGCGGCCTTTAAGAATTAGAGTTGTGTTTTCACACTATCTTTGTTAACACTCTCGAAGTTCAAACTTGTAAGTGCAGGAATCCGCTTATTACTAACCGTTTAAATGTTTTCTTCTTATGGAAGCTCTGGGCCGGAATGATCATGTAGATTCTTCTCATGCTCACGCCAACATCATCACTAATGGAAGTTCTATCCAAAAGCAACACAACGATCGAATGATTCTTCGTCAAATGAGAGAATCTACAAAGTTAAAGACTTAAAGAACTCCATCGATCTTGAATTCCAGCGTCAAAGGCGTGTGAGCATGTTGAAGAATGGATGGAACAACATGTGGCGAAGCGGACACGAAGCGGAACTTGATCGTCGACAACAACAACATACTAACACTTTCATCACAAAGAACAATGATCAAAGAACAAAGTTAAAGATGGCGTCAAAGCATAACCGTTCAAAGTAAACTATCTCTCTACACTGGGAGATTGTTCAAATCAAGGCAATTCTTCTCACAAGAAGAAGAATGCGAGAGGCGTCAAAGCTACTATTACATCAACGCCTTCACCGTTTTCATCACCAACACTTGAGTGTTTGTTACTCATATGTAATAACACTTGAGGGGAGATTGTTGGAATCACTCCTAACCCTTATTCAAGTGTTAGTTACTCATATGTAATAGTTAGCTTATTTTGGCCTTTATGTTTGTTATTAGCCTTAAGCTTATGTAGAAGGCCCATGAGCTTAGGCCCAAGCCCATAGGAGAAAGGGAAGGAGTAGGAGTGTTGCCCTAGCCCTTGCCTATAAATACTGTAATAACCTTCATTTGAAGGTTGGTTGTTCAATTGCTCTTTCACTCACTCTCGCTAACCATCTTCATTTATGCGTGTGTGTGTGAGTGTAGATTGTTCATCCGCCTCTCTTCTCCTCTCTATCTCTTCATTGCTTGTATTGTAAAACTAGTGACCTACTCAAGTAATTCCATCAGTTAACTATTACAACTGTTATGATAAATATCTTATGTAATTTACTATTAATTTATCTACTCAAGTAATTTACAACATAATCACAAATATTACTTATCTCTTTCTATATTAATTTGTAGCAAATGGTTTGATAGGCTTCTGGACACATCAGTTCAGGACCCGCGCTTCAAAGAAAGGAAAGTGCTTATCCAAATCAAAGGTTTTAAATATTTTTCAAGCACTTTTCCTTAAAACATAATGGCTTGTAAGTATTTGACTTGCAGCCCGATCTTTAAAGAAAGAAAGTGCTTTCATAAAATCGATTTTCATAAATAGCGAGCACTTATCCTAAAACAAATGAAGATATTTTTCTCTAAATATCTTCAAAATATTCAAAATCTTCATCTTAGTACCATTGATTGAAATTTTTCAAAAAGATAGTTTCAAAATCTCTCACATTTGGTACCAAGATAACTCCCTCTAAACCCTTAATTGATTCTAAATTTTATGTATGAAAAATATGCTTTCGTTAAGGGGGAGTATTAAACCAAAGTTGTTCCAAAATTCATGCTTCATCGGTTTCTCTCAAATGCCGAAAAACATATCTTTTAATCATTTTGTTTCAAAACATCATGGATATGCTATTTTTGAGGCGTGATTAAAAGGTGATCAAAATGTTTATGATTGGTGTTTGAATCTCAAAAGAGCTCGACTCAGTCGAAACCAATGAATTGACGAGTAATCAATGTACCATCTCGAGAAACTTGTGATAGATATGCACCTTCATGGGTCTAACCTCCTTTTCAAAGAGTGTTTACAACTTCAAGTTAGTTATTAGAGCTAGTTGTCACCTAAAATATGACAATGGAACTCTTTAACTAGGCATCGTAGGTGTCTCGTGAGGAATTGTCATGAGCGATCAATTCAAAAGTGCAAACTCTACCCTCATGCAGATTACAGTTAAAACTCATAAGCACATGTGAAGGGGAGTGTTTAAAATATACAACTCATGGAATGTCTCAACATGTTTTATCATAAACACTCTGTGAGATTTTCAAGAAAAATGGTTTTATGGCAACATGGGATAGTCATGGAGTTATAAGGTGACTAAGGATAGGAAATTAGATCCTGATCCGTCAGGTAGGAGGGATCTACCAAATGACATCACCAATAGTTTAGTATTAGAAGTCCTTAGGTATGATTGAAAAAAGGAGTAATGTGAGAAAGGAGAAAGAAGGTGTTGAAGAATTAAAAAGAAATGTAATGAAAAAGGGTGAAAAGAAATAGCCCTCCATAATCAACCTTAGGAAACGGGTTCAATTCATGCACTCTTGGTTGTCACTAAGATGATGCTTGGTATTGAAGACAAAGGCGTCATGGACCCGTGTGGCACTGCACTAACCTTCTAGCCACTCAATTCCTCTTAAAGGATTTGTTTCATTCTCCTTTGGGAACCCTACATAAACTATCGACTTTCTCTTAGAGAGTGTTGATATTGAAGAAGGAGACCCTCTCTAGTCTCTTCCGGGAAAACCAAAATGCACTAATTGAGTCTAGAGCCACGAGATTCATCAAAGATCTCATAGGAACACATGTCATGACATCGCTTGTTGTTCATCAATAAGGACACAAGTGATATATTCTAGAAGTCCTCTGTGAGTCTTAGCAATCTGTCGAGAACATTTATGAGAAGTTTCACATGTGATCTTGATGATTGAATGGAAACTCTGCGGGGTCAACATCAACGACCGGCGAAGCAGTCACTTCGGTAACTCCGGTGGATTATGCTTAGTGTGTCTCAAAGCGGTCTGATGCGTGGGGTGATGCTTGGTGTACCTCGTGACTCATCTAAAGCTGTAGATGTACTTTGGTATATCAGCGTTATCTCACTTGTGGGACTCGGTTCGAGCGACCTTTTGTGAGAATTAGAAACTTGTTTTCACACTATGCTGTTAACACCCTCGAAATTCAAACTTGTAAGTGCTGGAATCCGCTTATTACTAACTTGTTTTTATGTTTTCTTCTTATGGAAGCTCGGGGCCCGGATGGATCGTCTTGGACTTCGCCTCATGCTCATACCAAAAACACATGAAAGTTCTCATCATAATCAAAGGCTACACAAAGTTAAAGATGATTCTTGATCATGAATCTAAAGACTATATACTACATCATTGGTAACCAAAAGACAAATAGAAGTGTGAGCATGGTGGAAAAGCGTGGAGACACCTATCCACGAAGTTGACAACGCGGAACAACCACATTATCTAATCACAAAGCATGAAGGAACAAAGAATCAAGACTATTCTATATCTACATACAAAGTTCAAGCTCAAGGAAAGTAAAGATCTTATCAAGTGGAGCATCATTTGAATGACCACCGCAGGGAGATTGTTATAATATTTTTTATTAGAAGTGATGGTCATTCACATTTAGGAACTTTGTAGCGTGTGTTAGATATCGTGATAGAATAGTCAACGGGCTCGTGGATTGGACTAAGCTAAATGGCTGGCGTTATGATTATGCTAGTCGTTTTGGCTTAGTATCCAAAGCCCAATCCATGTCCAAACCACGAAAAGCCCAAGCAAAGCCTTTTAGGGTTTTAAGTTACTTGTACTATAAATACCCCTCAAATGGTCATTTTGAGGGTGTGCTGAAAGTGTGTGTGTGTTTTACCTTTGAAGTAATACAACATATTGTGTTTATCTTTCTCTCCACATACACGGTTTGTACTAACATCAAGTCACCATCTTTCTCATCTTATTTCTAAGCTTTGTTTGTGTTTGTGTTTCACGTTTATCTGCGTAACTTGGGTTCGATGTGTTGGGTTCTTGGTAAAGTGATAAGGTTGATAAGAGTAAGGTCCTACAATTTCTGTTAGGTCACTAGTTTTACAAACACAAGCTTATAAGAAAGAGATAAGGCGATTGAACAAGTAAACAAACACACACACACGATAATAGTAATCACGGTTTCTGTAGAAGTGTAATGAGAACTTGAACCTTGACCCTCAGTGAGGGGTTTATAGGTATTTATAGGAAGGAAGCTAGGCAACACTCTAGTTCCTTCCTTTCTCTATAGGCTTGGGCCTAAGCTCATGGGCCTTCTACATAAGCTTAAGGCTAAAACAAACATAAAGGCCATAATAAGCTAACTATTACATATGAGTAACTAACACTTGAATAAGGTTTAGGAGTGATTCCAACAATCTCCCCACCGAGTGTTATTACATATGAGTAACAAACACTCAAGTGTTGGTGATGAAAAGCGGTGAAGGCGTTGATGTAATAGTAGCTTTGGCGTCTTGACATTCTTCTTTCTTGTGAAGAATTGCCTTGATTTGAACAATCTCCCGGTGTAGAGATAGTTTACTTTGAATGGTTATGCTTTGACGTCATCTTTAACTCTGTTCTTTGATCATTGTTCTTTGTGATGAAAGTGATAGTATGTTGTTGTACATCATGTAAATCTCGAATTAGCCATTGCTCCGGTGTTTCCGTCATTTCTTCAACATGCTCGCACGCTCTTTTGGCGTTGGAATTGATCTTGATGGAGTTCTTTAAGTCTTTAACTTTGTAGATTCTCGTATTGTGAAGAATCATTACATTGTGTTGCTAGAACTTCCATTAGTGATGAAGTTGGCGTGAGCATGAGAAGAATGCGCGATCATTCCGCTCGAGCTTCCATAAAAGCATTTAAGCGGTTAGTAATAAGCGGATTCGGCTCTTACAAGTTTGAACTTCAAAAGTGTGCGGCATAGTGTAAAAACACAACTCTAATTCTTACAAAGGCGTTCCTGGTCGGAGTCCACAAGTGAGATAACACGATGTGAAGTACACCTCACGATTGAGATGAGTCATTCGGAGGTACACGGAAGCATCACTCTCATTGTGAGCCGTTTGAGACCACTAAGCGCAATCCGGGGAGTTCTTGAGCGACTGTTTGTCGAGAACATTAGATGTTACCACAGCGAGTTTCCATTCAATCGAGGATCACAAATGTGAACTCTGTATGTTCTCGGCAGTTGCTGAATCTGTGTGAAGGACTCGATAATGTATCGAAATTCTTATTGTTGATTGTCAAGTGATGAAATGTCAAGTGTACCTAAGAGATCTTTTGATGAATCTCGTGGCTCTAGACTCAATTGTGCGTTTTGGTTTTCTGGCGGAGACTAGGGAGGTCTCCTTCTTCCCGGCAATCTCTAAAGATAGTTTCATTAGGGTTCCAGTGAGAATGAAACAAGCTTATTAAGAAACTTGAGTGGATAAGAAGGTTTAGTGCATCGTCAGGGTCCATAGCGACTTTTAATCTTCAATACCGGTCACTAAGTGACAACCGTAGCATATGAATTGAACCGGTGTACGCCCTAAGTTGAATAATCTACAGGGCTATTTCTTTTCACCCTTTTCTTTGCATTTCTTTTTAATTCTTCAACTCCTTTTTTCTCCAATTCTCATTTTCTCCTTTTTATAATCATACCTAAGGACTTCTAAATACTAACTATTTGTGGTGTCCTTGGGTAGAACCATCCGGCTCTAGCGGATCATAGGACGGTTATTCCTAACCTTAGTCACCTTATAACTCCATGACTAACCTATGTTGCCATAAAACCGCGATGTGAAAAATCTCTCATAGTGTTTATGAATGAAAAACATTTTAGTACCACTGTTGAGATAAGATTTTGCATAAATACTCCCCTCCACATGTGCTTAAGAGTTTTACGGTTAAAATGCCGCAGTGAGGAAAAACACTTTTTGAATTGATTAACTCAAGATAGACATTCCCCAGCGAGACCGCGATTCGTGGCATAGTTAAAGAGTTGCATTGTCGAGTTTAGGTGACAAGCGGCTCTAATAACTACCGTGAAGGTGTAGACAATCCTCGAAAGGTTGTCAAACCCGTCCGAGTTCATGTCTACCGAGAGTTTCTCGAATGGTACATTCTACTCGGACAAGTCCTTTGCGAGACGTTTACATCACTAGCGAACTAGCTTGAAATTATTACAGTCGGACAAGTCTTTTTGAGTTATAGGTTAAGATCTCGTGAATTCATGGGTTAAGTCTATAGCACAAAGATTCATTTGCATTGACACGACATATTTCTTATCACGTATTTTCTCCCCTCAAAAATGGCATATGTGATGTTATTTTTGAAAAGTTGAGAATAAATATGACCATTTCGAGTGTTGCGGGAAGAATGACCACTGTGAACAATTTTTTTTTGAACAAAGTTTTAATTCAAGTACTCCCCTCGAAGTGATATAAGCGGTTGAGGTTTTGAAAATCATAAGGGAAAGTACTTGTTCTTTTGAGCAAAACCTTGAAAAGTGAAAGGTTTGATAGGTTTTACTCAAAAGTAAGAAGCTTTAAGCTCCTTTTAAGAGTTGGCAGGCGTACCGAAGTCCTTTATTTACAAGTACGGGTTGTACTGCGTAATGTGTGCACAAGCCATTAAATAATCAATCAAACATCCAAAATTATATGAAGTAAGCAATTCAGGGTACAAGTGCGGTGATGTTCGAGTGCTTGTGCGAGGCGTTGAAATCGGTTATGTTAATCACAGGTGACCACCCGACATAACTCTCAATGCGTGAGGCGATCCGCCGAAACAACCATTCATCAATCATTGTGATGATCAAATTAGCACATCCCTCCTTTCACGAGAATTCCGGTAGGAGACCCGATTTTACGTATATCCTTCAACGCCCTTGATCCATCCACAAACCGGCTTCAAGGTATGATCCCGAACTTGTGGAGTTAGCTACATAAATGCGCGGTTTCTTTGAAGTTCCTCTGGTAAACAGAAAGGTTTCTGATGAGTGTATATTGAGATAGGCTGGTTGATATCGGAAGATCAAGCTTTGGAGGAGTTGACAGCGTCGATAAGATTCAACGACCGGTTTGGAGATCTTCTACCGTTCCTTGATGACAATCGTCTTATGAAGATGAGAAGTGACTTGATAAATTGGCGTTGTACTGATTGAGAATTGTCTCGACCACATGCTTTGGCAAGGTACATGTCTTGATGTCATTGAGACAAATTCTCAAAGTCGAACTTGAGAGCATAGTCCCGTTCATCTTGTCGTTTGACTACGATCTTCTTTAGGAATGTGTCGTCCCACTTAGGCGAAAGGTCAGCGTGTATGATGGCAATGATATCCTTAGAACTATACCGCGGCATGTTGAGACCACGCACGGCTTACATGGTAGATCGTGTCGGCGTTACGGCGATGATGAATCCCATACAATGCATCTTGTTAGTATGCTTCCACGTGTTGGAGAATAAGTGATTAGCGTTCCTCAATGGCTATCGGTTTGAGTAGAGCGGTTCTTTGGGAATGGAAGTGTCAACGATGTAGCATATTTTCTTGAATCATCGCCACGGTGTAGAAGAAAATCCAAGTCTTTGTTGAAGAAATATCTGAAAGGAATCCTTGGTTGTTTGGTTGTGAAGTGTTGGTAGAGGTGCGGTCCAATCGGTGTAGTATGGAGGGTTGTCCCTTTGTGTGAAGTCAATGTTTGCTTAGGGTTGAGCCAATCCATATTGTTAGACATAGCTCGAGCAATGTTTTCAAGGTGATATTAGACCTCGAGGGCACTTTCGAGCTGTCTTTTAAGTTGAAATGCTTCATTCTTTATTAAGCTTCAACTCAGATTCGTCATTTTCTTCACATGGAACTTTTCTTGAGAATTTTAGCATGCTCCAATGTAGGCAGATCTACCAAGTTGACCTTCTTGGGGTAGGGAGTGTTGTTAACAAGATTAGCAAACCATTCAAATTCCTCTATTTTATCGTCATCTAGCCATGATCTGACGTCGGTGGCGTCTTCTTCTTCTTCTTTTCAAAGGCCTAGATGATGATTAAGTTTACGAACTTGTTTGGGAGAGGTGGGTTGTTGTAGGGGCTCAAGGACCTCTTCATAAATCACCCATTCGTATACTCAAAGTGAACATCGGTTTTCTGAGTCGGGGGTGGTAACTCGGAATCGTCCTGAGGTTTTTCAGTATTTCACTTAAGTTTACAACCATTTGATAGGCTTCTTACTTGTGTTTATTTGATAGGTTTTTCAAAAATTAATTTACAACATAATCACGACATATTGACTTCTGAACTTATCTCTTTCTATATTACTTATCAAAAAAGTAATAAGTAACAACTGTTATTTGTTTACTCTTTCACTCACAAACATAAATCTGAGTTTACTATTAATAAATCCATAACTTAAGTAATTTATGTGTACAAACTAGTTAATTTAACAGTTGTTTATTATTATTTATTAATAGTTGTGTTGTAAAACTAGTAATATTTACATTACAGTTATAACTTAAGTAATATAGAAACTTTACTTAAGTTTCTATTACAGTTATAACTTAAGTAATTTATTAATTTATGAGTAAACTTAAGGAATATATATTAAATTTACTTTTAGTAATATATTACTTATTTTAATATATTAAATTTAAAATATATATTTTTCAACTGTAAATTTTTAATTTTTGCACTTAAAAATTCAAGATTCTTGTGGTTTAAGGTATATTTGGTGCTAAAGTTTGAGTTTTTGCAAAAGTTTGAAGCTTTACGTGTTTTCTTCATTTTTGAACACGTTTTGGTTCATTGGTCATTCTACTTCGTAACTTTTCTAAGCACTTTGGGTGAAAAAGTCAACATTTTGGGTTATTGAGGTGTTTTAAGGATATCTGTGCAGAGACATCGTTTGAATCATTGGAAATTTTTTGAGTAGGTCAAAACCCTAGTTCTACTGTTAAGAAAGTCAACCTCATAAGGTTCTACTCATAACTTTTGGTGCAGATTCTTGAGCAAGGTTACTTCGGTGCTTCCACTCAGCGGATAAGTGTGGAACACGCCGACTTAATGGATATCCCTAGCGGCTGTGGCGATTAAAAGGATTTTTGGTTCTTAACCATAGTTTACGCATAAGCTAAAAGCTTACGGTAACTCACGCACCTTCACAGTGCAGCGTAAGGTTTCACGGTAACTTTTGTCTGAATAAGCAGGTTCGGCGTAAATAAATAAAAACACAATATTTCATAAATAATATGATGTGTTTTAGAGAGACAAAGAGTAGAAGATGAAAACAATATTTCATAAATAAAAACATACACACACACTCAAGCACACCCCTCAAATGACCATTTGAGGGGTATTTATAGTACAAGTAACTTAAAACCCTAAAAGGCTTTGCTTGGGCTTTTCGTGGGTTGTACATGGATTGGGCTTTGGATACTTAAACTGAAGCGGCTAAGCATAATCATAGCGCCTAGCCATTTAGCTTAGTCGATCCACGAGCCCGTTGACTATTCTATCATGATATCTAACCCACGTTACAAAGTTCCTAAACGTGAATGACCATCACTTCTAATAAAACTATTAAGGCTAACAATCTCCCCCTAAGGGGTGGTCATTCAAAAGATGCTCCACTTGAATAGGTCTTTACTTTCCTTGAGCTTGAACTTTGTGTGTCGATATAGAATAGTCTTGATTCTTTGTTCCTTCATGCTTTGAGATCAATTAATGTGGATGTCTGCCGTTGTCAACTTCGTTGATTTGGTGTCTCCACGTCTTTCTCCACCATTCTCACACTTCTATTTGACTTTAATTACCAATGATGTAGTTCTCAAGTCTTTATACTTTGTAGATTCTTTGACATTGATGAAGAATCATCTTTAGCTACAGTAGCCTTTGATTTTGATGAGAACTTTCATGTGTTGTTGGTATGAGCATGTGGAGAGTTTACGATCAATCGCTCAGAGCTTCCATAAGAAAACATAAAAGCGAGGTTAGAATTAAGCGGATTAGGCACTTACAAGTTTGAATTTGAGGTGTTAACATAGTGTGAAAACACATCTCTAATTCTCACAAGGCGTTCTGAACTGGAGTCCCACAAGTGAGATAGCGATATACGAAGTACATCTGATTCGGATGAGTCGAGTGATTGAGGTACACCAAGCATCACCTTGTAGACCGTTTGAGACACAAAGCGTAATCCACGGGGAGTTACGTGACCTCTTTGTCGAGGCTTGATGTTGACCCGGTTTCCATTCAATCGCGAAGATCACGGATGTGAAACTTCTCATAAATTTTACGGCGGTGCTAAGACTGCGTAGGACTCTAGATTGTATCACTTGTGCCCTTATTGATGAACAACAAGTGATGAAATGTCATGTGTTCCTGAGATCTTTTTTGAATCTGTGGCTCTAGACTCAATAAGTGCATTATGATTTTCCTAGCGGGAGACTAGGAGAGGGTCTCCTTATTCGATATCAACAATCTCTAAGAGAAAGTCGATAGATTATGTAGGGTTCCCAGTGAGAATGAAACAAATCCTTTTAAGAGGAATTAAGTGGTTAGAAGGTTTAGTGCGATCGTCCTTTGGGTCCATGGCGTCTTTGTCTTCAATACCGGTGTCATCTAGTGACAACCCGATAGCATATGTATTGAACCGGTTTTACGCTAGGTTGAATATGGAGGACTATTTCTTTTCACCCTTTTTCATTACATTTCTTTTTAATTCTTCAACCCCTTCTCTCTCCTTTCTCACATTACTCCTTTTTCAATCATTCCTAAGGACTTCTAGTTCTAAACTATTTGTGATGTCCTTGGTTAGATCCCTCAGAGCTCTGGCGGATCATAGGGCCCGAACTATCCTTGAGTCAACATAACTCCATGGTACGTCCTATTGTTGCCATAAAACCATTTTTCTTGAAAATCTCACTGAGTGTTTATGATAGAAAACATGTTTGAAACACTCGTGAGTTTTATATTTTCGAAACACTCCCCTTCACATGTGCTTATATATTGTTTGGCAAATGCGCTTGAGAGAGGGAAGAGTTAAGCACTTTGAATTGATCAACTCTCAATAGACAAGACCGATTCGAGACACGTTTACATCACTAGTGAACTAGCTTGAAATTATTACCCGGCTGGTCAAGTCAAAGAAAGTTTCGAAATGGTACATTCTACTTAGACAAGTCCTATTGAGACAGCATACATCATGTTAGACCCGGCAAATTATTACCCGTCCGGGAACAAGTCTTTTCGAGTCTTGACTTTAATTTCGTCAATTCATTGGTTTCATCTGAGTCGAGCTCATTTTGAGATTCAAACACCGATCATTAAACATTTTGATCACATTTTAATCACGTTTCTCCCCTCAAAAATAGCATATCTATGATGTTTTTGAAACAAAATGATTAAAAGATATGTTTTCACGAAAAGCATTTGGAAAGCTGATTTAGCATGAATTTTGGAACACTTTTTTTTATTTTATACTTAGCGAAAGCATATTTTCATCTGAGAAAATTTAGAATCGATTAAGGGTTTAGAAGGAGTTATCTTGGTACCAAATGTGAGAGATTTTGAAAAATCTTTTTGAAAAATTCAGATCAATGGTACTGAATGATGAAGATTTTGAAAATCTTTTGAAGATAATTAGGGAAGAATTATCTTCATTTGTTTTAGGATAAGTGCTCGATATTTATGAAAATCGATTTTCGTAGCTTTCCTTTCTTTAAAGATGGGTTGCAAAGTAAATACTTACAAGCCATTATGATTTTAGGAATAGTGCTTGAAAATATTTAAAACCTTTGATTTGGTTAAGCACTTTCCTTTCTTTGAAGCGGTCTGGCCCGATGTGTCCGAAGCCATTATTTTGAAGTCGGGTTTCGTCTTGGAAGTATCACGAAAGCCATTATTTTCACGAAATTTTTAAAAGACATGTTTTAGAAAACATTTAAAGAACTCTGCTCAAGCATCTGTACATGCGTATCATTGTTGAATGACATTTCTAGAAGCGTCTGAGAATATTGATTATACAAGAGACATGTCGTGAGAAGAATATTTTTGGATTTTTGGTTTTATATTGTTTTTGAATTTTTGAAAATTTTCTATTTTTGTATTTTGCTTTTGTTGGTTTTATAAAAGAAATGGAAAATCAAAAATAGAAGATAGAAAGAATGAGAAGAAGATTTTTCTGAAATTGGAACCCTCGATGAAATTTGGGTTGGAGATATTTGAATCACACGCAACCAAAGAAGAAGAGTTTCACAAATATTGATGTTAGAAGTACATGTTTCCTCCGCGCGAGGGTGGTCACTATCAACGGTTGTAGTGGATTCGACTTCCTTAACATGATGAGTTTCACTATTATCTATGTTGGTGCAAGTGTCAAAAATCTTTCCTGTTGGAATCCATCTAAGACCAATTTGGTTGAAAACTTTTCTCGTGGGTATCCACCTAAGGTAAGATCTAGGAGTTGTTTTCTTATCGGATCTGTGGAGAAGACTCATTTTTGGAAAAACTACGTCCTAAAGAGATCCACCTATTAGGTTTCTGTTCATCATGTCAATGGGTTTGTTTCTATTTGGTGTCTTAGTGGATTGTGCCTTGGCACGAGAATTATCTTTCTTGAGATATTGTAAGACACATGCCTCATGATTAATTTGAAAAGACACATTTTTACATGTAGTACTGAGACAAATTCGATATTCTTGTTTAAAGCGACTTTAACTTTGTCCTTCTGATCAATTTGGAAATTGATTCTTGTTTGAAAAAGACTTAGAATTCCTAGTGTTGTTTTCTAAGGGCATAGCATTTTCTTTTGGCAAACTACTCTTAGATGTAAGCCAATACCTAGTCTTTTGTAGAGTGTTCCTAGGTAATGGTTTACTACTACTAGCAGTGCCTTGAAATCTTGTAGAGTTCATCACCCTAGATGTTGCACCTAGAATTCCGTCTTTTGATGCATTGCCTTCTAGTTGTTTATCCGCCCAGTGGTATCAATCGACATCTAGTTGGGTGAAGCGGTTTTGTTTTGTCTACTCGTAAGGTTCCGTTTTTAACCTTTCTCGCGCAAAAACTCATTTTTATACACTTTTCAATCCAAGATTCTTGTACTTTAAAGGTTATTGGGTGTTATAGTTTAAGTTTTTGGCAAAAGTTTGAAACTTTATATGTGCGAGAATCGTTTTTAAGCTAGTTTTTATGCGAGGGTGTTTTCCTCTGGCGTAATTGTTTTAGAAGCTTTGGATCATCAAGTTTCATACTTTTATGTTATTTTGGTGATATTGAAGCTATCTCATCACAAAAATCTGGTTTAGAAACATCTTTGGGCAAAATCACTTTTACAGTAAAGCTACAGCGTAAATAAAACCCTATTTTTCTGCGTAACTTTATCCGTGGTTTGATCTTGATTTAAATGGTTTTACTAGTGGTTTCTTGCTTGGATAAGCACGAAAACACGTCGACTTTGGATATCTTTTGCCTTTGTGATAGTGTAAAAGATCATTTAAGGATAAAACCTAAACTTACGCGCCAGAATAAAACTACGGCGTAGAAATCCCTGCATAAGATTCATCCTACGCCTAAGCCGGTCTTACGCGATAATCCTCACGCCTAAGTTTTCTCGCGCCAACTACGTTTCGCGCAACTTTAGTCTTTTTTCTGCTGCGGCGTAAGCTAAAACTCTGTATAACTCTCATTTATTCAGCGTAACTTTGGTGTTTTTCGGCAAGTGCTACTTGGTTATTGTGATTTCTGCGCCTAAGGACATCAACAAGCTTCATCTCGACTACAAAGATCCACCAACACAAGTTATCAAAAAAAAATAAATAAATAAATAAATAAATAAATTCAAGGAGACTAAACGCTCAATTTTTACCAGATTCAAATTTTGGTTTAAACTGAAAATTTTGGTCAAAAATTCAAATTTTGGGCCCAAATTCAAATTTTTTCGGTAAAATTTGGCGTCAAAATTGTCATAACTCAAATTTTTCTTACAACCTTAGAATTGAATTTTATAGTGAATTTCAAATTTTGGAAGTCAAAATTTTTTCAAAATTATTTTGAGGAATTCAGATTCACTATATCGACCTTTCTCAGGTGCTATATCGACTTCAAGACCTTTTTCTTTGACTTTTTCTCAGTAGGGTTTAAATCAATGGATTTTGATTCAAAAGATGTATTTAAGATGGAAACCAATCAAATTCTCCTTCCCAATGATTTACAATTCCAAGCCGCCGACATCATCAAAATTCCCGATATCCCGCAATAAAAGGTTAAAGAGTTGATGTACATGAAAGGCATGCTCATATGGACGCTGAGAATGTTGCAGGATTAATGCGAACCGTAATGCGGACAATGAGGTTGTAGCATTGGAAAAGCAGGATGACAAAGAGAGATCCGAGAAGATATTATCATACTTAACACACAGCCTAACCGCGGACCTAGAACAAATGGTTGAGGAAGATATCTTACCCACCTATGACACCCATACGCAATGCATGGATGGTCGAGGTACAATCATTCATCGTTGATCATATTCGACCGCAAATGCACACAACATAACAGCAACACTGAATTTAGTAATGAAGCGAGAGGTTGACCAGCTGTGTTGCACAATGTCCGCATAACTATCTCATATCCGAGCCCTTACTTGTTAACAATTCAACTGAAACGCCAAATCAAACTCTTGAATCTAAAATCATTCTTCTCAAAAAGACCATTGCCAAGTTTCATAAAGATTTTTCAAAACTAGAGGCACATTGCATCTCTTGAACTTAAAATACAAAACAAATCTTTTCCTCGTAACACAATGGTCAGGTATTCAAATGAACAACGTAATCGTGTGGATTTATTAGTAAAAGAAAATGAGCATTTAAAGGCTCAAATTCAAGCAAAGGGGCTTGCACATGTTGCTTTACAAAACAAACCGAGAAGATTAACTGACAAGAGTGTGGATACTAAGTTTACAAAACCAACAATCTTGGGGAAATCGTCTCTTCAACCAATCAAAAATCAATCAGTAGTTAGACAACCAACCGCTTTAAATCAACGTTCTAAATCTTCAAAACACGGTTTGCCTCCCTGTTGTTGAGAATAATCATTTGTCAAATCCAGCCACTCCACATTCTTGGCCTAAGAAAATGATTATGTCTCTCAAGTTAAACTGTTTCTATTAAATGCAAGCTTCATAAACCTCTACAAGTAGTTGCACCCGCCCGCCTAGTATTAGTTCGAACACAGTGTCTAAACCGAGCATCAAAATTCAATATTCATATGATACTAATGACTTGCACAAGAACTCTGATCTAGAAAAGGCTAGGAAAAGGGCACTACTCTAAAAGGATGGAATCTTAGGTTCACGACCTAGTGTATCACCTTCGAGTGTATTATCTTGAACACCGCTTGTAGTAGCAAACCAAAACCTAAGTTAACTCAAGCTTAGAAATAAACCCGCTTGATCTAAACGTAAAATTTCGAAACCTAATAGGTGGATCAATATAGGACTAAATTCTTCCCAAAAGAAGTTTCAACATCCTTAGATCTAACCTTAGATGGATACCAACGGTAGAGTTTTCAACTTGTTGGTCTTAGGTGGATTCCTACCGTGCAAGATATTAAGTAGTTGCACCATAATAAGTGTGAAACCTCTACATCCATCCTCGAAAAGGAAAAGGAAATCATCAAAATAGCATGTTCATGTGTCAAGAAGATAATTGACACTACATCTTTATGCTTCTAACATCCGAACCCAGCTACACTTGGGGATCCATTTTTCTCTTTCTTGCCCCCTCCTATTTTTCTATGCAGTATTAGGTCAAAGAATGGCTCCTCTTGCAAAAACAAATGGCGTAGGACCCGCTTCTCACCGTTAAAAATATCATGATCCATCAACCGTTCCACCATTGTACTTAATCGTCATGAATTGGAAACATTGCTTGCTCCTCTGGTTAAAGATCTCCGCCAAAAGTCGCGGCTTGGATGTATCGAATGTTTCCGCGACAACCGATAATACTCTAATTTCGATACACCGAATCTACAACAACAACCGAATCTTCTATACCGTAAGATCAAACTGCTTCCAACAACAATGACACAGTTGATGATCAACATAATGAACAGAGATGTTTTATCGCCAGCTTGACTCTCTCAAATATTTTTGGTACTTCACACTTGTTCAATCAATTGGACATACATGGTTTCACTGTCTCCTTATATTATGGTTTCATTGGTTTCAATTCATCATCAACATACGTGGTGTATGATTCTGATTCATTGAAAACATCGAGGGGAGAGAGTGTAGGTGGTCATTGCTTCCTTGTTCTTCTACATGCTTCTTTGCGAAAACCCAATGCCTTCTTGAATTTCTTCAATTAGGGGAAGAAATAAGACGATATGTGGCTCAAGCCTCACTTTGGTGTTATCGTCTCAATTTCACGGGTGATCTTGTGTGAAGTTACCCAAATACGTGAGAAGATCTTGTTGATTTCTAGCATGTTTCCCTCGAACGGATCTTCCATAATTAGTCGATTTTCTTTGTATGGTTTATCGCTCATCTACAAATTCACATAACCAAACCTTCAAAAGTTAGAGGAAATGTAGACTTCATCAAAGTTTTAAATCGCTAAAGACAGTTGTCAATGGGGGAAGCCGATTAAACTTATTCAAATGGCTTCGAGTATAATAGCTTGGAACCCGGACACAACCGCTTAAACTTCCCCAAAACCCCATCATCACCGAACAAAGCCCCGCCTTACTCGTCAACAAATGGAAAGGTTATTTGCTACGATGTTCAGTGACGATATTGATGAACGTGCTCTAGGTGTATCCGTTGTTTCCACGTGCTCGGATAATACTCTTATACCCGATACACAAGCTACAACAACTACATTGCTGGATGCACCTACACCAGTTGACTCCACCACAACAATTGAACAAACCGCTTCCAACAATGATGAAGTCACGGATGATATTCAATGTAGTACCCCACCGCAGATTTTGATCCAAATGCGCTTCTTCAACCCGTTTGCTAATGAGATCGCTGCACTGGATGTCGCGGAATCTTCAACAAGCCATTTGAATCCTCAAAATCTGTACAATGTATATCAACATCAACCTCCCACACATAGATGGACAAAGACCATCCTCGGAAAACATTATTGGCAACCCGAATCTACCAGGTCGTTACAAGACAACGCCTTCACACGATCGGTGAACATTGCATTTATGCACTCACCGTCTGCCAATCTGAACCTAAAAACATCAACGACGCGAATGACAAAAGACAACTAGTTTGAATCCATGCAAGAAGAACTCAACCAATTCAAACGTCTTGAAGTATGGGAACTGGTTGAAAGACCAACAGAGTCTACGCCATTGGTCTAAAATGGATTTGGAAAACAAATTGGATCTTTGAAGGAAATGTTATCCGAAATAAGTCACGCCCGGTGGCTAAGGGTTATCGCGGGAAGAGGGAATAGACTTTGAAGAATTTTTTCTCTGCTCCGGTTGCTCGCCTTGAGGTGTTCGATATTTCTAGCGTTCACTGCTCATATGAATATGACGGTCTATCAGATGGATGTCAAAACTGCGTTTCTCAATGGACAACTTAAAGAAACGGTTTATGTCACCAACCGATGGATTCGTTGATCCCGAAGTTTCGAATCACGCCTACAAACTGAACAAAGCTCTGTATGGTCTCAAACAAGCTCCTCGGGCATGGTACGATAAGCTATCATCCTTCCTCATTGCTAATAATTTCACCAAAGGTTGGGTTGACCCAACTCTTTTTATACAATATCACGGGCACATATCTTAATTGTTCAAATTTACGTGGATGACATCATTTTTGGTCTACACATAAAAAGTTTTCAATCGCTTTTGCAAAACTAATGAAGAAAAATTTTGAAATGTCCATGATGGGTGAACTCACGTTCTTTCTAGGACTACAAGTTCATCAATCACCCGGTGGTATTTTCCTGAGTCAGTCCAAATATGCCCTTGAATTGTTAAACAAATTTGGAATGAAAACCTGTGACACTTATGCCACACCAATGGCACATACCACAACATATCGTAGTATTATTGGGTCTCTCATGTATCTAACTGACCAGCGTACTGACATTGTCTTTGCCGCTTATCTATGCTCCCGTTATCGAAGACCAATCAAACCCACCTCTCTGAGGATAAAAGAATCCTCCGATACATAAAGGGAACCATTAACTTGGGGATCCGTATCCGAAGGATTCTCGGTTTTGAACTAATCGCTTTTGAGCGATCACGCAGATGTTTAGATTCACGAAAAGTACTTCGGAGCTTTACAATTTCTTGGTGATAAACGGTGTCATGGCAATCAAAGAAGCGTGATTGTACATCATTTGTCATCAATCAAGGAATATGTAGCCATGTCGGCGTGTTGTGCTCAAGTCATTCGGATGAGAACACAACTCAAAGACTATGGTTACATATTTGACAATCCGATGTATCTGCGATAATCGGAGTGCCATTGCGATCTCGTGCAACTCAGTTCAACACTCAAAATCAAAGCACATCGATCTTCGCTATCATTTCATCAAGGATCACGTGGAACAGTCTAATGTTGAATTATATTTCGTAAGTGTACGAGAATACCAATTGGCGAGATCTTCTCACCAAAGCCTTAGCGCCCGCTAGGTTTAATGAGTTGGTCCACCGGATTGGTATGAGGTGTTTGACTCAAGAGAAATTGATGAACTCCTAAAACGCCTCTTAAAACCCTGTCAAACACCAAAACCTCTTTTGTAAATAATTTTTTTTCCAAAACAAAATACAAAAATATAAAACCTGATAAAACAACAAAAATATTCTTCTAATCTAACTTTCTTTCAACATGGCAAGTACGTTTCTTTCGTCAACACTCTAATCTTTCAAAATTCAATATTTTTTCGATCAAGTGTTGAGGGGAGAAAAATATACTTAACTGCTTCAAAACATCCGTGTACTTGCATGTTATATTACCTAGTTGTTTCTTTTATCAATGGTGGTAAACTTTTCTGGTTAAATGACACTCCTCGGACTAAAATTTATAACCTTTCATTATTTTCTTAAGTCGAGGGGAGTGTCGTCAAGTTTCTTTCCTAAAAACTTTGTTTGGTAACCAAAATGGAAGTTAAATGGCTTTGTTTGAAAAAAGGAAAAGGTGGGGGGACCAAAACTGTCAAAATATTAAAGTTAAATTTAATAAAACACCTCCCACCTACTCATTCACTTCACATTTATTACTTTCAACTTTTAACATCTACGCCTAAGATTCATTCGAGAAATCCGTTACTTTGATCATCATTTTGTAAGTGGTTTAACGATCTTAACATGTTTTTAGCTAAGGTTTTAATTTCATGCAAATCCTACGGCTAAAAATTGTTTACGCTGATTATGTGTTCTACGATAAAGCGTATGAACACACAATGATTGTGTGTGTTTTTGGTTAAATGGATTGTGTCTAAACGCTTCTAATACATCAAGGATATCATTTTAACCATCAAAACCCACCCAGAAACACGTATTAATGATTTTTGAAAATTAGGGTTCTTGAGTCAAATTGGGTATTTTCGAATGTGAAGTGTTTTGGTCTAAAAGATTGTTGGGATATGGTCATATGTTGTTAAATTGATGATTTCCATGGTTGTTAACCACCCAAAAACACTAATTGTTTATCAATTTGGAATTAGGGTTTAATGTTCATGACTTTAGGTAATTTTGATTCTCAACGAATTAGATGTTAATACTTGGCCTAAAGACTCTAACAACACTCTAGACCTACCAGAATTTATATGGTGCAAATTCTATGGTTAAAAAATCATAAATGCAGCGTAATTCTTAACCCTTAGGGTTTTGACTCCGCATATGACTTCTACGCGTAATATTAACGAATGATTCATGCCATGTTTTGTTGATAAAATGAAGTTTTGTGTTAATATTAATGATTTGATGAACTTATTTCATGCTTTGCTACGCATAATATTCAGAATCAAGGTCATTTGAAACTCTACGCATAAGGATTACCCTACGCGTAGTCAAGTTATGCGTAAGAATAATTCTGCGCATAACTATTACGCGTAAGGTTCTACAATGGGACTACGCGTATCCTGTGAAGGATATGCGTTAACAGTGACCTCTACGCATAAGGTCTACTCTTACGAGTAAGCCTTACGCCGTAAGGTATATATATCTCTGGCGTAAGCTCTACGCATAAGGTCCCCTTTTCCTACGCGTAACATTTCTTACGCGTAGTTAGATCCTACGCGCATAAGCTTTCCCTACGCGTATGTAACTACTGCTTACGCTTAACTTTGCCAATTCTACGCCTATGCCTTGATTGACCTTCATTATGAATTGTTACGTGTACAAACTTGTTAATAAACTTATCATAATGTCACGAATCCATTAATGTCACTAATAAACTTAAACGCTTGATATGTTGTGAACAATAAGTGATAACATAAACTTTAAAACTTAAAGTTAACTAACTCACGTAACATTTCACGACATCATTGGACTATTGGACAAACAAGTGACTTAGGACTCGTAACAATCATTGACACTCGCACATTCAATAACTAGATAATAAGACCTTCTGTTGACTAACATTATGTCTCTCGATATGTTGGTTCTTTTGGCTAATGTTATTTCAGATCACGACATGGTTGAACAAATGAATGTGGATGCACCTGAGGTTCTCACTATTGTTGATATCTTCCCAAATGGCTATCCAAGAAAGATTGGAAAGAACAACCTTAGGGTTGACTTTGACACCCTCACATGCTCGGAATCTTCTTGTCTCATTGCAATGGATATTCTCGGGAATCATCCCTACCGTAACATGCTCTCACACTCGCCACAGCTCCGAGGTCTACATTCAACAATTCGGGATTCTATGCAGAGGATCATCGTCAAAGTGCGATGAATGTGACACTTAATCACAAACAAGTCACTATCACTCCTGTTGACTTACGGTGTCCTCATCATTCCTCGACATCGCTCCAACCGACTTCTTTGCTACCCCTACTTGAAGAGACGAAATTCTTGATAGATATTGGTTATGATGAAGCTTCGGGAATCATTACTAAGCACTCTCACGTGGAGCTGAAGAATATTCCTCAACCATGGAGAACACTCTACATGATCATCACCAAATCGGTCTCTAGTCGTGACAGTGGCTATGAGCATCCCAAGCTCATGGAACGCAAATTTTTCAGTCGTTGATCAACAAGAAGGACATTGAAATCGAAGCACCGATATGGGAGGACATGATGCTATTTCACAAGAAGCTTGGCTCCAAGATTCCCTATGTCGATACACCAAAGCTGTTGATCCAGAGAACACTTGGACTTCATCCTGACATCCCCATGAGGCTCAATGACCCAGATAATCACGACATATTGATCAACCCATATTATCCGTCGAATCAAAGAATCGTCCAACAAAGAAACAGGGTTGGTATGATCACCTCGACTACCGAAATCAAAAAGCTTGAAACATACAAAAGGTATCAGTTAGCCGTAAAAGAAGGCAAAGATGGTCATCTTGATGAAAAATCTTCTGGTACACCTACTCGGAGGACCGAAGAGGCGTCTTTGGAAGTGTTACAAGTACAGATATTTATAGGAAGCTTCCCAAAAGGAATCCTCCTCGTAAAGGGATTGTTCCCGTAAAGGAAGCGAACCTATTCCCACACTGAACCGCTAAGAAAGCTTGTGGACGAAAGCTCGAAGGTACTGATGCAGATGAAGAGATTACCTACTCTGAATCTGCAAACCGTAACACCTCCTTCGCCTAAACCTCCAAGTCCTCAAGGCGAAACGAAAAAGGAAGACTCTGTACTTTTGTACCTTATGATGAAAGCTTCAGAGTGATGAAGAGCCACCGGAAAATGTTTACAAGAAGACGATCAAATTCCTTAGACACCAACAAAAGTCAAGAATTTGCTAAAGACCAAATGGGTGGTCCCGAGGATCAAGTGGTGCTTTGCCCACTCTGAACCATCTCCTGATGCGGTTAATCAACCCGATAAGGGAGCTGTGCCACCACTCTTGTGCAACAACAAAAGCTTGTGGAGGATACTATCGAATATGAGTTTGAGGAACCGAAAACTAAGAAGTCCGAAAAAGATAAAGATGTTGATTATGATACGTTTCTTCTAGATAGTCCCTGCGCGATCAAAGGAAGAAACCTTCAACCTCGAAGGATCCAGAGTATCCTCATATCTCTTCATCATCAGATTCGTCTTCTCACTCTTCACCACCACCATCAAAAGATCAACAAAATCATCATCCAGATCGATGAAGAAGCCACCTCGATCTTGGATTTCTCGACTCATAAAAGAATTATGAATGCTTTGTCAAACAAGTCGAAAAGAAAGACGTGTTCAACAAGAAGTTGAATTTTTGCTTTGATCACATACAAAGACTGTATGACGAGAATGAAAAGATGCAAGGAGAAAGGAAGTTTGTTCAGGAATTCATGAAAAATCGCCGTCAAGAGGAATTGAACGAAATGATCGAAGGATACATGAAAAGTACCTTCTCGAAGATGCGTTCCTTAAAGTCACAAAGGAGTTGTTCACCAAACAACTTTATCCAAATCTTATGCAGTTCGCCAAGCAAACTATTCGATCAACGCCTTATCCGTCACAATCAATCCAACCGATCCGGTAGTTTTCTCAGATAATGAATTGGTGGCCAAGCTTGTTACACAAATGTCCGCACGATGGGACATTTACTTACGATGAAGGAAAGCTGTTTCAAGCATTGTTGAACTACCAACTTCAAGAAGCTTGTAGATTCGAAGCTGAAAAGTCTAAACGCCCTAGAGACGATGAAGACAAGGATAAGGATAAAGACTCGCACCTAAACGCGTCGAAGCGATCCCGGTGAATCTTCTATGATGCAACCTCCTCTACAACGGCCTCTGCTCAACAAAAATCTCCTCCTCGCTCTTCTAAAAAACCTCGGGGCGATTCCGAAGTTACCACCCCGACTCGAAAACCGATGATCAATTTGAGTATACAGGTGGTGACGATGAAGAGGTCCTTGAGCCCCTACAACAACCCACCTCTCCCAAACAAGTTCAGAAACCGGAATCATCATCTAGGCCTTCGAAAAAGAAGAAGAAGAAGACGCTGACGTCAGTATCATGGCTAGATGACGATAAAACTAAGGAATTTGAATGGTTTGCTACTCTTGTTAACAACACTCCCTACCACGAAGAAGGTCAACTTGGTAGACGGTTTTACATTGGAGCATGCTAAAATTCTGCAAGAAAAGTTCCATGTGAAGAAAATGACGAAATCGAATGGGGTTTAATCAAGAATGAAGCGTTTCAACTTCTAAAGATAGCTCGAAAAGTGCCATCGAGGTCGAATATCACCTTGAAAACATTGCTCGAGCTATGTCTAACAACATGGATTGGCTCAACCCTAAGCAAACATTGACTTCACACAAAGGGACAACCCTCCATACTACATCGATTGGACCAAACCTCTACCAACACTTGGCCAACCAAATGAACCAAGGATTCCTTTCAGATATTTCTTCAACAAAGACTTGGATTTTCTTCTACACGGTGGCGATGATTCAAGAAAATATGCTACATCGTTGACACTTCCATTCCCAGCAGCTGTCTACTCAAACTGCATAGCCATTGAGGAACGTGCCAATCACTTGTTCTCCAACACAGTGTGTTGAGTTTGTTACGACTCCTTGAGATCGTTTTGAGCCTTAGGGTTTAACAATAACATAGATAAAAAGAACATGCCTGTGAATTAAACAAACAACTATATTATTGACACAAGGTTTCATTCACCATCACCTCCAATTATATTAATAACGTGTTACCTAAATGTAACAGGGATCAAAGACTTCTTTGATCTTGGGGGTTAACTAAACTAACACTAACCTAGGCGTTTACAAAGAACTACACGCCTAGGACACACACACCTTTAGTAGAGTACATTATGGAAGACTTAATTTAAACCTACACATATGTCCTCTTTATATACTAGAGGATTAGGGTTTACAAAATACTACAAAGGACTAATAAATAAAACTTCTTTTGCAAGCAAGTCCTTCCATCTTTTTGTAGGTTTCCTTCTTGTAATATTAAGTCCCTCTTGTTTCATTCTTTTTGTCTTATCAACTCAAACGTATAATTCCCAACAATCTTCCCCTAGTTGATAATGACAAAACCATTCTTGAACGAACTTCCCTATACAAAGTAGAGAAATTGAGATCATGGATCTCACCATGAATGAAACAAGTATGCCTTCCTAAGAACTGACATCCTCCAGTTGTAGACTTCCTATCCAAACTAGCACCAGCATAGTCACTATCTGTATAGGCCACCAAGTCAAAAGGAGAATCCTTTGAGTACCAGAGACCCAATTTAGGATGACCCTTAAGATACCTAAAAATTCTCTTAACTTGATTCATGTGTGATGAATTAGGTGTGACTTGAAATCTTGCACACACACATACGAGAACATTATATCTCGCCTAGATGCATGAGATACATCAAAGATCCAATCATGGACTGTACAACCGATCAACTCTTGTACTTCCATCATCGTAGTAAGGGTTTCGAGTCTCATTGGTGTACTAGCCCTCTTCACATCCTGAAACCCAAACTTCTTCAAAACATCTGCTACATACTTGTCTTGACTAATGAAGATACCATCAATCCTTTGTTGAACTTGTAGCCTTAAAAGAAAGTGAGTTCTCCCATAGAACTCATATCCGCAAACTTATCATGCATAAGTTTCTCAAAATCATTGCATAGCTCTTTATTGGTTGAGCCAAAGATGATGTCATCTACATAAACCTGAACCAATAAAATATCATCTTTGTGCTTTCTTATGAACAAAGTTTTATCAATTAGTCCTCTTTTAAAACCATTGTCCATCAAATAAGTAGACAGGCACTCATACCATGCCCTAGGAGCTTGATGCAAACCATACATAGCTTTCCTCACCTCAGACCTTGTCGATGATCGTGATCTTCAAAACCGGGGAGGTTGATGGACATAAACCTCCTCATTAATTGTGCCATACAAAAATGCACTTTTAACATCCATTTGATACACCACAAAGTTTTTAAATGAAGCATAAGCTAAAACAATCTAATAGCCTCAATTCTTGCAACTGGAGCAAATACTTCATCATAATCCAAGCCTCCAGTTTGTGTGTATCCTTGAGCAACCAACCTTGACTTGTTTCTTACAACAATACCTCTTTCATCCCTTTTGTTTCTGAACACCCATTTTGTCCCAATGGCCCTCTTACCATTTGGAAGAGATCTTTATGACTGTTTCTTTTGTGAAGAGATCTTGCAAAGAACCCATGTTCAGGAAAGGGTTCTGTGTTTTTAACCTTGCTTCTTGTTTGAACTGAAGTATTCAAATTTCCAAGTATTTGTTCCTTGGGATGAATCTTGTGTATCCTTGTGGAGGTTACAGGACTTTCATGAATGACATGTTCCAAATTAGTTAAATCAAAGATTAAAGAAATCATCCATGTCTTCATCATCGCGAGGAGTATCAATTTCAATCAAAGTGCATATCGATCATTTGGATACTCTTCTTCACCATGTAATGGCTTTGCATGTGGTCCAAAGAAAGTACTACTATCGGTATTTCGGGATTTCACTTGTAATGATAGTGGTAGAAGATGTTGGCTTAGCAGTGGTTGTATTAACTCTATCCGTGCTTATGTTTGGCTTATCCGTGCTTGCGATGCTTTTTCTTCTTTTTAATTTCTTCTACCAACACTGAATTATCTTTCAATAACTCATCCTTATCTTGATGATGAGCACTATTGCCTCCAAAAGATTCAAGACATCATCATCAATGGGACCTTGCTTATCAATGATGGGTGAGACAGAACTAGCTTTCCACTTTTCAAACAAATAGAACTCTTGAGGAGAATCAGCTCCTTAGAAATTGCTTCTTCACCGTAATTCTTTGGAGTACCTGCATCAACATTAGTGGAAGTTTCTGCAATGATAGGCTCATAATTCATAGATTTGGTTAGCATATCAATGTTAAATGACCGGTCAGGTCCTTTGGTCTCAACACTAGGAGTCTTTTCATTGAATTGAACATGTAGATTCTCTTCAACAATTCTAGTCCTCCTATTGTATACTCTAAAGGCTTTACTATTTGATGAATAGCCTAAAAGTATCCATCATCAGCTTTTCTTGAAACTTGCCTAGGTAGTCTATGGTATTCAAGATAGTAACAGGACACCCAAAAGGTTTTAGAAATGCAATCATTGGCTTCCTATCATGTAAATGTACTCATAGGGGTCTTGTTATGAGGCTTTACTACCTTACTCCTATTCTCACATAACATGCAAAGGCCGCATGCTTCGGCCCAAAAGGTAGTTGGTAACTTAGACTCGCATAAACATAGTCCTAGCGCCAATTAGTGTTCTATTATTCCTTTCAGCCACACCATTTTGTTGTGGTGTTCTAGCAACACTAAACTATCTTTCTATACCTTTATCTACACAAAACTGATTCATCACAGCATTCTTAAACTCCGGCCCATTATCACATCCGATTATCTTGACTTTAGGATTCACTAGATTTTCTATCTTAATAATGAAACTCTTGAGAACTTCACTAGTTTCACTCTTAGCAGCCAAAAAATAAACCCAAGAAAATCTACTATAATCATCAGTGATAACTAGGCAATACCGCTTATGGTTCAAACTCTTGACAAAAGTAGGTCCAAATAAGTCCATATGAAGCATAAACAAAGGGTTGTGAAATGGTGTTGATGCAGTTTTGGACTTAAGAAGTTCTATGTTTTTTTCCTTTCTGACAAGCCACACACAGTTCCTTACACTCAAAAACCTTAGAAGGTAACCCTCTCACTAAGTTCCCTTTAACCAGTTTAATCGTAGCTTTTTAACACTTTTAAGAACAAATAAAATCCAAAACCATCTCCTGTGTGTGTAAACCAATAACCTATGTATGTGTCCTCCGACAACCAAAACCAAATCGCTTCAATGCTAAAAACCATCATGTCTTCCCCTCGCGTCTCGTAACTCATGGCCATAAACAAATCTCAATCACAGCCAATTTACTTTACAAACCAATATCATATGTAGCGTAGTTGAGTAATGATCCGTGCCAAACAGTCAAGCTAAATCACTCAAGCATGCCACTTGTGAATGGCAGACCGTAACCAGCTTAAAACTGCCTAAGCACGAACTCAATGAAGATCTGGGGAGTATAGTGTTTCCCCGGGTCGTTATGTCCCAGCGAGCTATGCGATGGATTATCAAACGTAAAGTGATCGAGAGATTTGAACAGAAAAGGAGATTTGAATTATTATAACTACAGGAAAAGCCAACAAATTACAATGGCTTAAATGCAAATTAAAGGAGATTAAAAAGATAAAATCTATTAAATAAACGCTATCACTATAATTAAAATGATGTTTTTGTTTTATGTTTTTACAAAACTGAAATTAAAAACTACGCGACGTCAAATAAAAAGCGTGAAACTTAAACAATATAAATCCTAAAAATATGAAAAATACAATTTTACAATCCTAATGATAAAAGAAAATTTATAGAAAAAGAAAATTATTTTTATAACTAATTATCTAATTATTATTAATTAAAACTATTTTTAACTATTAAATAATAGCCTAAAATACAAGAAATTATGAAATAAGGCTTGAAAAATAAAATTAAGACTTAGAAAAATCTAAAATATCAAAATAGAATTTTCAAAACTATTTTTGTAATTTTATGATTCTTTTTCTATTTTCTAGGAATTTTAAACTATTTAAAACTAATTAAATTATTTAAAAATACAAATTTAACTAAGAAAAATCTAGAAAAATATTTTTTTGTCTTTTTATATTTATCTAAACTTAAGAAAAATGAAAAATTATTTTTTTGAAGCTTTTCTTAATTATTTGTATTAAATGCTATTTAAAAATGCTTAAAAACTAATTTAAAATGCTGAAAAATAGCAAATCAACTTGGAAAAATCTGAGAATTTCAGGAAAACTCTAAAATAATATAAGGAATCTGAGAAAAATGGAAAAACAGGTGCTTATGTGGAGAAATAAGAAACTGATGTGGAAGTGCTTATTGAAATAAGCACTTGAATAAGCAAAATGGACAAAACAAGCACCAAACTGAAACACAAACTTAAATAAGCTAAGATAACCAAAATGCAATGAGAAACAACAAGCTAAAACCACAGAATTGCAATCTACAACAAATTTGATGTTTGAGCTTTTGAGCTAAAATCAGATTTTGGGTACCAACTTTGGACACAAGCACAATCTTCAAAATAAGCTACATGTGAAAACTATCACTTGGAACCTAGACTAGACCTGGGTGAGACCAAATGCACCAAGATTCAGACCATGAGTAGCTCTAATGAGCCCTGTGCAACCCTGCACAAAACTGAGTAAATCTCAGTATCAACTGAGTATCGTGAGCGTGAGGCAACTTCCCTAATAGACAAGCGCTTTTTAACCTTATAAAAATTTACAAAATTCTTAAAAAATGGTAATAACAAACTAGACCAATAGAAGTTTTTGAAACACCAAATCTCACTGAATTTGACCCAAAAATGAATCAAGGAAAAATACTTGCGGTTAGCTGGCCAAAAACAAAGTTTTTCACTTGACTTTTGAAGCAATGTTGAAAAGTTGACTTTATCCAACTTTGAGCTAAATTTAAGGATTGATTATGGAGTAATATGATGTAATGACACTCAAGCAACCTTTGTTTATAACTTTTAAACACAAAACAAAAAGATTGTGTATTCTCAAATCTCAACAGTTAAGCTTTTTAAAACAGATTAGGATGAGTTTTGACTTAGGTGATGTATAGGTACAAAATGCAGACAGATATGAATCTATATGATCTTAACAAACCCAAAGCAACAAGTTTTAAACACTGAACCACCCCTGAACACAGATAATACAGCAAACCAAACACTCCTTTATTACAACTGATATGAAGATTAAAAGAGATAAACACTTTTCAAACTTGTATCAATGATCAAGATACATCTATATAACCTAAATATAGCTTATGGAACAGACTTAAACCAGTTATAGCTAAAAATGAAGATTGTACAAGAAACCTTGAAATCACTTACAAATTGTCCAAAGCCTTTATGGCCTGCCAACAGTTAAACCAGGGCCCCTAAACTATCAAATCCAACCCAACTAACTATTATTCAACCCAAATCCATGCCTGCACCACCCAATAACCAAATCTGCATCATTTTTGCACCTGTTTGACTTTTGTTGACCAAGGATCAAAATGAATGGAAACTTGAATGTGAGCTTGTATAAAGCTATCATAAGCTCATTTAAGCTTATTGAAACTGAGAAATGAGCATTATGAAGCTTTTGAATGAGATTCTGACTTTGAAAATTTCAACAGTTATGCAAATATGTGAAACAGAAAAACTTGGAATCACTGATTAAAACTTGGTATACTGCAAATCTGACTTGAGTTTTACATTTGTGAACAAAAAACTACAACTTTGAATTTAAACTTAACACATTAAAAAAAAACGACAATAGGTAAATTTTAAGCTAATAATCTACTACTTGTCTTCCTTCTTTTCTCTTTCTTTTATAACCCAATGTCTTTTTCTCTCACTTCGAACAGTTCCCGTTATCCTCGCCATTGGATGGCTTAAAATCAATCCTGGCCATTTAAATGGATTTTGGCGCCAATTTGGAGTTTTGTGAGATAGGGTTGAGTGAGGAGGGGGGATATGCATTAAATGCTATTTGGATGTTAGTTGGAGTTGGGGGGACATGGTGGAGTGGAATGGAGGAGGGGGGATGGGATGAAGCTTGTTGCAGGCAGGCAGTTGGGAGATGAAGACTTTGGCGGGTTGGGATTTTTGACCAGATTTGACCCAAGAGTATTAATAATCAAAGGGTTCACAATTCATTATGACAGGGGGTCATATGGTTAGGCAGGGGTCCAAAATGGGAGAAAGGGTTTAATAATCCAAGGGGTCTTATGTGTAAAATCGAAAATCAAGGACCTTAACGCCAATTCTAAAAGTTGCTCCAAGGGTTGAAAGTGACAAGTTCCAAAAGTATAAGGACCAAACATGCCATTTTGCAATTTTCCAGGGGCCATTTCTGCCAAATTTCAAAGTTGAAGGACTAAACTTGTAATTTTCTCAAACTTTTCATATTTTTCACCAAAGGACTAGATTTAACAACTTTTGATTTTAAAAGGACCTTTGGTGACTTTACTTTTGAAATTATGTGCTCAGGGACTGTTTTTGACAACTTTTGAAACTTGGGGGACTAAAACTGCAATTTTTGCAAATTTTGCTCATTTTTCATCTGTTTTTCAACGTTTTGCATCTGAAACGTATAAAATGCAATTTCGGAATATTTTCAGTATTTTGATGCATTTGTGAGCATTTTTAAGTGTTTTGCAGTTCAGATTAAACCAAAAATGATGAGTATTTACACACTCATCAATCCCCCACACTAAACTATTGCTAGTCCCTAGCAATCTTTTAAGAAAAACATAATGGATTTGAAACTCTTTACCAAAAGCCATTACTTCTGGAGTAGCCAAATGTTTCAGTTCAAGTAAGAACCATGGTACACCGATAACCATGTGATTTTGAGCAAACCACCAGCTTTCAACGGATTTGATTTTGTCTTTACCAGAAGCCGCACCTTACGGACTAGCCAACTCTTAGATAAATTATTATCTTTGGTGAGCTGATTACCAATTATGGATTTTCCACTGCCTTTACCACAAGCCATATCTTGCGGGCTAGCCAACTCTTCACTTTTTAGGATATGGTGAGCTGAATACCATACAATTTTGGGCAAATTGCAAGCCATATAAACGGATTTGAGAAATCTTTACCAAGAGCCGTTTGCTCCTGGATTAGCCAATCCTTTTGTCTATTAGACAAGGCGGACTGATAACCAAATGAGTAAGTGTAAAACACTTACTCCAAAAAAAAATTTTAGCCAAAAACGGGGGAATTAGGTGGTATAATAATAAAATTCGTGAGAATTCCCCCCCACACTTAGAAATGAATATTGCCCTCAATATTCAAAGTACCGGAGGTTATGCCGAAACAAAGAACGTGAAAGGGAAATACTACGGCCATTATTTAGAAAGAAGATTTTTTTGAATGAAACTTTCTTATATACGAACATGTGGGCAACCCCCCCACACTAGGGTGGTAGAAAGATAGAAAGAAGTCAGAAATATGGGTGAAACCCATATGGCATGCTACTGTTTTTTATTCCCGAGTCGCTAGCTTGACTCGACCCCGCATTAATTGGTTCATGGGGAAGCAAAGTGGAAGAAACAATCTCCATCGGACTTTCATTCAAGATGTTTGGATAAACATTGAAGCACGCGAAAGTTCCACACCGATGAGATATATACAGAGAAAGACCCGGCTCACAAATGATAACTGAAAATGCCGGGGTCAAAGATAGTGTCTTCATTCCCGAAGGAGTGAAGAAGAGAGGAAGTCACCGGTAGGTGAAGAAAGAAGGAAAATCATGATGACCATCATGATAAGATCTTCTTCCTCGGGTTAAGTGCGTTGCACTCGTTGGATTTTATCGTTGAGCTCTTTGGTTTGGAAAGCATCTCGGGAGGAAGGGTTGGAAAATTTGTCATAGAAATACAAACTCTCATGATTGAGAATTGTTCCCCCCGATCATGATTTTTGCCATCCAGGTGATCATACTCCGGCGGAGTCATGATATGAGTGAGTTCACCGGCGAACTCCTCATGAAGAGAATCATTCACATGATGTGAATTTGTGAACTCTTGTTCCATTGTGGGCTCATCACTATCCTCGGTCTGAGTATCAAAGAGTGGATTCTCAGAAATTGAAGTGAATTCAGAGTTGAATTCAAATAGAGGATTGGTGAAAGTAGCTTTGAATGTTTCGGGAACAAAGTGATCAACATTCTCTATTGAACTGTTGGGATAAGAAGTGAGTGAACGATCATTATAAAGGAGACTTTCACTCTCCTAGATCGCTTCGAAATCAAAGCGATCATCGTCACTTTCTGATGAAAGTGGACTGATGTGAGTGAGTTCATCGGTGAACTCCTCAAGAAGAGGATCGACTGTGGAGTGATGCCTCACATACTCAATGTCTCCATAGGAAGCACAATCATCGCTAAAATCGGAGAAAGTTTCCAAATGATCATTTGAACACTCAAGAGGGGAAGAAGAATCACACATATGATCGAGAATTCCCTGTGACTCTCTCGGGATTGGGACAAGGTTCTCAACACTAGACTTTATTAAGTCGTCCGATTCCTTTCAGTGCACAGTGTCAAGATGCACGTCCCCCATGTTCAGAGAGTGAGTGGGAATATCGGGTGTGATAGCAGTTGTTTGAGATGCAATCTCAACTGCTGGGATATCAACTGACTGAGGAGGTTGAGAAATATTATTTCTAAAAGGATAAAAACCCTCCTCGTCATCATCATATAGAGCTGCCTTAAGAAATTGGGAACGCCTTAGAGCTGCATGCTCTAGGGCTAATAATTCTTCCCTTGATTGGCGGGCCTCTCGCTCTTCGGCTAGCAATTCTCCAATGGTTTTCTCACCACTCACTTGATTCTTAAAGTTACTCATCATATCCTCAAGTGTTTTCATAGCGGCTTCCAAATCTTGGGAATTTTCTTTAGGCAACGGTTCAGGTGGAGTTTGAACCGTATGGTGCTGTGGAGGTTGGAAATTGTCAAAACGGAAGTATAGTAATTTTGATTCCACGGTTGACATTGAAGAGGACCTCCACAATTTGTGCAAGAAAAATTCGGTACATTCTGAAACGATGTGTCATTAAAACTTTGATAGCACGGTTCTTGCTCAAATGAATACTGAGGAGGGTGGCTAAAATCGTTTGAGGATAATTGGAAAAGTTCGGTAAGTGCATGAGTTTTCAGCTTCCGAGCACAAACGAACAAAATCCAACCGTAAGATCATTTCCACACCTCTCGCAAGAACATCGTTGACATCGAAAATCAACTAACGGATCCCCACAACCATAGCAATACTGCTGATTGAACGAAAAATTTGGGGTTGGGGTGGGTAGTCGGAGAAAATTTTCGGCTCATTGAAAAAATTTTGATCATAAGAACATGAATTCCTCGAACCGCAAAACAAACAACTTCCGTTATGAATGTCATTACCGCATCGTTCGCACGCACACCAACGACACGGTAAACCGAAAAGCGGTTCTCCACAACCGACACAAGGAATCGATGATTCCATCAGAATAGAAGAAGTTAGAATCAAATGGATAGAGGGTAAAGGGATAAAGAATCAAAAGGGTAAGAGGGTAAAGAGGATTATTTTTGGTATTTTTGAAAAACATGATGTAAAAACAAAGAATGAAAATCTTTTGGGTTTTTTATTTTAAAGAAAATATAAACACATACGATGGTATAAACAAGGAGGAATATCCAAATCACTAATCTGCTAGACGAAGATAATCAGACAGCTCCCGCACAAGCATGGGCCAAAATTTGATCCGTGTAAACAAAATCAAGCTAAATCACTCAAGCCTCGCACTGTGAATGGCAGACCAGTAACCAGCTTAAAACTGCTTAAGCACGAACTCAATGAAGATCTGGGGAGTATAGTGTTTCCCCGGGTCGTTATGTCCCAGCGAGCTATGCGATGGATTATCAAACGTAAAGTGATCGAGAGATTTGAACAGAAAAGGAGATTTGAATTATTATAACTACAGGAAAAGCCAACAAATTACAATGGCTTAAATGCAAATTAAAGGAGATTAAAAAGATAAAATCTATTAAATAAACGCTATCACTATAATTAAAATGATGTTTTTGTTTTTATGTTTTTACAAAACTGAAATTAAAAACTACGCGACGTACAAATAAAAACGTGAAACTTAAACAATATAAATCCTAAAAATATGAAAAATACTTTTTTACAATCCTAATGATAAAATAAAATTTATAGAAAAAGAAAATTATTTTTATAACTAATTATCTAATTATTATTAATTAAAAACTATTTTTAACTATTAAATAATAGCCTAAAATACAAGAAATTATGAAATAAGGCTTGAAAAATAAAATTAAGACTTAGAAAAATCTAAAATATCAAAATAGAATTTTCAAAACTATTTTTGTAATTTTATGATTATTTTTCTATTTTCTAGGAATTTTAAACTATTTAAAACTAATTAAATTATTTAAAAATACAAATTTAACTAAGAAAAATCTAGAAAAATATTTTTTTGTCTTTTTATATTTATCTAAACTTAAGAAAAATGAAAAATTATTTTTTTGAAGCTTTTCTTAATTATTTGTATTAAATGCTATTTAAAAATGCTTAAAAACTAATTTAAAATGCTGAAAAATAGCAAATCAACTTGGAAAAATCTGAGAATTTCAGGAAAACTCTAAAATAATATAAGGAATCTGAGAAAAATGGAAAAACAGGTGCTTATGTGGAGAAATAAGAAACTGATGTGGAAGTGCTTATTGAAATAAGCACTTGAATAAGCAAAATGGAACAAGCACCAAACTGAAACACAAACTAAAATAAGCTAAGATAACCAAAATGCAATGAGAAACAACAAGCTAAAACCACAGAATTGCAATCTACAACAGATTTGATGTTTGAGCTTTTGAGCTAAAATCAGATTTTGGGTACCAACTTTGGACACAAGCACAATCTTCAAAATAAGCTACATGTGAAAACTATCACTTGGAACCTAGACTAGACCTGGGTGAGACCAAATGCACCAAGATTCAGACCATGAGTAGCTCTAATGAGCCCTGTGCAACCCTGCACAAAACTGAGTAAATCTCAGTATCAACTGAGTATCAGTGAGCAGGGCAACTAGCCCCTAATAGACAAGCTGTTTTAACCTTATAAAAATTTACAAAATTTTAAAAATGGTAATAACAACCTAGACCAATAGAAGTTTTTGAAACACCAAATCTCACTGAATTTGACCCAAAAATGAATCAAGGAAAAATACTTGCAGTTGGCTGAAAAACAGGTTTTTCACCTTTTTGACTTTTGAAGCAATGTTGAAAAGTTGACTTTATCCAACTTTGAGCTAAATTTAAGGATTGATTATGGAGTAATATGATGTAATGACACTCAAGCAACCTTTGTTTATAACTTTTAAACACAAAACAAAAGATTGGTATTCTCAAATCTCAACAGTTAAGCTTTTTAAAACAGATTAGGATGAGTTTTGACTTAGGTGATGTATAGGTACAAAATGCAGACAGATATGAATCTATATGATCTTAACAAACCCAAAGCAACAAGTTTTAAACACTGAACCACCCCTGAACACAGATAATACAGCAAACCAAACACTCCTTTATTACAACTGATATGAAGATTAAAAGAGATAAACACTTTTCAAACTTGTATCAATGATCAAGATACATCTATATAACCTAAATATAGCTTATGGAACAGACTTAAACCAGTTATAGCTAAAAATGAAGATTGTACAAGAAACCTTGAAATCACTTACAAATTGTCCAAAGCCACTATGGCCTGCCAACAGTTAAACCAGGGCCCCTAAACTATCAAATCCAACCCAACTAACTATTATTCAACCCAAATCCATGCCTGCACCACCCAATAACCAAATCTGCATCATTTTTGCACCTGTTTGACTTTTGTTGACCAAGGATCAAAATGAATGGAAACTTGAATGTGAGCTTGTATAAAGCTATCATAAGCTCATTTAAGCTTATTGAAACTGAGAAATGAGCATTATGAAGCTTTTGAATGAGATTCTGACTTTGAAAATTTCAACAGTTATGCAAATATGTGAAAACAGGAAAAAACTTGGAATCACTGATTAAAACTTGGTAATACTGCAAATACAACTTGAGTTTTACATTTGTGAACAAAAAACTACAGCTTTGAATTTAAACTTAACACATTAAAAAAAAAAGACAATAGGTAAATTTTAAGCTAATAATCTACTACTTGTCTTCCTTCTTTTCTCTTTCTTTTATAACCCAATGTCTTTTTCTCTCACTTCAACAGTCCCACCATCCTCACCATTGGATGGCTTAAAATCAATCCCGCCATTTAAATGGATTTTGGCCAATTTGGAGTTTTGATGATAGGGTTGAGTGAGGAGGGGGGATATGCATTAAATGCTATTTGGATGTTAGTTGGAGTTGGGGGGACATGGTGGAGTGGAATGGAGGAGGGGGGATGGGATGAAGCTTGTTGCAGGCAGGCAGTTGGGAGATGAAGACTTTGGCGGGTTGGGATTTTTGACCAGATTTGACCCAAGAGTATTAATAATCAAAGGGTTCACAATTCATTATGACAGGGGGTCATATGGTTAGGCAGGGGTCCAAAATGGGAGAAAGGGTTTAATAATCCAAGGGGTCTTATGTGTAAAATCTGAAAATCAAGGGACCTTAACTGCCAATTCTGAAAAGTTGCTCCAAGGGTTGAAAGTGACAAGCTCCAAAAGTATAAGGACCAAACATGCCATTTTGCAATTTTCCAGGGGCCATTTCTGCCAAATTTCAAAGTTGAAGGACTAAACT
This sequence comes from Chrysanthemum makinoi, assembly GCA_910596185.1. NCBI lineage: Eukaryota > Viridiplantae > Streptophyta > Magnoliopsida > Asterales > Asteraceae > Chrysanthemum > Chrysanthemum makinoi. Next base: position 278,613,838 of record OU343222.1, read on the forward strand.
TGTAATTTTCTCAAACTTTTCATATTTTTCACCAAAGGACTAGATTTGACAACTTTTGATTTTAAAAGGACCTTTGGTGACTTTACTTTTGAAATTATGTGCTCAGGGACTGTTTTTGACAACTTTTGAAACTTGGGGGACTAAAACTGCAATTTTGCAAATTTTGCTCATTTTTCATCTGATTTTCAACGTTTTGCATCCAAACATAAAAATGCAATTTCGAATATTTTCAAGATTTTGATGCATTTGTGAGCATTTTAAGTGTTTTGCGTTGATTAAACCAAAATGATGAGTATTTAAACACTCATCAATCCTCCACACTAAACTATTGCTAGTCCCTAGCAATCTTTTAAGAAAAACATAATGGATTTGAAACTCTTTACCAAAAGCCATTACTTCTCGAGTAGCCAAATGTTTCAGTTCAAGTAAGAACCATGGTACACCGATAACCATGTGATTTTGAGCAAACCACCACCTTTCAACGGATTTGATTTTGTCTTTACCGTAAGCCGTATTCTTCGACTAGCCAACTCTTAGATAAATTATCAGTATTATCTTTGGTGAGTCGATTACCAATTATGGATTTTCCACTGCCTTTACCACAAGCCATAATCTTGCGTGCTAGCCAACTCTTCACTTTTTAGGATATGGTGAGTTGAATACCATACAATTTTGGGCAAATTGCAAGCCATATAAACGGATTTGAGAAATCTTTACCAAGAGCCGCTTGCTCCTGGATTAGCCAATCCTTTTGTCTATTAGACAAGGCGGACTGATAACCAAATGAGTAAGTGTAAAACACTTACTCCAAAAAAAAATTTTGGCCAAAAACGGGGGAATTAGGTGGTATAATAATAAAATTCGTGAGAATTCCCCCCCACACTTAGAAATGAATATTGCCCTCAATATTCAAAGTACCGGAGGTTATGCCGAAACAAAGAACGTGAAAGGGAAATACTACGGCCATTATTTAGAAAGAAGATTTTTTTTTTTTTTTTTTTTGAATGAAACTTTCTTATATACAGAACATGTGGGGCAACCCCCCCACACTAGGGTGGTAGAAAGATAGAAAGAAGTCAGAAATATGGGTGAAAACCCATATGGCATGCTATTGGTTTTGATTCCCGAGTCGCTAGCTTGACTCGACCAGCATTAATTGGTTCAGGGGGAAGCAAAGTGGAAGAAACAATCTCCATCGGACTTTCATTCAAGATGTTTGGATAAACATTGAAGCACGCGAAAGTTCCACACCGACGAGATATACAGAAAGACCCGCTCACAAATGATAAATGAAAATGCCGGGGTCAAAGATAGTGTCTTCATTCCCGAAGGAGTGAAGAAGAGAGGAAGTCACCGTGTAGGTGAAGAAAGAAGGAAAATCATGATGACCATCATGATAAGATCTTCTTCCTCGTGGTTAAGTGCTTGCACTCGCTTTGGATTTTATCGGTTAAGCTCTTTGGTTTGGAAAGCATCTCGGGAGGAAGGGTTGGAAAATTTGTCATAGAAATACAAACTCTCATGATTGAGAATTGTTCCCCCATCATGATTTTGCCATCCAGTGATCATACTCCGGCGGAGTCATGATATGAGGAGTTCACGGCGAACTCCTCATTAAGAGAATCATTCACATGATGTGAATTTGTGAACTCTTGTTCCATTGTGGGCTCATCACTATCCTCGGTCTGAGTATCAAAGAGTGGATTCTCAGAAATTGAAGTGAATTCAGAGTTGAATTCAAATAGAGGATTGGTGAAAGTAGCTTTGAATGTTTCGGGAACAAAGTGATCGACATTCTCTATTGGACTGTTGGGATAAGAAGTGAGTGAACGATCATTATAAAGGAGACTTTCAATCTCTCCTAGATCGGCTTCGAAATCAAAGAGATCATCGTCACTTTCTCGATGAAGTGGATGATGTGAGTGAGTTCATCGGTGAACTCCTCAAGAAGAGGATCGCATGATGGGAGTGATGCCTCGACATACTCAATGTCTCCATGGGAAGCACAATCATCGCTAAAATCGAAGAAAGTTTCCAAATGATCATTTGAACACTCAAGAGGGGAAGAAGAATCACACATATGATCGAAATTCCCACTCTCTCGATTGGGACAAGGTTCTCAACACTAGACTTTATGAAGTCGTCCGATTCCTTTTCAGGAACAAAGGTCAAGATGCTCGCCCCCATGTTCAGAGTGAGTGGGAATATCGGTGTGATAGCAGCTTGTTTGAGATGCAATCTCAATCTGGGATATCAACCGACTGACCGGGGAGGTTGAGAAATATTATTTCTAAAAGGATAAAACCCTCCTCACATCATATAGATCAGCCTTTAAGAAATTGGGAACGCCTTAGAGCTGCATGCTCTAGGGCTAATAATTCTTCCCTTGATTGGCGGGCCTCTCGCTCTTCGACTAGCAATTCTCCAATGGTTTTCTCACCACTCACTTGATTCTTAAAGTTACTCATCATATCCTCAAGTGTTTTCATAGCGGCTTCCAAATCTTGGGAATTTTCTTTAGGCAACGGTTCAGGTGGAGTTTGAACCGTATGGTGCTGTGGAGGTTGGAAATTGTCAAAACCGGAAGTATAGTAATTTTGATTCCACAGTTGACATTGAAGAGGACCTCCACAATTTGTGCAAGAAAAATTCGGTACATTCTGAAATGATGTGTCATTAAAACTTTGATAGCACGGTTCTTGCTCAAATGAATACTGAGGAGGGTGGCTAAAATCGTTTTGAGGATAATTGGAAAAGTTCGGTAAGTGCATGAGTTTGCAGCTTCCGAAGCACAAAACGAACAAAATCCATCCGTAAGATCATTTCCACACCTCTCGCAAGAACATCGCTGACATCGAAAATCAACTAACGGATCCCACAACCATAGCAATACCGGCTGATTGAACGAAAAATTTTGGGGTTGGGGTGGGTAGTCGGAGAAATTTTTCTGCTCATTGAAAAAATTTTGATCATAAGAACATGAATTCCTCGAACCGCAAAACAAACAACTTCCGTTATGAATGTCATTACCGCATCGTTCGCACGACACCAACGACTAGAAACTTCAAAGCGGTTCTCCACAACCGACACAAGGAATCGATGATTCCATCATAATAGAAGAAGTTAGAATCAAATGGATAGAGGGTAAAGGGATAAAGAATCAAAAAGGGTAAGAGGGTAAAGAGGATTATTTTTGGTATTTTTGAAAAACATGATGTGAAAACAAAGAATGAAAATCTTTTTGGGTTTTTGATTTTAAAAGAAAATATAAACACATACAGATGGTATAAACAAGGAGTGAATATCCAAATCACTAATCGCTAGACGAAGATAATCAGACAAATTTCACCGGCTCACGGCGCCAAAATTTGATCCGTGCCAAACAGTCAAGCTAATCACTCAAGCCCGCCACTTGTGAATGGCGATCCGTAACAGCTTTTAAAACCGCCTAAGCACGAACTCAATGAAGATCTGGGGAGTATAGTGTTTCCCCGTGTCGTTATGTCCCAAAGCTATGCAATGGATTATCAAACGAAAGTGATCGAGATTTGAACGTAAAAGGAGATTTGAATTATTATAACTACAGGAAAAGCCAACAAATTACAATGGCTTAAATGCAAATTAAAGGAGATTAAAAAGATAAAATCTATTAAATAAACGCTATCACTATAATTAAAATGATGTTTTTGTTTTATGTTTTTACAAACTGAAATTAAAACTACGACGCATAAATAAAAACGTGAAAGTTAAACAATATAAATCCTAAAAATATGAAAAATACATTTTTACAATCCTAATGATAAAAGAAAATTTATAGAAAAAGAAAATTATTTTTATAACTAATTATCTAATTATTATTAATTAAAACTATTTTTAACTATTAAATAATAGCCTAAAATACAAGAAATTATGAAATAAGGCTTGAAAAATAAAATTAAGACTTAGAAAAATCTAAAATATCAAAATAGAATTTTCAAAACTATTTTTGTAATTTTATGATTATTTTTCTATTTTCTAGGAATTTTAAACTATTTAAAACTAATTAAATTATTTAAAAATACAAATTTAACTAAGAAAAATCTAGAAAAATATTTTTTTGTCTTTTTATATTTATCTAAACTTAAGAAAAATGAAAAATTATTTTTTTGAAGCTTTTCTTAATTATTTGTATTAAATGCTATTTAAAAATGCTTAAAAACTAATTTAAAATGCTGAAAAATAGCAAATCAACTTGGAAAAATCTGAGAATTTCAGGAAAACTCTAAAATAATATAAGGAATCTGAGAAAAATGGAAAAACAGGTGCTTATGTGGAGAAATAAGAAACTGATGTGGAAGTGCTTATTGAAATAAGCACTTGAATAAGCAAAATGGACAAAACAAGCACCAAACTGAAACACAAACTTAAATAAGCTAAGATAACCAAAATGCAATGAGAAACAACAAGCTAAAACCACAGAATTGCAATCTACAACAGATTTGATGTTTGAGCTTTTGAGCTAAAATCAGATTTTGGGTACCAACTTTGGACACAAGCACAATCTTCAAAATAAGCTACATGTGAAAACTATCACTTGGAACCTAGACTAGACCTGGGTGAGACCAAATGCACCAAGATTCAGACCATGAGTAGCTCTAATGAGCCCTGTGCAACCCTGCACAAAACTGAGTAAATCTCAGTATCAACTGAGTATCAGTGAGCAGGGCAACTAGCCCCTAATAGACAAGCTGTTTTTAACCTTATAAAAAATTTACAAAATTCTTAAAAAATGGTAATAACAACCTAGACCAATAGAAGTTTTTGAAACACCAAATCTCACTGAATTTGACCCAAAAATGAATCAAGGAAAAATACTTGCAGTTGGCTGAAAAACAGGTTTTTCACCTTTTTGACTTTTGAAGCAATGTTGAAAAGTTGACTTTATCCAACTTTGAGCTAAATTTAAGGATTGATTATGGAGTAATATGATGTAATGACACTCAAGCAACCTTTGTTTATAACTTTTAAACACAAAACAAAAGATTGGTATTCTCAAATCTCAACAGTTAAGCTTTTTAAAACAGATTAGGATGAGTTTTGACTTAGGTGATGTATAGGTACAAAATGCAGACAGATATGAATCTATATGATCTTAACAAACCCAAAGCAACAAGTTTTAAACACTGAACCACCCCTGAACACAGATAATACAGCAAACCAAACACTCCTTTATTACAACTGATATGAAGATTAAAAGAGATAAACACTTTTCAAACTTGTATCAATGATCAAGATACATCTATATAACCTAAATATAGCTTATGGAACAGACTTAAACCAGTTATAGCTAAAAATGAAGATTGTACAAGAAACCTTGAAATCACTTACAAATTGTCCAAAGCCACTATGACCTGCCAACAGTTAAACCAGGGCCCCTAAACTATCAAATCCAACCCAAATAACTATTATTCAACCCAAATCCATGCCTGCACCACCCAATAACCAAATCTGCATCATTTTTGCACCTGTTTGACTTTTGTTGACCAAGGATCAAAATGAATTGAAACTTGAATGTGAGCTTGTATAAAGCTATCATAAGCTCATTTAAGCTTATTGAAACCGAAATGAGCATTATGAAGCTTTTGAATGAGATTCTGACTTTGAAAATTTCAACAGTTATGCAAATATGTGAAAACAGGAAAAAAACTTGGAATCACTGATTAAAACTTGGTAATATCAGCAAATACAACTTGAAGTTTTACATTTGTGAACAAAAAACTACAACTTTGAATTTAAACTTAACACATTAAAAAAAAACGACAATAGGTAAATTTTAAGCTAATAATCTACTACTTGTCTTCCTTCTTTTCTCTTTCTTTTATAACCCAATGTCTTTTTCTCTCACTTCTGAACAGCCCCAGCTTATCCTCAGCCATTGGATGGCTTAAAATCAATCCTGGCCATTTAAATGGATTTTGGCGCCAATTTGGAGTTTTGACAGATAGGGTTGAGTGAGGAGGGGGGATATGCATTAAATGCTATTTGGATGTTAGTTGGAGTTGGGGGGACATGGTGGAGTGGAATGGAGGAGGGGGGATGGGATGAAGCTTGTTGCAGGCAGGCAGTTGGGAGATGAAGACTTTGGCGGGTTGGGATTTTTGACCAGATTTGACCCAAGAGTATTAATAATCAAAGGGTTCACAATTCATTATGACAGGGGGTCATATGGTTAGGCAGGGGTCCAAAATGGGAGAAAGGGTTTAATAATCCAAGGGGTCTTATGTGTAAAATCTGAAAATCAAGGGACCTTAACTGCCAATTCTGAAAAGTTGCTCCAAGGGTTGAAAGTGACAAGCTCCAAAAGTATAAGGACCAAACATGCCATTTTGCAATTTTCCAGGGGCCATTTCTGCCAAATTTCAAAGTTGAAGGACTAAACTTGTAATTTTCTCAAACTTTTCATATTTTTCACCAAAGGACTAGATTTGACAACTTTTGATTTTAAAAGGACCTTTGGTGACTTTACTTTTGAAATTATGTGCTCAGGGACTGTTTTTGACAACTTTTGAAACTTGGGGGACTAAAACTGCAATTTTTGCAAATTTTGCTCATTTTTCATCTGTTTTTCAACGTTTTGCATCTGAAACGTATAAAATGCAATTTCGGAATATTTTCAGTATTTTGATGCATTTGTGAGCATTTTTAAGTGTTTTGCAGTTCAGATTAAACCAAAAATGATGAGTATTTACACACTCATCAAGTAAAAACAACAGTATTATCATCATTAATGTGTACCCTCGCTGCCCTTTTTAACCAACTCTTGAAATAACGAGCCATGTTGCCTTCTTTATAGCACAACAGATATTCCAAAATACCTAGCATCCATAATAATCAAATAGCCATGCGTATCACACATTAACACACGTAACAACCTCAATAGTGGAATTCCCTTGCACATGCCAACCACCAACACATTAGAATATTCCACCACGTGATGCACATATACACTGAGAAGACATGGTCCTTACTTATATGATCAATACCATGTGACGTCTCCATCAAATCATTTATATCACATGACTACATTATCATATAGAAATCAGTACCATTGACCAAATATAATATTATCACACCACCCCATGTGACTAAGTAGCAGATACAAACACACAGCAGTAGATCACCATCATTAAAATACTAGCAACCAAGTCGAGCAATTATAGAAGTTACCATTAGTATGTAGCAATTTAAGTAGCAATCTGTTGAAGCCATGAAACCATTATAAATGTGCCATTGCACAGCCTCCAGGAACCTCTCACTTGACTCTTAATAACAGTCTTATCGCTTCTAACCACGGTATTTGCATAAGCCTCAACATAAGAAGTTGCTTCTTCATACATATCATGTCTCATCGAACTTTCAACCATTTGCAATTCCATGCAACATAAGTAGCACCATGTTAAAAATATAAGCATTGACCTGATCGATTGACCCATGATAGACTCCATGATCATCAACCTCACAGCAGTAGGTGTAAACATGAAGTGGTAACTTAGATAATACTAGCAGTTGAACGAGACATGAGCTAGCAGTGGATACCCAACACGAGCAGTGGTTATCTTTCGAGAAGCCCATCAGTGGTTACAAGTAAAGACATCAGTGGTTTTGATATAACTAGAAGTGGTTTTGAGAAGCTTGTCAGTGGTTACGAGAAACGGTCGATGCTAGCAGTGGATTCAAGCCTTCCAATAAAGTAACCACCAATCATGATAAGTACGAGGTCGTATCAAAGAGCAACATCAAAAAATTTCTTGGACCAGCAGTACTAAAAAACAGCAGTAAACAAGCAATAGACATCTTGATCGACCCATCCGACGAATAAAGAGAAACATTATATCGAGAAAAACCAGTACTAATAGGCATGCACTAGACAACAAGACCAAATTATATAATAATAATCAACTGTCATTGTCCCATGATCAATAATAATCAAGTGTCACCGTCTTTATAGTTGATCATGTAAGAATAACCTCGTATGAATAAGGTCCAATTCAGTTACCACAGAATCACCAATTAATGCAAAGTAGAACATGCACGTGACACCAATAATATCACCAACCAATGATATTAGCACAAGGTGGAGTAAATATTATGCAAAAGATACAAAAATCTTAAAAATTCCGAAATTCAGAAAAACATCACCTTCCTTCAGCAGCAGTTTTCGACAAGTAATAACTATCAATTGAGAGCTCAGATCGAAGATCCCTCCGGTGAAAAGTTAGATGGCTATATAGAGAACGTCCACCGAAAATTTCGTCACGATCCAATGGTTAACGAAAAAGTTATGATCGTTAAAAAACAGTGCTGCAGAAACATATACGAAAAATTTCAGGTTCGAATTTTTTCTTCTTTTCGCCATTCTTCGACCAATAAAACCTTGTGAATCCCTAGGTAACGAGCTCCCCAATCTCTGATACCAATTGTTGAGTTTGTTACGACTCCTTGAGATCGTTTTGAGCCTTAGGGTTTAACAATAACATAGATAAAGAACATGCACAGCGGAATTAAACAAACAACTATGTTATTGACACAAGGTTTCATTCACCATCACCTCCAATTATATTAATAACGTGTTACCTAAATGTAACAGGGATCAAAGACTTCTTTGATCTTGGGGGTTAACTAAACTAACACTAACCTAGGCTATGTTAACTACACGCCTAGGACACACACACACCTTTAGTCGACTACATTATGGAAGACTTAATTTAAACCTACACATATGTCCTCTTTATATACTAGAGGATTAGGGTTTACAAAATACTACAAAGGACTAATAAATAAAACTTCTTTTGCAAGCAAGTCCTTCCATCTTTTTGTAGGTTTCCTTCTTGTAATATTAAGTCCCTCTTGTTTCATTCTTTTTGTCTTATCAACTCAAACGTATAATTCCCAACACAGTGGAAGCATACGACCGAGATGCATTGTATGGGATTCATCATGGCCGTAATGCCGAATCTAATCTACTACGTACCGCCGTTCGTAAGTCTCAACATGCCTCATGTATAGTTCTAAAGATATCGCCATCATACACGCTTGACCTTTCGTCTAAATGGGACTACACATTCCTAAAGAAGATCGTAGTCAAACGACAAGATGAACGGGACTATGCTTTCTCCGAAGCTGACTTTGAGAATTTGTCTCTCAATGACATCGAAGACATGTACCTTGCCAAAAGTACGTGGTCGCATGCGACAATTCCTCAACCGCAGCATAACGCGAATTTATCAAGTCACTTCTCATCTTCATAAGACGCATTGTCATCAAGGAACGTAGAAGATCTCCAACTGGCCGTTGAATCTTATCGACGCTGTCAACTTCACTCCTCCAAAGCTTGATCTTCCCGATATCAACCAGATATCTCAATATACACTCATCAAGAAACCTTTCTAAGTTGTTTACCGAGTGAACTTCAAAGAAACTGCTATCGGTGTGTAGCCAACTCCACAAGTTCGGGGATCATACTTGAAGCCGTTAGGGATGGATTGGCATACAGTTGAAGGATATATGCCGTAAAATCGGGTCTCCTAAGCTACCGGAATTCTCGTGAAAGGAGGGATGTGAGACGGATCATCACAATGATTGATGAACGGTTGTTTCAAGGGATCGGCCTGCACGATTGAGAGTTATGCCTGGGTCGCACCCAGATTAACATAACCGCTTTCAACGCCTCGCCAGACACCCCTGGAACATCAACGCACTTCCCGGTACCCCTTGAATTGCTTACTTCATATAATTTTGGATGTTTGATTGATTATGTCTATGGCTTGTGCACACATTACAATGTACAACCCGTACTTGTAAATAAAGGACCCCGTGGTACGCCGCTGCCACAATCCTTAGATAAGGAGCGAAAGCTTCTTACTTTTGAGTAAAACCTATCAAACCTTTCTTTTTCAAGGTTTTGCTCAAAAGAACAAGTACTTTCCCTTATGATTTTCAAAACCTCAACCGCTTATATATCACTCGCTGAGGGGAGTACTTTGACTTAAAACTTTTTTCACAAATTGTTCACAGTGGTCATTCTTCCCGCAACACTCGAAATGGTCATATTTATTCCCAATTTTTCAAAAATAACATCACATATGCCATTTTGAGGGGAGAAAAATACGTGATAAGAAATATGTTGTGTAAATTCAAATGAATCTTTGTGCTATAGACTTAACCCATGAATTGACGAGATCGTAACTGTTAGTAACTCGAAAAGACTTGTCCGGGACGGGTAATAATTTCAAGCTAGTTCGCTAGTGATGTAAACGTGTCTCAAGAAAGGACTTGTCCGAATAGAATGTACCATTCGAGAAACTCTTGGTAGACATGAACTCTGACGGGTTTGACAACCTCTCGAGGATTTTCTACACCTTCAAGGTAGTTATTAGAGCTAGTTGTCACCTAAAAGCTGAAAATGCAACTCTTTAACTATGCCACGTAACCGTCTCGGGGATTGTCTATCTTGAGTGAATCAATTCAAAATGTGGCGCTCTTTTTCCTCACTGTGCATTTTAACCGTTAAAACTCTTAAGCACATGTGGAGGGGAGTATTTATGCAAAATCTTATCTCAACAGTGGTACTAAAATGTTTTTCATTCATAAACACCGTGAGAGATTTTTCACATCAGTGGTTGTTATGGCAACATAGGTTAGTCATGGAGTTATAAGGTGACTAAGGTTAGGAATAACCGTCCTATGATCCGCCAGAGCCGGAGGGATCTACCCAAGGACACCACAAATAGTTAGTATTTAGAAGTCCTTAGGTATGATTATAAAAAGGAGAAAATGAGAATTGGAGAAAGAAGGAGTTGAAGAATTAAAAAGAAATGCAAAGAAAAGGGTGAAAAGAAATAGCCCTCCAGATTATTCAACTTAGGGCAGAACCCGGGTTCAATTCATATGCTACTGGTTGTCACTTAGTGACGCCGGTATTGAAGATTAAAAGTCGTCCATGGACCCAAGTGACGCATGCACTAAACCTTCTTAGCCACTCAAGTTTCTCTTAACAAAAGCTTGTTTCATTCTCACAGGAACCCTACGTAAACTATCGGCTTTCTCTTAGAGATTGCTGGTATTGAAGAAGGAGACCCTCTCCCTAGTCTCCGCTCAGGAAAACCAAAACGCACTATTGAGTCTAGAGCCACGAGATTCATCAAAAGATCTCTTAGGTACACTTGACCTTTCATCACTTGATATTCAACAATAAGAATTTCAGTGGTACATTATCGAGTCCTTCACAGATCTTAGCAATCTGTCGAGAACATTTATGAGAGGTTCACATTTGTGATCCTCGCGATTGAATGGAAACTCCCGCCAGGGTCAACATCTAACAGCCCGACAGCAGGTCGCCGCAACTCCCCGTGGATTGCGCTTTAGTGGTCTTAAACGGTCTTCATGTGAGGTGATGCTTCGGTGTACCTCAGCGACTCATCTGAATCGTAGGTGTACTTCGTACATCGTGTTATCTCACTTGTGGGACTCGATTGAACGCCTTTGTAAGAATTATAGTTGTGTTTTCACACTATGCTGTTAACACTCTCGAAGTTCAAGCTTGTAAGAGCCGGAATCCGCTTATTACTAACCGCTTAAATGTTTTTCTTCTTATGGAAGCTCTGGAGCGGAATGATCGTGCAGATTCTTCTCATGCTCACGCCAACATCATTACTAATAGAAGTTCTATCCAAGAGCAACACAACAGTCAGAATGATTCTTCATCAATTCAAAGAATCTATAACGTTAAAGACTTAAAGAACTTCATCAAGACTCAATTCCAACGCCAAAGAGCGTGTGAGCATGTTGAAGAATGACGGAGACACCTGAGCAGCGTAAGGCACTGAGGCGAACTTGATGCCGACAACAACAACATACTATCACTTTCATCACAAAGAACAATGATCAAAGAACAAAGTTAAAGATGACGTCCAAGCATAACCGTTCAAAGTAAACTATCTCTACACCGGGAGATTGTTCAAATCACGGCAATTCTTCTCACAAGAAAGAAGAATGTCTGAAGACGTCAAAGCTACTATTACATCAACGCCTTCACCGTTTTTCATCACCAACACTTGAGTGTTTGTTACTCATATGTAATAACACTTGAGGGGGAGATTGTTGGAATCACTCCTAAACCTTATTCAAGTGTTAGTTACTCATATGTAATAGTTAGCTTATTATGGCCTTTATGTTTATTATTAGCCTTAAGCTTATGTAGAAGGCCCATGAGCTTAGGCCCAAGCCCATAGGAGAAAGGAAGGGAACTAGGAGTGTTGCCCTAGCTTCCCTCCAATAAATACCTTATGTAAACCCTCACTTGAGGGTTGGTTTTTCAATTTACTCTTTCACTCACTCTACGCCTAACCCTTCTTCATTTATACGTGTGTGTGTGAGTGTAGATTGTTCATCCGCCTCTCTTCTCCTCTCTATCTCTTCTCTTGATGCTTGTGTTGTAAAACTAGTGACCTAACACTATGACATATTCTTTCTATAATTTTATAAATTATAAAATGATTTCAAACATATATGTAATATGAGTTTAAAAACATCACCGAAAAATAAGTCTTCAAAATCTTTTAAGAATAACATTAAAAAAGAAATATTTTAAGAAGATAAAATGTCTAGACTTGAAAGTGGTATAAAATTGATCTAGAATGCCGACGGTCAAGATGGCAAAATTAAAATTGACAAGCTTAAATAAAAAGCTAACACGTTAGCTAAATTTGAAAAGAGTTCTTGTTCTTTTGAAAATGTATTAAATAGAACAGGTATAGGTTTTAATTCATGTGAGGCATCAACAAGTAAAACATAATGATTAACTTTGTGAAATCTCTGAAAACCGCCTACTGCAGTACATTTCTAAAGGAGATAAACGGTCCCATACTTGTTGAGGACCATTCGATGTTTAGAGGTCCGTTTGACCTAAAATCAATAAAAGTCAAAATTTGATTCCCTTTTATATTCTACTTTGGATTACACACTTCATCTAGTTTTTTTACCTTGTTAAGACAAATATATTTTTTAAAGTATCACCAAATTAATTCCTTTTCAACTTGGAATTAATGTCAATGAGATTTTTCTCGGTGGAAACTTTTATTCCATGATCTACATCCTCATCTCATGCATTTTAATGAAAAGGATGTTCATCACTAACCATTTCGAACCCACGAGATATTGGGTACCAAGTCTTTTTGTGAGTAATTTCCTTAGATGCACTTGGAAAGCAACTTGAAGATATGAATAATCATCCATGCTCTCACTATACGGTGTATAACTCTATATTGCTAAAAAATTTACATCATCCACAACCTTTCTCACCTGAATGTATTCTTAGGATGTATCATTGGCCAAGGTGTGCTTTCTCTAAATCATGAGAGCTCTATCTCAGGACTTACTTGCTAGTAAACTAGGACATGCTATTTGATTAACTAAAACTATATGTGCATCAAACCTATATGTGGAAAATGAAACTTAGGAAATTGAACTCTCTGCCTAAATGTTTATTCCTCATAGCAACTATGTGAATCTTTAGATATAATTGCCTATTTTCCTTACCCATGTCCTTGGGTACAAAACTTACTAAGAAGATGAAGGTGAGTCCATGGACATTAAATAGTGTTTGGTGCCATGTTGTACCTAAAATGGCAAGTTGACTCAATATCATATCTAGTGTTCGCTTCTAAGCACACTTCTGAGAGGACTCTCTCTAAAGTGGTTAATTGTATTTTTCAATACAATTAAAGACACTAAATACCTTAGTTTATCCTAAGAGCAACAACATGTAAAGCACAATATATGTCATCTCTGATTATTGAGAAAGTGTGGGAAAGCTTTAACAATACTTGTTCGATAACCATTGGTTTTCAAGAGACACAAATTGATCTTGATACAACCACATTCAAACCCAAATACATAATCGCCGTAAAGGCACGTCTATCAATCACTATGGATGACACAAACTCTTAACGACCTAGTCAACATTCTCAAGGACGACTCTACAAATGAAGACACGATTGACCTCAAATTTACCCTAAGCAAGTCTCGTATTTGAATCTTCTCATCAACATCGCTTCTATACTTCTTCTGTCTCGACTCTATATTTCGCGTCACGTTAACCCATTCACCAAGAAGTAGTCTCTTATATTTCTTCTGTCTTGATTCTCCTCAACACCCATTCCCTTAAACTATTCGTGCGTATCTTTCAAAGTGTCTTAGATGTTTAAAATTCGTTTCCTCCATTTCTCATATTCCTCATTCTTTTAAATACACTTGCTCACTATATTGTTTCTGTTTTTCCCTTTAACTTGATTAGAATTAACAACAGTGTTAATCTATTCAAGCTCCATGACTTATCAAATGTTATTTGAAACACAGTTTAACAAGTTAAAGCGTTAAGTAAAATAGACAAGAGTTTTTCAATGTTTATATTCTTATTAGAAAGTTAATCAAAGAATATATTACCCAAGTGTTTGCAGAACAACACTTGGGATTGAATGACAATGTATGGTGTACTCCTCACTAAACTTAAGCTAAGCTTAAGTACAGCTATGCTAACCAACTGAGCTAACCAACTAAGCTAACCTCAGGGACTTAGTTGTATTTTGAGGAGTAAAAGGGCTTGTGAATGTCTAAGAATTTAGTGCACAAGCTTAACCCTTTTACTTCACCTTATGGGTGCTATTTATACAAGTATAACATACAACTTTTTCCTAAAAGACAAAACTGACATAAGCTTCAGATGACAAAATACCTTATGTATTTTGTCTCTGTTACACAAAGCTATTTCTAGTAAAGACCAGGTTTGCTTTCCTTTAGTCAGTGTTAACACACTCTTGGTCTTTTATCCATTCAAGGTAAGTTGACCTTTTTAATATAAAGAGACTCCCTTATCCATTCAAACTTATCCCACTTTATCCAGCCTTTACTTCAATCTTCATGTCTTCAGGCTTTACATCTTCGGTCTTCATAGTTGGTGAGGAGTATGGGGATTCAGTGAACAAACACGTTACATAAAAATACACTTAATAATTTTTTAATCGAGAAAACTCGTTTCGACTACAACATCACCTAAGGTATGAACAAACACTATACCAATTTAGTTAAGTGATCAAAGAAGTTATTTTTTCTCAAACTTCACATTTTTATGTGACAAAACATTTTTACAAAGTATTTTTTTAATTATAAAGAAATATTTTAATAAGAAAAATTAATTTGAATTTGAAATTCTCCAACAGCTATTTTTCCCGCCCAAATTAGTTAAAATTTACACCAGATAAATTTTCACCATATCAGGACAAAATAGAGCCCCGTGCGGACAAGTTATAAAGGTGGACGGTCCCTTATATATACGGGACCGTCCAAGGTTTAAGGGACCGTCTCCCGCTCCTCTTGATACCTATAAATACTGCACTATTCTCAGCAAAAAAATAAGTCCTCTTAGCACAAAAACTTTATGTTTTCTAAACCTCGCTTTTTTATCACTATAACTTGTTGGTATGTGTTTATAAGTGATCCCGCTACCTTCTACATCCTACCTCAAAGTGCAAGAGAAAAACGCTCGTATTCGCCAAGAAACGAAGTGTTATAGATTAGGCATCACACACGCGTAACTTGTGTTACGATTCTCTTCTCATCTAAAGTCTCTTTATCCTCCTTGTATACTTGTGTATCCGAATTGTGTGAGTCTAGATTAGTTGTGATAGGATAGATTTGGACAAAGTGTATGTCCGTGAAGTGTTGTATGTAGTTTAGGACGTGGTGTAAGTTCGTGCATTTTTGTGTGAAGATTAGGACGAGGTGTAAGTCCGTGAAATGTAGTGTGAAGACTTGGATTGTGTGCATATCCAAGTGGACGAGGTGTAAGTCCTTGTTGTATTGTATATTGGTGTGTAGATTGGTTATAGCTAGGATTAGGATTCGACATTCCGCTTAGTGCCGTAAATTGGTGTAAGTGAAGGTGTACGATTTTCTCCGCCTGAAGGGAGTTTGTTGACATAGTGATTAAGTAACTCAAGTGTGATACTCGAGGAGCGGGTAGACGACGAAGAGTGAGCTTCGCGCCGAACCACTATAAATCTCCGCGGTCCCGGTTTGGTTGTTTCTATCTCTTTATCTTTCGTGCATCCATATATTATTTACTTCATGCATATCTATTGTGTTCATATATATTGTTGATTGATATAACATAACCTCGAATCAAGCGAAATTTCTAGAAAATAAATAAAAGTTTTGAAAGTTTTAAAACGTAATTACACACGGTGAAACTATTCAACCCCCTTTTCTAGTTTCTACATGTCTGAATTTTACTATGAAGGGATAATGATTGCCAAGTTTCTGACACGAGTTTATTTAGTGTGAAAATTGAGAAAACACAAAGATGTATTTTGTACTTTACTCTTTAAACTTTGAAAGACTGTATACATAGACAAAACATTGAAGGTGGAATGACATACCAAGGCACCACGAGAGCCACTAAAATTACAAAAACATACATCAATTTATACTACTTATGAATAGTGAATGCCCATTCTTTAAATCTTGAATCTTGAAAACTTAAATTAATGTGGTTTGTCTAAATTACCTTAAGTATCTCTTAATACCCCGTAAGTTTGATAAATTCTAAACTTGACAACTTTTCTGAAATAAACATTATATTAATTTTAAAAAGCACACTTTTTACTTTGCATCAAATGTCGAAGCAAAGTCACGATTTTAAAAATATAATTATTTGACGCTATACACCGTCGCTTTGCACGAGTATGCGTTTAGTGGACTAAAATACATGAAACATAACCAGAAAGCTACTAAAGCAACAATCCATGATCAATTCACCAAAGCTTTAACCAAAGAAACAAAGTGCCATATGTACACATTCCTTGAGCTAAGCAGATAGCACTCCCTGACGCCACCAACTAGAGGTGTTCATAGGCGGTTTGGTTCAAGTAGTTGAAAGATTTAAATTATCCATCACGAGACGGATAACTCATTTTACTACCCAAAACCGAACCAACTAGGCGGTAACCGAACATGCGGTACAAATGAAAGCGTACTCGTAGCTCGAGTCATGGTTAACCATTTTAAATGTTTAATTGAGTTTAACCGTATGAACAATAACATGATCTATAACGTAATTACATTCAAATAAAGTTATATTAAAGTTATTCCGTCACAATAATTACATTCAAATAAAGTTACATAATAGATTAGCAAAAAGTATTTGTTCGACATTTATAGGTTACGATCATAGTAATCAATCTCAACACATAGATGTTTATTAAATGTTTATATAAGGAGCAAAAAGGTTGTTATACAATAAAGCAGGGGCAATAATATAATCAATACTTATACAATTATTTATATTTAGCTAAAATATAACATATATTATACACAGCCGGTTTGGTTAACCGCGATATCAAAATATAAAAACGAAACCATACCGTGATAAGTGTGTGTTTTCGGTTTTGGTTTCTTTTCGATTTTGGTTTCTTTGGTTTCGGATTGAACGGTTCCTCGTTTCTCGGTTTTTTAGCACCCTACCACCAGACTAGATGTAAACTTTTCTAAAATGAAAATGCCCAGCCCGGGTTTCTCAGCTTAGGCTTGGCCCGAAAAAGCTTGAAAAAGCCCGCCCCAAAGCCCGGGCCAACTGGCTTAAATGGTCTTTATATTTTCCACCAAACCATGGTCACCGCCCTGCTCTAAAGCTCAAAAAATCCAGGGCTTTTGAAGGCCTGCTCCCGCCAATAAGCTCCAAAAAACTTGCCAAAAATCCAGGGTTTTGTTGTTAGAGAGCTTCTATTAAGCAATTAATATGCTTCTTTATATGTAACTTTGTTTTGTTATTTTTTTAGTAATGTATTTGCAAATATTGATCAAATATTTTCATATATAAGAACTATATTATTATTACAATATAAAAATCCTCAAAATCGGCCTCAAGCAAGGGCTCGATCCAAAATTCGCCCCGACCATTTGGACGAAAATAGGCTTAATATTTTGGTTCGGGCCCGGGCTTAGCTTGGCTCGGGCTTTATTGAACTATAAAAGCTCTAGCTTTTTTCAGCCCGGTCTGGCCCGAGCTCTGTGCACGAGTAGATGGTGTCATCAATGGTTTTACAAAGTTTGTGGATAACTAGTATATGCCGTTCATCATATATTTTCCTTTATATATAACCTGACTAAATTGATCTCGTCGTCTTCTATCATATATTTTTCTCTTATATATCTGTTTTTTAAATAAAAATTGAAGACAACTTGAAGATCTTTACGTTATTTTTTGTATTACACAAATCTAGGTCTCCCCCTGCTGCTATTTGGCGTTAACTCAGCCATAGCTTAGTTCTCACCAAGTTAACGGGCCAAGTTACCCCTACCAAAAAAAAAAAAAAAAATTACCCCCCACCTAACCACTAGTTACCGTGGGGTTTTAAAAAAAAAATTCAATTTTTACACCCCCCCACCCCCCGGTTATAACGGCTAGTTTTGTTTTATAAATAAAAAAAATAAAAAATAAAATAAAATAAAATTCAAAAACATTTTCTTACCACTATAAATACCCAACTAAAACAACATTTTTTTCACACTTCCACTACTCAACTCAATCCTCTCAATTTTATACTTCCAATTACTAAAAAAAAAATGTCGGGAGGCAACAACGATGATATATTCTTGAATCTTCTCGGTGGTAGGTGGAATACCTCAAACCCGGGTTCATCTTCAAACCCTAACTGTTCATCTTCAAACCCCAACGCCTTTTCCCAACCCACTAGGCTTGTCGAGCCAAGAAATGTACCTACATGCAACAAAGTCAACAAAGCGCCTTAAACACCAAC
The DNA here is from genome assembly GCA_910596185.1 of Chrysanthemum makinoi. Taxonomy (NCBI): domain Eukaryota; kingdom Viridiplantae; phylum Streptophyta; class Magnoliopsida; order Asterales; family Asteraceae; genus Chrysanthemum; species Chrysanthemum makinoi. Next base: position 278,632,689 of record OU343222.1, read on the forward strand.
TTTCAAAATCTACAATTCTCACAACATTCACAACCGAAACACATGATATTCCCTGAACACCCACGCCTCCTCCAAAAAGGTCATGTTAAACTAAAGTCCAAAAATCCAAAGACACCCCAGCCCGAACCAATCGATGATGATGAAGAAGAATTCGCTACGCGTTGTTCCACCAGAGAAGAATTACTTGCTGCGTGTTATGTAGTGTTACTTGAGGATCCGATAGTCGGCCGCACAACCCAAAGATATGTTTTGGTATCTGGTCACAAATGAGTTCAATAGACTCAATTTTCAACGACGAACAGCGATATGATGTCAAGCAAGCGAAAACGTTGAACCACCAAGCACAAAGTTCAACGATTTTTCAAATGTGCGCAACGGAAATGATAAGCGGAAAAGTGAGATGGATGTCATGAAATGGGCGAAGCAAATGTATCGTGAGGAGCACAAATCAGACCGCTTGCTCGTGTTTTCGTAAGCATAAAATGGGACACGGATCCGGCACAACCGCGATGTCCTAAGCCAAACAAACAGGCTTTGTTTCATTAATATTAACAACCACCCCATGGGAAAAAACGTGATTCCAAGAAAGCAAGATCCGAGAGCACGATAAGTACCTGGGAGCGAGCACCATGAACGAAGCTCACAGTTAATTCACCAAACTATGGAACGAAAGATCGATCAAACGTGAAACCACCCAAGCGCGTGATCGGGCCCAACAAGTCAAAGACGAAACAATAACAAGGTTAAGAGATAAAGTTTTTTGGTTGACACCGATGGCAAAGATCCAAATGTCGTGGTTTCAATCAAGCAAAAAGACCGAATCATCAAAAAATATAACTTGCATCCTAGTCGAGATTGTATTCTCCTCATTTCCTTTTATGTTGTAACGTTTAATTTTCTGTCTTTTTATTTCGTTGTAACTTTTTTTTTAATTTCGTATTGTTATATGTTTTCAAATTAATGATATGTTTTTTAATAAATGAAGTGTTTGTTTTAGTTTAGGGGTTGAAATTCAAAATATCAAATGTTAAACCTTAACTTGGGATGTAGATGTTTTGGTGAGTTATGAAATGTAGTGAAATGAGCATTGCCGCTATGTGGCAGTGATGTTAAGGAATAACTTGTTGGAAATGTATATATTTACAAACATGTGAATGTCCGGATTAGAACTTGTGACCACGGGATTGCACACATTAGCGAATGAGAATTAAAGTTAATAATTAATGTTTATGTTTACGATTCATTATTGCACATTAAGTCCGGTTAACGATCGTAAGTAATTAACTGAAAATGACTAACGCACCTTAAATGAAAAGAGAAAGGACTAGAAATGGAAAACTTGGAAAAGTTATGGATTCCCTTGGGGTTTTGCATGGGCCATATGTTTCTTCAAGGCCTAATCCCTAACTTGTTCCCAAAGTTTACCTACTAGTATATAAAGAGGGTTAGGTTCTAGGGTTTCATACACTTGCGCATTGAATTAACCCTAGATCTCTCCTCTCCTCTCTCTCTTGTCCCTATTCGGCCGAACACCGTAAGGGAGTTTGGTTTCGATTTTCTTAAACGAGGACTTGTGTTAGATCTAGCAATCGCTTGATTCGCTGGTTAATTCCGTGCATAAAGAACGGTTGTAAGACATTATTCTTACACCAATAAGTACTTCTTTGTTTTGCTCGAGGGTTGTTTTGCTTTGCTCGAGGATTTGACATTCGCAGAGTATCGTTACGCATACTTTCGCTAATTAATTTATTTGTTATGATCTTAAGTCCTACCGTGTACTCTTAATGTCTTTATGTTTTATTGTATTTTATATATCATAAACTCAACAAAGTGCATCACGAGCCTTGTATAACAAGTAATTAATTACTCAAACACATAATTAAAATAAACATGAATGTGTTATTATTTGTATGCTTAGATCTAGTTGCAAAAACCTAAACCCTAATTTTGGAGGGAGTTTTTATGGTGCCCTATTTAGGGTTTTGTAAACTATTGTTTTAATTGGATTAGAAACCCTAAGATGCATGCAACTTTATGTGTATATGCGTAACTTTGATTTAATTGCATTAATTGTTATGTGTAATTTTATGTCCATGATAATTATCTGCATGTTTTATCATGGATCTGCTTTTATTGTATGTCTTTCTTGTTTAAGTGATATACACTAATTTTTGATAGATCTAAAATTGGGAAGACCTCAATAATTATTAATTTAATCAATTATGTGCTATGTGGTATGTATTTAATTTTGACTTGCGCAATCGATGAATCGATGCATGTGGTTCACCTTGTACATAGATGAAAACGGTTGAAAGTCTTAATTAAATATATGCATATTGTCAAATCTAGAATTGGTTATTAATAGGATTTATCAAAACCGCTTGCATGTGGCTATTTGATATGCATGACTTTTATTTGTTATGCATTCATTGTTTATTTGTTTATTTTATAAATACTTGCTTGTTTGTTTTTGTAACAAGGGTATTTTTACAAGAAAAATAAACTGACCTAAACAATGGTGAAACATGTATTTTAAGAATAGTAATCATAATCGTTTAATTGATTGATGAATTTGGTACAAATGGTCCGAAGGCTCACCCATGAGAATGAACTAATAAAAGTTTAAAGAAGGCGCACAGTCTAATCGAAAGGATGTCTAAGGTTGTGCTTTAGCTACTGACCGTCCTCTGCCTCTCGTAGAAGTTCGAGTGGAGCTACTTAGTAAGCCATTAAATGTTCAAGCTCATCTTGGGCTTAATTAGTTTTAATTCCATGCCTACGGTAATTATCCGAAATGCTAAGTGTTTACACTTATGCAAAAGTACGGTATAATGGATGATAATTAACACTAAATTCCTTGATTGGTGAACCCAATACCTCAATTAAAGTTTGATGATGAAAAGCTTATACATTAAAACAAGATATAAATGTTTTAATAAAAACTATGCCACAAAGATGAATGCATGACATCTTTTGTACATATTTGATTTAACATCAAAACTATTACCCTTTAATTTAAGTTATATGCCATCCAACGAAACGGAAACACCTAAGATTGCTTTTTATTTGCGTGAGATCGTGACTTAGATCGAATCAAAGGTAAAATGTCCATGTGTCGTGAGATCGCATGGACGATTTTGCGCTTAAGTTGGATAACTTAATTGAGTTTTGTAGTGAGACAACTCAAGGCATAAGATGGGATAAAACATGTTTACATGGCGATTGAAATTGGCTATATGTAAATCCCATAAATCTAGGAATTGCAATTGAAATTGGCAATTGAGCAATAGCTCTACCCCATTATAAGGTTCATTACTAGCAGATCAACTCATTGAAATTATGACAATTTGGATCCTAGTTTTCAATAATAATTAAATGGTTATATGAATATGAACCTTGGGTATTTAATTGTTTATTGAAAAGGTTAATTATCTAAAATACTAAAATTGAATTTTGTAATTCTTTTGAATGTATAAATGCAACATTTAAACGTAAACGGGTTTAATCTTTGATTAGTAAATTGATCCATTCTGCTTTCAAACAAATGTTTGATCGAGAATAATTTATCGATAAGACAAACGTAAGTCTCTTTTCCATGAGAGAAGCATAGATCAATCCTATTCCTTTCATGAATGGAGGTATAATAGAACATTTGAATTGTATAAATTCTAATGTAACTCTTAGCAATGAATTGCATATCTTATTTTCCATAAAGATTTCATTACCCTCATTTGGTGAATGAATCCTTTGTAACAACATGAATGTTGGTTAACTGAAAAACATGTATATGAGTTACTAGATTAGAAGCTAGACTAATTACCGCAAAAATTGGTAAAAGGCAAACTAGCATATTTTTATCTAGTTGTTTTGCTTTTAGCCTTTAAAGGTACTACATACCGTATGGGGATGGGCCTGTTGGGAAGAAATTGCATACCCAAATTTTCGAGTTAATAACATTGATGGATAACCTATCATTCATATAGTAGAATACACCTTTTAGTACCTTAGTAATTATTACGTATGGTTCTTCAAAGGTGTAGGAAAGTAAAAAGCAAGCAAGTTGTTCATCGGGTTATGCAACACTTACAATGTTGTCGATTCAGGAGAGCATTTGTGTGCATACATCAATAAGAAGTTTTTATTGATTTCTAATTCAGGGAGCTACAAGCCTTATTTTCTCGTAGTAAACCTAGACATTCAAAGATAATTACTTTCCAATTGTAGACACTTATGTTTTAGGATACGCAACGCTTCCTTACTAAACAATATAGTTCTACATCTACTTGTTATATCTATGACAAAAATCATATTAATCAAATAAACGAACGTGTATCGTGTTGTTTATATGCTACATGATGTTGTTCCACGCACAAGTGGGAGAAATCTTATTGTGTGCAAGGTACAACACATATTAATATGATTTAAAAGGATTCTCTTGACTAAGAAAAGAGAATAACGCTCTAATAGGAAGTATACATTTATATATGTATGATTGCCCTATTAAGAACATGTGTCAAGATGATAACAAAGACTACCTTATTTTAAATATTTATGTCATTCAATATTTAAGAAACACTTGTAATTACAATTTATGTTACGTGAGAACGTGAACTAGATTGTAGCCCAAGGTAAAATATCCACGCTGTCGTGAGAACGAGCATGGATGATTTTGCGCTTACGGTTGACCATTTCATGGAATGACATAATTAAATGAAGTAATCTAATACTACTTTGAATTTAAGTATTCGTTGAATGACTTAAATATATGTAGTAATTATTAACTTGAAATATTAATTGAAACCTGAGGTGGTGTTCATAATTACTTTAATTATAAATGTTTATGATTTTGTAAAGTCACAAACATGAAGTCTTTTAATACAAGACTTACAATATAAAGTAAGACGTTAACTTGCTATGTTTTAAAACATTTGCATGAAGTCAATGAGTTGATCAATGACTTATAACGTTAGTGATTATAATTGATATGTCTTTTGACTTGGTCAAAAATACTTGTGTTATAATGCATGCAATTGACTTGGTAATTCTATTGTACCATCAAGTTTTACTTTGTTGGTAAATAGGTAAGCCAAAAGAGTAGATGGTTATCTAAAATATTGTTAGATTTTCTTACAATATTAATTCTAAGGAAATACCATAGTTTTATTGATGTTCGCTGAAGAATCAAAATCATGTTGGCATTATTTGACTCAAGATAACTATAGTTTCTTCCAAAAGTTATCAAGGTTAGTAGATTGAGTATAGATTGAATATACTCAATAAGACTCCAACCTAGAAGATTAATAAGACACCATTTGTTTATGAAATGAAATGAATCACATTAAGTCTTATAAATGAAGTTCTGAATTTGTTAAACTACTTATAGAGTGAGTTGTAACAAACTAATGTTAGGAACTGTCAATGTTTTTTGTAATATCCCAAAAGAGAACAATGTATTGTTGCTCTACTTACTAAACTATTTAAAGGTAAGCTTTAAATTGTTAAAGGCAAGTGGGAGTTTTGTTTAGATCTTGAAAGATTGAATTACAAAATACATAATCTTCTAAAATGCACAAGCAAATATCATGATGAGGCTAAACATGAAAATGATAGACCTTAATATGATGGAATTGTCATTCATAGATCCGTAAGGATATCTCAGATATTTAATATGCTGAGGAATATGAGTTACAGGATCATGGTAAGCCTGTTAATCATAATGATAAATTTACCAAATGTTGAATTGTGAAAATCAATCATACTATGAATGTAGAGATGTTGTCCATAAAGATAATCAACTTTAGATACTTGGTTTATCTTAATAATGAAAATGAGTTTCTTCAAAGGATGGAAACCCTAGTGGTTTAAATCTTTGTGTAGAAATCATATGGACAATATTGTACATGTATTTAATGTATGTCTAGTGATAATAATATCAATCATACTTAAGCAATTAACTATGATTGAATATTCTTTCCTATATACATTAAATAGAAGTATAAAGATTATAATTGTCATACTTAGTTTCATTGATATGAAATTTTGACAATGAATGTCATAACTCTTTGTTGTGAAATTACTTTTTGCGAGGACGATGAGTAATACAAAGAAGTTTTATGAATTCAAATAATCTTTGGATATGTACAAATTGCAAGAATCCATGAATAGATACATGCAAGCATCTAAGAGATGTTTCTTATGTTTAATATTAAATCCATGTTTGATTTAATAATTAAAATAAGATAGCTCATAAGTATTACTAAAAGCTAGTGGGAGTATTATTTTTATTTTAAATCTTATATGTTGTATGGGCAACTACATTCCACCTAAATTAAGTTTTAGTTGGGAATGAAGCTTCGTTTGTAAGATTTGGAAATAATATATACAACTTTGGAATATATGTTTATTATTATAAACATATGCGGTAAATAAATGAGTCAAATAGAACATGATGAATACATATCTTTGACAAGATAGATGAGATCTTAAAGTTTAACTTGAAGATTCATCATGAACATCATGTTGTGTATAAAGTTGTTGTGTCATGCTTTATTACAAGATGATTTGACAACATTGAAAGTTGTTAGTGTAATAAATATTTTAAAGGAATATGTTTGGATTTAGAATCACATTCCACAATCTGGAGATGCTCTTAGATTCTATGGATGATTATATGACAATTGTTTCATAATTGTCATTGCCAACAAACTTGAGTTTTGGTAGGCACCAATATTACACTATAACTATTCAAAAGTTTACGGATATTTAAAGAGCATATTGTTGTGCACAATGATGCTAGTATAATTGAGATGACACTCAATTCTAGTCATGGTATCCTTGATGATGACCATGTTGACTAGTTATGCTCATTTAAGAGCATAGTTGCATTATACATTAAAGAATAAAGAATACTTTAAACTTTAAAAGTTTTGAAAGATGATTGTCATATAAAGGTGGTTCAGGTTGTCACGCACCTTATGGAATGATATGACAATATCAAGATATGTGTAAACACATACAAGAAATTCACTTATTGAATTTTTGAAATAAGTATTCTCAAAATTCCTATAGATCAAAGTTAGTTGAAATTATGCCTTGTCGACAAGTATGAGATGCATGACTTGTGGCAAAATTCATTAACTAAGAATTATCATGCATTGATCTATTTAGTATTTGGATAAAGGATGTTAAACAATTATTATTTATAATGAATTAAAGTACTTTATACGTTCAATTTCATTTATAATATTGTATCCTATATTTGCATGTTTAAATCCTTGAATAACTTAAGTTATTCTAAATAGTCCATTGTCAATCAATAACATGGGAATGATATTGAATTAAGACAAATCTGAGTATTAGTTAGAATATACTTGAAAGTATATTGATGCGTAGCATGACTAATTTCAAATGATATTCAATAAATTGAGTATAGGACTTATCCCACCCACATGATGATACTTTATGGATCTTAGTCATTAAGTATATCATGGATACTAGAAGGGTACCCGCGCAATGCGGCGGCGGGTACCCGGTAACTATTTTTATGGCGAGTAAATGTTTTTTATATATATGTTTTTTCTAACAATAACTTTACGTATTTTAATTTCCGGTGAACTTTGCATTTTAATTTATTACATTTTTTTACAAGTCTTCATATGGTTTAAATTAGATACATTAATATTGGAGGATGTTACAAATATGAGAATTTAAGACATTTATTATTTTTTAAAATTTATATGTATGTTTAATTATTATGCTTAGCAAAAGTAACTTTCTTTTGATAGAAATGTTTTTGGTCTTAAAAACTTTAAGACTACCATATATAAAATGTCCCAAACACTTTATAAAGGAGTATAGATTTATCCTCTGACTTGAGATACAAGAGATATGTCATGGATGTAGTGCATTTTTGTGAAGCAATCTAACGCTATACGTAACTGGTAGTTATAAGGGTTGTTTTCAGAAGTGTTGCGAAATTTATGAATCCTGCTTGTAGTCAAAATGGGATTTGTTTCCTTCAAATTTATTTTGAAGTATAATACTGCTTGGCCCCTCGTAGGATTGTTAAGATGTTTGTATGGCCATACCCAAGGTCTTCTGGTATATGTTCAGAAGAGTTGGTAATCTTAATCAGTCACATAAAGCGAGAAACAGAATAGTTAATTAAGAAATGAGTGAGATCCATACAATAAATGAAGTGTTTGTTTTAGTTTAGGGGTTGAAATTCAAAATATCAAATGTTAAACCTTAACTTGGGATGTTATGATTGTGGGTGTTTTTTTGGTGAGTTAAGGTGAAATGTAAAAGCTGATATGGCGCTGATGTGGCAGGATGTTAAGGAATAACTTGTTGGAAATGTATATATTTACAAACATGTGAATGTCCGGATTCGAACTCGTGACCACGGGATTGCACACATTAGCGAATGAGAATTAAAGTTAATAATTAATGTTTATGTTTACGATTAATTATTGCACATTAAGTCCGGTTAACGATCGTTAAGTAATTAACGGAAAAATGACTAACGACCGTTAAATGAAAAGAGAAAGGACTAGAAATGGAAAACTTGGAAAAGTTATGGATTCCCTTTGGGCTTTGCATAGTGGCCGGCCATATGGGGCTTTCCAAGGCCTAATCCCTAACTTGTTCCCAAAGTTTACCTACTAGTATATAAAGAGGGTTAGGTTCTAGGGTTTCATACACTTGTGCATTGAATTAACCCTAGATCTCTCCTCTCCTCTCTCTTGTCCCTATTCGGCCGAACACCCCAAGTAAGGGAGTTTGGTTTCGTTTTTCTTAAACGAGGACTTGTGTTAGATGTAGCAATCGCTTGATTCGTTGGTTAATTCGTGTGTACAAGAACGTGGTTGTAAGACATTATTCTTACACCAATAAGTACTTCTTTGTTTTGCTTTGCTCGAGGGTTGTTTTGCTTTGCTCGAGGGATTTGACATTCGCAAGAGGTACGTTACGCATACTTTCAGTTAATTAATTTATTTGTTATGATCTTAAGTCTTTCGCTGTGTACTCTTGATGTCTTTATGTTTTATTGTATTTTATATATCATAAACTCAACATAACTTAGAGTTATGATTGCTAGTGCTCTAAAAGACTAAAAAAACCCTCAGCCATGTCATCAACATTTAACTTTTCGGGTAAAAACGAGATTGTTTATAGTTTGCGTACAAAATCTGTACATTGCTAAACGTAGGGATGTTATCATGTAACCTAAACGCAATATATATTTATCACGCAAAACCAATCAAGCCCCAATTTTCCACAAGTAATCTCTCAGCCTATCTTTTTTTACATTCTCCATGATGTTTATAGTTAGTTTCGGTAGAAAGACTGGTAGACCACTACATTTTCAAACGAATGTCAACTACTTTCTTATCGGCATTCGGGTTACCATCTTTGTGTGGCAAATTCGGCCAATTCCTATCACGAAAAAACACTACAGATCTAGAAAACGATTTACCATTGGAGTCATCAATAAGTGACTTACACTTTCCAGGACCATAGTCCGCAATTTTTGACTCGGAACCCCCATATTCCCGAAGAAAGTATTTGGATTGAGACGAAGTCACTTTGGCACACCATACATGATATCACTTTAATTATCGAATCCTTAAATAATCTTACTGTGTTAAATGATCAATTGTCTGGCTATCAAATCCGGGGTATTTGTAACGGCTATAACTAAAAAGATTGTTTTATAAACGCAAGTGCATATGGAAGTCCAACCCTGATTTGACTATGGGGCTTCAAGATGCTCTTCTGTTCATTTTGGATAAATGCAAGTGTCTTTGTTTTAGATTTTGCTTGCATTCCCTTGTTTGGCTCCCGTTGTTTCTAGTACAGCTTTAAAAAAGTGCCAACGCATACTTTAACCATCAGAGATACATATTGATTGTATAAACCAAAAGCATAAAAACAAATATATATCTCACCTTGTCTAAGATGATATCAGGACCAGCTTTAGGTGATCTGAGTTTTGGTTGATAATTGTGGATCAAGTAGAACTCAAACAGAACTACAGAAGATCCTCATATCACTCACAAAAAAGGGAACACTTGATAGAAACAATATTGGAAAATAATCTGAGATTTGGCTCGGAATACCAATATAGTGCAATGAATGTGACCCTGAATGAACCAGGAATATATGCTTTTCTTGCATGTGTGTGCAAGTGTAAGTGTGTAACACAGCGAGTGGTGAACATTGTCTATAGACGATCACTTGTATTCACTCAAATAAATAATGTATAATTTTAATTTTTGAGTTAAAGAAGACAACTTTAAGAAATAATCAAAAACAAGAAAGGCAAAGAAACAAGATAGAATGATATGATCGATTAAACTAAAGCTCAAGCCTGCATAGTTTTAGTACAATTCTTAGAAACATAGAAGCACGACAGATGAAGATACCATAAACATATATATCAAGATCAAGAACCCAAAATGCAGAGCCCAATTCCTTTTAAACTTACCAAAATAGGTATCTGGCGGCTCTTGATAATGAATCTCGTAATCATCTCTCACAATATCTTCACCTCCACCAGCAACCGCACTGCTCATTCTCATTCTGACCTGCCTGAGCCGCTCAGTTGCTAACCCGAGTGTCAACTTGTGGCATCTCCTCTGATACTTAAAACCATTGATGCACCTAAGGGTTTGAGCCACCGACACATAGAAGATCAGATGGGCTAATGACAGTAGCCCAATAGGAACCCAACAGTGACGGCATTGGAGCCGAGGAGACTGGACCTGAGCTGCAAATATGAGAGCCAAGAACAGGAAGAAGAACTGGAAGAGTTTCCATAGCTCCTTCTTTTGTTGGTCCACTGCTCGTTTTTTTTCTAGGGTCTTCTCGAAATGAAGTTGGATAATGGTGTTTAGTGCTTGTAGGGCAGTTTCTTTTGGAATGGTGTAGTTATGGTGGCTGCTCTCGTATTCTGCCATTTAGGATAGTGGAAGAATGTTTCACCTGTTGTTTGTCACGAAATCCTCTTGGTTAAAAGTACAAGTGTTTTGCATTAACAAATATGAATGAGTCTACGAATGTTTCTGACTAAATTCTCGACTATCAATAGAATAAGTCAACGACAGTTTAACAACCAAAGTGCATATAGCTATAAGATTCTCTGGCTTTACAAATGCAACATAAGATTACATTATCTCAAACTCATTAGAATTTAGCAGCTTTCCAAATTTCAAAAGTAACATAGATTTGTCCAGCATTTTAGCTACAAAATATATGTTGTTTAAAATACTTTAAAGAAATTAAATGTACTATTTAAATATGCTCACATAACAAAATTAATTCTTGAAAACTTTAAGATAACCGAAACATGGTTATTAAACCTATGAGCAGATGTGAATCCTATTGTTTTGTTTGAAAATGAACGCTTTTGATTTTTACCATTGTTAGCCTCCACATTTACCTCTAAATAAAAAAATATAGGGTACACGATCTATTCAAAGTAAACCACACCAATATAATCTTGTATGTCCTATTTTAAGCTAACATATCACATACCTTTGTAACATGGTTGTTAAATTTCACTGATGTACAAGATTCATTCATTTTGTCATATTACTATTTTAACTTTTGAATCAAATCTTTTTACCGACATTCAGAATACTCTATTTACAGGGCGTTTGGTATTGCGCTTGCACAACGTCGTTTTCAAAAGCAGATCCCTCCCTCCCTCTCTACTTTTTTTTCAAAATTGAGTTTTCTACTTTTCTCCTAATAAAAAACAAGCAATCACTATTTCAAATAATTTACCAAACACTATTTTCTAATCATCCACATTTCACAAATCGCAATAATAATTATATGACCTAATAATCTCCAAAATGCAAGTCCTTACCTGCATTTCTAAAACTGCGCTCATCACTAATTTACGATAATACGCCAAACACTATTCACTACATAAATCCTATAATCTCCCCCAAAACACAATCTTAAACACCTTTTAGCACGATATTCCAAAATAAATTACAAATCCATACAATATGAACAACTAAGGGGGTGTTTGTGTAAGCTTATTTCTGGGCACATGAGCTTATCTCATTCCAGCTTATGTTTTTAAACCTTTTTTTTTTTTTTGCTTATTTTGTTCTTATTATGATATAACAAGCTTATATAAAATAAGCCGAAAAACTTGGAGTTATGAAACACAAGCCGATGTCATATAAGCTGGTAAACCAATATATAAGCTTTAACAAACACCCCTTAAATCTAACATATAGTCTTGATTAGCAACACCACCAAAATTCAAAATGAAATGAAAAATAAATCAAATGAGTGAAATAAAACATACCCACTTCCAATATGAACTTAATTGATAATTACAAGGTACCAATTTCCTGCATAGTCAAAACACACAACCTCAAATATTTATAAAAAAAAATTGTAAGTACATTTGGTATTTTAAAGATCCAAATGTATAGTACAACATAAGTAAAAAAATATTAAAATGTGTGTACCAGGTTACAGCAGAGCAGGTGCATCAGTTCAGAGTGAGTGACTGTGATAATAAAGTGGTGTGAATGATGATGATAGTGATATGAGTATATGAGACAAAAAGCCCTAATCTTTCAATTTGGCCATTTTTTAATTACAAATTTTGGTTCGGTGGTTATTTTAGTCCCTTGATTATATGGTATGTTTATTGATTGTCCTTTGGTTATTCAAAGTTGTATTTAAAGATTGTCCTTTGATTATTGAAGTTGTATTTATTGATGTGTTTGAAGATTGTTGCTGAGTTTATTGAAGTTATGTTTGCATTTATGTCACCGAACGAACATATTTATTACTCGATAACTAAGGCATATGTCATCCTAGCTTAGAAATGTGTTAAGAACATGAAATAATCGGTTAGGGAGAGTCCTGAGGTCAACGCTTCAGGGACAACCGCCAGATGGTAAAGTCATAACTCTACTTGAAATATTTAGTACTCCATATTATGCATATAATGTGTATCATATATAAGTGTGTTAGGGGTGTGATATAAGAATAAAGGGAAGTGCCTTTCAGCACGAAGGAGCTTGTCTTTCGGCATGAAAGGACACGTCCTTTACTAGACAATAATGTCGAGTTTAAGATATATGATAACACATAAAATCATATAGACATACAGAGTACACAGCGGAAGACTTAGAATCATAACAATAATTAACTAACTGAAATAAATGCGTAATATACCTTTTGCAATTTGGTTAGATCTCTTGAACAAAGGAGATGAAGTAGTTTAAAGAGTTGTCCCTTACCGTTTTACAACTCAAACCAATTGGTGTAAGAATAATATCTTACCACCACAGTTTTGTACACACGAATTAACCACGAATCTAGAGATTGCTAGATCTAACACAAACCCTTGTTTTATAAGAAAAACAAAACCAAAACACCCTTTTTAGGGGGGTTCGGCCGTACAATGCAAGAGAGGAGAGAATGAGAGATCTAGGGTTAATTAGGTGCACAAAAGTTTAACCATAAACCTTTAACCTAGACCTTGTATATATAGTGATAGAATAACTTGTAGGAAAAGTTAGGTTTTGGGCTTGGGGAAGCCCCATATGGCCGGCCACCTTAGAGGAAGAAAAGGGGAACCCGAATCTTTTCCATTTTTAAGTTTTTCACCATATATTCTCTCATTTTTAACATTTAACGGTTGTTAGTCATTTCCGTTAAATACTTAACGATCATTAGTCGGGTTTTGTGTAATAATTAATCGTAATCATTAACATTAATTATAACTTTAATTCTCATTCGCTAATGTGTGCAATCTCGTGGTCATTCGAATCCGGACATTCACGGTTTTATAAATATATACATATTCCAACAGCTCCCACTTGGATATGTTTACAAAACGTGTAATGACATTGGTTAGCGTCTAGCAACACGCCAATGCCCCCCCAGACAACTTCGTGTATGGTTTTCTGGAGAAAAACCACTTTGATGATTCATCATCATATTAATCCTTTTGTTTCTAATACAATGTTAATAAGAATATGGATCTCACTCATTTCTTAATTAACTATTCTGTTTCTCGCTTTATATGATTGATCAAGATTACTAATTCTTCTGAACATATTCCAGAAGACCTTGGGCATGGCCATGCAAACATCTTGACAACCCTACGAGGGGTCCAACAGTATTATACTTCAAAATGAATTTGAATGAAACAAATCGCTTTTAACTACTAGCAGAATTCATAAATTTCGCAACACTTCTGAAAACAACCCTTATAACTACCAGTTACGTATAGCGTTAGATTGCTTCACATAAATGTACTACATCCATGACATATCTCTGGTATCTCAAGTCAGAGGATAAATATTCATGATGTACTTAATGACTAAGATCCATAAAGTACCATCATATGGGTGGGATAAGTCCTATACTCAATCCATTGAATATCATCTGAAATTACTCATGCTACGCATCAATATACTTTCAAGTATATTCTAATTAATACTCAGATTTGTCTTAATTCAATATCATTCCCATGTTATTGATCGACAACGGACTATTTAGAATAACTTAAGTTATTCAAGGATTTAAACATGCAAATACAGGACACAATATTATAAATGAAATTAAACATATAAAGTACTTTAATTTATTATAAATAATAATTGTTTAACATCCTTTATCCAAATACTAAATAGATCAATGCATGATAATTCTTAGTTAATGAATTTTTGCCTCAAGTCATGATAATCATACTTGTTGACAGGGCATAATTTCAACTAAATTTGATCTATAGGAATTTGAGAATACTTATTTCAAGAATTCAATAAGTGAATTTCTTGTATGTGTTTACACATATCTTGATATTGTCATATCATTCCATAAGGTGCGTGACAACCTGAACCACCTTTTATGACAATCATCTTTCAAAACTTTAAAGTTTAAAAGTATTCTTTATTCTTTAATGTATAATGCAACTATGCTCTTAGTTGAACATAATTAGCCAACATGGTCATCATCAAGGATACCATGACTAGAATTGAGTGTCATCTCAATTATACCAGCATCATTGTGTACAACAATATGCTCTTTAAACATCCGTAAACTTTGAACAGTTATAGTGTAATGTTGGTGCCTACCAAAACTCAAGTTTGTTTGCAATGACAATTATGAAACAATTGCCATATTTTCATCCATAGAATCTAGGAGCATCTCCAGACTGTGGAATGTGATTCTAAATCCAAACATATTTCCTTTTAAAATATTTATTACACTAACAACTTTCAATGTTGTCAAATCATCTTGTAATCAAGCATGACACAACAATCTTATACACAACATGATGTACATGATGAATCATCAAGTTAGACTTTAAGATCTCATTCATATTCTATCTTATCAAAGATATGTATTCATCACGTTCTTTTAGACTCATTTATTTACCGCATATGTTTATAGTAATAAACATATATTCCAAGGTTGTATGTCTTATTTCCAAATCTTACAAACGAAGTTTCATTCCCAACTAAAACTTAATTTAGGTGGAATGTAGTTGCCCATACAACATATAAGCTTTAAGAAAATAAAAAATAATACTCCCACTAGCTTTCAGGAATACTTATGAGCTATTTTATTTTAATTATTAAATCAAACATGGATTTAATATTAAACATAAAAATCATATCCTAGATGCATGCATATATCCATTCATTGATTCTTGCAGTCTATACATATTTAAATATTATTGAATTCATAAAAACTCCTTTGCATTACTTATCGTCCTCGCAAAAGTAATTCCAGAACAAAGAGTTTTGATATTCATTGTCAAATTTTCATATCAATGAAACTAAGTATGACAATTATAATCTTTATACTTCTATTTAATGTATCTAGAAAAGAATATTCAATCATAGTTAATTGCTTAAGTATGATTAATACTATCATCACTAGACATACATTAAATACGTGTACAATATTGTCCATATGATTTCTACACAAAGATTTAAACCAATAGGGTTTTCATCCTTTGAAAAAAATCATCTTCATTTAGATAAACCAAGTATCTAAAATTGATTATCTTTATGGACAGTATCTCAACATTCATAGTATGATTGATTTACCACAATTCAACATTTGGTAAATTCATCATCATGATTAACAGGCTTACCATGATCCTGTAACTCATAATCCTCAGCGTATTAAATATCTGAGATATCCTTACGGATCTATGAATGACAATTCCATCATATTGAGGTCTATCATTTACATGTTTAGCCTCATCATGATATTTGCTAGTGCATTTTAGAAGATTATGTATTCTGTAACTTTAATCCTTCAAGATCTAAACCAAAACTCCCACTTGCCTTTAACAACTTAAAGATTACCTTTAAATAGTTTAGTAAGTAGAGCAACAATGCATTGTTCTCTTTCGGGATATTACAAAAATATTGAAAGTTCTGACTTTAGTTTGTTACAACTCACTTTACAAGTAGTTTTAACAAATTCAGAACTTCATTATAAGACTTAGTGTGATTCATCACTTTCCATAAAAATGGTGTCTTATTAATCTTCTAGGTTGGAGTCTTATTGAGTATATTCAATTTATACTCAATCTACTAACCTTGATAACTTTTGGAAGAAACTATAGTTATCTTGAATCAAACAATGCCAATAGATTTTGATTCTTCTAGCTGAACATACCATAAAACTATGGTATTTCATTAGAATTAATATTGTAAGATTAATCTAACAATATTTAAGATAACCATCTACTCTTTGGTTTATCCTGTTTACCAACAAAGTAAAACTTAATGGTACAATAGAATTACCAAGTCAATTGCATGTATTATAACACAAGTATTCTTGACCAAGTCAAAAGACATAACAGTTATAATCCCACTATACGTTATAAGTCATTGATCAACTCATTGACTTCATGCATATGTCTTAAAACATAGCAAGTTAACGTCTTACTTTATATTGTAAGTCTTGTATTAAAAGACTTCATTTTTGTGACTTTACAAAATCATAAACATTTATAATTAAAGTAATTATGAACACCACATCGGGTTTCAATTAAGATTTCAAGTTAATATTTACTACAAATATTTAAGTCATTCAACGAATACTTAAATTCAAAGTAGTATTAGATTACTTCATTTAATTATGTTATTCCATGAAATGTTCAATGTAAGAAACTGCAAAATCATCCATGCTCGTTCTCACGACACGTGGATATTTTACCTTGGGCTATAATCTAGTTCACGTTCTCACGTAACATAAATTGTAACAACAAGTGTTTCTTAAATATTGAATGACATAAATATTTAAGATAAAGTAGTATTTGTTATCATCTTGATACATGTTCTTAATAGGACAATCTTACATATTAAATGTATAAGTCCTATTAGAACGTTACTTTCTTACCTTACGGTCAAGAGAATCTATTTAAATCATATTTATATGTGTTGTACATTGTACACAATAAAGATCTCTCCCACTTGTGCACGGAAAAACATCATGTAGCAGATAAACAACACGATACACGTTCGTTTATTTGATTAATATGATTTGTGTCATAGATATAACAAGTAGATGTAGGACTATATTGTTTAGTAAGGAAACGCACATGACTATCCTTAAAAACATAAGTGTCTACAATTGGAAAGTAATTATCTTTGAAGATACTCTGGGTTACTACACAGGAAACAAAGCTTATAGTTCCCACTAAATTAGAAATCATTATAAAAACTTCTTATTCAGTAATGCAACACAAATGCTCCCACTGAATTTGACAACATTGTAAGTGTTTCATAACCATTGAAAACAACTTGCTTGCTTTTTACTTTCCTACACCTTTAAAGAACCATACGTAATCATTACTAAGATACTAAAAGGTGTATTCTACTCTATGAATGATGGGTTATCCATCAATGTTATTAACTCGAAAAATTGGGTATGCAATTTCTTCCTTAACAGGTCTACCATCCCCATACTGGTATGTAGCACCTTTAAAGGTTAAAGCAAAACAACTAGATAAATTAAGCTAGTTTACCTTTTACCAATTTTCGCGGTAATTAGTCTATCTTCTAATTTAGTAACTAATATACATGTTTTACAGTTAACCAAATCTCATGTTTGTTACAAAAGGATTCATTCATCAAATGAGGGTAATGAAATCTTTATGGAAAATAAGATGTGCAGTTCATTGCTATGAGTTACATTAGAATTTAGACAATTCAAATGTTCCTATAATACCTTTCTCATTCATGAAAAGGAATAGGATTAAGTCTCATTCTTCTCCCATGGAAAAGAGACTTTGTTTATCTTTTCGGTAAATTATTCTCGATCAAACATTTGTTTGAAAGCAGAATGGATCAATTTACTAATAAAAGACTAAACCACATTTACGGTTAAATGTTGCATTAATACATTCAAAAGAATTATAAAATTCAATTTTAGTATTTTCGATAATTAACCTTTTCAAGAAAATTAAATACCCATGGTTCATAAACATATAACCATTTAATTTTCACTTGAAAACTAGGATCCAAATTGACATAGTTTCATCACATCAGTTGATCTGCTAATGAAATTAGTCTTAAAACATAGCAAGTTAACGTCTTACTTTATATTGTAAGTCTTGTATTAAAAGACTTCATTTTTGTGACTTTACAAAATCATAAACATTTATAATTAAAGTAATTATGAACACCACCTCGGGTTTCAATTAAGATTTCAAGTTAATATTTACTACAAATATTTAAGTCATTCAACGAATACTTAAATTCAAAGTAGTATTAGATTACTTCATTTAATTATGTTATTCCATGAAATGTTCAACGTAAGAAACTGCAAAATCATCCATGCTCGTTCTCACGACACGTGGATATTTTACCTTGGGCTATAATCTAGTTCACGTTCTCACGTAACATAAATTGTAACAACAAGTGTTTCTTAAATATTGAATGACATAAATATTTAAGATAAAGTAGTCTTTGTTATCATCTTGATACATGTTCTTAATAGGACAATCTTACATATTAAATGTATAAGTCCTATTAGAACGTTACTTTCTTACCTTACGGTCAAGAGAATCTATTTAAATCATATTTATATGTGTTGTACCTTGCACACAATAAAGATCTCTCCCACTTGTGCACGGAAAAACATCATGTAGCAGATAAACAACACGATACACGTTCGTTTATTTGATTAATATGATTTGTGTCATAGATATAACAAGTAGATGTAGGACTATATTGTTTAGTAAGGAAACGCACATGACTATCCTTAAAAACATAAGTGTCTACAATTGGAAAGTAATTATCTTTGAAGATACTCTGGGTTACTACACAGGAAACAAAGCTTGTAGTTCCCACTAAATTAGAAATCATTATAAAAACTTCTTATTCAGTAATGCAACACAAATGCTCCCCGAATTTGACAACATTGTAAGTGTTGCGTAACCAATGAAAACAACTTGCTTGCTTTTACTTTCCTACACCTTTAAAGAACCATACGTAATCATTACTAAGATACTAAAAGGTGTATTCTACTCTATGAATGATGGGTTATCCATCAATGTTATTAACTCGAAAAATTGGGTATGCAATTTCTTCCTTAACAATTAGTCTACCATCCGCATACTGGTATGTAGCACCTTTAAAGGTTAAAGCAAAACAACTAGATAAATTAAGCTAGTTTACCTTTTACCAATTTTCGCGGTAATTAGTCTATCTTCTAATTTAGTAACTAATATACATGTTTTACAGTTAACCAAATCTCATGTTTGTTACAAAAGGATTCATTCATCAAATGAGGGTAATGAAATCTTTATGGAAAATAAGATGTGCAGTTCATTGCTATGAGTTACATTAGAATTTAGACAATTCAAATGTTCCTATAATACCTTTCTCATTCATGAAAAGGAATAGGATTGAGTCTCATTCTTCTCCCATGGAAAAGAGACTTTGTTTATCTTTTCGGTAAATTATTCTCGATCAAACATTTGTTTGAAAGCAGAATGGATCAATTTACTAATAAAAGACTAAACCACGTTTACGGTTAAATGTTGCATTAATACATTCAAAAGAATTATAAAATTCAATTTTAGTATTTTCGATAATTAACCTTTTCAAGAAAATTAAATACCCATGGTTCATAAACATATAACCATTTAATTTTCACTTGAAAACTAGGATCCAAATTGACATAGTTTCATCACATCAGTTGATATGCTAATGAAATTATTCAAAATGGTATGAGTCGAACCTCAATTGCCAATTTTCAAATTGTAACTTCTAGATTTATGGGATTTACATTTAGCCAATTTCAATTGCCATGTAAACATGTTTTATCCCCATCTTATGCCTTGAGTTGCCAGTTCTCACTACAAAACTCAATTAAGTTGTCCAACTTAAGAAACTGCAAAATCATCCATGCCCGTTCTCACGACACGTGGATATTTTACCCTTTGATTACGATCTAAATCACGTTCTCACGCAAATAAAAGGTAATCTCAGGTGTTTCCGTTTCATTGGATGTCATACAACTTAAATTAAGGGTAAATTTGATTTTGGTGTTAAATCAAATATGTACAAAGATGTCATGCATTCATCTTCATAGCATAAGGTTTTATTAAAACAGTCATATCCTTGTTTTAATGTTTAAGCTTTTCATCATCAAACTTTAATCGAGGTATTGGTAAACCAATTAAAGAATTACCTTGAATTACCACTATATCCTACTGCTGCATGAGTCCTAAGACCCAAGTTATTCGGATAATTACCACAAAAGTGGCGCGTAGAAATTAAGGTCAATTCACCCTTAAGATTTTATGCACATAGGAATACTTGGTAGCTCCATTAAGACGCACAAACGAGCGAAGAATTAGGTCAGCGCGAAGCATATTACATACCCTCATCTTTAAGGTCACAATTTAATGCGTACCAACCTTGTACCCATCACACAGTTTGTCTTAATGGGTGAGCCGTTCTAACTATTTTGTGCAAAAAATCAATCAATTAAACGATTACGATTACTATGTTTAAAAAACACATGTTTCACCATTGTTTAGGTCAGTTTATTTTTCTTATAAAATACCCTTGTTACACATAACAAACAAGCAAGTATTTAAAAAATAAACATATAAACAATGAATACATAACTTTAGGGCTGAGCATCAAAGGTTCAAAACCGAACCGGACCGACAAAACCGACCGAACCGACAAAAACCGAGCCGAACCGACAGCCTGTCGGTTCGGTTTCGGTTTCATGTTTTGTATGTTTTCGGTTTTGGTTCGGTTCGGCCCAAAACCGACAAAAACATACCTAAATACACCTAAACCAAACCGAACCGACGGCCCGACACAAAACCGAACCGACCCGACGGCCAGTCGGTTCGGTTTCGGTTTAGGTTTTTTATGAATTTCGGTTTTCGGTTTTGTCGGTTCGGGTCGGTTTTGGACCGACGCTCAGCCCTACATAACTTAACAATTAATCATGCATATCAAATAGCCACATGCAAACCTTTTGATAAATCCTATTAATAATAAATTCTAGATCTGTCAATATGTATATGTCTAATTAAGACTTTCACCCGTTTTCAGCAATGTACAAGGTGAGCCACATGCATCGATTGATCGATTGCGTAAGTCAAAAATAAACATATACCACATAGCACATAATTGATTTAATAATAATGATTGAGGTCTTCCTCAATTTTAGATCTATAAAAAATTAGTGTATATCACTTAACCAATTAAAGCATACAATAAAAGGGATCCATGATAAAACATGCATGTATTTATCATGGATATAAATCACACTTAACAATTAATGCAATTAATCAATAGTTACGCAATTTAATACACTTAAAATTGCATGCAACCTAGGGTTTTCTAATCCAATTAAAAACAAAAGTTTACAAAACCCTAATTAGGGCACAAAAAATACGCCCTCCCAAAATTAGGGTTTAGGTTTTGCAAACCCTAGATCTACACATACAATTAATAACACAATCCATTTATCTGTTTTATGTGTTTCAGTAATTATTTACTTGTTATACAAGGCTCTAATACCACTGTTGAGTTTAAGATATATGATAACAAATAAAACCATATAGACATCACAGAGTACACAGCGGAAGACTTAGAATCATAACAGTAATTAACTAACTAAAATAAATGCGTAACATACCTCTTGTAATTTGGTTAGATCTCTTGAACAAAGGAGATGAAGTGGTTTAAAGAGTTGTCCCTTACCGTTTTACAACTCAAACCAATTGGTGTAAGAATAATGTCTTACCACCACAGTTTTGTACAAACGAATTAACCACGAATCAAGAGATTGCTAGATCTAACACAAACCCTTGTTTTATAAGAAAAACAAAACCAAAACACCCTTTTTAGGGGGGTTCGGCCGTACAATGCAAGAGAGGAGAGAATGAGAGATCTAGGGTTAATTAGGTGCACAAAAGTTTAACCATAAACCTTTAACCTAGACCTTGTATACATATGGCCGGCTACCTTAGAGGAAGAAAAGGGGAACTTGAATCTTTTCCATTTTTAAGTTATTCACCATATATTCTCTCCTTTTTAACATTTAACGGTCGTTAGTCATTTCCGTTAAATACTTAACGATCGTTAGTCGTGTTTTGTGTAATAATTAATCGTAATCATTAACATTAATTATAACTTTAATTCTCATTTGCTAATGTGTGCAATCCCGTGATCACGAGTTCGAATCCGGACATTCACGATTTTATAAATATATACATATTCCAACAAATAATACTAAAGAGAGATGGTGTAAAATGAATGCCCACCATTAAGGGTGGAGGTATTTATAATACCTTTGTTAATGTACCTGACGTCATCGTAAGTTGGAGCATCAAGCAATGTCGGTCTAGACACTTTCATGGAGCTATAAGGAACATATCCCTTCAAATATGAAGAGTTGATGCACGTGAGTATCGGCTAAAACCTAGTAGTCAATATGGTTTGTCGTCAGTCTCACGGGTCAATGTGGCATGGCGTGCCCTCTATCCAACAGTCAATATGGTGTGTTTTGTTGGTTTAATGGACAATAAATTAATAGACGTGTGTTAGGATCGAACTCGAGACCACGGGATTGCACACTTTGCGTATGAGAATTAAAGTTAATAGTTAAATATAAATGTTATATTTATTTATTAATTAAACGAAATAACATAACGGACGTTAAGTAATTAGTTGTAATGGACTAACGGTCGTTAAATGTAATTGGAAAGGACTAGAATGCAAATTAATATTTGGAAGGTTCCGGAATCTCCTCTTGGGATACAAACCGATCGGCCGAGGGAGGAAACCCAACCCATCTACAACTCAAACTTGTTCACCAAGTTAGTTTGGGTATAAATACAAAACCAATGGTGTTTGTAATTTATCTCTTGTACTCATTAAGCTAAAACCTAAAACTTGTTTTGTGTGTGCTTTGCTTCAAACGATCGTATACCCTCTCCAAGGGATTGATCCACATCTTTTCCAACTCAAAGTTATTTGTTTAATTAAAACTAGCATTCCTTTAATTCGGTATAGTACGTGTGTACAAGAAAGTGGTACTAACACATTATTGTTAGTATTCTTGGATTGAATTACAAAACGGTAAGGGGTAATTCATATAATCCTATAAACCCTAATTAGGGTTCATCTCAATTGCTAGTTTGTGGATTTGATTCTTGTTCGGCTAGAATCAAGAAAGGTATGCATACTTTATGCTTTAGTTAATTAATTATTCATTATATGTTCCTATACGCTTCCGCATGTGTACTTGATGTTTATTGTTTATATTTATGATTAGTCATGTTATATAATTCCAACAGTGGCATCACGAGTCATTGGTTTTAATGAGTAATTAATTACTAAACGCGTAAAAAAACGAATATTGTATGTTGTTTGATATGATTATTCTAGGGTTTTGGTTTATATATATATTTTTTGTATGGGTCGATTTTTTATTTAATATGGGGCGTACCCAAATATTTTTGTTGTCGATTCATTAATTTTTTTTTAGGGTTTTAATTTATATGTTAACCTTATCGAAACCTAGAATTAATATATGTGTTACGTGATTAATTCATGAATAATACGTTATGTGACATGGAATTTTAATATGCGATATTGTGACTATATTGTTTAATTGTTAAGATATCTTTATCACATGTTTATTTACGATAAATCTTGAATTGGGGAAGACTCCAATTATATACATTAATGAATCAATTATGTGCAATTTGGTATATTATTAATTATGGGTTTACGCAATCGATTCGTCGATGTATGTGGCTCACTTTCAATTGAGAGAGTGAAAGCCCTAATTAATATATACATTATTTAACCTAGACATTGATTATTAATAGGGTTTTATCGAATAAGTTGCATGTGGCTACTTGTTTACACGTATTAATTGTTAGTTATGTGCGCATTGTTTTTAGTTGTTTATTTTTTATTTGTTTACTTGTTTGTTTATTATGTGTGACAGTTTTAAGCAAAGGGTAATTTTGAATAGAAAAATAATACGGACTAAACAATGGAGAAATTTGATTTGTTTTTTTAAGAGTTAAGTTTTCTATAGTTTAATTGATTGATGATTTTGGTACAAATGGTCTGAACGGCTCACCCAATTTGACGGACTATGTGGGAAGTATTAGGAGGAGAGCGCATTAATATTGTGACCCTAAAGAGGGAGGTTATTGCTTCAGCTTTGACCAAACTCTCCGCTTGCTTGCGAGTCAAATTGGAGCTACTAAGTAAGCCATAAATGTACAAACTCATCTTAAGGGCGAATTAGTTTTAATTCCATGCGCCACTTTGGTGGTAATTACCCGAAACACTAAGTGTTTACACTTATGCAAAAGTACGGTATAATGGGCGATAATTAACGCTAAATTCCTTGATTGGTGAACCCAATACCTCAATCAAAACTTTGATAATTTGATCTTTATGAATTGGTAATAAAAAGTTTTTTGTTAAAATTATGCTACAAGATGAATGCATGACATCTTTGTACATATTTGATTTGACCACATAAAATCAAAACTAGTACCCTTTATAAATTAAGTTATGTGCCATCTAATTAAAAGGAACACTTGAAGTTGCAATTTACGTCATGACAGTACTTGGCGAGATTGTGATGGACATGTAAATCTCTATGTAAAGTCAGACCTTACATGGACATATTTGCAGTTCTTTAAGTTAGACACTTAAGTTGAGTAGGAAGTGAGACCTGGACTCAAGGCATAAGATGGGATGAAACATGTTTATATTTGCAATAGCGTTGGAAAATATAAATCCCATAATGATCTAGGAATTGGAAATTGTTTGCCAATTATTGTTCGACAGATTACCTTATTATATGCTTTCGTTACTAGCAGATCAACTGATGTAATGAACCTATGATAATTTGGATCCTAGTTTTCGAGAAAATTCTATGGTTATATGAATATTACCTTGGGTATTTTATTTTCTTGAAAAGTTTAATTATCGAAAATACTAAAATTGAATTTTGCTAATTCTTTAAATGTATTAATGCAACATTAAACCGTAACGTAGGTTATTCTAGTATTGGTAAATTGATCTACACCTGTAAGGGTTTTTGGTAGAGTCAACTTTGCTAAAATAATAAATCTAGTCCTCTTTTCATAAGAAAGAGTGAGATTCAATCCTATTCCTTTTCATGAATGAAGAAAGGTATAATAGGACAATTAGAATTGTCTAAATTCTAAATACATAACTCGTAAGTAAATTTTAATAGTTAAGAAAATTGCATATTTCCCGAGTTATTAAATTAGAAGCTAGACTAATTACTGTATAATTGGTAAAAGACTAACTAGCATATTTTATCTAGTTGTTTTGTTTTTACCATTTAAAAGTACTGCTTACAATCGTTGGAATAGTAGAACTATTAAGAAAGAAATTGCATGCCCAATTTTTCAAGTTAATAGCATTGATGGATAGTTCATCATCTACATAGTAGAATACACTCTTTTAGTACATAAGTAATTGTTATGTATGGACTTTATCAAAAGTGTATGGAAGTAAATAGAACACTATTTTCTTTTACTGGTTAATGAAACACTTACAATGTTGTCAAATCCAGTGGGAGTAATGTTCTTATTAACTGAATAAGGAATTAATGTAATGATCTCTAATTCAGTGGGAGTTACAAGCTTTGTCATCTTGGTAGTAACCCAGATTATCTCTAGAATGTCTTAAGATAATTACTTTCCACTTGTAGACACTTATGTTTTCAAGGATAGTCATGTACGTTTCCTTATTAGACAATGAAGTAGTTCTACATCTACTAGTTATGCTAATATCAATGACACAATCATATTAGTCACATAAACAAACATATGTCGTGTTGTTTATCTGCTACATGACGTTGTTCCATGCACAAGTGGGAGAAATCTATATTGTGTGCATGGTACAACATATAAGTATATGATTTAACGGATTCTCTTGACTGCAAGGTAAGAGACTAACGTTCTAATATAACTTGAACATATCTAATTCAAGAAACACTTGGTGTTGCAATTTACGTCATGTCAGAACTTGGAGAGATTGCAACAACTAAGTAAATCTCCATGTGAAGTCAGACCTTGCATGGACATATTTGCAGTTTCTAAATTAGACAAGTATTTAGAACATGTGTCAAAATAATATATAAGACTACTTCAAATTAAATATTTATGTATTATTAGAATGACATAAATAAATGAAGTAATCTAAGACTACTTCAAATTAAATATGTAT
Source organism: Chrysanthemum makinoi (assembly GCA_910596185.1). NCBI lineage: Eukaryota > Viridiplantae > Streptophyta > Magnoliopsida > Asterales > Asteraceae > Chrysanthemum > Chrysanthemum makinoi. The sequence continues at coordinate 278,659,463 of OU343222.1, forward strand.
GTATTATTAGAATGACGTAAATAAATGAAGTAATCTAATACTACTTCAATTTGTTTATTTATGTATTTTGGAATGACATAAATGAAAAATAATGTAGTTCTACATTATTGTGAAGTAAATAAATTAACTTGAAATTACTATTGAAACCAAGAGTTGTGTTCATAATTACTTTAGTTAAACATGTTTATGATTCATTGTAGAGACATAAACATAAAGTCTTTTAAGACTTATAATAAAGTAAGACGTTAACTTGTTATGTTTTTTAATTAAGACATATACAAGAAGTCATTGAGTTGATCAATGATTTATAACGTATAATGGGATTATAACAGTTTAGGTTTTCTTGATGAGACATGGATATGAAGTGACTTGGTTAAAAAGTACTTGTGTTATAAAGCATGCAATTGGCTTGGAAAGTCTATTATACCATTAAGTTGACTTAGTTGGTAAATAGGTAAGCGAAAAGGAATATGTTTATCTTATATATTGTTAGATTGTTTTACAATAATAATTCTAATGAATACCACAAGTTGATGGTATGTTCAGTTAGGGGAATCAAACTCTATTTGATTCTTTTGATTCAAGATAACCATAACTTCTTTCTTAAAAAGTAACAAGGTTAGAAAATTGAGTATAGATTGAATATACTCAATATGACTCCAACCTAGAATATTGATAAAACACCATTTCATTATGGAATGTGATGAATCACATTAAGTTTTAAAATTGAAGATTCTGAATTTGTTAAACTACTTATGAATAGGTTATTAACAAAGTAAAGTCAGAAATTATCAATGTGTATTTGTAATGTCCCAAAAAGAGAACAATGTAGTTTTGCTCTAATTGCTAAGTATATATAGATAGTCTATATATTACAAAAGGCAAGTGGTAGTTTTTTTTATCTTGAAAGATAAAATTACAAGATACATAATCTTCTAAAACACACTAGTAAATATCATGATGAGGTTAGACATGTAAATGATAGACCTCATGATGATGGAATTTTCATTCATAGATCTGCAAGGATATCTCAGATATTTGATTTATATCTTTGAGAAATATGAGTTACAGGATTATAGTAAACTGATAATCATTATGATGGATTACCAAATATTGAATTGGGTAAATTACTCATACTATGAATGTTAAAGATGCTTTCCATAAAGATAATCAATTTTGGAAATTTGGTTTATCTTAATAGTTAGACTAGAGAATGGAAATGAGTTTCTTCAAAGAGATAAAAAACCCTAGTGGTTTGAATTTCTATGTAGAAATCATATGGACAATATTGTACACATATTTAATGCATGTTTTATGACAAGATTATTAATCATACTTAAGCAATTAATTATGATTGAATATTCTTTTCTAGACACATTAAATATATAAAGATGATAATAGTCATACTTGTTTTCATTAATATGAAATATGACAATGGAATATCAAAACTCTTTCTTAAAATAATTCATATAATCTTTGGAAGTGTACGAAGTGCAATAATTCATGAATGGATAAATGCATGCATCTATGAAATTATTCTTATGTTTAATTATTAAATCCTAGTTTTGATTTATAATTGAAATAAGATAAATTTTAAGTATTCCTAAAAGCTAGTGGGAGTATTATGTTAAGGTTTTAAATCTTATATGTTGTATAACATATATAAAGTAACATTCCTTGTAAGCTAAATGTTAAGTCTTATATTGGAATGAAACTTCACTTATAAGATTTAAGAATTAAAACATACAACATTGGAATATATGTTTATTATTAATAAACATGTGCAGTAAAATAAATAATTCTAATAAAACATGATATATCATTTGGGAAATGGATAAATATCTTTTGACAAGATAGAACATGAATGAATTCTAAGTTTGACATATAGATTCATCATGTACATCATGTTGCGCATATTAAAATTGTTGTATCATTCTTGAATAAGAAGTGATTTGACAACATTGATATCTAACTAAAAGTTATTAGATAATTTATGTAATGATTATTCTAATAGAATTACATCCTCAGCCTGGAATTGCTTCTAGATTCTCTGGATGAACAATATGTCAATTGTTGTGCAAATTGTCATCAGCTACAAACTTGAAAGTTTGGAAGACATCAAACATTACACAATAAGATATTAAAGTTTACGGAGTTTTAATGAGCATATTGTTGTTTGTATACAATAATGCGGGTTTAATTGAGATGACACTCAATACTAGTCATGGTAGGATTTCATCCTTGTTAATGGCCATATGAACTAGTTGTGCTACTAAGAGCGCAGTTGCATTATACATTAAAAGAATAAGAATACTTTAAACTTTAAAATGTTTGAAAGTTTAATTGTCATAAATTGGTGATAGAGGATGTCACACACTTTACGAATTATTATGTGGATTGGTGAATGCACACATACAAAGACTTCATTAATTGAATTATTAAAATAAGTATTCTCAAAATTACGATAGATCAATTTGGTTGATTTATGCCTTGTCAACAAGTATGATTGTCATTACTTAAGGCATAATTCATCAACTGGAATTTTCATGCATTGATCTATTTGGTATTTGGATAAAGGATGTTAAACAATTGTTATAATAAATCAAATACTTGGTATGTTTGATTTTATAATATATTGTATCCTATATTTGCATGTTTAATCCGTGAATAAATTTATTTATTCTAAATCGTCCGTTGTCAATTAATGATATGGGAGTATCATTAAACTAAGACAAATCTGAGAGATATGGTAGAATATACTTGAAAATATATTGATGAGAATGCATACCAATTTCAGATGATATTCAATGAATTGAATATAGGACTTATCCCAACTACATAATTTACTTTATGGATATTGTTGTTAAGTAAATTATGAATAGTTATCCTCAGACTTGAGATACCAGATAAGTGTCATGAATTTAGTGCACTTCTGTGGAACAACTTAACGCTATCGTGGCGGTAGTCATAAGGGTTGTTTCCTGAAGTGTTGCAAAGTTTGTGGGTTAGTCTCATAGTCAAAATAGAATTTGTTCCTTCAAATTTATTTGGAGTTTAATATTGTTGGACCCCTCGTAGGGTTGACAAGATGTTTGCGTGGCCACGCCCAAAGATCTCCCCTGAATATGTTCAGAAGATTTGGTAATCTTGCTCTATCACTTATAACGAGAAACAGACTAGTTGAATAAAAAATGACTTAATTCCATATCTTTATTTAACATGGTATTAGAAACAAAAGGATAATAATAATGAGAAATCATTAAAAGGTTTTCCAGGAGCCTTGCTCGAGTTGTACTAGAGGCATCGAAGTGTTGCTAGACGCTAACCGATGTGATCACTCTATTAAGATATGTCCAAGTGGAAGTTGTTGGTTTAATGGACAATAAATTAATAGACGTGTGTTAGGATCGAACTCGAGACCACGGGATTGCACACTTTGCGTATGAGAATTAAAGTTAATAATTAAATATAAATGCTATATTTATTTATTAATTAAACGAAATAACATAACGGACGTTAAGTAATTAGTTGTAATGGACTAACGGTCGTTAAATGTAATTGGAAAGGACTAGAATGCAAATTAATATTTGGAAGGTTCCGGAATCTCCTCTTGGGATACAAACCGATCGGCCAAGGGAGGAAACCCAACCCATCTACAACTCAAACTTGTTCACCAAGTTAGTTTGGGTATAAATACAAAACCAAGGGTGTTTGTAATTTATCTCTTGTACTCATTAAGCTAAAACCTAAAACTTGTTTTGTGTGTGTTTTGCTTCAAACGATCGTATACCCTCTCCAAGGGATCGATCCACATCTTTTCCAACTCAAAGTTATTTGTTTAATTAAAACTAGCATTTCTTTAATTCGGTATAGTACGTGTGTACAAGAAAGTGATACTAACACATTATTATTAGTATTCTTGGATTGAATTACAAAACGGTAAGGGGTAATTCATATAATCCTATAAACCCTAATTAGGGTTCATCTCAATTGCTAGTTTGTGGATTTGTTTCTTGTTCGGCTAGAATCAAGAAAGGTACGCATACTTTATGCTTTAGTTAATTAATTATTCATTATATGTTCCTATACGCTTCCGCATGTGTACTTAATGTTTATTGTTTATATTTATGATTAGTCATGTTATATAATTCCAACATGTTTTCCAACCAATACCACACCCTCGTGACTTAATGACATATTACGTTTAGTCAGTTTCGGAGCACCACCAAAAATGCCTACCAAATAGTCCACCAATCCGTGCTTCTCTAGACGGATTGGGTCTATCGGACCAGATACGTCGTCAACGGACATACTTGAGTGAAAGGGTGGTCTATATCTCTTTATCATTAATTAAAAAAAAAAAATTAGAGGTCAAGACTAAATGCATACCATTTGTTGTTTGGAGAAAAAAATGCATACGCTTTATTGAAATTATAGATGGCAAAAAGGCTTGTGACTGTCACACTAAAAATCTATGAGGTCTCAAGTTCAATTCATACTATGTGCAAACACCACACCATCCTCCTGAAAAATTAGAGCTTTATTTGATTTTATTATGTGTGACGGTAGATTCAAACCATGTAAATTAGTCAGCCAAAAGATAATAAAGCATGAATAACCAAAAGAAAATAATTCTTTTGATTGTTAAAATATTCAAATGTTGCTAAGCTAAATTTTTTTAAAGTTACAACAAAGTGAAAAACATGAGACTAGTAGTAACAAGATCACAAACAACTCAGCTTTTTTTCTCATAAACCAAATACTCATGGTAAGAATACCACAGTCACAATAATAAATAACCCTACAAAAATAAATTAAAATAAAAAGCACACACAAACCTTTCAATTGTTTCAGTCCACTAGCATACCAAGCCAATGCATTGGTCTAGGCGACACGTTCCATTCGATACTCGTAGAGGAAGAAGGGGCATGTTTATACTACATATATAAGCGAATCACATTATTTAAAATAAGTAGCAAAATGACCATATTGCATTTGATTACCATTCAAATATTTTCAACCAAACTACTCTTTATTTTCACTAAATGTTTCCTGTCAATCTTATAACTTAGCCATATTTACTTATATTTTTCCGATTTTAGCAAACAACAAAAGTTATACCATATTTATAAAAATTATTTGCGACCAATGTTACAAAGTAATATTATATACTACAATTACCAATTACAGGTAAAACTAAAATAAAAATTCAAAAATTAATGAGAATTGTAAAATATTTAAAAAATAAAACATTTAAGAATTCACAAAAAAATCGGTTGGTGGATAAAAAAGGTGTGAATATTTTATATAATAAAAGAAAACCCCGAGCAGGGAATTTTGTATTTAAAAAAAAAGAATGTTTCTTTATTAAGTAATAACTAAATTATTTATTATTGTATTGAATATATAATTCTAGATAAAAAAGCAAAATATTTCCTTATTTGGCCAACTTTTTTAAAAATTCATTTTTAAACTCATATTTATATAAAAACAAACGAAAATACATGGGCTTGGTAGTTACTTTTTATAGTTTTGTACTAAAGATGAAAATTTGGAAAAGAAAACGGAAGCAGACATTTATTCTTATTCTCGTAAGAAATAAGGTTTTTCTTTCTTATATAGAAACTCTAAATTGGCATTCTCACAAGATCAAATTCATGGAGACGCAATCCTCAGGAACCCTATTTTTAAAAACCACGGTTCCATCCTTTGATGATCTTTTGTTCGCTTGATGTGCCAATCACTTAGGAAAATGGTCGACTGAAAGATCATGGTAAGTTTATGTAATCAATCCATAGTTTGATTAAGAATCTGAATATTAAAGCGTGAATGTGTTTTTTTTTAATTGTGGAGACTATTCATTTGACAATTCTTGCAGTTTCATTTATTCCTCTCTTCAAGGCAATATGTTTACTATTTTGAATAGTTGGTTTATTGCACAAAAATATACAGAAAAATTAATACATAAGCAGAATTCCATTAATGAAACATTACATTACAAACTGAAAGTATTAAACACACATACTAAAAATCATATACTAAGCTTGTCTAAAGTGTTAGTTTGATAAATTTTAAATGTGAATTAGGGTTTTCTTGGTATTTTCTATACTTAATTTTATTTAGAATTGTATTATCAGGAATTATATCTTATAAATATGTGCTAAGCTCCCAACTCCCAAGTAGGGTTGAGCGTCGGTCCAAAACCGAACCGAACTGACCCGAACCGACAAAACCGAAAACCATAAAAAACCTAAACCGAACCGAATATGGTCGGTTCGGTTCGGTTTAGTGTCGGGTCCGTCGGTTCGGTTCGGTTTACGTGTGTTTGTGCATGTTTTTGTCGGTTTTGGGTCGGACCGAACCGAACCGACCCGAACCGAAACCGAAAATTGTAAAAACCAAAACCGAAACCGAACCGAAAGGTTGTTGGGTCGGTTCAGTTTTTGTCGGTTCGGTCGGTTTTGTCGGTCCGATTCAGTTTTGAACCTTCCATGCTCAGCCCTACTCCCAAGTATGCATTCCTTATCTTTTTGTACTGTTTATTTTATGAAGTATTGTTTAAGACCATTATATTGGTTAATTTTGAGGTTAAATGTTTTCTGAAATTTAGTTGTGGTGTTTATCTTAGGTGTCATGAAAATAAAATGATTAGTCAAACTAACCGGCAATAATAAAGCATGCACATTAGATAGAGCACAACCAAATTAGTGCTTCCTAAACTTTTGGTCATACATAATGTGGGGTAACTTTGTAGCATATCTGAATTCCAATTTGAAGTGTCTATCAATAAGCTTTTTGATTATCGGCAAACCTTGGATGTTGGTCATTTACCATTAGTAGTCTATTTGTGTCGTAAAGCTCTTCTTATAAGTAACAACTATAGTTGATTGGGTATGTCAAACCATGTATCAAAAAAATCGCAGGATACCCCCGGTGTAGAACTACATCTACATCTCGATTTTGATACCATTCTAAGATTCTAAATAATGTTTAGCACATGTACCTACGGAAAAGTAAGATTACCAAATCCAGTTAGAATGTTCCCTAAAAAACTATAAAAAAAACATGTAAAAGTCACAATACCAAGTGGTCACCTTGGTAAGCTTGATTATGTAAAAAGTACAATTTTAACTCATTTTGAATGTGTCAATTAAATACTTATTTTATAGTCAAAGAATCAAACCAGTAACCTAACAAAAACTTATTAGTTACATAGTAGGTTTGGCAATTTCGATATAATGTTTTGATTAACGAACGATTAAATAAATATGTTCTTTTCTTTATTTTCAGTCAACTTTGAAACCCTTATAAGGTTTTTATTGTTGAACATTGGGCAGAAACTTCAACTAACATGGCTTAACTAAGAATAATAACTAAAAAACAAACAAGAAACTTGTTTATAAGTTGCACAATGAATCTAACGATTTTCAGTTTTTAGCATGCTTGCTAGAAGGCTTTAGCAACACTATGCCAAGGTTCAAAAGAAAGTTTTCCCATACATGGAATTGACATTTTGAGCAAGGAATGACTTCGCTTCAACTTCCCACAATCATCATTTAGAACAAAAAGCAATGAAGGTGGCAAAAAACTATGAGTAGTGGCTTTACAATATGACAGAAGGGTCAAAAGCGATGTAGGTTTACAAAGCAAGGTAAGAGGCCCGATATACGAAAAAGTCTAATTCAGTTTCGTTTGTTTTATAAGCTGCAAGTAATCTCATTTCCCGTGCTTGAAGAATTCCTTGTGTAGCTATTAAGGTACTAGATCGTTTTATGATAATAATGGAAATCCATACAATGATTGAAATATACAATTACATGCTTATTTACTCCTGTGGTGAGTCACTCCTATGATGTAGTAACCTTGGTCTTAAAAAAAATAGCATTACAAATTTGGTTATAGAAAGCATGATCTGTATATTAAGTTTTAGTGTTGTGAGGTTAAAATTTCAATAGACCCATCTTTTTGTATTTGATTTAAGGGGGAATTGCATATATACCCACTAAAACTTAAAAACTTGCATATTTCCCCATAGTATAAGTTTTTGTTGCATGATGTACAATGCATTTTAAGCATGTTTTGGGTATATATGCAAATATCTAAGTTTTAGTGGGTATATATGCAATTGACCCGATTTAAAACAACACTACTCATCATAATCCACTATTTACGGCCTTAAACGTGGAATATAAGCTCTTGATTGAGTCTATGTTACCATTAATGGAACCAAACGGGTAGCTACTAGATTGTCGTTGGTTGAGCTTAATATTTGTGAAATCTTATGTTGCCCTAGGCAAACAAGAAATATTCTTTTAATGGTTATAGTAAAAACAAAAATATTGTTTGATAGGAATCCTCAACTGCGCTCTCTGATAATTCAAACGTAGTTATGTATTAAAGGTTTTTTTTTTTTTTTTTTTTTTTAAGAGGTGTATATTTTCTTATTAAAGTTAAACACAATATAATGTGGTTACTGCTATTAAGGTTCATTAGTTCTTTATTATTATTCACGTATTAGAATGACAATAATGCATCTCATTGCTATTGTAGGAAAATAAAGAACTAGAAGGAAAATTCTATGCAACTAACGTTTGATCAATAGAAAGCTAATTAGATGTCAAGTTTATCAAAGGTATTGTGTCTAACTTCGTGTCTACAGTTCAAATTTGGAATTTCAGCTGCAGGTTTAAACCATAATATTTACCAGTTTCATTTCTGACTTCAGAATGACACACTCCTGAAGATTTTGAACTCCACTTCTATAGTTTTGTGGACGTATGGTCCGGACTGGGCCAGGAATGGGTCAGGCCCGGAAGATGCGGCCCACTCTACGATCTAAACCCTAACTCATGCACAAGTGCACAACAACACGCATATGTATTCACTGATCGAACAATCATCAAGTTATCTCTAACCCTAAGATATATTGGCTACATCACGCCGATACTAACTTGACCGTCGGAGGTGGACCCCGGGGCTACGGCCTCGGGTCCACTCGTAACGGGTTCTCTTTGTTGACAGGTCTACTAGGGCTTGAGAAGACGACTAACGGCCAAGGAGAGTCGTTGAATCCTGCCCGCGCCAGATTATGCATCAACAAGTTGGCGCCATCCGTGGGACTACGAATAAACAGGTTTCGTGTTCTCATATTACCGAAAAGCATAAGGCTCGTAAAACTTGCTTTCCCATCAAGTCGGTAACATTTAATATCACTCTAGATGCGAAAAATATTTTATTAACTTGGACGACAAGTTCTGGTAAGGCATTATTTTTAGATGCGTAATATTAGAAATTGATGCGTAATATTATAATTAGATGCGTACATATTTTATTAACAAAATAACAGGCTTTGTAAAACTTTATGGTTATTAACAAGATAACATGTAAAAGCATATTACGATATTTACTGACCCAATCCTATTTATGGTCAAATCTTTGCGTGTCTACCTATTTATGGTCACATAAAATCATCTTCACGTGCAATAAAATATCACGTTAATTGCATATTTTGTTATTACGATAGATAAGAAGAAAAAAGTCCGCACGATCGGACCTATTTTAAAACATCCGCACGATCGGACTTATTTTTTATCTTTTAATCCGCATGATCGGACCTATTTTATCTTTTAATCCGCACGATCGGACCTAAAAAAAAATCCGCACGATCGGAGCTATTTTATTTTTTAGCCGCGAATTAATTCGCGCAGATACTGTTTTTACGGTTGGTACGCCGTTACGCGCTCGAGCAGCCCGATCGCGATAAATCTACCCGTGTAAGGCCGATGCGTTCACATCTTCGCAGAGAACGCACGCGAATACCACGATGCTAGTCAATCGCCATGATGCGCACCGGACCAAAGGCCGTGGTATAAACATCTGCGATCATCCAGAAACGTTCGAGTCTATGCGGTTAAGATAAATCCATCTGCGTCATGAGTCAGTGGTCACGTACATCCATCCGGAGTTTTTATTTTATACATTAAAAAGAAAAACAAAACAATTGTTTATATATCTTGTACTACCTCACGATAGGTTTTCTATTTTTTATGCTATGCGCTATAGATTTTTTATGCTATGTGCAATATATTATTCATGCTATGTGTTGTCTATTATTTAACTTCATTAGGTTTTATATGCTGCGATTCGCGGCATATACTTTTAATCTTTGCATTCAGTGTTTTTCGCAGATTAAATAAGTTTAATGCTCCTACACGAGTAGCACCATCAAACTTGGGGGGCTACCAGGGTGTATACTACCACTGTTTCCGTACGCATCGCGCATGTATATTTGGAAGCAGAATGCAAGCTCGGTACAAAGACGGATTTAAATATTCGCACGCATCTTTACCGCAGGGGAGACGTCCTCTGTCGGTTGTAAAGGCGGATGTAATCGCGCGAGAAGCCGTCTTCTGCGCGCCACTTTTGTTGCTCACAGTACGCGCACCTTTGCGCGAAGCCGTCTTACGCCGCGCGCGCAGAAGCGTCTTCGTAGCGCACCTCTTTATCGCGCCTGTAGCGCACTTATCGCAAGCACGTCTTCCGCGCACCTCTTTGTCGCGCATGCTGTACTTCTGAGAAGCACGTCTTGTCGCACCTCTTTGTCAAGCACCACGGCGCACTTATTACGAAGCCGTCTTCAATGCACCATGTTGCGTCGCTATCTGGTACAAAAGGTACGCCCTTATCCAGGATGCGGCATGCGGGATCCACTTTCACCTCGCGGCCATCGACTTAAGTTTAGCATAACGACCATGCGCTATCTCATACTAAACTTGGGGGCTTGTGGGCGTATGGTCGGACTGGGAGTGAATGGGTCAGTTGCAGGAGATCTGGCCACTCTACGATCTAAACCCTAACTCATGCACAAGTGCACAACAACACGCATATGTATTCACTGATCGAACAATCATCAAGTTATCTCTAACCCTAAGATATATTGGCTACATCACGCCGATACTAACTTGACCGTCGGAGGTGGACCCCGGCCTCGACCTGGGTCCACTAACGGGTTCTCTTTGTTGACAGTCTACTAGGGCTTGAAGAGCTACTAACGGCTGGAGAGTCGTTGAATCCTGCCCGCGCCAGATTATGCATCAACAAGTTTTGTTGTAAAAAAAGAAGATTATTTGTTACGTTTTGTTTTTTCCTGTTTGAAGCTACATAATTATATGTCTTTATCAATGTTTCATCAACATTTTTATAGGTCTTTATTCTGACATGTTATATTCATGGTGACAGTCAAATTAGGTTAATGTTCAGTTTGATTCATTATCTAGCCAATGTTTAACGGGTTTGCTACATACTTGGTATTACTTGTTGCTACTTTTTGGTATCTAATACCCTCCCATACACATATTGGTGTCAAAATCTTATTTATATTAATATTGTTTCTTGAAGCGATACAAAAACATAATATCAAATGAGGCTCCTGAGAGGAGTAGTTTAGTTTCTCAAACGTAATAAATATTATTGCAGGTTTAATGGTTGATGATAACATAATGGGCGTTGAGCTACTTCTTGGTAGCTATCTGATGTATGTAGCGTGAAATGGTGTGAAATTTTGGTGATCCAAGATCAACCTTTTAATTTATGAACAAGGTTGGGTGGGACAAATTGAGTAATGAGCATGAGAAATGGATAAAAAGTGAGTAAATTTGTATGAGGGACTTCACTTGAGTACTTGTAACAGAGTACACGGAACTCGATTATTTATCACGATAGAAATTCCGATTTAACAAACATCCTCTATTTGGTTAAATTTCATATTTTTTCAAAAAGTTTTTATTTTTGTAAGTCTTTTTACATTTATTACAAATATTTATCTTTTTATTTGATATATTCCCACCAATTGCAAATATAAAGTCTTATTTATCTATTCATCACCATAGTATTTTTAGCAACACTATCAAACGAAAAATATATAGCATAAAAATATATGTTACCCAAATAATTTAATTACATGAGTACCACAACAACCGTAAAGTGAGGCGCCCGGCCAAGGCTGTCTCATTATTTTTGGCGGTCCAATGCAAAACTATGAATGAGGTCTCTTAAATCACGAAAATCTTGACTATTATGAAAAATTCAAAACATAATATACTTAGACATGTATAAATATTAATGAACATATAATAAATTGGAGGCTTCCTCACATAATATTTAAAAAGGGCTGTAAAAATTGAAGTTAGACATGTATAAATATATTTAGACATGTATACATACTAATATACATATACTAAATCGGAGGCCCCTCACAAACGGTGTACCTGTGCGGTTGCACTACTTACACATGTTAATTACCACCACTGTGCCCGACTGCTAGTAAAAAATGAAACATAAACCTAATAGATAAAGAAATTTTTTGTGTTTGACACCTTTCTCTTAATACAGATTTGGCCAATAGTTCGAATTCTACAACAACGAAAGGTGATGTTGGACTTCAACAAATGATGCCTAAAAATATCGCCGGATTCTGTTTTGGGTTAATCTATGAAAAATTGAAAAATGAATTGTAGTAGCACACTGCTAATGAACATATTTATCAGATATATGCACATTTATGGTAATCATGTAGAAACGATTCTCAGGATTGACTAGAGTGCGATCCAAGATTTTAAAGTTGCATTTGTTCATAGTTAGAACTTAGAACATCTTTGTATCCATTTGTTTCTCATTATCACTTTTGTGTCTTATAAGCCAATCTTGATTGTTGATCCGTCAATTAGATGTTGCTACTTTTTGAGTCAAGATGAATAAGTATATCTGTAGAAACTAAACAGTGTTTACTTTTCTTAAGGAAAATATTCGGTCACGTGTGATATGATAAGATAATAATTGCATCAAACGTACAATCTTGTGTTATCTAGTGTGGTGTAGCATACTTGATTGGATCGTTCAATTTCTAAGTGTAGTAAATTTTTGAGGCAATTTCATACCTCTCTTTTTAAAATTTGGAAATTTCATATATACCAAGCATGTTTTAAAAATATTATACATTATGCGTTCATAATTGCACTTTGATTAAATATAAAATTAATCATGAAAGTAGGGTGATATATGAAATTAATGCTAATTTTTTTATTAAGTTGATTTGTACCTCCATCTATGATAGTAACAGTGTAGTGGATATGTTGGTTAGGTTTCATGCACTATGCAAGTGACAAATAGTCAAATATCATATTTTGTACAATTTGTTCCCGAGTATAAAACAGAAAAAAAAAGAAATAAAGAAAGGAAAAAAAAGAGAGAAAAAAATTTTGATTTTTAATCTTGTGTTGTTGAAAGGAAAAAAAAAAAAGAAAGATGTGAACAAAAATAGCTTTAAAAATTTCTATTCTTTTTTTTTCTAAATAAAAACTTGAAAACAGCATGTACGTGTACGGTTTTAAACCAAGAGTCAAGTTATACTCGTTTTGTGCATCCTCCATAATTAACTTGAAGTAAACTTAGTCCTAAAAAACAGGCTAAAACACGTTTTGTGCTATACAAAACGAAAAAAAAAAAGAGAAATATGATACTGAAAAGAATAAAAGTTGTAATAGATCCATTCCAATCATATTCTACACTTGACGCGTGCTTCAAAGTGAAAATATGAGTCAAACTCTTTTTGGGGATCCAATATCGAAGATTCTCAATCCCTAGGGTCTTTCCTCGTAATTCAGATAGACTTTCGATCTCTTAATTAAAGAAAACGATGTATTTTCCTAAAAATATGACATGGCCTGAGACATATTTTGGACAAACTCACAAAAGTACAAAGTCTTGTAATTAATCTTTACCAGTGAATAACATAAAAATATCTAGTAAGTTATTGCAGTAGTTATTTAAAAATAAAAACCCATAAACGGTAAGCAGTTTGGCTAAAATTTTGTTCGACAACTAAGCAGCTAGCGTTTGAAACTAGCCCAACTATTCGAGATTGAAATGCTTCTTAATAAAGCGTTTCATTACATCATTTTGTAAATAAAATTACATATACACCCTCAAATATAACATTTATCCACGTACACATATTAATGAGCTTCATATTCATCTTTGATATAGAAGTTTTATAGATGTATTATTACTGATCTATGTCTAATGCTTCCTTTGCATTCAAAATGTGATTAATATTAATATATTATAATGTAAATTATATGGTAGATATCGTTGCCTCTCATGCATATATATGTTGTTCATACTATTGTAATATATATCCAGAATAATATTATATATGTTCTTGGCTCGGTTACAAATATTGAAGGTATTTCTAGTGACACGTCTAATGAGATGAAACAAATTTGTAATGATATTGTCACATCAATATGGAACGCACGTCGTCGATAAGTTATAACTAGCGTATCATGGTGTTTATGTAATATCAAGTATGTAAAAATAATGAGTATCTTATAAATAATAACGTTGTTATTTGTTTAATCTTTTTTATTTATTTTTTTTATTAATTTTTTATATGCCGTTTTTCATAATTTTGCACTTTATTATTACAACTACAACCACGTTATCAAACACGTTTTAAAAAAAAACACCTACTACTTACTGCTTACTGCTACTACTACATGTAGTCAAGCATAACCATAATCAAATAACATAAATATAATAGCGCAGTTTTTGTACGATTTTAGACTTTCATGACAAAAGAATTATATAATCAAAGTACGATGGCACGCGCCATTGACACACCACCACATTGCATAACACGACAATGGGTCGTGCTATAGCGCACACAATTCTTTTTTATTGTATTATAGCACGCTTCTACTTATTATTATTATTATTATCATTATTATTATTATTATTTTAAATGGGAGCCACCAACGTTTTGGAATGTTACCGTTGTTTTGAATTTTTCCTTATGTTTTTATTTAAACCTTTTATCAATAACAAATTTTCATTTAAACATTTTCAAAGTCCAATGTTTAAAGTTTCAATATTATGACATCATTGCGAACGATTTCGATTATCAACACATTTTTTTTCTTTTGATGAAAATTTTGAGCACCACCAATCCTTGAAACAACAAAAAGCTCAAACTTTACATTCACAGATTTAGATACTACTCCAGTGCCAAATTTAAGTCCATTTAAACTTTTTGAATTCAATTTTGATTTTAAATATTTTTGTTTATATTATATAATACTTGATGCAAAATATATGAATAGATTGTGTTTTAAATGTATTTTTCATCGGTATAATTTTCATCAAGTATATATAATACAAATAGAAATAATTAGGGTCAAAATTTGATTTAAAAAGTCAAAACGGACTTAAATTTTGAGGCGAAAGGAGTACCATGTAAACAAGAAACTGCATAAGAACATTCGATGCATGACTAATTTAACGAGCGAGCGAAATACCCCGAGTACTATTTAATGCGTCAATACCGTATTAGCAAAACACTATTTCTATTATATATATATATATTTATATATATATATATATATATATATATATATATATATATATATATATATATATATATATATAGTGAGGATCATGTCTTGATTTTTAATTTTAAATAATGCGGACGTCGGATAGATCCGGACCACCCATTTCAGATCGATCTTGACTTTTGTAAAAAGTCAAGATCTACGCTAATGCTTCACGTAGAATTGACCGTAAACGCATTTTTTAATTTTTTCCTTTTGAGTAACCTTACAATTGTTATCTTCTTTCATTTTTTTATTTTTCGCATTTTTAAGACTTTTTGTTTTCTTGATTATGAGTTCTACCGTGATATTAATGATATTATGAGTACTAGTGTGATATTATGAAACTGTGATTTTATAAAATGATGATATTATAAAACCAACTGTGATATTAAGTTTTTTACATGTAAAATTGAACCTTGATATTAAGAAACATATGATAGTTACTATGATATTAATAATTTTATTGAAAAAACATATGATTGTTACGGTGATATTAACAATTATATTAAAAAAAAGAGAAAAAAATTCATGTGATAGTAATAAGGAACCGCGATATTAACATTTTTTTATAAAAAAAGAACGGTGATATTAATAATATTAGTAAAAAAAACAAAAAAAGTAGTGTGATATAAAAAAAAAATAGTGTGATATTAACAATTTGTATTAAAAAAGAAGTTTATGTGATATTAAGATTAGATCTTGACTTTTGTACAAAAGTCAAGATCTGATCTTGACTTTGTCAAAATCAGATCTTGACTTTTGTAAAAAAGTCAAAATCGACCTTAATATCACAATACCTTTAATCATGAAAACGATTTTTTTTTTTGAAATTTTTTTCAGCGATTCTTAATAATTTTTATCATCCTTTTTGTTTTTTAATTTTTTCGAATTTTTTGAATTTTTAAAAAAAAGCTACCGTGATATTATCCGCATTCATCCCTACTTATAATTCAATCCACTTTTCCGATCCCTTCCCTATATATATATATATATATATATATATATATATATATATATATATATATATATATATATATATATATATATATATATATATATATATATATATATAGAATCTAGATCTAATAAGATCAAACTTAAAGTTGTTAAAATGAGATCCAACTAAAATTTGACAAGTGACACTCTCCTTACAACAAAAATAAAGTTTTTATTAACTACAACTAAAATTGTTAAAGTTTCGATAAATTTCTTTTTAAAATTTACGAAACCTAGGTGATACACTTTGATTAGAAGTGTAAAGTGTATCAGATTTTTGTATATGTATCAGGTTTTGGAATATTTATTAGTGTAATGTGTATCAGGTGTATCACTAATCTAAACTTATGTATCATTTGGTTATAAGTTGCTAAAATGTTAATTTGTATTAAAATGTTATTTTATTTGTGTACTATTGCTAAAATTGTTATTTATAAATGTTTTTGTGGATTTTTAGACTTGATCTTATTTTTACAACTTTAAGTTTGATCTCACATTAACTCTCCCCTATATATATATATATATATATATATATATATATATATATATATATATATATATATATATATATATATATATATATATAATTTTGAACCTCTTCACACTTATTTTTAATTTCTTCAGAGCCAGCCGCTAATGGTTTAATGAGTTTTAGTGTTATTGTGAATTCTACATCCGTCATACGAAATTGACATACGATACAACATTTGATGCATTCGATAAATATTTATAAACCAGTGAACATCTTGCACAAGTTTTTATGTTTTATTTTATTTTATTATTTTACTTTTTTAAGCTATATGCATAATTGATTTGTACATGCCTAAGTACTTAAAGAAACTAGATTTTAAAGACATACGAAATTTATATGCTAAACATGAGATGATGCATCGGTTACCGATAGTGATTGTTAGCATTGATTGCATGCATTGAAAATGAAAAAAATAAAAATCGAATGCCTTACACGGGCAACACTCAAGAGGTGATAAAAAATACTCAAATATAATGCTTGGATCCAGAGGTGCGCAACATAATGAAGAAAAACTAAGAAATTACGCGATAAACGTACACATAAAAGCCTTCACATGAATATTATGGAGAATCTATGACAAAACACAATATTAGTTTAACTTTAATTTTATGTAATTTTTTTACATAGTTTTTAAAATTCTACATATCTTTATTTATATTATTTTTTATGTAATTTGTAATTTTGTTTTTAGTTAATGAGAAGCTAGTTGGTTAAAACGATAGAAATAAAAGATAATTGTGGATGTCGAAAGGAGCAACTTAAGTTGAGTTATAAAAGACGGTGTTGTTTTATACATGAGTGATTGAGTTGTGTTAAATAAAAAACACGAGTTAAGATATAAGAGCATAAGGTGTATTAACATTGAATTAAACCTTAACTTAATGTTACGTCAGCGTCATATCAGCTCTAACATTTTCATCTTAACAAAAAAAAAACACATTTTATCATAACTCAACCTTAACTCACTTTAACTCAGCGTTTTAATGCATGTTTAACTCACTTTAACTCACCTTAACTAAAAAAAAGCACCCTTAACGCAGCGCTTTAACTTTTGAAGACGGCGTGGCTAACGCACAAAAGTTAAGTCTTAACTCGGGGAGTAAGTTAACACACTTAGTGCTTTAAGAAACAAAATAAAATAGGGTTTTGTCATGTGTCACCGAAGATACTTTGTGCTCTAAGAGCACTCCCATCGTTCAACGCCGGAACCGGCGTTAAACGGGCGTTATTTGGGCGGCGTTATTTATTTAACGGGCGTTAACCACGATTAAAAAAAAAGAAATCAAATTACCCCCCAAAAACGGCTAGTTACCGTTGGGGTTTTAAAAAAATTCATTTTAGCCCCTAACGGCTAGTTTTTTTAAGGAAAAAAAATAAAATATTTTCTTACCACTATAAATACCCAATTAAAACAACATTTTTTTTCACACTTCCACTACTCAATCCTCTCAATCTTATACTTCCAATTACTGGAAAAAAAAATGTCGGGAGGCAACAACGATGATAAATTCTTGAATCTTCTCGGTGGTGGGTGGAATACCTCAAACCCGGGTTCATCATCAAACCTGAACACGGGTTCATCTTCAAACCCCAACGTCTCTTTTCCCAACCCACTAAGCTTGTCGAGCCAAGAAATGTACCTACAACATCAACAATATCTGTATTGGCAACAAAGTCAACAAAGCACCTTAAACACCAACTTTCAAAATCTACAATTCTCACAACATTCACAAACTAAAACACATGATGTTCCTGAAACACCCACGTCTCCTCCAAAAAAATCCAAAGGTCGTGTTAAACGAAAGTCCAAAAAATCCAAAGACCGAGCCCAACCAATCGATGATGATGAAGAAGAATTCGCCATCGGCTGGCAAACAGCCAGAGGAAGAGTTACTTGTGGTGTTATATAGTCATACTGAGAGGATCCAAGAGTCGGGTGTGCACAAACCAAAGATAATGCGTTTGGTATCTCACAATTCTTAATTTCCGGTCATTTCTCAAATTTACTATTCATCTCGAGAATTTACTATTCATTGGTTACTATTCATCATTTTACTATTCATCGTTTTTAAGTCAGCTTTACGACTTTGAGAGGTTATTTTAAAATTTTACTATTCACGAAACACTATTCATTCCCAAAGAAAAATTTATATTTATGGTTCACTATTCATCATTTTTCAGAACTAGGTTTACGAATGTCAAATTCGCGTAACCGTAAGGGTTTAGCTGCGTATTCATGAAAAATCATTGAGAACACTTCATATAGACTAGAGTTAGTCTACATATCATCAACATCATCATCATCATATTAGTTCATGCATGGGTTTGCATATTTCATTAACGTATATTTTTCTATTAAATAAACGCTATCGCACGATCATTTATTTTGAATAATTGATCCGACACTTCCAATAATTATCCTGATATATTTTTATACTCATTTTAAGACTATAAAAATTATATTATTAGTTTACCCGATGTTTTGAATTTAATTTGTATATAAATTGTTATGTATATATATTTACGACGGTTTTCGTGAATTCAACTCGATAATTATTTATTCACTCAATTCTTGCGAGAAATGTATTTTTATAATTTTTATGACTTCGATATATTTTATTTTGTTCCGTAAAAATCGATTTCTAGTTAATGCTACACTAAATAATTAATTTTATATATCAAATACTCATTATACTTAAACTAAAATACATTTAACTTATCAAAATACATCAACTCCTACCCCATTATACCCTTGCCACCCCCCCATGAGTCACTATGATTTTATAAAAATCTTGTAGATTATATGTACACATACACATTTCTAGTAAGATATTTACTTAATACTCATATTATACTAAATGAAAACACATAGAAACACACTTTCTAAAAGTGAAAAAGAAAGAACTCTCTCCATTTCCATCTCTAATAATCGGCCAAGGCAAGAACCAAGCAAGAAACATAAAGTTTTTCAAGATCAAGTGCTTAAACAAACCATAGTATACTTCTATATAAGATTTTGAAATAAAAATCAAGAAGTAATTAGTACCTAGTTACTCAAACCTCATCATAATAACTAGTAAGCTTTTCATAATCTTTACTACTCTTTTATAATCATTCTTGAGCTATTTCTATTATTCTAGTATAAAAGCATGCAAGTATCATACGTATTTATACCACTTTTATTTGTTTTTAGTACTTATTATGAGTTTTAATCATCCTATAATTAATCCCTTGAAACATATCATTGTTGATGAAGTTTAGGAACCCATGACACCCTAAGAAGGTGTATGGTATGATTAGAATAGATTTGGTGTTGATTTGAAGTGATTGAAACAAGATATACGCAAGAAAAACCAAGTTAGACGTTATATAAATAGTTGCTGTCCATTTTTATAAAATCTGGAAATTTCGACAGGTCATGGACTATTTTGGGTTATATTTTCAGAAAAAATACTTTAAAACAAAACCGTGGTCGCTTGAACGGGTTAAAACGGGTTTATAACGAAGAAGTTACGCTATTTTCAAGTTTAACGATGAAAACTAATTTTCTGAAAAATTGCAAGCTGTCAAGAGTTATTTAAGGGGCAAAAATGAGTTTTAAACCTTATCTAAATGAGTCGATTTGTAAAAAATGTACTAGTATACATTAACACGAAACTAAGGATATTTAAAACGTTGAACATGGACTTATAACGACTAAGTTATACGCGTTTTAAATATGGATATCGTAACTATTTTATACAAGTAATAACACTTACATATTTTACTAGACCAAAATGGTTATCGCAAGTGACCATGTTTGGAGCCATTTTTCATATCGATAGAATACTTTTGAGAAAACGATGTCTTCTAGTAAAAGTGAGTTCGCCTATTCTATTTTCCAAAATGTTTAACCGTTTGTCAAGCGAAGCTATAATGAATACTTTACGATCACTCAAAATTTGTCATTTTCATGAATTGTCCAAGTGTATTATTTTACGACGAAAAACTATAATTTCATAATAAATCACTAAATGACTATCGTAGGATATCATTTCAACGTAAGTACTTGTAAAGTAAATTATAACTTGAAAAGACGTTATAAACTTATTTTTTCGATGATAAACTTTATTTTCAATATGCACAAGTGGTATGGATAACATATGAGTTGCATGCATAACATTATATCATGGCTTATATTAGATCATATCATTCATAATAGATCGCGGTTAGAGAGTTGCGCCTCATTTCAGTGTATCCACTTTTGCCATCACATCATTGTACCAAGTGAGTATTCACGATCCCCTTTTTACCGTTTTTACTATATTTTGGGGCGGAATGCATGAAGCATACTAAATTGATTACTACTTTTATGAACTTATGACTTGTTTGAACTTATTGAATCGTACGTGTTATGACCCTGACTTAAAGTCTCCTCTTCGAGCAAAGTAAATTCTCCCATGTTCGGAGTGTTCTTAATTGTATATTAATAGTTGTATGATGTACCGTTCGTACATTCGCATTGTTAGTCTCCTATTAGTAGGTAGTATGGATAGCGCTATTAGATGTCGGCCAATCTCTCGTTCACTATGTTACGGAACGCATATTATTTATTATAGGGGCTTTGCCTGGTATACATTATTATATACGTGGTGCTATTCTGTGAACTATTATGACAACGTATACTTGACTACTAGACATACTACTTTTGGCAGTGGGTTGTGAACTCACAGGTTGCAAGTTTTGTATGGGCGGAACTTGGAACTGAGTGGATTTACAATGCCTTTGCTTTGTGGACTATTCTCGATGACCTAAACCTTGACTCTCTCTAAACGTTTTCATATTATATTTAAACGTTATACTCACCAACTATTTTCATAGTTGTCCCGCTTTCTCTCATGCATTTCGTGGTCGTCAGTAGCTTTTCTTCAAGGTCTTTGCATAAGGAAGTTTTCACATGTCACTACTAATCATTATGTATTAAATCGAAGTCTTTTGGGATCTAAACTTTATACTTTAATTACTGTTGTCGGCTAAACTAGTATTGTAATAATGTATCTTTTCCTTTAATCTTAAACGTTGGTATGTTCTATTATCTTTTGCTTGTGTTCCTTTCCGTTACACCTCGTTTTCCGCCTTCAAATGGGGTGTAATTGGTATCAGAGCCTAAGGTTATAGAGATTGCCGATTTTTCAAAAATAAAAATCGCAACTATAACCATAATAAAGTTTTATTAAACATCGAACATCATACGAGTCAACTAGTCCTATCGTTGTATCGTTAATCATAAATTATACATAGCCTGATCACCTATGTCTAATTCATGAAGAACCATGCAATGATAAGAGTGGTAGTTTTGAATCATGTTTAGTCGAAGTCTTATGAGTCCGGTCACCAAACTGCATTGGTCGGGTGGGTATACATAGCATGTTTTTATATTCACGCTTACGCTACCGCATCTTGTTTATACCTTCTCTTTTCCATCTTTCGACTTGTTAGACATAGCATGTCTCTGTTCTTGTCATATTTCGATCACTATAACACATATTACAACCGCTTCGACCTCATCGCCTTCGCTCGAAAGTGTCATTTACTCAACCCGATGTTTTGGTCCATTGCATGATCATGGCTGCAAGAAACACACGCCGAGTCAACAACCACGTCGACCCAAACAACAATGCCAACCCAAACCACAATGACAATCCAAACAAAAACGCTGCTAGAATAGAGGACCTACTCACCCAAATTATGACGCACCTTGATGCTAGACCAACATTGGAGAAGGTACTTCAAACACTGGTCATGGATGCAGCTACAAGACTTTCATGACATGCAAGCCAATGAAATTTTATGGTACCGAGAGTGCCATTGGACTGCTAACATGGTTCGAGAATGTTGAGTCAAAACTTAGTATCACGAAATGTGCTGAAGGATACAAGGTTGAGTTCTCTGCTGGTCTACTACAGGGTCTGTTGGAATCACTCCTAAACTAGAATTCAAGTGTTAGTAATTAATATGTAATAGTTAGCTTAGTTATGGCCTTTATGTTTGTTATTAAGCTAAGGCTTGTGTAGAAGGCCTATGAGCCTTGGCCCAAGCCCATAAGAAGGGAAGGATGCTAGTAGTGTTGCCCTAGCTCCTTACCCTATAAATAATCCTTGTAAACCCTCACTTGAGGGTTGGTTGTTCATTTCACACATTTACTCTACGCATAACTCTTCTACATTTCATACGTGTGTATGTGTGTTTGTTCATCCGATCATCTTATCTTTCTTTCTTACATACTGAGGCTTGTGTTACAAATATGGGAACCTAACAGTGGTATCAATCGCCAAATAGTTGGGTGAAAAGGTTTTTTTTGTTTTTGAAGTTTTTGGTTTTACGCGTAAGTTACGGTTTACAAACTTTGTCAAGCATAAAAACTCATTTTTTACACTTTCCAATTCAAGATTCTTGTACTTTCAAGGTTTTTAGGTGTTAAAATTTCAGTTTTTGACAAAAAGTTTCAAACTTTACGTGTATTTTTTTGGTTTTAAGCTTGATTTCAAACGTGTGTTCATTGCTACGCATAAGGTGTTTATAAGCTTTGGATCATCAAGTTTCACACTTTTGTGTTATTTTGGTGATATTGAAGCTGTTTCATCACAAATATCTGGTTTAGAATCACTTTGGGCAAAAGATCCGTTTTGGTTAAGTTTTACGTGTAACAAAACCCTAAAGTTACGCGTAAGAAATCCGTGGTTTGATCTTCAGTTTTCTTGGTTTACTCAGTGTTTTCTTGCTTGGATAAGCCTGAAAACACTTTGACTTTGGATATCGTTTACACTGTGATAGTGTAAAGGATTTTTGGGCAAAACCCTAATTTTACGCATAAGCTCAAACTTATGCCTAGAACTCTTTATGCCTAAGATTTTTCTTACACTTAAGCCTTGTCTTACGCATAAGCTAATCCTACGCATAAGTTTTCTACGCCTAACTTTCGCTTTCTACGCCTAATCTTAGTGTTTCTCAATTCTTACGCGTAAGCTAATCCTACACGTAACTATTTCTTTTACGCGTAAGTTTGGTGTTTTTACGCCTAAGCGTTTCTTTGCCTAAACTTGGTTTCTACGCCTAAGGATACTTCATCAACAACATTTCATTTGACTACAAAGATCCATTTTACAACACAAGTTTTCAACATGTCTCAACCACCATACTCTAACTACTTTCCTTATACATATACTCAACAACAACAACAACAACTAAGTCCACAACATCAACAATTCAATCAACAATAACAAGTGTATCAACAACAATTTAACCAACAACATTACCCGCAACAAGGAGAAATTCCACCTCAAATGGTTCAACCACCACCTAGTCTTCAAGTACAACCTTACACAAACGTTTACAATCAACATCCATCCAGGAATACTATGAAGGAACCATCTTGGTTTGCAAAGATTTGTGAAGCTCTAAGTAGCCAGCAATCCATTCATGAGGCAGGATCACTTGATAGACCTCCAATGCTCACTCCCGGAAACTATGATCAATGGGTAATTAGGTTCTTTAGGTTTTGTGATCTAAAGAAGCCACATGAAAAGTTCTTAAAGAAAGTCATCTTGAAGGTCCATTTCGATGCCTATTGTCGCTACACCGGAGATCCAAATGCTATTCCACCAAGTGATGATCTCACAAACATTGCAACTGTTGTTGACCTTTCTGGTGATGAAATTCTACATTTCGAAGCTGATGAACTAGAAATGCAATATATCCTTTTAGGATTACCCAATCCAATCCTTCGAAGTGTTGATGCTCAAAAGACTGCAAAAGCAATGTGGGAACATATTCATCTTCTCATAGAAGGCAATGAACTCAATCAAGAGGATATGGAATCCAAAATTTACTTGGCCTATGAACACTTCATGATTGAACCAGGAGAGACATTAGAGTCTTATCATCATCGATTCTCAGACATCATTAATGATTTGGAAAAACACAACATCATCATGCCAAGAATTGCAGTCAATACTAAGTTCCTAAGTAGTCTTGGTCCTGATTGGGAGAAGTATGTCATTTTCATTCGTCAAGCTAAGAATCTTCATCATGCTACATACGGATTGTTGTACGACTATTTGAAGCCTCACCAAAAAGAAGTTGACAAAGAAAGGGCTCTCCATGGACTCCCGGTCACACCGTCACTTCCGGATAATCAACAACTTGCTTTGTGGGCTCAAACTAGTTATCCTCCTCAACCCGCTCCTCAACCAACTTCAACAATTACACCATATGATCCGTCACAGCAACAATCTCAACAAACTCAATTGGTTCCATACAACAACAACAATGATCAAGCACTTTACAGTTAAGCTAATGAGGACTCATGCTTTTGATGCATTGCAACAAGGATTTGTTATGATTAAGTAAAGCCTTTGGCCGGTATTACAAACAAATCAAACAATCACATTTGTTCCTCATCAAACACTAGGAATCGCCTGTTGTGAACAATGGACGGTTGAAGTTCAATCGTGGTTATGGTCGTCAGATGGGAGGTGGTTAAGGGTTTAATGCTATGGGAAGGAATAACATGGGTGCACCACAACAACAGAGAGCTCAAGTGGTTGAACAGGGAATGCTCGAATGGGATAAATGGTCATCGCTGCTACAACTGTAATGAGAAGGGTCACCTGGCTAATGCATGCCCAAAGCCGAGGACTAGAGGCGGTGCTTATCACAAGGAGGCTTTACTTTTGGCTCTAAAGGATGAAGCTGGTGGAACCCTCACAAACAAAGAACGAGCTTTATGGCGTATGCATCTGATGATGATATGGAGGACTCGGGCTAATGCAGCAGCTATGTTGATGGCTAATATGCATGAACTCCACATGAGTGACACAGCCCAATGTATGACACCGATGGCTTTCTCGTGCAACCTAACAAACCATATTCATCATTGATCTAATATCTCACCAACATCCGAATCCGGACGAGGCTCGAATGTTCAACATGAGCCGCCCACATCTCATTCCTCGACGCATTCTCAACTAAACCTCGTAGTTACATTTGATGATCAAGATGACCTTATGGTTACCTTTGATACTCAAATTGAATCCATGGTCATACTTGAGGATCTGAATAGTGATCATGTTGTGACTCACGTTGAACACGCTGCACTTTTGCCTAATCTAGATGTTGATCTCTTACTTAAAGACCAACAATCCCGAATGGAAGAACGTTAGCATCAATCAACAATTACATAGTAAAATGCAATCGCTTAACTGTGGATATTGAATGCTTAAAACGGCAACTCAATTTTTTCAAAACTCAAGAAAAACGTGAAAAAGATTTTGAAGTCGCTTTTGCTAAATCACACCAAAACGAAAAATCATTAGAACGACAGATATGTGATCTAGCCGCATCGAAGAATGCTTTGCTTTCTCAAATAGAACAACTGAAACATGAACATAAACAACAACTTAACGCTCTTACTTTGGAAACGCAAAAGCCAAGACTGAAGTTGTTAACTTGTAAAAAGTTCCTCTACGAATACAAAAAGCATTCAATGAAACGAATAGATGCATATCTTGAGGAAATTGTCGACTTACAAAACAAAATCAAAGAGTTTCAAATTTTGTTTACAAACATGGTGAGTCAATCACAACGATTCAAAAGTTTACTTTCAAACCAAATCCAAATGGATATGGACCGAATCTTGCCGATTACAAACCTAAGTTTTCAAATAGAGCATTCAAACCAAACCGAAGTTTACAAAGAACATAGAATTGAAGATTCCATTATGAGTGTTGTTGAATATAATCGTCAAGAGGAATTCGATGCGTATGATGAGAGTCACCAAAAATGGAAAAATATTGTTTATAACAAACCTTTTAACTATTCAAAAGTTGTCACTTTCGGCCACACAAAGGATACTTCTAACTCACCTTGGGTTATCACACCTATGTCTGAGTCTTCTAATGTTGGTCCCCAACCCAATTCTCAAGAAATTAATGGTCCTTTACCTTCACTCAGTGAAGTAAAATCAATACCCGAAAATCATCAAATTCTTAGATATTTTGACATTTTCACTTCGGACATCAAACTTTTAGAACGTAAGATTGATTTTCATTTTGAAACAAAAGTTGAATTTTCAATCGCCTCAGGAGCGAGCACAAAGAGATATTTTTCAGAAAAGAATTTTACCCCATGTCAAAATTTTGAAAAATTGTGCATTGTATTGAAAAGGGAATTTCATAAGGAACTTGATGATGAAAACAGCTGAGAAAACAAAACATCCATCTCAAATACTAAACGCAAAAAGAAAATGTTGAGAAAAGATGTTGATCGACTCTTGGAAGATGTTATCTGGCCGATATCCATAATGTGGTGTTATTATATTCGCTGAATATGCATTTGATTATATCTCTGCTGATTCTGTTGATTCTGTTGCAAATATTGAGAATACTGATTTTGTATCACAAATCAAGTCTTTAAAAGTTGAAAATGAACGAGTGAAAGATGAGCTTTCAAATGCAAAACGTCGTCTTCAATGGAGTCAAAAATATTGTCATACTCGTGAACTCGCTTGGCAAAACAAAATCGCTCAGTTGCAAGCAAAACCCTTTAATTCAAAGCCTGAGCAACTGGATGATGAAAACGCGTCTTTGAAGTGTCAAATCTCAAAATATGCACAAGAACTTTCAAAAATTAAAAATGCACATAGTGTCATATCCGACTCACTTAAAAAGACTCGTGCTAAAGCATCAAAAGACCTTGATGATCATCTTGCATACATGAAAGATATCTTACACGCAGATGGTCTCACTGCATCGAAAATCTTAATTTGTTACACACTATACATGATCTGAAAGCAGAGGTGGTGAAACTTAAGAAAAATAAGGATAGTAACACAAGAGTAATTGCACCCAAACAGATTCAAAATGACTCTAGAACATCTAATGACAAATCACAAGAAACTAATGTGCTTCCCTCTATCAAACAGAATAGTTGCCCTTTTCTCAACGCCTGACTTCACGTACCTAGAGCAATACAAGGAAGAATAGGAAGTTGCAACGTAAGAAAAGAACAATAAAAATGTTGAAGTAGAAGAACACCCTAGGACTTTGAATAAAACTCAAGTCGCACCCACTTTAGATATTAAGGCCCGACAAATGTAATGGAAAAAGTGATGTAACGAATGCTGAACCTTTAAGTACTTTTGATGTTAAGTCTGAAGCTTCCTGTGTTATATGTCATAAAAGTATGCTTTCTGATTGTCATGATAAATGTGTTGCTAAAACTATCTTGTCTCATTTAAAGAATCCTAAGAAACGGAATACCTCTAGGCCTACTAAAGCTTCTAAGTCTGTGCTTGGTGAACCGCCCTCTTTAGATTCTAAGAAACGCATTGATGTTCCAATAGCTCCATTATCACCTCCAAGGAACGTAGTACCACCTAGTGCATTCACTAAGACTAAAGCAAAGACTAGTTGGAGATGGCAGAAATGGATACATAATACACTAGGATTTAAATGGATACCTAAAATCATTGATGTGTGTATTACTACTATAACCGCTTCGAACCCTCTAACTCTTCGGGTTCCACATCTACTTCTTCCATCTGTTGTCCGTGTGTAATGCAGTGATACAGATCATCCTTTGATTGTTGATAGCGGATGTTCCCGACACATGACAGCAATCTCAAATCAGTTATCAAACTTTGTTTCAAAGTTCATTGGCACTGTCCGATTCGGGAATGATCACTTCGCAGCTATCATGGGCTACGGAGATTACATCAATGGCATCATCGAAATTAGTAGGGTTTACTATGTGGAAGGTCACGGTCACAATCTCTTCTCAGTAGGTCAATTCTGTGATGGAGATTTGGAAGTCGCCGAGAAAACTTGTTTCATTCGTGATCTAAAAGGAAACGATCTTATGTCTGGCACTCGCAATTCAAGTCTCTACACTACCTCTATGCAAGACATGATTGCTTCATCTCCCATTTGTCTACTTTCAAAGGCAACATCTACAAAATCTTGGCTATGGCACCGACGTCTCTCACATTTAAACTTTCAAACCATAACCAACCTTGCTCGATACAAACTTGTTGAAGGTCTCCCGAGATTCCGGTATTCTAAAGATCACCTTTGCTCAGCTTGTGAACAAGGTAAAAGCACTCGTGCTCATTTTCCTTCAAAGGTGGAACACAGCTCTCAGCATGTGCTTCATCTTCTTCACATGGATTTGTGTGGCCCGATGCGCGTGCAAACGATTAATGGCAAACGCTACATCTTGGTAATTGTCGATGACTACTCACGATGGACTTGGGTTTATTTTCTCACGAAAATTCAAGTTCAGCTCCGGAACACAGTCCGACAAATCAGAACAGACAAAGGAACTGAATTTGTTAATCAAACTCTTTAAGAATTTTATGAGAAAGTGGGAATTGAGCATCAAACATCTATTGCACGAACACCGGAACAAAACGGAGTTGTTGAAAGACTAAACCAACGTTAGTGGAAGCCGCAAGAACAATGTTAATCAATGCTAAACTTCCGTGATTACTTGTGCGGGCTGTATCAACCGCATGCTACACTCAGAATCGATCAATGATTACAAAACGCCACAACAAAACACCTTTTGAGCTTATCCACAACCGTAAACCGAATCTCAAACACTTTCATGTATTTGGATCCCTTTGTTACCCAAATAATGATCGTGATGACTTTGGAAAGCTCAAAGCCAAAGCTGACATTGGAGTCTTTATTGGATACTGTGAGAATTCTAAAGGTTACCGGATTTGGAATCGTCATACAAAGCAGGTTATGGAAACGATTCATGCAAATTTCGATGAGCTTACGAAATGGCTTCGAGCATAACACTTGAAACGCGGTCATAACCATTTAAACTTCCTCAAACCCCATCATCACCTGAACCAAGCCCCCGCTTACTCCAACAAATGGAAAGGCTATTTGCTCCTCGTTAGTGATGATATTGATGAATGTGCTCCGTGTATCCAATGTTTCATTTGCTCAACCCGATCATATTCCAACACCGATACACTGCTACAACAACTATGTTGAAAAAGCACCACCAGTTGACTCTACAACAACAGCTTGAACAAACCGCTTCCAACGACGCTTAAACCACCTGATGATGTTCTAAACAATGAAGTACCCCACCGCAGATTTTGATCCAAATGCGCTTCTCTAACCCGCTTGCTAATGAAACTGCCACATCTGATGTTGCGGAATCATCCACAAGCAATTTGAATCCTCCCAATCTGCAGAATGTATATCAACATCAACCTTCCACACATCGTTGGACTAAAGACCATCCTCTTGAGAACATTATTGGTAACCCGAATCAACCAGCGTAATGAGACAACGCCTTCACAGCACGGTGAACATTGCATTTATGCACTCACCGTCTGCCAATCAACCTAAAACGTTAAAGACGCAATGACCAAAGACAACTGGATTGAATCTATGCAAGAAGAACTCAATCAGTTTAAATCTCTTGAAATATGGGAATTGGTTGAAAGACCAACAGGGATCTTCGTCATTGGTCTCAAATGGATTTGGAAAAACAAATTGGATGCTTAAGGAACCGTAATCAGAAACAAGTCACGTCTGGTGGCTAAGGGTTATAAACAGGAAGAGGGTATTGACTTTGAAGAATCATTCGCTTCGGTTGCTCGTCTTGAGGCTGTTTGGATATTTCTGGCGTTCGCAGCTCATATGAATATAATGGTCTTTCGATGGACGCCAAAACCGCTTCAATGGTCAACTAAAAGAAACATTCTATGTCACCACCAGATGGATTCGTTGATCCAGAGTTCCCGAACCACGTTTACAAACTAAACAAAGCTCTATACGGACTCAAACAAGCTCCTCGGGCGTGGTACGATAAGTTAT
This sequence comes from Chrysanthemum makinoi, assembly GCA_910596185.1. Lineage (NCBI taxonomy): Eukaryota > Viridiplantae > Streptophyta > Magnoliopsida > Asterales > Asteraceae > Chrysanthemum > Chrysanthemum makinoi. Next base: position 278,690,296 of record OU343222.1, read on the forward strand.
CATCCTTCCTCATTGCCAATAATTTCACCAAAGGTTCGGTCGATCCTACACTTTTCATACAATATCACGGGGCTCACATTTTAATCGCTCAAACTTGCAGATCTCCTCACCAAAGCCTAGCTCCTGCTAGGTTTAATGAGTTGGTCCACCGGATTGGTATGCGGTGTTTGACTCCAGAGGAACTGGATGAACTTTTTAAACATTTTTAAAACCAGTCAAACACCAAAACCTCTTTTATAAATATTTTTTCAAAAACAAAATACAAAATTATAAAATCTGATAAAACAACAAAAATATTATTCTATCTATATTTCTTTTAACATGGCAAGTACAAATCTTCCGTCAAAACTTTATTCTTTCAAAATTCAATATTTTTTCGGTCAAGTGTTGAGGGGGAGAAAGTAGATATTTTTCGGTTTCATAAAACCTTGTACTTGCATGTTACCTTTTCCCAATTGTGTCTTTGATTATGGTGGTCACATTTCTGGTTTACTAACACTCCTCTGACTCATATTTATAAAATTTCTTCATTTCTTAAGTCGAGGGGGAGTGTCGTCAAGTTTTTTCTTTCCAAATATCTTTCGTTTGATAACCAAAATGGAAGTTATGGGCGTTAGAGGTAAATGGTTAAGATGGAGGGATTGAATGTGTCAAATGCTCAAAGTAATTTTAAATAAAACACTTCAAAAACACATTTACTACACTTACATTTAATTCCCAACTACCTAAATCCTACGCCTAAGATTCAACTCTCTAATCCGTGTTTTTGATCATCAATTTGTAAGTGTTTTTACGTTCTAAATGATTAAACAAACAATGGTTTTGATTCGTTTACGAATCCAACGGTTCAATATTGTGTTTGAGGAAGATTTGTGTTCTACGCGTAAGCCGTGAACACAAATGCTCCATTAGTGTATTTGGATTAATAAAAATGGTGTTAAAATGCTCAAATGTTCATACCATAAACGTTTTAAACAAACAAATCCACCCGTAAAACATGAATTGAACGATTTTCAAATTAGGGTTCTTAAGCGTAAATTGGGTGTTTTCAAATGTGAGTGTTTCTGGTTAAAAAGATAGTTGCATGATGTTGTTTACATGATGAATTGATCATATCCAGGCTTAGAACTTACCCAGAAACCCCAATTATGTCAAAATTGAAAATTAGGGTTTATGTTCTTAGTATTTGGGTATTTTTGATCCGCTTAGATTTTGATGTTAAAACTTGGATAAAACAACTCATTATGCTTCTTAGATATCCCAGAAAAAGTTTGGTGTCAATCCTATGGCTAGAATTCTTAGTCGTAATTCTTGAATTATTAGGGTTTAAGTTTTACGCATAAGTTTCTACGCGAATCGCTTTAATTGAGTATTCATGTTTAAAACTAAAAAGGATTGAATGTATGTGTTAATATTGGTATTATGATGAACTTATTTCAGGATTTCTATGCGTGAAAATTCAGAATCAAGGTTACTTGAACATCTACGCATAAGGATCACCTTATGCATTGAATGTTAGCGCGTAAGAGAAATCTTACGAGTAAGGTTCTACAATGGGGACTACGCGTATCCTGTGAAGGATATGCGTAAACAGTAACCTCTACGCATAAGGTTCACTCTTACGAGTAAACCTTACGCGTAAGCTTTACGCCTAAGGCCCTCTTTTCCTACGCGTAATATTTCTTACGCGTAAGTCAAGATCCTACGCATAAGCTTATGCTTACACGTATAACCTTTCTGTTTACGCATAAACTTAGAATTTTACGCCTAAACCTAGTTTTAACCTAAATTATGTATTGTTATGCGTGCAAACTTGTAAATAAATAAAACATAACGCCACGAAACCAAAATGTCACTAATAAGCTTAAATGTTTAATAAGTTGTGAAAAATATGTGAAAACTTGGACTTTAAAACTCAAAGTTAATCAACTCACAAAACTTATCACGACGTCTTTGGACTATTGGACTAACAAGTGACATTGGACTCGTAACAATCATCGACATATCACATTCAATAAATAGACAATAAAATCAACTGTTGACTAACGTAATGTCTTTCGATATGTTGGTTCTTTTGGCTAAATATCTTTCGGATCACGACATGGACGCTCAAATGCAAAATGTGGAAGCACCAAATTTTCTCATCTTGTTGAAGATATCTTCCCTCATGGTTACCCTATGAAGATCGGAAAGAACAACCTCAAAATTGATTTTGATACCTTCTCTTGTTCGAGTCTTCATGCCGATTGCGCGATATTCTCAAGACTCATCCCTATCGTAACATGCTCACTAACTCAAGCATCGTACTGTACGAGATATACATTCACCAATTTTGGCATACAATGCAAAAGATCAAAGGTCAAAATGTTGTGACGGTGATGCTTAACAACAAACATGTCACCATCGCACCAGCAGATTTGAGGGCCATTCTTCTTATTCCTGTCATTGAACCTACTCAATTAAATGCCGCTCCAACTGAAGAGGTCGTTCTTCGATTCATGGTCGACATCGGCTATGATGAAGCTACCGGGGTAATCACAAAACACTCATCTGTGGATCTCAAGAACATTCCCCAGCCATGGAGAACCCTCTACATAATGATTGCAAAATCTGTTTCTGGACGTGATAGTGGTCATGAGCATCCCAAGCTCATGGAACTACAAATATTTTGGGCTTTGGTCAACAAGAAAGACATAGAAGTTGAAGCTCGGATATGGGACGACATGATGACTTTCCTTAAAAAGCTTGGCACCAAGATCCCGTATATCATATACACCAAACTGTTGATCCAAAGAGCTCTAGGGTATAATCCCGATATTCCCTTGAGACTTGATGACCCCAAACAACACTTTTGTATGAGCCCACACTTACTATCGATTTAAGGACTCTACAACAAAGAAACAAGGTGCGTGTTGCCAGATTATCTTATTATGATGATATCAAACAACTGTATTCGTACAAACGATATCTGGTAGCCGTTGAAGAAGGAAAAGTAGGTTTCCTTGATGAAAAGTCCTCTGGTACACCTACTAGGAAAACCAGGAGTGGCAGTGCAGGAAGCATTACGAGCACTGAGAGTCAGAGAAAGTTTCCTAAGAGGACTCATGTTCTCAAAAGGCAAATTCCCTCTAAAGAAGCCATTCCAATTCCCAAGCCTGAACCTCAACAAAAGCTAATGGATGAAAGCTCTGAGGATACTGAATCAGACGAAGAGGTCATCTACTCTGAAACTCCAATCGATGACACTCAAACAGTAGAAAAACCTCCCAGTCCAAAAGCTGATAAAGGTAAAGGGAAAACTCCAGTGCTTGAGCATGAAAAGGAAAGCTCAGATGAAGAGCCATTTGATGAGGAAAGAGACTATCAGAAGAACTTGAAGAACCTCAGACTCAAGCATCTTGCCACAGACTTCGAACAGTAACAAATGCGTGGCCCCGGAGGGTCAAGTGGTGGAGTCCAATCTACATCAATTCCTGATGCGGTTAATCAACCCGATAAGGGAACTGGTGCCACCACTCTTGTGCAACAACAAAGGCAGCTTGAGGATTCTATCAATTATGAATTTGAGGAACCAGAAAAGGAGAAGTATGAGAAAGACAAAGCTGATGAAGAGGATGCAGCTCAAGCTAAAGCAGATGAACAAGCCAGGCTTAAGGCTGAAGAAAAGGCAAAATCTGGACAAGATGACGAAGTTAATTATGATGATTTTCTTCTCGATAGTCCAGTACATTCCAAGGAAGAAACTTCTGAACCGCCAAAAGACCCTGAGTCTCCTCATGTCTCATCGTCACCAGACTCGTCCTCTCACTCCTCACCACCACCATCCAAAGGCACAACCAGATCCACATCCAAGTCCTGCGGAAGAAACCCATCGACTCTTGGATATCCCGCTAAGACAAAGATTGTCAAAGCCGTCAAGCAAGTCGAAGAAAGACGTGCTCAACAAAAGCTAAATCAACTCGCCGACAAGATCAATCTTCTACATGACGAGATAGACAAGATGTCAAGTGAAAGGGAATATATCCAGAATTTTATGCAACGTGATGTCCAAGGGGAAATGAACGAGATGATCAAGGGATATACTTACAAATTCCTACTCGACAATCTGTTCTGGCGTGACAAGAGAAATGTTCACCAAACAAACTCTATCCAAATCTCATGAAATTGGTCAAGCAAACAATGCAATCCACCCCGGTAACAATGACGATCAATCCAATTGAGCCTCAGTTCTCCTCGATGCAGAGTTGATTTCCAAGCTGGTGCTACAATTGTCTCAACGATCTGCAACTCTCACCTCTGATGAAAGTAAACTACTTGAGGCATTACTAGAATATCAACTCAAGACGCCATGCAAGGAGCAAGCCGAAAGGCCTAAGCGCCCAAGAGATGATGATGATAAGGATAAAGACAAAGATACTGAGCCTAAACGCCCAAAGAAAACTGGTGATTCATCCTCCATGCCACCACCACCCCAAAGGACTCCAACCGATAGAAGTTCTCCACCAAGTTCTCGATGCTACCTGAAAACCTCAGACTCGAAGTTACCACCTCGCAGAGAAAATCGGTGATCACTTCGAGTACACCGGTGGTGACGATGAAGAGATACCCGAGCCCCACAACAACCCACCTCTCCCACCACAACAAAGGAACCCGAGTCCTCATCTAAGCCAAAGAAGAAGAAGAAGAAGACAAAGACAGATGTTGTCTCATGGCTAGACAAAGATGACACCGCTGAATACGACTGGTTTTCTACACTTGTTGATGCTACTCCCTCACTACCTGAAGGTCAAGAAATGGTAGATGGTCGAACATTGGAGCATGCTAAGTTACTTCAAGAAATGTTTTGGGTGAAGAAGATGACTAAAGCAAAGTTGAGACGCATCAAGAATGACGCTTTTCAACTGCTCAAAGACAGCTCTGAAAGTGCTATTGAAGTTGAATACCATCTTGAAAACATAGCACGAGCAATGTCTAACAACATCGATTGGCTCAACCCTGAAGCTAACATTGACTTCACACGAAAAGACAAAGCTCCATACTACACTGACTGGACAAGACCTCTACTTACAATTGGCCAACCAGATCAACCAAAGATTCCATTCAGTTATTTCTTCAACAATGACCTGGAATTTCTTCTATATGGTAGCGATGTGTCAAAGAAATACGCTACATCACTTACACTTCCGTTCCCGGCAGCCATATACTCCAACTGCATAGCCATCGAGGAAAAGGCTACTCACATGTTTGCCAACAGAGTGGAAAAGTATGACATTGATGCAATGTATGGGATTCACCATTGGCCGGAACGCCGAAGAAGCTACTACAAAAGCTGCCAGGTTCTAAAGTCAAAACACGAAGCGTATAGTGATAAACAGATCGTTGCTATTAGGCATGTCTCTCTTGCGTCTAAATGGGACTACACATATCTCAAAAACATTGTAGTAAAAAGACAAGATGAAGAGGACTATGAATTCTATGAAGCGGATTTCTCAAGACTGTCCTTTGAATGACATTGAAGATATGTATCTCGCTAAGGTGCAAGGACGAATGAGATACTTCTCCACTCTTATCCAACGCGAATATATCAAGTCTTTACTCATCTACATAAGAAGCATAGTCATCCAAGAACGTGTAGAAGACATTCAGCTTGCCATGGAATCGTATCAGACACGTGTTAACCTCACTAAACCACAGCTTGACCTTCCCGACATAAACCACCTTCCTCAGTACACCCTAATCAGCAGACCATTTGGAGTAGTCTACCAAAGTAAACTACACAGAAATTGCTTAATGGCGTGCAACGAGCTTCATAAGTTTGGGGATCATACACTGAAGAAAGTCAGGGATGGTTTAGCTTATCGGTTAAAGGAGATACAACAAGGTATTGGGTCACCAAAGAGATGGAATTCGAAGGAGAAGCGGGATGTGAAGAGGATCATCACTCGCATCGATGAAAGGTTGTTAAGAAGGGACCAGTTCAGAACGTTGGAGAGGTTCAGTAGGTGGTCGCCCCAAAGATTTCTCTCACAAAGCTATCAACGCCCAAAACGCATTCCCCGAGTTATTGCTGGACTACCGGATTCTTCTGGTAACCCTTGATTTGTTTCATTATCATTACTTGGTTGTGTGATTTATTAATGACTATGGCTTGTGCACACATAACAGTGTACAACCCGTACTTGTAATGAAAGGACCCTGTGGTACGCTTCAGTGCCACAATCCTTATAAAAGGAGCGAAAGCTTCTTATTTTTGAGTAAAACTATCAAAACTTTCATTTTCAAAGTTTTGCTCAAAAGACCAAGTACTTCCCCTTATAATTTTCAAAACCTCAAAAGCTTATATTACTTGTTGAGGGGGAGTATTTGATTAAAAACTTTGTTCACAAACTGTTCTTTGTGGTAATGTTCCCACAAAACTCGAAATGGTCATATTTGATATCAGTATTTCGTCAAAAATAACATTTATATGCCATTTTTGAGGGGGAGAAAAATTTTGTGATAAGAAATATGTTGTGAGTTGCAAAAGAATCTTCGTGTGAATAGACTTAACCAACGAATTGACGAACTCTGAAATGTTAGTAAATCGAAAAGACTTGTCCGGGACTGGTAATAATTTCAAACTAGTTCGCTAGTGATGTAAACGTGTCTCGCAAAGGACTTGTCCGAGTAGAATGTACCATTCGAGAAACTCTTGGTAGACATGAACTTTGACGGGTTCGACAACCTTTTGAGGTTGTCCACACCTTCAAGGTAGTTATTAGAGCTAGTTGTTACCTAAAAGCTGACAATGTAACTCTTTAACTATGCAACATAACCGTGTCTCGCGGGGGATTGTCTATCATGAGTTGATCAATTCAAAAGTGGGCGCTCTTCTCTCACCGTGCAAATTTCTGTTAACATAATTAAGCACGTGTGGAGGGGGAGTATTTCAGCAAAATATAAAAAACTCTCAAAGTATTACAAAATGTTTCTTACTTATAAATACTTTGAGAGATTTTTCATTCAAATTGGTTTTGTGGCAATGGAGTTATAAGGTGATTAAGGTTAGGAATAACCGTCCTATGATCCGCCAGAGCCGGAGGGATCTACCCAAGGACACACCAATAGTTAGAATCTAGAAGTCCTTAGGCATGATTATAAAAAGGAGAAAATGAGAATCGGAGAAAGAAGGAGTTGAAGAATTAAAAAGAAATGCAAAGAAAAGGGTGAAAAGAAATAGCTCTCCAGATTATTCAACTTAGGGTAGACACCGGGTTCAATTCATATGCTACTGGTTGTCACTTGATGACACCGGTATTGAAGATCAAAGTCATCATGGACCCAGTGACGCATGCACTAAACCTTCTTAGCCACTCAAGTTTCTCTCAACAGAAGCTTGTTTCATTCTCACAGGAACCCTACGTAAACTATCGGCTTCTCTTAGAGATTGCTGGTATTGAAGAAGGAGACCCTCTCCCTAGTCTCCGCCCAAGAAAACCAAAGCGCACTATTGAGTCTAGAGCCACGAGATTCATCAAAAGATCTCTTAGGTACACTTGACAATTCATCGCTTGTTGTTCAACAATAAGGACGCAAGTGATACAATATCGAGTCCTTCACAGATCTTAGCAATTTGTCGAGAACATTTATGAGAGGTTCACAGATGTGATTCTCAGTGATTGAATGGAAACTCCTGCCAGGGTCAACATCAAACATCCCTGACAGCAGGTCACTTCGGTAACTCCCTATGGATTACGCTTAGTGTGTCTCAAACGGTCTACAAGTGGGTGATGCTTCGTGTACCTTAGCGACTCATCTGAACTGTAGATGTACTTTGGTACATCGAGTTATCTCACTTGTGGCACTCTAGTTCAGGAACAGCCTTTGTGAGAATTAGAGTTGTGTTTTCACACTATGCTGTTAACACTCTCGAAGTTCAAACTTGTAAGCGCTTGATTATTTCTAACCCATGTTTTATGTTTTCTTCTTATGAATGCTTGCGGGTGGAAAAGATCGTGCAGATTCTCTACATGCTCATGCCTACAACATCACCAATTGAAGTTCTCTCAAAAGGCAACACAAAGTCAGAATGATTCTTCGTCAAAGTCAAAGAATCTACAAAGTTTAAAGACTAAGAGAACTACATCAGCACTGAAATCCAACGTTAAAGAGCGTGTGAGCACGTTGGAGAAAGACGGAGACACCGGAGAAACGGCGCACTGATGCGCATAAAGAACAACATACTATCACTACCATCACAAAGAACAAAGATCAAAGAACAAAGAAAATGATGACGTCAAAGCAGAATATTTCAAAGGAAACAGTTTCTCTACACTCGGGAGATTGTTCGAATCAAGGCACTTCTTCTCACAAGAAAGAAGAATGTCGAAGACGTCAAAGCTACTATTACATCAGCACCTTCAACGTTTATATCATCAATCACTAAAACTTAGGGGGAGATTGTTGGAATCACTCCTAAACTAGAATTCAAGTGTTGGTAATTAATATGTAATAATTAGCTTAATTATGACCTTTATGTTTGTTATTAAGCTAAGGCTTGTGTAGAAGGCCCATGATCCTTGGCCCAAGCCCATAAGAAGGGAAGGATGCTAGTAGTGTTGCCCTAGCTCCTTGCCCTATAAATAATCCTTGTAAACCCTCACTTGAGGGTTGGTTGTTCAATTCATACATTTAATCTATGCATAACTCTTCTACATTTCATACGTGTGTGTGTGTGTGTTTGTTCATCCGATCATCTTATCTTTCTTTCTTACATATTGAGGCTTGTGTTACAAATATGGGAACCTAACAGGGTCGAGCATTGACCTGGTGGAACAACCAACTATAGACCAGAGGAAGAGGGGCTACTAATGCGATATCTTAGGAAGCATTCAAGAAACTACTAACTGATGAGTACTGCAAAAAAGATGAAGTGCAGAAGCTGGAAGCAGAATTTTGGAACCACTTGATGGTAGGAGTAGAAGTCGACAAGTACACGATCCGTTTCCACGAATTAACTAGAATGGTTCCTCACATGGTTTCCACTGTGGAGAAGTTGATCGACCGATATATATGAGGATTGATACCGAAATTAGAGGGATGTCACCTCATCAAACCCAACCACTCTGCAAGCCGCTGTGGTATGGCGTGCACCGCTTGACAAATGATGTGATCAGTCCGGTGAACTAACGAAAGGAAATGACGGGACGAAAGAGGCGGAAGATCAAAGAAGCCGTGACCAAAATCAACAGGACAAAAGACAACGAGTAGTTGGGAACTACGGAGCAATAACTCAAGGGCCCGTAAATACGCAGTCCACATCCTATGTGTACTGATGTAACTATCACCACTGTGAGACTGCCAAGGTGCAACAAATGTGGATGACGGGCCACTTCGCGCGGAATTGCTCAAACAGGACTAGGAACCAAGGACAAAGAAAAGCATGTTACGAGTGTGGAAGTCTAGATCACCTTCGGAATACCTGTCCAAAGTTGAAAAGAACTCCCAACCAAGGAGGAAATCGTTCAAACCCGGCGTTGGCAATAAGGTCCACCAGTCGTAACATTGATGTTTCCCCCGACGTGGTCGAGCATTCTATATAGGTATCGAGGAAGCCCGCAACGCCGTAACGGTACATTCTTTTGAACAACCACCTTTTTTCTGCATAACGTGATTTTGAGTGCATAACCTCCTTCCAACTTTTACCACGTTCACGACATTGATTAATTTGAGACCTAACGATATCGACCTTAGTTGTAATTTATTTTGTTGATTTGGTTTGATTTGTGTAAGCAATTCCAATATCGAGCGAATCTTTCAAAAGACTTCATTCAAAAGACTTGTTTCCTAGCTTGATCTAGTGACAGTTCTTGTTTGATGAGTTGCGAAAATCAAGCTAAGAGTCAAGTTTACTCAAGTCGATTTAGTTTAATCTCATGACAGTTCTTGTTTGATGAGTTGTGAGATTAAATTAGAATCGATTACCTAAAGGTCTTTTGAGGGCTACGTTCGATATTGGGTAAGTTTACCCCATCAAATCTGATCACGAGAACGTACTTAGTTGGATGAGGAACCCATATGCGTGAGCATTGACATAATCATTCAGACCATACACGAGCATGAACTTTTAGAACCCTTGTCGTGGGTTCGGACTATAGTTATCAATAATTGAATCACGAGGACGTGATTCCTCTAACAGGGGAAGAATGTCACAATTCTCAATTTCCGGTCATTTCTCAAATTTACTATTCATCTCGGGAATTTATTATTCATTGGTTACCATTCATCATTTTACTATTCATCATTTTTGAAGTCAGTTTACGACTTTGAGAGGTTATTTTAAAATTTTACTATTCACGAAACACTATTCATTCCCGAAGAAAATTTTATATTCATGGTTCACTATTCATCATTTTTCGTAAACTAGGTTTACGAGTATCAAATTCGCGTAACCGTAAGGGTTTAGCTGCGTATTCATGAAAAATCATTGAGAACACTTCATATAGACTAGAGTTAGTCTACATATCATCAGCATCATCATCATCATCATCATATTAGTTTATGCATGGGTTTGCATATTTCATTAACGTATATTTTTCTATTAAATAAACGCTATCGCACGATCATTTATTTTGAATAATTGATCTGACACTTCCTATAATTATCCTGATATATTTTTATACTCATTTTAAGACTATAAAAATTATATTATTAGTTTACCCTATGTTTTGAATTTAATTTGTATATAAATTGTTATGTATATATATTTACGACGGTTTTCGTGAATTCAACTCGATAATTATTTATTCACTCAATTCTTACGAGAAATGTATTTTTATAATTTTTATGACTTCGATATATTTTATTTTGTTTCGTAAAAATCGATTTCTAGTTAACGCTACACTAAATAATTGATTTTATGTCTCAAATACTGATTATACTTAAACTAAAATACATTTAACTTATCAAAATACATCAACTCCTACCCCATTATACCCTTGCCGACACCCCACCCCCCATGAGTCACTATGATTTTATAAAAATCTTGTAGATTATATGTACACATACACATTTCTAGTAAGATATTTACTTAATACTCATATTATACTAAATGAAAACACATAGAAACACATTTTCTAAAGGTGAAAAAGAAAGAACTCTGTCCATTTCCATCTCTAATAATCGGCCAAGGCAAGAACCAAGCAAGAAACATAAAGTTTTTCAAGATCAAGTACTTAAACAAACCCTAGTATACTTCTATATAAGATTTTGAAATAAAAATCAAGAAGTAATTAGTACCTAGTTACTCAAACCTCATCATAATAACTAGTAAGCTTTTCATAATCTTTACTACTCTTTTATAATCATTCTTGAGCTATTTCTATCATTCTAGTACAAAAGCATGCAAGTATCATACGTATTTATACCACTTTTATTTGTTTTTAGTACTTATTATGAGTTTTAATCATCCTATAATTATTCCCTTGAAACATATCATTGTTGATGAAGTTTAGGAACCCATGACACCCTAAAAAGGTTTATGGTAGGATTAGAATAGATTTGGTGTTGATTTGAAGTGATTGAAACAAGATATACGCAAGAAAAACCAAGTTAGACGTTATATAAATAGTTGCTGTCCATTTTTATAAAATCTGGAAATTTTGACAGGTCATGGACTATTTTGGGTTATATTTTCAGAAAAAATACTTTAGAACAAAACCGTGGTCTCTTGAATGGGTTAAAACAGGTTTATGACGAAGAAGTTACGCTATTTTCAAGTTTAACGACGAAAACTAATTTTCTGAAAAATTGCAAGCTTTCAAGAGTTATTTAAGGGGAAAAAATGAGTTGTAAACCTTATCTAAATGAGTCGATTTGTCAAAAATGTACTAGTATACATTAACACGAAACTAAGAATATATAAAACGTAGAACATGGACTTATAACGACTAAGTTATACGCGTTTTAAATATGGATATCGTAACTATTTTATACAAGTAATAACACTTACATATTTTACTAGACCAAAATGGTTATCGCAAGTGACCATGTTTGGAGCCATTTTTCATATCGATAGAATACTTTTGAGAAAACGATGTCTTCTAGTAAAAGTGAGTTCGTCTATTCTATTTTCCAAAATGTTTAACCGTTTGTCAAGCGAAGCTATAATGAATAATTTACGATCACTCAAAATTTGTCATTTTCATGAATTGTCCAAGTGTATTATTTTACGACGAAAAACTATAATTTCATAATAAATCACTAAATGACTATCGTAGGATATCATTTCAACGTAAGTACTTGTAAAGTAAATTATAACTTGAAAAGACGTTATAAACTTATTTTTTCGACAATAAACTTTATTTTCAAAATGCACAAGTGGTATGGATAACATATGAGTTGCATGCATAACATTATATCATGGCTTATATTAGATCATATCATTCATAATAGAACGCGGTTAGAGAGTTGCGCCTCATTTCAGTGTATCCACTTTTGCCATCACATCATTGTACCAAGTGAGTATTCACGATCCTCTTTTTACCGTTTTTACTATATTTTGGGGCGGAATGCATGAAGCATACTAAATTGATTACTACTTTTATGAACTTATGACTTGTTTGAACATATTGAACCGTACGTGCTATGACCCTGACTTAAAGTCTCACCTGTTTGGAGCAGTGCAAATTCTCCCATGTTCGGAGTGTTCTTAATTGTATATTAATAGTTGTATGATGTACCGTTCGTACATTCGCATTGTTAGTCTCCTATTAGTAGGTAGTATGGATAGCGCTATTAGAGGTCGGCCAACCTCTCGTTCACTATGTTACGGAACGCATATTATTTATTCTAGGGGCTTTGCCTGGCATACATTATTATATACGTGGTGCTATTCTGTGAACTATTATGACAACGTATACTTGACTACTAGACATACTACTTTTGGCAGTGGGTTGTGAACACACAGGTTGCAAGTTTTGTATGGGCGGAACTTGGAACTGAGTGAATTTACAATGCCTTTGCTTTGTGGACTATTCTCGATGACCAAAACCTTTGACTCTCTCTCTTAAACGTTTTCATATTATACGAAACATGTGTACTCACCAACTATTTTCATAGTTGACCCGTTTTCTCTCATGCATTTCAGGTGGTCGTCAGTAAGCTTTTCTTCAAGGTCTTTGCATAATGAAGTTTTCACATGTCACTACTAATCATTATGTATTAAATCGAAGTCTTTTGGGATATAAACTTTATACTTTAATTGCCGTTGTCGGTTACACTAGTATTGTAATAATGTATCTTTTCCTTTAATCTTAAACGTTGGTATGTTCTATTATCTTTTGCTTGTGTTCCTTTCCAGCTACACCTCGTGTTTCCGCCTTCGGCGGGGTGTGACAGTATCGGGTCACAAATGAGTTCAATAGACTCAATTTTCAACGACGCAACAAGGATATGATGTCAAGCAAGTGAAAAACATTGAACCACTGTTGCAAAAAGTTCAACGGTTTTTACAAACGTGCGCAACGGGAACAAAGAAGCGGGGAAAGTGAGATGTATGTCATGAAACAGGCGAAGCAAATGTATCGTGAGGAGCACAAAGAAGCACCGTTTGCTCTCGATGAAGCTTGGGAGGTTTTGCGTAAGAATAAGAAATGGGACACGCCGGATCCGGTTGATTTAACCGGCGATGTCCCAAGCCACAAACGAGGCTTTGTTTGGTCATGATGAACAACCACGCCCCATGGGAAAAAAACGTGCTTCCAAGAAAGCAAGATCCGAGAGCACGACAAGTACTGGGGGAGCGAGCACCGGAGGAACGAGTTGTTCAAGTCATTTCACCGAAACTTTGGCAAACGAGTATCGTATCAAACGTGAAACCACCCAAGCGGCGTATCGAGCCCAACAAGTCAAAGATGAAACAATAACAAGGTTGGAAGAGATGAAGTTTTTGATGGTTGATACTGAAGGCAAAGATCCAAATATAGTGGCTTGGATCAATGACGAAAAAGACCAAATCATCAAAAAATATAACTTGCAACCTCGTCAGTAGATTGCATTCTCGTCATTTCCTTTATGTTGTAACGTTTAATTTTCAGTGTCTTTTTTTTTGTTTTTTTTGTTTTTTGTTTTTTTTTTTTAATTTCATATTGTAATATGTTTTCAAATTAATGATTAATGAAGTGTTTGTTTTAGTTTAGGGGTTGAAATTGAAAATATCAAATGTTAAAGTTTAACTTGGAATGTTATGATTGTGGGTGTTTTTTGGGTTAGTTAAAGTGATATGTTAAAGCTGATGTGTCGCTGACGTGACACAGTGTTAAAGTTTAACACAAGTTATGATTGTGAGTGCTCTAAGAATAGAAGCATAACATAAATCTTTTAGTGGTTTTTTCAAGCATAGAAAACTAAAAGGTTATATACAAATATGTGAGTTAAGATCAAATAAGAAGAAAATTAAAAAAAAAAAAGTAAAAATGAGAAGAAACCACAATCATATCAAATGTATCGACTATAATATATGCATTTTCTTTTATACAGTAATTCTTTCTGTTATTTGAAATATGTGGCTAAAAATACTTATTGTTTTTCTTATTTTAGTTTTTTTCTCACTTGATCCCTTCCAACAAATATGTTACTAAACTTTAAAAAAAAAAATATCAAACACATCGAACTTTCATTTTGTTTAGTTGGGTTAATGAACTTGTGAAACATGATATTTTGAGATAAGTGAACTTATGACAATATACGTATACATTAATGAACTTGTATATTAACCTGAAACTAAAATAATGAAAAAGAAACAAATAGTGTGTTTTTTTTTTTAACTTCGGAAACAAATACTAGTGTCGAGCAGGTTTAAGTTAAGGGAGGGAAAAAAAAAAAGTTATCATATGACAATTATGCCCCGATGCAACCTCCTTTCCCACCACCCCACCCCTCCAACGCATGTATACTCGAACCTCCATGAACATCGTTTACAAATCTCAAATTGTCATACAAAATCCATCAAAATATATCATTCAAAAACATAAAAATCCCAAATAAACACCCTGTAATCTCTTTGTTTTTCTTCATTATTAACATTGTCTTCTCATTATTCCAATTATAATCTCAAGAAAAAAAACAGGGTATTTTGATCATTAATTTACATTACATTCAAATCATATAATCAAATTTACACAATTCCCGTAATACTCAACTCTATACCAATTCAAATTTTATAAATTGTTAATTTTTTTTTCTTCTCATTGAGGCTTTTCATCGAACAGGTTATATGCATGTGATAAAATTGAAATATTGAATCATGGGTATTGTTTATTTAAGGTTTTTATGAATTGGGTATTTTGAATCTTGGCGTAATATATATTATTTAGGGGTTAATTTTATATGCAAGTATGTGTTTTTGGTGTAAATGTGTCAAGTTAGACCTTTTCTAAAGATGTATGCTGTAGGTAGGTTAAGTAGCTATATAACACGTGGTGTTTCGACGGTTTCCGGCCCGTTTCACCCGTTTGGTGGGGCCGTAGATATCGTTGTGGTGCAACAACAAGATGGTAGTTTAAGGTCGTCTCCTTGGTATGTTAGGTTTGGTAAGTTTCAAGGAGTGTTGAAAGCACGGGAAAGAGTTGTTGATATAAGTGTGAATGGGGTGGAAGCAGATTTTCATATGTATTTGAACCCGAAAGGGGAGGCTTATTTTTTTAGGGAAAATGTGGAGTCGGCGGAGACTAAGAATATGGACTTTAGTAAGTGTAATTCGCTTATAGATGCTAATAATGGTCAGTCGTTTTCTAGGACTTTAGGGTTTGTCATGGATAGGAAGAATACGAATGGCGATGATAAGTTGTTGGATGAGGATGGTGATACAATTGTTGGTAGGAAGTCGGCTGAGATTGCGGCTGATCTTTTGGAAAGGAAGTGGTCTACCAATCTTGCTAGTGAAATTAATAAAAAAGCGCACGAGGAATGTAAGAAAGATGATGGAGAGATTATGAACGGAAAATTGGAGGCGAGTTTGGTTTTGCATGAAGAGCATTTTGTACAGAAAGGGGATGATAATGGGAAAATGGATGAAGTTGCTAAGGATGTGGATAGAGTCACTATAACAAATTTTGATAGTGACGGCAATGTAGAGATTTATGAAAAAATTGGGGGTGATATGGAAAATAGTCTTCCGAAAGGCGAGAGTGTGAAAGTTGTGGAGGAAAGTCAAACGGAAGTTGAATATGTTTGGAAAGAAAATGATTTGAAAGTAGTTCAGGATGTCAAGTGTACGAAGGGTTCGGATAAAACCAGATTAGACATAAAGTCAAATGGTCAACTTCAAGATGGTTCAGTTATTACTAAGGAAGAACATTATACGTTAAGTGACCATGATGATAAATACACACGGGTCGACAATCATGGGCTGGATTCGTATCCACTTACATATTATCATGAGATTTTGAAAGATGGTATGGAAGTGGTGAAGGGGCATTTTAAAAGGTATCCAAGTGATGGTGATATACCGAAGCTTCATAAACTTTCGGAAAGTCAAGATGGAGGAAGGACAAAGTCTCTACCAAATTTATGGTCTCATTTGGATGATGATGATCCTAGGCAGGACATGCTTAGAAAAGATGCTGCATGGATCATAAAAGAAGGCGATAAACAACTGGCTGCAAATACCAAGTCAAAGAATGGTAAGACACAAACACTTACTGACCCATTAAGTTTTAGTATGAGGTTTTTAAATATTGTACTGTTTATGAAGTCGGAAATTATTCACATTGACCTCGAAACTCATTAATATGGAAACAGGTCAGTTCTGGTGTATTCTACTAATAATGAACTTTTAATATTTTGAAGCATCATCAATTAGCTAAAAATAAAACGGGTCGAGTGGGATAAGCAGGATAACAGTCGCCTACGGTGTATATAAATGCTTTACTATGTGTCTATGTCCTAAACCATTTTCTATTATAAAGAACGTACATTTTTTAATTCAGAAAATATGGTTTTTGCTATCATGTTTTAGACATTATTAGAAAATACAAAAACAATGGACAAATTAGTGTTGGTGGGTCAGCCAACCCCATTCAACCCAATTTTAGCGTGTGCCCATTTTGTTACATCTAGTGAGAATGCTGATGTCTATGTGAATACTTATATCAGGTGATGACAATGGTAAAAGCTGGAGCCTTTGGCCCTTTACAAAATCAAAAAGTAAAAGGTTGTCTCACAAAGAACACTCCAGTAAAAAAGATTCTGATCGTGATAGTGAGTCAGAAGTGGATACAGAAAAAGATCATGTACCGAAGTCAATAAAGTTAAAGAAAGAACTTACTCCATCACCGGAACAGTTAGCGTCTTTGAATCTTACTGAGGGTAAAAACACGGTTACCTTCACATTTTCAACTGCAGTTCTCGGGAATCAACAGGTTTGTAGTTTTCTTTTGATGCATGAAACCACATAAGTCCAATACATTAAAAAATAAGTAGATCATTACTGAAATAAGGTAATTTTTGTAATCATATTAAGTTTCAACAAAAAGATTAAAGCATCGGAAAAAATAAAGACCTGTTGACCTGTCCAAGTATTACCCTTTTTATTGAGCTGCCCATTTTACCACCTCTAGTTTAATGTGACATGTTGCTCACGATACGCTGATAATATTTAGGTTTCAGCCAGAATTTTCTTGTGGAAATGGGATACACACATCGTGATCTCGGATGTTGATGGAACAATTACCAAGTAAGATTAGAATCTATTAATTAGAGGAGGGTGTATCTTAACTTGTTATTGTTACTTTTAGGTGATGCTTAGTTTCCTGTGGTGCTTTCTTGAAATATGAATAGAATGGGTGGACACGGTCTCTTTTTAAAAAAATTATAATGGATCTAAACATGTTCTTATTTTGTATTCTTCTGATCTTGTTTGACAGATCTGATGTTCTAGGACAGTTTATGCCTATGGTTGGAAAAGACTGGACACATATCGGTGTAACACATCTTTTTTCGGCTATCAAGGTTTGTTGCACACATCGTGTGCCTCGTAAGACTCATAAACACTTCTTGATTATATATATAAAATATCTATGATAGAGGTATCAAATTGCGTGGGTCTGGCGGGTTTATTAACAGGTTCCAATGGCAACTTTTTGTGTGAGTTAAAAAAAAAGTCAGGGTGGGTTGGACCTAAAACACTTATTCTCCTGAATTTAATTTAAATTAATCAGTGTGCCAAATATGATAAGAAAACATATGTTCTAATTAACTATCACCTGATCTTTTGCATGTTATCCTGTTTTAATTTAACGAGGGTACTTTTGACATTCTTGTGTAATTGGGTTGATATTTGGTCAGATGGGTATTATTATGTGTCAAATGGGTTGTGCATGTAGCAATTCACCTGTATCATTTTAATTAATGCATAGAACTTACTAAATCATTTGAAATCTATATTATTATTGAAATAGTGTGACTTTTGTAACATATTTCACATCCCGTTTCCGCTCATTCCAACCCGCCCATTATGATCTTTTTTGGATGAAGGGAATCATTGCTCTTGTGACACGATGGTCTCATTATTTTCTTTTTGTGTCATAGGAGAACGGATATGAATTTATCTTTCTTAGTGCTCGGTCAATTTCTCAAGCCGATATCACTCGACAGTTTTTAATCAACCTTAAGCAGGTATACTGACTCACTGTCCTCGTGACTTAAAGTCAAAGATTTCACTATTATGTCCTGACTTTAAACAAGCTTTGCTTCACTCTTTCCCAAACCAAATTGCAGGATGGGAAGACTTTACCTGAAGGGCCTGTTGTCATTTCTCCTGATGGACTTTTTCCTTCATTATTTCGTGAAGGTAAACTCTTAGGCTTAGTGTCTCCTGTTAACTAATTCAAATGTTAACCGTTAACAACTGAAATTCAAATGATGAGTCAAATGAGCTCTTCTTTGACATCATATTTGTAGCAACTAAATTTTGTTTGAACTTTTGATAACTACATCTAACTATATAAGAACTGATTGGGATAGAAACAATAGGGATGGAAAACTTAAAACAATGTTGACTGTGATTTCAAATATGTAAGATTTGACTTAAAACTCAGAAATGGGCTCTTTTTCTATATTGAGGTTTGCATAATCTTGATAGTTTACTCAACTTTTTTGTAGTTATTCGAAGAGCTCCTCACGAGTTTAAAATTGCTTGCTTGGAGGTTGGTTCTTACTCCATTACTATTTATTAGAGGTGGCGATTGTGGATAAACAGGCCGTTTTGGGTTATACTTTTCCCCAAAATGGTCAAATGGGTAAAGTTCAAAAGTTGATTAAACTGGCAAAAGTTTGAATGTGTCAAATTAAAAGTCATCTACTATGCTTTCAAAATGGATAAAAAATTCTTCAAACATATATTTTAAACTTTAGATTATCATTTTAATAATATATTCCGTAACATTTTGTAGCATAAATAATACATCACTTATTTGTTAAATTCAAGACAAGAAAATAGAAAAGTTGTTATGAGACCCACCCACTCCAATATGTACCAAATTTTAAGTCATAATCTTCACACGCTGTTATAAAATATCCAGGAAATTAGGGCGTGTTTCCCGCCCAATTGGAACCCCTTCTATGCGGGTTTCGGAAATAGAGACACAGATGAGTTTAGCTACCTCAAGGTTGGAATATCAAAGGGAAAAATATTTATCATCAATCCTAAGGTACTTTTAACCTTTAATCATTTAGCCCTAATAATGTTATAGTTTTGTTGAGTGACGGTTATTGCTATGTCTTCTTTATCAGGGAGAGGTTATCGTAAACCGTTGTCAAGACACAAAATCATATAGTTCCCTTCAGTCTGTAGTCAATGGAATTTTCCCACCCAAATCTGAGCAAAAAGAAGAGCAAGATCAAGAACAGGAGCAAGAGCAAAAGCAAGAACATGAGCAAAAGCAAGAGCGAGAGCAAGAGCAAGAGCAAGAGCAAAAACAAGTTCAAAATCAAAATCAAGAGCAAGTGCATAAGCAAAAGCAAGAGCATAAGCAAAATCAAGAGCAAGAGCATAAGCAAAAGCAAGAGCAAGAGCAAGAGCAAAAGCAAAAGCAAAAGCAAGAGCAAGAGCATAAGAATGAGAAAGACCAAGAACAAGAGAAAGAGCATAAGCAAAAGCACGAGCAAGAGGAGGTTGATACACATTAAGGTTTGATATAAATATATTTTTTAATTTGCACCGTCATAACTAAATTATCAGATTAGGGGCGGAAATTTCTACCCATTTATATGAAAACGGGCCAATTTGTGTCGTTTCGTTTGGTATAGAAAAGTAGCGTATAATGAGGGTCAAAAGTCATGTACAAGCATTCAAATGTTTACAACATCCAAAATTATTATTATTTTTAAATAACTTGCATTTTTATTCTAATCTGTAATGTTAGATTCATATATAAATATATAATATATTACAAATTTTAACAAGTACACCTGCTCTTCCCATTTTGACCCATTAACCTACCTGGCTTTTATGTTTCCTTCTTATGTCTTGTTACCAGGAGGATCATAGCTCCTGGAACTTCAGAGTTCAGAAAATTCTGTCTGGACGAGGATGCGAGTGAAAGGTCAAGTGCACTAGACTCTCGGTAGCAAATGGTAAGAGATGTAGTCGATGTATATTCTGATGTCCTGCCTAAATCTGTTGCATAGAATCACCGAGAAACCAAAAGAATCACTCTAAAAACAAGTATATAATTACCAGCATTCAAATTTGTTCGTATGAAATTTTTATTCTAATTTTCTTCAAGTAGGTATCAAATTCATTTTATATAAATTTTTTTTCCAAGTATAGTTCTATTGTTCTGTCATTCCCGGCAGTTCTCTTATGTTTAAAATTCCAAAACCTGCAAGTTCAAAGATAAGATATGGTTTCTCAGGTAATTTGAAATCAAAGTAGGGGTGTGTAAATATGATCTAGACCAGCACAACTTAAGAACTTAATCGGAAGACTGGCCAATGGCCCTATTTAGTTTAGTTCCTAGGCGAGTGTCTTTAAGAAACCGATAGTCCAAGAATCTGTTACCCTTCAAACATTAGATGAGGTTCGATTTAGAAAACACGAACAGAAAGAAATTTAAGCCTTACCAAACTGGTTCAAAGGGGTGGGACACTATAGTTTTCATTTTACACCAACCACTTTTACAAATGCACCAATCAAATCTTTAGTTTTAAATTTAGGTTCATGTTTTAGGCACACAAATTAATGTACCAATCAAATCTTTAGGTTCATGTTTTAGGCACACAAATTATTTTGCTTATGACTAATATTAATGAACACATTTTTATTATTTAGAAAGTGACATTTAGTCCACTTTATAAATCATTCTTTGGCATCTGTCTATAACTACACCATTCATCCTCGTGGTTTGGCCGGAATCACATCGCAAGTCCCTTGACTTTCATTTTTGCATGATGAATTTTTATAATGAAGTTTCGTAACACCATTCGTCCTTATCTCTAACACCATTCGTCCCTGTGGTTTGGCCGAAATCACATCGCAAGTTCCTTGACTGTTAGGGGATAGAGGTGTATACTGTTACGAAACTTAATTATAAGGATTCATTATGCAAAAATGAAAGTTGAGGGACTTGCGATGTGATTTTGGCCGAACCACGTAGACAAACAATGTAGGGCCCGTTTGGTTTGTGGGTTTAGATTGGGTTTGGGTTAGAAAAGTGGACCCCACCTCATTTTTAAGTGTGTATTTGGGTTTGGATTTAATACCAAATAAAAAGGATTGTGTTAAAGTAGGGGGAGTGGTAGGTTTTAGGATAAAAAATGGGACCCACTTTATTTTCTCTCTATCTCTCTCCTCTCACATTTTATATAAATCATTTTTTTTAAATATAATATAATTTTAAATATTTTTCTCTCTCCTACATTAAATTCAAATCCAAATCCTAATCTAAACTCATCTATAAATCAAACGGGCCCGTAATTTACTCTTTTTTAATAGTAAAATTGGACCAATTATCAAGTTTAAATATTTGCTGACATATACGTTGAATGGGATAAAATCATCAATGGATTGAAAAGGATTGTGCTTCAATTAATTATATTATAAAAGGCGAATGTGAACGTACGTAAATCACTACATCATGAAAATGTATCGTAAAAGTTGCCAATTTAAATAACATTTCAAAGACGCTTTATATAAACAACTTTATTAATGGTTCTTGACAACGCTCATAACTTTTTTTAAGCAAAGCACCCATAACAACTCACAAATGCAATGCACCACATAATAGTGTTTGGAGCAAAACGCCCATAACAACTCACAAATGCAATGCACCACATAATAGTGTTTAAGACTTAATGTATGATGGAAATTAATACGGAGTACTAAGTAGTCCATAACAATCGAAGCTAACTCAAGCTTTTTAGTGAAGTAAATTCAGCGAAGCAACAATTACAAAGGTTAAAAAAGTAAAAACGTATGGCAACATTCACAACTGGTGCTCCATAACTTTTGACGACGTAAATTACGTAAATTTGAATAAAAAAATGTTATTTTGTGAATACGAATGAATAATGATACTTGGTACAATATACAGAATACAATGGGCTTGAGCCCAACTAAATAATATGTCCACTAACACTCTCTCGCAATTTGAGTGGGAGGACACCGAACGCTCAAGCTGGTACGAAATTCATCAAATAAAGAGGAAGATAAGCCTTTGGTAAAGATGTTCGCATATTGATAACGTGAGGGAACATGAAGAACTCGAACCTGACCAGCTGCAACCAAATCACGAACAAAATAAATATCAATATCTATATGATTCGTACGTTGATGCTGAACCGGATTAGAAGACAAATAAATTGCACTAACATTATCACAATAAACAAGTGTAGCGAAAGACAAAAGTGTATTTAGCTCACGTAACAAATTCCGCAGCCAATAGGTCTCAACAACAACATTGGCAACACCGCAATACTCGGCCTCAACACTAGACCGAGAAAGCGTCAGTTGTCGCTTAGAAGACCAAGAGAGTAAGTTGTTGCCAAGAAAAATAAAATAACATGAAGTCGATCATCGAGTAGTAGGGCAACCAGCCCAATCTGCATCCGAGTAAGCAACCAAAGATGTTGTAGAAGAAGAATATAACTGTAACCCATGATCTAGAGTACCTCGAACATAGCGCAAAATCTGTTTAACTTCTGAAAAATGAGGCTCCCGATGATCATGCATATAAAGACAAACCTGTTGCACTGCATAATAAATATCTGGCGAGTAAAAGTACGATACTGAAGAGCACCCGCAAGACTATGATATAATGTCATATCAGAGATCGGATCACTATCAGCACCCAATTTGGACTTTGTATCAACTGGAGTCCGGCCGGGGTGCAACTAGCCATATGTGCCCTCTCAAGAATCTCAATGCTTACTTATGTTGAGATAAAAACATACCCCAGGGATCACGTACAACGAAAATTCCCAGAAAATAATTAAGTGAACAAAGATTCGTCATAGAGAACTCCTAATGCAAAGAACCAATAAGTTGCTTTAACAATACCTTAGAAGAAGCAGTCAGAACAATGTCATCAACATATAAGAGTAAAAAAGTTGTGTGAGGCCCCTGTCTGTAAATAAACGAGTCACAACGGCTATAAGTAAAGTCAATACGTGTAATGTACGCCGCAAATCGCTGAAACCAAGCCCTAGGGCCCTGCTTAAGACCTTATAGAGACCGTTGCAATAAACAAACATAGTCAGGATGTGCATAATAACGAAATCTTGGAGGCTGGTGCATATAAACCATTTTAGATAAATCACCATGTAAGAAGGCATTCTTGACATCTAGCTGATCAACTGGCCAACGTCGGGAAGTAGCCAAACTAAGTATGATCCGAATAGTAGCCGATTTGACAACCGGACTAAATGTCTCATCAACATCAATACCCGATACTTGTCTGCTGCCATACCCTACAAGGCAAGCCTTGTAGCGACTAAGAGTGCCATCTGCTAAATGCTTATGCCGAAATAACCACATACAACAAACAATGTTGGCATCCGCATGTCGAGGCACAAGAGTCCAAGTGTTATTCTTGATAAGCGCAATATATTCATCATTCATAGCATTTTGCTAATTTGGGTCATTAAAAGCATCATCATACGATTTTGGTAAGGGTGAAATGGTAGACACATGGAGATTTAGACTCTCAGGAGGACGATTAAAACCAACATGAAAACGTGTGACCATGAGATTAACAGAAACCGGGTTTGGGTTAACTAACGGGATTGAAGTGGTTTGTTGTCGCATATTTTGGATAGGTGAAGTCGGATGGGGTGGTGTTGGTTGGCCGAAACTGGTAGTGGGCTATTGGGTTGTTGGTCCGTTTGAATAGGTGAAAGAGGATTAGTAGGTAAATCATTGGGAGCAGTTAAGCGAGTGGTGTTTGTATGATTAGTTGGGTTTGTATTTGATGTAGTGGGCGGAGAGCGGATAATATGGGAAATAACATTATCGGCTCATCTAAAAATGTATATGAGGGAGGCGAGGTAGGAGTCATAGAGCCAAAAGGAAATACCGTCTCGTCAAAGGTAACGTGTCTTGAAATAATAATCTTATGTATCTCTCAATGATTACCACAACCTGTACGTAACGAAAACCTTTACACAACCAATACCGACGTGCCAATATCTGAAAAAAACTTATAACGGCTAAAACACTTATATATAATCGCTAAACACCTTCAAATACATTAAAACATTGCAAAGTCTACAAAAAGGGTGTTATAATCTCTAAACCTAGCTGCCATAGCCATAAAACTTGCAATATCCGCAATGTTCAAGTCGCCAAAATGTTAAACTATACAATAATAAGATACGGGTCGCCAAAAATATAGTTTCAATGATAACTGACACAAAATAACCCATATAACTTTACTGCCCCTCGTCATCGTCCTCGCCATCCTCAAGATCACCACTCCCGCCCGCGCCACTCCCCCTGCCCGAGCCTACCTCGCCTTGAGAAGGCATTTGACTCATTAACTCAGCCTCTTGGGGGTTACTCTGAAATACAGACATGAACAAAGTGAGCTGGCGCCGAACGGCCTTAGCCTCTTCAGCAGCTTCAGCATTCTTCTTGTCTTTGCCGGCCATCATCGAGTCAATCTGGGGCCCAGTGAACAAACCTGAAGGTGGAGGCGGCGTGTAAGGTAACTTTGTCTTGCCTCTCCGGCTAACACCCCACCCCTACCGGCTATGTGACCTCGCTACTTGCCCTTTATAACCAGGGAAAGTATATCCTCCTCGGTGTAAGCTACCCCGATAACGTATTCGCTCCCAGATCCCGCAGCCGGATCATCTCTTCCCATGTAGTTAAAGAAAAATGAGAAAATTAATATATTAGTCGGGTTACTAGATTATGTTTCAATAAATCATTAAAGTGCGTATTTGAAAAAAAATGATACTTACGTATTGAAGCCGGGCCGAATCCTGCAACCATACCCGGTTCTTGCAATGTGAGTCGTAGAAGCTTTGTAGGAGGGACGGGAACTCATGGGTCTCGTTGTTCTCAAACTGTATATACACATGCATATAAGATAAAACAAATTAAAAACGACAAAACTAACACTATATATATAATGAAAAGTATATGTGTAAAATAATCATAATGTGTCTTACGTATTCATGTCGAGGCCTATAAGCGGGATCCGTGGCGGCTGTAGACTGTGTTCTTCGTCATGTTCTGGCCATTGACAGTGGTTCATCTGACGTTTGCCTCGTCGGGGTAGAACTGGACATGCTTCTCCCATACAGACGGCTCCATGTTCGGAGGAGGGTTGCTTCGTATCTCATCCACAACGTCATCCCCACCTCTCGCAGTCCAGTAATATCGCTTAACGTCATGCTTATTATCCTTGTAGCGGCTTGCGAGATATGCGTCGATGCCATCCCTGATAGTTTCCCACCGTTCTCCATGCATGTGGCGCTCCAAGTTAAACATTTCCTGCAATCAAATATAACTAAAATAAATATGGAGATATAAATAATTATACACATTTAAATAAATGAACATGATAACAAAACAATATAATCAGCTCGCCGAGTCATCTCATGACGTGCACCTTATTCTCCTCTTCGATCTCGTGCCAGGAGGGATAGTACAACGGGAACTCCCTAATCAGCTTGCCGACGTAGTTACTGAACCACTTAGTGTTTTTTCCGACATGAGTGAACGTCCCCTGATCATTAAAGTCGAAGCCAATCGGATGCGGGCTGATATTGTCCACGACTTTCTTGAGTGCTATGTTCTTCATGGCTTTACGCACAGCCTTCCTGCCGTCATCCCTCCCTCCCCTACCCCTGCCCCTTCCTCTTCGGGGTCGTGATCCTACAAATTGAATGAGTGAAAAAGTCATAAAATAACAAGTAACCAAATTCAAATGATTAAGTTTAAGTTTGTTTTAAAATAATCCGAAAATTCTTACCACGACAACCGCTATCACTTTGAAAGGTAGGGGACGGTGGGTCACCGGCACCGTCACCACTGTGACCACGTGAGACTGCTTTTGCCATCTGTAAAAGTATAAGTCAAATAACATATAGAAATCCATGAACAAATTGATGTAAGAATGCACACATTCAAATAAATATATATATTTAAACAATCTACACAATTTCATTCAAATAAGTGTCGTTTTAAAAGTTACAATTTAAGATCAATCTTCTAAATCATAATCACTATTATAAACAACATTAGTCGCAACTTCAACTTCAACTTCATCATCAGAATTGTTAGCGAATTCACATTCACAAAAGTCTAACAATCAAATACCATTCAAATATTAACAAAACAGCATACAAACCAAGCATATATGCACAAAACGACTAATATCCTAAAATCATTTGCAAAAGTCTAACAATAATACACAAATTGACTAACAAAATAAAATCACATTCATAAAAGTCTAACAATCAAAGACCATTCTATATATATATATATATATATATATATATATATATATATATATATATATATATATATATATATTTACATAATCATATTAGCATATTCACAAGTTCCGCATCCATACTAACCATACGCATACTAACCAAACACATATATACAAAACGACTAGAATCCTAAAATCATTTGAAAAATTCTAAAAATTATATACAAAACGACTAACATACTAAAATCAAATTCAAAAACTAAATATTAAAATTATAAACAAGTAATTAACCAAACACAAACAAAGAAACATAGTAGCTGTGGTCTCGGCTCTCGGCTGTGGTCACACAAATACAAATTAATCACTTAAAACTGTTGACGAATCCATGTCCTCGCTATAGACATAAATATAATAAAAATAATAATACCTTTTGGAGACGAATGTGGTACTCGACTGTCTCGGCTCTCGGATGTGGTCCCCAATATCAAAAAAAAAACTAATAAAACAAAACAGAAAACACATAATATCAATTTCTAACATATTACATAAATTAAAAAATAACAAAAATTGAATATACCTTCGTGGAAGAAAAAGTGAGGAAGAAGAAGAAGAATTAAACAATAGAGGGGTTAAGGAAAGAATTAAACAGGAGAAGAGGAGGAGGAAAAGTGCATAGTGGTGCTCATGTAGAGGTGGAGTTGTGGTGGTGTACTGGTGGAGTTGTGGTGGTGTAGTGGTGGTGTGGTGGAGATGTGATGATAGTGGTGGTGGAGCTGTGATAATAGCCGGTGGTGGAGCTGTGGTGGAGTCAAAAATCAGCGGTGGTTGATATAAAACTCAGATATGGCTTTGGTGCTTTTTGATATACCCTACGATTTTCCTTGACGACATGTCATTGGGACTTAATACGCACGTTTGTTGTTTAGCGATTTAGCATGATAATGAAATTTTTGGAGGGTAATTACCAAATAATCCCCGACTACATGTCTTCGGTAAGTATACTTTTATTATTAAAATTAAATACATTTGTTCAATATATAATTAAAATTAAATACAATTATTTAATATATAATTCAAATTAAATACTTTTATTTAATACATAATTAAAATTAAATACTTTTATGTAATACTAATACTATAATTAGTACGTAGTATCATATTAGTATTTAAATTATGTTAAAACATTATTTAGTATTCAAAATATATATAATTTATGTTAAAAACTTTACTTAGTATTTAGATCCAACTTGAGCACGGTGACACATGGCTTATTCGATGGTTTAAAACGAGGAGGTTAACGGCTTCTTGGTCTAGTAGATATTGGTAAGTATACATCGCGCATCTTGTTACGTCTGGTTATGGTTGGATGATTATGGTTGAATCTTGATGGGTAGAAAGGTGGTTTGAAAGGGGTTAGCTTACGTTGAGAGTTCCTAACTGTGTGTGTTAGCGTGGTATAGGTTTATGAGTTGAGATGTTATAGATATACATGACATGTTAAACGGATGAGTCGAGTTGTTATGGATATACATGACATGTTAAACGGATGAGTCGAGATATTATGGATATACATGATATGTTAAATGAATGAGTCACAATGTTATGTATATGCATAACATGTTAAACAGATGAGTCGAGATGTTATGGATATATATGACATGTTAAACGTATGAGTCGAGATGTTATGGATATGCATAACATGTTAAACGGATTATTCGAGATGTTGATATATATAAGATGTTAAACGGATGAGTCGAGATGTTATTGATATACATAACATGTTAAACGGATGATTCTAGTTGTTATGGATATACATGGCATGTTAAATGGATGAATCGAGATGTTATGGATATGCATAACATGTTACACGAATGAGTCGAGAAGTTATGGATATACATAAGATGTTAAACGAATGAGTCGAGATGTTATGGATATACATAACATGTTAACGTATGAGTCGAGTTGTTATGGATATATATGACATATTAAACGGATGAGTCGAGATGTTATAGATATACATAAGATGTTAAATAGATGAGTCAAGATGTTATGGATATACATGACATGTTAAACGGATGAGTCGAGATGCTATAGATATACATAAGTTGGTGCCAAAATTTCCTGCCAAAACAAACTATTGGCGGCAAAACTTCCTGCCACTTTATGGACACCATGTTAACTCTCATCCTCACAAAAGTGGCGCCAAAACTTTCCGCCAAAAGGTCTATTGTTTACAATAAAAGTAGATATAACTCTCTTATCCTCACAAACACATTACTCTTTTATCCTCACAACCACCAACACATTACTCACTTTTATCATCACAACCACCAACATGCACACTGTTATCATGGATATGGCGCCATTTGAACCTTTTGCATGTCGTTGTGGACAAGGAGATGTAGTTCTGCGAGAATTGCATCAACGTGACACCCGTGGTAAATTATACTATGCATGTCCTTTATCAAAGGTGAACAATTACATTTTTTTGTGCAAAAGTCAAATTTTTTGGTTAGTTGTTAAAAATAATTTTCTTTACTCTTTAACAACCTCGGTTAAGGGAATTTGGATGTGATTTTGTTTTATGGAAGAAGGAACGACTCCGTCCAATGACCGGTTCTCCTGGAGCTTCAACGCCTCCAACTCATTCCGCAGGACCTTCAAGAACTCCAACTTACTCTGCAAGACCTTCAACATCAAGCCTTGGAAATGCAGAGTGCTCAAACTGCAAAATCTTGACCCATAAGATAAAGGTTCTCGAGAAAACAATAGAAATCTATATGCATCCCGAGAACCACACAATTCATTCAACTGCACTACTTCATGACCTTTATAATGACATGTAAAAACTTGGTTTGGAGTAATTCGTAGGCTTTAATATTTAAACTTGTATCAATTTGTAATGTAATTCGTACGCTTCAATGTTTGAACTTTTACCGATCTGTAATGTAATTCGTACGCATTAATGTTGGACGTTTATCGATTTGTAATGTAATTCCGCATGTTTTAATGTCTAAACTTTTATCGATTAATTTGTAACGACATAATTCGTATGCTTTAATGTTTGAATGATGTAGGAGGAATGTGAGTTTGAAAAAGTAATGTCCGAATTAGGTTATTAATAGTTCGTATCATTCTTTCGAACTTGCAATTTTGTTTTGAGGTTTGTGGACAAGTAAAAATGAAATTGAATGCCTTTAGAGGCAAAGAATTTATGTAAGGCGTGGTTGTCAAATTCACCACCATGATCACACTGAAAAAACTTGATTTCACACTTAAACTGAGTGTTAACAAAGTTATAAAATTGACACATATTTAGACAAAACATCTATGCCAGGAGGGATAGTACAACGGGAACTCCCTAATCAGCTCACCGACGTAGTTACTGAACCACTTAGCGTTTTTGCCGACATGAGTGAACGTCCCCTGATCATTAAAATCAAAGTCAATCGGCTGCGGGCCAAAATTTTCCATGAATTTCTTGAGGGCTATGTTCTTTATGGCTTTAGGCACAGCCTTCCTGCCGTCATCCCTCCCTCCCCTACCCATGTACCTTCCTCTTCTGGGTCGTGCTCCTACAAATTAAAGTGAGTGAAAAAGCCAAAAAATAACAAGTAACCAAATTCAAATGATCAAGTTTAAGTTTCTTTTATAATAATCCGGAAATTCTTACCACGACAACCGCTATCAATCTGACAGGTAGGGGAAGGTGGGTCACCTGCACCGTCACCACTGTGACCGTGTGGGACTGCTGTTCCCATCTGTAAAAGTACAAGTTGAATAACATATAGAAATTCATAAACAAATTAATATAAGAATGCACACATTCAAATACGTAC
Organism: Chrysanthemum makinoi; assembly: GCA_910596185.1. Classification (NCBI taxonomy): domain Eukaryota; kingdom Viridiplantae; phylum Streptophyta; class Magnoliopsida; order Asterales; family Asteraceae; genus Chrysanthemum; species Chrysanthemum makinoi. The sequence continues at coordinate 278,721,056 of OU343222.1, forward strand.
ACATTCAAATAAATATATACATTTAAACAATCCATAACAATTTCATTCAAATAAGTGTCGTTTTACAAGTTACAATTTAAGATCATTCTGTTAAATCATAATCACTATCATAAACAACATTGGTCGCAACTTCAACTTCAACTTCATCATCAGTATTGTTTGCGACTTCACATTCACAAAAGTCTAACAATCAATACCATTCAAATATTAACAAAACGCATACAAACCAAACACATATGCACAAAATGACTAATATCCTAAAATCATTTGCAAAAGTCTAACAATAATACACAAATCGACTAACATCATAAAATCACATTCACAAAAGTCTAACAATCAAATACCATTTCAAAAATATTCACATAATCATATTCACATATTTGCAAGTTTATATCCGCATCCATACTAATCATACGCATACTAACCAAACGCATATACACAAATCGACTAGAATCCTAAAATCATTTGCAAAATTCTAACAATTATATACAAAACGACTAACATACTAAAATCAAATTTACAAACTAAATATTACAATTCTAAACAAGTAATTAACCAAACACAAACACAAACAAAAAAACATACTAGCTGTGGTCTCGGATGGTCCGGTTAGTCTCGGTTGTGGTCACACAAACACAAATTAATCACTTAAAACTTTTGATGACGCCATGTCCTTGCTATAGACATATATACAATAAAAAACAATGCCTTTTGGTGACGAATGTGGTACTCGGTTGTCTCGGCTCTCGGCTGTGGTCCCTAGTATCAAAAAACTAACAAAAATAAATAAATAAAACAAAATAGAAAACACATAACTGACCCCGAGTCGTCTCATGGGTGAAGTCCACACATCCGACTGAAAAATGTCAAAACAAGACTTAACGATTGTATTTGAACTAGAAAAGGGAAGCCTCACGTGCTTGCCAAGCTGACAAGCAAAGTACGTAAGGTTTTGTTTTATTACACGAAATGGAATTACTAGAAATAAGAAAACATAACACTTCACTTCCTGGATGTTTAAGTCGTTTGGTGCCAAGTGTGTTGGCTTGTTAGAAACACTTGAGGGATAGGACAAGGTTTCATGACCGGGTAGAGATCCCCGGTGCTATCACACCGGAGAAGTACCCGGCGGGTCATGAAATCCTTAACAGAAAAACCATATGATTCAAATTCAATGGTACAATTATTATCACAAACAAACTGAAGAACATAAATTAAATGTTTAACTATGTTAGGGGTGAACATTATTAAGGTGAAGGGGTCTATGAGGTGTCGGCAGAATACTGTGTCTAGTATTGGTGACACGTATAGTATAACCGTCACCAACCGAGACAGATGGATATATAATTATATACACATATTTAAAATATCACTAAGACTAGTAACCAAATCATTAAGGTGAGAACTCGCACCTGTATCCATGTTCCAAGCACCAGTATTAAGATCCTGAAGAGTCATGCCACTAAAAGCATGCGGTAACATCCTCTCTTGTCCCAGAACAACTATAGAACCTGTTTGTCCAAAATGATTGCCATTTGCACCAGTAAATGGGGCCTGCCCATTAAGGGATGTTGTTGGGCCAGTGTACCATTTGCAATACCAACCGAATTAAATGGACTAGGACTGGGCTGTTGGAGTGGGAAACCAGTTGGGCCAAATTTAGTAGGTAAAGCCACATGTCCATTGTTACCCGTATATGCAAAGCCACAAGAAGGGATGCATTAAGAACATTAGGACTAAAATACACCGTTGGTCCCTAAACTTGGCAAAACGCTTCGTAATGGGACAAAACTTGGCCTTATCATTGCCAGAGGTCCAAACCTTGGCCTTTAAATGCCAAAATCGTCCCTTGACCAGGATTGGCATAGTCAAACCTAATTTTATGGATTTCCTTCGAGGGTATAATAGACCATCCACATTTTTGACCCAACCTTCAACCCAGGGACCAATTGTAATTATGCCTCCTAGCCGTTTCTTCCATGATACACTTGCATTTAATTTCGCGGGAACCAATACACCCACCCATCAAACAACTTTACCAATCATAATACATCATTATCCAGAAACGTTAAAATGAAAATCGAAATCAAGAATATAAATCCTCATTTCCAGAACTCAAAAGACCAACCCAACTTTCAACATAACCATGTCGATCGATCGTATTAGCAACATGCCAGATGAAGTGATCACTAACATTTTGAATCGGTTGCCTTTGTTAGAAGCGGTGAGAACCTCTAGTTTAGCGCGAAACTGGAGGTCTAAGTGGACTTTTCTCACCGATGTCATAGTTGATGAGGATTTCTTTTATTATTTAACACATGAGTTTAATGGGAGGCTTGTTACTAGATTTTTAAATCTGCTTATGGGTCCAATAAGAAAGTTTGTCTTCGCTGTAGAGCCAAGATCAATGATTGGAATAGACAACTTTCATTATGAAGAGATTCATGAGTGGCTCTTGTTTTTGGTTGACCATGGAATTGAGGAGCTGATTATTACAAACTGGTATGGTGACCCAATTACGTTCCCAACCCAACTTTACTCTCGTAGTGAGTTGAAACATCTGGTACTTCATGTTTGTTCTTTGGCTACTCTGGAATATTTTCATGGCTTTCCAAATCTACTGAGCTTAGAATTGATTCATGTCAATTTTCTAAGTGGTACAGTTTAGGACTTTATTGCTGGTTGTCCATCACTTGAGTCTCTTAAAATGAATCGTCCTAGTACAAACGAGATGAGACTAAGGGATATTGCAAATGTTAGGAATTTGAGGAAGTTAGATTTGAGATTCGGTCGTTATAATGTTGTGACAACAATCACAACATCCGATATCTTTCAGCTGATAAGACTTCAAAATCTTGAGACCCTTGCATCGGATTTTGATGATTGCACGGTAAGAACAATTTGAGTTTTACACTTATGATTTTACAATGTTAAAGAAATGTGTAACATTAATGACATTGAATCTTTATAACTTGTTGTAGTTGATACGGGAAGCTAATTCTAGGATGAATGTGCCCTTTCTATCCCTGATTAAACTTAAGCTGTCTTATGTCGATTTTGGGAATATTGTTATGTTATCGTTCATCATTAAAATGATTCGTGGATGTCCAAATTTGGAAATGCTGGATACCAGAGTAAGTGTTTTGGAGTAATGCATATGTAGCAAATAAACATTCCTAAATTGGCATGTTTGAGTATCTCTCAACACTATTTGATTTTTCAGGCTGCAAACACGCTTAGTGTTCTACCTTTGGAAAATTTTCCCAATGCTGTAGGCAGAAACACATTCAGCCATGGCAAGCTACAGACTGTGGTGTTTCAAGCTTTTCCCAGAACAGAGCATGAATTAACTTTAATAAACTTTATACTTGCGTGTTCCTGATAACGCTACACGCGTCGTTCGGGGTCAAAGGAACTTCCTTTTCGTCGAGCAAGTTTTTCAACACCCTAGGCAGTGAACCTAATCGTTGTAGTGTAGTATTAGGGTAAGCCACGGGTATTGATATCGTTCTCTAGGGGAATAGGAATGCTAGTGAGGAGTTACTACGCTAAGGTTGGGGTTGAGGAAGATTATTTTTTATCTTTTTATGTTTTTTTGGAATTAGAAAGGTACGAATCTCGGGGTTTGGATTTGGGGGTTGGTATTTCTACCGATTACTCTACTTATCTAATTATCTAATCTAAGGTGATGGTAGTCTATGTCTAATTATTGTGTGCTCGTATGATGGTTTAAAGATGTGTTTACTTAGGTTTTATTACTCCTTAATTATTTCCTATTGATGGTTGAATTGTCACGTCCTTATTCTTAATCGCGTTGTGTGTCTAAAGTCGTAGGGTATGCGTTTATCCCTAACTCTTTGAAACTACCAAAGGGTCTCGTCTACAAAATCTATAGGGATTATAAACTCTAACTCTAAGGTACTCTTTGGATGGTTTAGCCTACAACTACTCTAGGTGTCATAGTCTAAGGTTCACAAAGATTTAATCAAGCATTAACTACACAACGAATGACCTATCGCATTACTAGATCATTAACAATTAAGATAAGAGACAACCAATCAATATTCAATAATTAAGTTTCATATTCCCTAAGCAGACACACAAATAAATTAGCCGGACATGGAGAACATGCAAGCATACACACAAATAATTGAAGACATAATTGAATTAATAAAGTAAAACACTTATCTTGTGGTAAGATAGGGTTTGGAACCCTAAAATACTGTACAAGACAGCCTTGGTTCGGTTTAGGTTTTACTCCAAAGACTACACCTAAAACCGAAAAATTCGGATTCTATATATAAGATTACAATCGCGACGGCGTCACCTTATGATTTGTGACGCCGACGGGTCGCCGTCATTAGGGTTTCGTCTTGGCCACGTTAGTCTTGCGACGGCGTCACCTTATGCTTGTGACCAGTCCCCTTCAATCTCTGACGCGTCGTCTGGATCAAATCTAGGCCGTCTGGGTTGCGACGACTTACTCTTTTAAAGCCTGACACCGTCACTTGAAAATAAGCAATTTGGCTACTCTTGCTCCGTCACAAAAGTTATGCGACGGCGTCCAGATAACACTGATGCCGCCACTTGTAGAACCTAACGCCGTCCCTTGTATTTGGTCAGCCCTGAGTGGCTCGATTCTTGACTTTGGCCATTTTCTTCGTATATCAGCGCCTTTTCGTCCAAATAAATGCCATTCCAGCAATTTACCTTCAAGAGACCTAAAAAGTGAAAAGGAACCATATTAAGTAATAACGGATACAAAAGTGATCAAATAAGGACTTAAACGACCCCTCAAAAAGGTACATTTTAAAACCTTATCAAATATCCCTACACTTGGTATTTGCTTGTCCTCAAGCAAGTGTGCTTTTAGCCAATTAATTTATAAGTTAGGGGTCATGAAGCATTGGTTTAAAACAATCCACAACACATATAAGCCCCTCAAAAGTCATAACAAGAACGGAAATTACATACTAGCACCTCACATGGGGTGTTTGGATACTCACATCTCTCGGTGTATATGAAATATATCAAAGTGGAAATGGAAGATAAACACTCATTAACAGGTCCTAGTACATAGATTACCATAGGCTTGAGAATAGATCAAACCTCAATCGCTTTGGCGTAAGCACCTAGGAAAGACTATCCAAGAGGTCTTTTAAAGGGTTGTAATGTTAGGCTTACGGTAGGGAAACAAAGGGTTTGGTGGGATAGGCTATTTAGTGGTGGCAAGTCAAAAATCTCTATGTTACAAGCATACGAAGAATGGCGTTGCTTAGCCAAGACTCGACACTCTAAACTCTAGATAACTGAAATACACAAACATAAATTTAAAGGATAGATGTAGGATGGTAGCCGTTTTTTTTTTTTTTTTTTTCAACGCTCTATTTTTTTTTCTTTTTCTCTTTTTCTATTTTTTTCCGATTTTTTTTTTCATACACTTTTACTCTACCATCCTCTACGGTAACATCAAAATGATAGGGATTTATCACATCCCTACACTTGAGTTTTTATTACTCTAACACTAATTTGACCCGAAATGAAAAGATCAAAACACTTGGGGTACGTTATTACGCAAATAAGGGAATTTAACGCCCCTTCCAGTCATTTCATAAACTTTAACTTTTCCCATGAGTCCCAATCGTCCCAAAACTGTATACAAAGGATATGACTCGACTTAGCAACTCATGCAAGCAACTAGATAATTGAACTAAGGGTTTGGGGTGATAACAATAATGCACTAAAAGTGAGTGCATACAAGGTAGGCTAAGGCGATTTGGGTGTACATTTGGGGGTGGGGTGTAAACAATGCTCTTCATTGATATTCCGAAAAACCGAAAAATCAAGAGAACCGCGAAAAGGATAGGCTCAGAGGGGTTAACTAGAGGTATCGTGTACTAAAAGTGAGTACAACGCAAAGTTATGGGGGAATTACTCAACCGAAGTGGAAGAAGTAATTATATTACAGGTATCAAACAAGAGTTATCCTAATGCCTCTTATCATTTAGTTATTCCTAACTACACAAGTGTAGTCTTACTAGCGATCTCGGGATGCATCACAAAACAAGTTCTAGAATCTAATATACTACCGGTTCACACTCTAAGCATTAAAGATGAATGTTTTAATTCCTACTAATCTAAGGGTGATCCTCACATTTTGGGTGGAATTTAGGTGGTAAAGGGTTTTTGTGCTAGTCATGCAACTTCCTATCCGTGAGACGCTTTTGTTATGACTAACAGCCCACTCCTACATGTCACGAAAAATTTTAAATTTTGTACCAAAATTACCCTAACCGACATTTTCTCATGGTTTATTACACAAATACAATTGGACAAAGCAAATAATCAAGGATAAGCATAGTTTCAAAGTTCCGTTTTATTTTCCCTCCCTACACTTAAACTGAACATTGTCCCCAATGTTCCCGAAAGTATCAAAGTTATGATAATAGAAGGTAATAAAAACGAAAGAAACTAATAGTCCCCTGATTAGCTCGGTAGGATCCGTGTAAAGTGGTGGTTAAATTCTTTTCAAGAAGAATGTATGCGTGAAAAGCTCCTTCCAACCTTATGTATCTTCTTCTTAATAAATTAAACCTGCACACTTGAAGAAAACAAACGAAACCTTCGCGTAAAATCGGCGGTAATAATATATATAAGACTCTACTAAACTAGGATATAATGCTTGTGGAATGGATGTTTACAGAATTTCGGAAAATTAAGACACGGAAAATTCAAAAATTTATAAGTAGCTCGAGAAACGAGAAAAAATTAATCGATGTTTTACTTCTTCCCTACGCCGTCGGGTTCGATCTGACGCCGTCAGTATCCGACAAAAACTGGTCTGCGATTTTCTAGAAAAAATTCTAGAAAATTTACATCTTTAGAATCTGGAAAAATTTCTGCAAAACATCCATTATGACTCGATACAAGCATTTGACTCGAACAAACACACATATATATCTTTTAATTAATTGAAATTCTCATGTTCACGTTTCTTTTGAAAACGTGTGTAATCCTCCCTACACTTATCCTTTATGTAAAATACCTTTATATGCAATTAAGACGAGGTTAAAAACAAAATAAAGCATTTTTACAAATTTAAACATGAGAATAAGCAATCAATAAAAGATATATGACACTAACAAGAAAACAATTAAGCATGGGTTGCCTCCCATGAAGCGCTTTTCTTTATTTATGAGTCTTGTAGCTAGACTCGTAGTCGTGCTCCTACGTGACTTCATTACCGTCACCTTCTTCCTTATGACGGTCTCCATTGGGGGGTTCCATGTTGTAAAAGTGCCCTATAGTGCACCTTTTTAAGAGGTCGTCCTCTCCCCAATTGGTCCTATATTCCTGTCCTAATTTCAAGCAATCCTTATAGAAACCTAGAATCTTGGCCATAACATAACCTACTCCCTTCTCCTTATCTTCCTCATTCCTATAGTAGACCGATAATTTAAGTTCCTTTTCATCATTGGAGAGTGATGAAAACTTCTCAATCTTAAACGGCACTTGGTAAGCTACATCATCGGTCTCATCCTTGAATCGCACTATTCCTAATGAGGGATCATAAGTCATCCCGGTGTTTTCTATGAAAGGTTTTCCTAGAATAACGTGGGACAAACTAGGATCTATGGCCGTACTAATATCATATACCACTATGAAATCCGTAGGAAACATGAAACTACCTACATGGACGGGCAATCCCTTAACTCTTCCAAGAAAATTGCAACTCTCCCTAGGATTATCGGGGTCTTGCCTAGTTGGGATAGGCTTCTTCATCACCCAATTGTAGTAGGTGCTAGTCATTATATTGATTGGGGACTTGCGATCAATGTAGGCCTTTGCCACGAAAAGATGTCCTATGCAACATGGTATGTTAAGATTCCAAGGGTTTCCAAACTTGATCCTAGGGCTTTTCCTAACATACATGTGACGGAGGTCACGTACTAAGTGAGGGTGGCGAGATAGTTCTTCTTCCGTAGGAAACTTATTGAAATAGTCATTGTCTACTTCATTCACTTCCTCGGTTGTTTCTTGTCGGTGTTTTCTTAACCTCAAGTATCATCTCATGGTTCGCTTCGTCATTTGTTCTATTATGTTTCACTAAGGCGATGGTATTGACGAATTGAACGTGCTTAGCTAACTTACTTGGGTCCTTAATCTCTACACTGGAAGGCTCGGGAGTTGAGATAGCATTAACCTTCCTATCACTATTGGTCATGGCTTTCAAAAGGTTATCTATCTTCCTATCCATTTCGGCTTGTTGTTGGTTAAAACGGTCCGAGAGTTTAGCTATTTGGGCTTCTTGGGATGCGACTAGGTTTTGCAACATCCCTTCAATGTTTTTGGTTAGGACCTTGAGATGGGGGCCATGAGAAATCATTGGAAGTGAATTCTTTGGTTTGTCCCCAATAGAAGTCGGCCTTGCCCTTCCATGCTTCTCGGGTTTCATTGAAATTCCTAGGTCCGGGTATTGTAGGGAATCTTCCTCCTGTTCCATTATACGCGAGGATCGTAGTCAACGGAAGCATGTTCAGGGGATCGGGTGCAAGTGCGCGTGTTATGAGGATCACTACACGGCTCACACGAGGAAGAAACTTTGTTCACATGGCGTGAAGACTTAGGATTTTCGTAGGAGCTCATTAGAAATTTTACTTGATCTTCAAGCTCGATCATCCTACGGTCGGAAGATTGTGAGTCAATTGGAGGAAAGGAGATTGCCTTAACGGTTTTGGGCAACTCATTGGGGTCATTCCAACTTTCATTGTCATAGAGAGCAAGGTCCTCTATTATACCCCACGATTCTTCCGCGGTGAGATCACTAAATTTTCCACCAGCCGCCTGGTCAATGGATCGCTTAGTGGGGAAGTTGACATGATCATAGAAAAGTTGGACTTGGAGCCAAAGATCAATGCCATGATGAGGGACTTTATGGAGTAAGTCCTTGAATCGAGTCCATGCTTCGTAGAGAGATTCACCTTGACGTTGTTGGAACATCAAGATGTCATTCCTAAGCTTAGTGGTTCTCCCGGGTGGGAAAAATTGAGCAAGGAGAGGTGAGATCATCCCAACTTGAGATGGAGCCATCGGGAAGTCGCTCAAGCCAATTACTAGCTTGGACCGTAGAGAGAATGGAAGAGACTTGCAGACGCATGGTCTCCCGAGTAGTAGCATCAAGGTCAATGGAATCGACAATTTTAAGGAAATCCCTTAGATCTGATTTGGATCTTCGAAATGATGTCCATGGAATGCACATCCGTTTTGCACCAACCGGATGGTGTCGGATCGCAGGCCGTAGTTTGGGCTTGGTCGGGAATCTCAATGGTGTTCCTATAGCCTAGGTGGCTTGGTCTCGAGTATTCACCAAGAGTACGGGCTCTTGGCAGGTCATTTGGTGGTAGGTTGATGAATGGTGGGTGGTTATCACCTTCCATGATGAAAAGTGATGGGGTTACGAACAAAGGTCACGAAGAAGGGGGGATAGACTACGAGAATGATAAAAATGAGAAAATTTTACTTGATAGGAATCAAGCAAAGAAACCTAAACGAGGTGGACTACTAACTAGCTATTCTATTCCCCGGCAGCAGCGCCAAAAACTTGATAACGCTACACGCGTCGTTCGGGGTCAAAGGAACTTCCTTTTCGTCGAACAAGTTTTTCAACACCCTAGGCAGTGAACCTAATCTTTGTAGTGTAGTATTAGGGTAAGCCACGGGTATTGATATCGTTCTCTAGGGTAATAAGAATGCTAGTGAGGAGTTACTACGCTAAGGTTGAGGTTGAGGAAGATTATTTTTTATCTTTTTATGTTTTTTTGGAATTAGAAAGGTACGAATCTCAGGGTTTGGATTTGGGGGTTGGTATTTCTACCGATTACTCTACTTATCTAATTATCTAGTCTAAGGTGATGGTAGTCTATGTCTAATTATTGTGTGCTCGTATGATGGTTTAAAGATGTGTTTAATTAGGTTTTATTACTCCTTAATTATTTCCTATTGATGGTTGAATTGTCACGTCCTTATTCTTAATCGCGTTGTGTGTCTAAAGTCGTAGGGTATGCGTTTATCCCTAACTCTTTGAAACTACCAAAGGGTCTCGTCTACAAAATCTCTATGGATTATAAACTCTAAGTCTATGGTACTCTTTGGATGGTTTAGCCTACAACTACTCTAGGTGTCATAGTCTAAGGTTCACAAAGATTTAATCAAGCATTAACTACACAACGAATGACCTATCGCATTACTAGATCATTAACAATTAAGATAAGAGACAACCAATCAATATTCAATAATTAAGTTTCATATTCCCTAAGCAAACACACAAATAAATTACCCGGACATGGAGATCATGCAAGCATACACACAAATAATTGAAGACATAATTGAATTAATGAAGTAAAACACTTATCTTGTGGTAAGATAGGGTTTGGAACCCTAAAATACTGTACAAGACAACCTTGGTTCGGTTTAGGTTTTTACTCCAAAGACTACACCTAAACTGAAAAATTCGGATTCTATATATAAGATTACAATCGCGACGGCGTCACCTTAGGAATTGTGACGCCGTCGGGTCGCCGTCATTAGGGTTTCGTCTTGGCCACGTTAGTCTTGCGACGGCGTCACCTTATGCTTGTGACGCCGTCCCTTCAATCTCTTACGTCGTCTGGATCAAATCTAGGCCGTCTGGGTTGCGACGACTTACTCTTTTAAAGCCTGACACCGTCACTTGAAAATAAGCAATTTGGCTACTGCCCCATCACAAAATTTATGCGACGGCGTCACAGATAACACCGACGCCGTCACTTGTGAACCTGGCCGTCCCCTTGTATTTTAGCGTCACGAGTGGCTCGATTCTTGACTTTGGCCATTTTCTTCATATATTCGCGCCTTTTCGTCCAAATAAATGCCATTCCAGCAATTTGCCTTCAAGAGACCTAAAAGTGAAAAGGAACGATATTAAGTAATAACGGATACAAAAGAGATCAAATAAGGGCTTAAACGACCCCTAAAAAAGGTACATTTTAAAACCTTATCAAATATCCCTACACTTGGTATTTGCTTGTCCTCAAGCAAGTGTGCTTTTAGCCAATTAATTTATAAGTTAGGGGTCATGAAGCATTGGTTTAAAACAATCCACAACACATATAAGCCCCGCAAAAGTCATAACAAGCACGAAAATTACATAAAAGCACCATCTAACCCCAACAACTCTCTTTGACAAGCTTTATATCCTTCCTTCAAAGCATCTAAGCATACATACATTCTCTTGAAAACTCTGGTTGGACTTGTTGCATTTGCAGGTTTGTAATTTATCCTAACTGTTTGTATCGGGTTAGTTTTCGCAACTCTTCAACATAGTCTCTTAAAAGGGTGTACTGCTGCTTATGGTCACCCCTAATCTCATTTTCTACGCCTTGTTTTTGCCCTTAATACTTTTGCATAGACACACGAACTTCAAAGCTTTTCTTGAGTTGATCTTGAACGACCTTGATTGGAATATATGGATTGACTTGAACTTGGTCAACTATTTGCTTCGAAAGAAACTTGTAGCACAAGCTTTAATGTCTCTTGATTGCAAACATTTGTGTTCATCCTTGAAAGTTCGAACAATCCATACATCTTTAGCTGTATTTTTGGCTACATACAACAACCATGGAAAATCTGTTGCTTGCTCCTTGTGTGTTTGCAAATATACATCCCTACCAAGGCCTCTAGTTATCGGACCATTTTTCCTCTTTGGGTCTTTTCCCAGCCCTGATCCTTCGGTTATTCCACAAACAGGTATTTGTCCAAGACATCTAACCCTAATTCTCTGTTTGTCATTCTTAATTAGTTGCAATTTCCTCCTAGTCTTTATTGACGCGGGTAGATCCTATCTTTCACTTCTTTTGCGTTAAAAACTTTGACCCAGAAAAAAGATTTCGATCCTCTGTTTGTGCTGCCTCACTTAACTTTTGTTTCTTGTATGCCCTCAATTTGTTCCTCCTAATAACATACTCATCCTCATTCTCAGAACCACTTGCAAAATCATTATCATCTAACAGATCCAACTCATTTTTCTTAAAAAAATCATGTGGTAGCTGGTGTGGTACCTCTGGATGGTAAATCTGTAGTCTTAGTCACTTTGAACAGTTAACATCAAAATCGAGGCGCTCAAAAGTATTAGCATCATCGACAACTGTGTTTCCATCACCATTGTTCTCAATATCATCATCGTCACTCATATAAGTGTCTGTCTCACTCACATTGTCATCACTTAAAGCTTCATCGATTTCACTTACCTGTACAGATTTACCTTTTTGGATATGATCCACTGGATTACATGTTTCCTCCTCATGATGACCTAACTCTTGATCATTTTGACATACCTTTTCAAGACTATCTATTTGGATATGCTCAACATGTTTATCTATATGCTGGTTGACATCACCTACAACATCTTCATCGTGAGACCTCTGAGATGGAAACAAGGGTTGTGTTTTTGGCATCTGACTAGATTGTACCAAAGTATTGACTTCCAAAGGTTGATGTGTAACCTCACATATATCCTCTACCACAGATTTATTAACAATGTTTTCTAAGAACAATTTGTTTGAGCAATATGGAACAATAGCAAGAGCTTCCTTTTTCTTTGTTGCATCCACATCAGCAATAATTGTCCTAATTGACTTTGGTGACATTTGGTCAACATCCAATGTTGTCTTACCATTTTCAACATAAACCTCTATCATCTTATGGTCATCAACAAGATCTTTCAATATTTCTAAATTAGCACTCTCACTTAAGCTATACAAACCATCATCTAAATTACTACCAGGCTTAACAAAGTAATAGTAATTTTTTAAACCAAGCTCATAACCCAATTCATACATAAGAACATCCAACTCTTCAACTGACACACTATCAACATCAACCAAATCAACTAAAGTTTCCATACCTCCAACGTATATTCTACCAGGCCATTATTTAAAGACACCATTGTGATGAACCCTCATGCTAAACATATTAGATCTACCACCTGAAAACATGCCAATATATGTTTAAAGCATTCTAAAAACTTAATTAGGAAACAATAAATACCCTAATTACATATTCCAATTACTATAATAAAAAACAGCACAGTATTTCTTCTTAGCAAAGTCGTATAGGACGGTATCATCAACTGGATAACCTGGATGTCTTCTTACTTTCCATAGAGTAAAGTCCATGTTTCGGTTTTATGATTGATAAACAGGGGTTTTGTCACATGCAATTAGGGTTTGTGAATTCTGATAATTCTTGTAACGAAAGTTCTAGGACGAATAATAATACAGACTATGTGTTTATTGGGGCGGGAAGAGGGTTACATTACATGTGGCAATAATTAAGAAATTTTTAATTGAAATATGGAATTGACAAATGTACCCTTGGACTAAAGACAAATCTAACGCCATAAGATGTCCTTGACTAACGGCAATATGGTCAAAGGACCTGTAGCGAGTATAAAACTTGAAATAGGGACCCCCAACGATGAAAAGGCCGAGTTTTGTCCCAACGCGATGCGTTTTGCCAAGTTTAGGGACCAACCGTGTATTTTAGTTAAAGATAAAAAAATGCGAACAACGGCCACAATTGGACCAACGAAAGGACGTGCGGGCCCCCCACTTGGGCCCACTATGCCAAAAGCGAGAGAAACCCCATCCCTCTCTTTCCTTTTTTCGCCCCCATGTCGCCACACAAGGGGCATGGGGACGTAAAAAGGGGGATCCTATCAACTTGTTCGGTGTGGCCGGTGCACTACCACGACACCATTTGTCAAAAAATTGTCAACGCTGTTGCCAAAAACACCTACATTGTGTACTCTAAATATAATCGATAATCTCATTATCTCACGCATTAAGAGTAGCATTACAGGCATTACGTCCAAAAGATTTAAAGATTAAAACCACCAAATGAAAATGCCATGTACGTGAGTTATTTCATTTGGACTACAAATTAAGGGTGTGTTTGTTTCATTAAGATGTTTTGGATCTGAATCTGACTACCGCATCTTACTGGTAAGAGGTGGCTAGAAAGTCTAAATCTGAACGAAATAATGTTGTTTGTTTTTATAAGTGTAATGCGAATGATTTTAAGTGCTCGTTTTTGCAATTTGTTTATTAGACCAACGCAATAATAATAAATAACTTATGTAAATATGAAACAAGACTTTTTATCATAAATATAACATAGTTAATAAACAATCAAATATATTATTGAGTAAACTACACCATTCGTCCTTGTGGTATACGTTGACTATCAAGGATCGTCCTTTGACCAAAAAAATTGCACCGTTGGTCCTTAACTGCGAAACGTTACTCAGCGTTGGTCCCTTGCCCTAACTGGCGTGAGTAACGACCGTTAAACCTATTTAAGTCGAGGGTATTTTTGTCTTTTCCCACCTATCATAAATTCCGTTAAGCCTATAGTATAGTAACATCACTGTAAATAAAATAATATTTATTTGTAGTCTCTTTCTATCAAAAGATTGAATATGCATTTATTCGTGTTACAAAATTTCATGAACATTCGATTATTAATTATGTGAATGTGTAACCTCTCTTTTATGTTCTAGTCATATTTAAAGAACAAGATCTTCAACAGATTGTGTCACCTTCATTAAAAATGTTAAAATTTGCTTCCTTTAAAACCATCGCCACCACAACAAAATTATTTCTTACACATTTCAAATCACTTCCAAAATCTCAACTATCAGTCACTTTCCTTTGAACGGAAACATCCCTCGATCAACATCGACAATCAACAACTAAACAGATCTCATATTCGAACAAGAAGAAACAAATGAAAACAACGATCTCAGATTTGTAACAAATCATCATTAATCTCTTTCGAAGCATAAACTTGTTAATTTTTCTAAACCTTTTAAAAGAAAAATAGACAAGAGCAAGACTGCCCATATGTCTTTGTTTCGATCTGAAAAATAACAAAATACACCTACCCGAGACCTTGATTATCACGATCTAGAAGACGAGTTCCATACAAAACGTCCTTTGTGAGGATCGGCCTCAGCAGTAATGAACAAAGAAGTTTGTTTTGAGATTTGATTTGCATAAAAGTCAAGTGATGTGGGTTTGTTGTGTTTGAATAACAAGAAGAGAAAGGGTGTGCGTTTGGTTCTTGACTGCAAGTATCAAAAAGAGATGATTAACATGGTGTATCTGTGATGAGGCTGCGTTTTGCAAGATGAGAGAGGATGGGGGCGGATGAATAAGATAAGGGTGTAGAATTTTGGTTGGTTTATATGAATGATTTAGTGGGTTTTGTGAATCTGTGATTTTTGTGTAGTTGTGTGTGTGTGGTTTTTGTGATGAAAATGGGTTTTTGATTTGATTTTTTGATAGTTGTGAGATTTGACTCTATCTGGGTTTTTGAGTCAGATCTGATGTATGAATAAGTTCTAATCAAAGAAAATTAATAATTGAATAACTTATTTGTTCTTATTTATGTTTTTGGATTGGTGAAACTGGTGGAATTGAAGGCAACGTATAATAATGAAGAAGAGACTTGGTGAAACTTGGTGAAACATTATTTATGTTTGTGGTAGATTTGTTCTTATTTTGTGGTGAAACTCTTATTATGTTTCTGGATTTGTTCTTATTTATGTATTTTGGTTGGTTAGCTTGGTGAAAAGATGGATATAATAATGAAGAAGAGAGAATTGAATAAGAGAGAGATAGAGGGATAATAAAATGAGAAACACACGTGGGAAAAGTGGTGTGGGTGGGAAAAGACAAAAATATCCTCGACTTAAATAGGCTTAACGGCCGTTACTCACGCCAGTTAGGCAAGGACCAACGAGTAGCGTTTACGTTAAGGACCAACGGTGCAATTTTTGGTCAAGGATGATCCTTGATGGTCAACGTATACCACAAGGACGAATGGTGTAGTTTACTCTATATTATATAAAGTTTACAAAATGAGCAAGAGGCGTGGACAAGTCCCCCCCACCTCTTACTGAGTAAGATGTTATATGTCTAATAGATTACTCAAAAGAAAAAAACAAATAAGCAAAACGTCTGTAGTAAGAGTAAGAGGGCTAGTAAGATTTTTTTTTTTTTAAAACAAACACACCCTAAATGTTCAGATATAACACACTATACCCAACAAGATCATGTTGTCATAACTAGCGTCCGACAACTTGCAAACCTAAAGTTTTATTCGCAAAATCCACGAGCTTCTCGATCTCATCATAATCAATATAACCATTGCGGTTGGTGTCAACGGATCTCACTCCCTGCCACCCCTTGATCAATGTGGTGAACCGACCTCCTCCCGTCACACGAATAGCTTGTCGTAGTTCATCTTTACTAATCCGTCCATCTTTATCGTCATCAAATGTCATTAGCCATGTCTTGAATTCCAACATGGTCACCTTTTGTACCCCTTTATACATATTCTTCATTTTCGGTTTTGATGGAGTTCCTAAGGGGCTTAAACACTTCTATATATAAGTTTTAGATTGAAAAAAAAGAAAAGCATGCACCGTGAATTTATAGTGCCACAAGAAAAGTTGTATAATAAATGCAATGAATATGATTCAATTACGCGCAAGAATATTTTGGTAGAATGTGAGAATATGTTATTGTTTTATGTATCTCTCAATGATTAATGATAAAAACGTGAAATTTTCAAATATGCCGTGCTTAACAAAATGAATGTATTAACACTAAGAAAATTACTAGTTTCAATCTGATTATGTTGTTTTTCAGACTTGTTATGACATGGATTATTATATGCATCATTTCAATTTTAAAATGCAAGAAAGCCATGAAAAGTAAAAAAGCTTTACACCAAATATCTTTTTGACACAACCGAAAACTAACACTAATCTTGTTGAGAAAAGTGACACCGGATTGAAGCAAACCCACAAATAAAATATGAAATACTCTAAAATATGACACACGGATATAACGTGGAAAACCCCTATAGGGTAAAAACCACGGGCAAGGAAAGATACGTTTCACTATGTCAACTAGGAGTTACACCTTCTCTCTAGTTACAAAGATAATACAAATATTATCTCTTATAACTAGGAAATACTAAACACTCTATTATTACAAAGAATACTTTGGAGAGAATGTTAAGAGAAGCACACTATGTGCTTTAGTGTTTTGAGATGAGATGCAAAATCAAGAGGGAACCACTGCCTTTTAGAGGCACCATGTTGAGCCTTTGACATCATCCATGACCACTCAAACCAAGTTGTATAACCAACTTGTATCCAACTTGCATGATTCTCTTATCTTGATACATTGTATCATATCCAACAATCTCCCACTTGAAGATTAGATTGAGGCTCAATCAATCTTCATACCGTTATCATTCCTTGCACTTTCTTGTTGCTTACGTTTCCGCTAGGCCGCATGAGGATCGGCACCATATGAACTTGTCACAGTTGATTGCTTTTGTAAGATAATCTGCCACGTTATTATCAGTATGAATTTTCTGCATATCCACGGTTCCTTCTTCCACTTTCGTGAGCGAGTGATCTTGAACTTCGTATATGCTTTGTTTTTGAATGAAATGTTGGATTCCTTGCAAGATACAAGGCACTCTGGTTGTCACAAAATAGAGTAATTTTCTCTTGTTTGTACCCGAGCTCTTCCAACAACATCTTCAACCATACTGCTTCTTTGTTGGCTTGAGTAGCTGCAACATATTCTGCTTCCGTCGTTGACATAGCCACAACTGATTGCAGTTTTGAAACCCAGCTTACTGTTCCGCTAGAAAGTGTAAACACATACCCGATGGTTGATTTACTTCCATCAAGATCACCTGCATAATCAGATTCAACATATCCCTTGACAGTTAAGTTTGATTCCCCAAAACATAATGCAACATCTGAGGTTCCTTTAACGTATCTAAGGATCCTCTTCCACGGCTTCCCAATGCTCTCTAACAGGTTCCGTATATGTAACCGACTCACTACTCCCCTTGCATGTGCAATGTGCGGTCTTGTATAAATCATCGCGAACATTAAAATTCCCTTGCCGATGCATACGGTACTTGAGACATCTTCATCCTCTCTTCTTCACTGCTAGGACTCATCTTGGAGGATAATTTGACATTAGTAGGAAACGGGGTTGATATTGGCTTACAATCTTGCATATTGAACCTTTGCAAGATTTTCTTCACATAACTTTTCTGTGAAAACCAAACTTTCCTACTAACTCTATCTCGGTGAATTTGGATCCCTAGAATCTTGTTTGCGCGTCCAAGGTCTTTCATCTCGAATTCCCTAGCGAGTTGTGCCTTCAGTTCTTACGATACGATCTTTGTTGGGCCACCTGCAACCAACATGTCGTCAACATATAACAACAAGATGACAAAATCATTGTCTCTAAACCTCTTGTAATATGCACAAGTGCGCATGTAGTCTCATTTATATGCAAGGCCAATGTTGAAAGAATCAAATCTCTTGTATCAACAACTCATGCGGCGCTTTTAAACCGTACAAAGATTTGTTTAACACGCTAACCAAGTTCTCTTTTTCTTTTTGTTTAAAACCTTACGGTTGGAGTATGTAAATTTCTTCCTCAAGATTTCCATGAAGAAATCGGTTTTCACATCTAGGCTCGCTCTAGATGTAAATCATACGTGGCACACATTGCCAGAACTACTCGAACAATTGTCATTAAAACCACAGGGGAAAATATTTCATTGAAGTCGACTCCCTCTTTCTGAGGATATCCTTTGACTACCAATCTTGCACGATACCTCTCCACCTGGTCATCACCGTTCCTCTTGATCTTATACACCCATTTGTTTCCAATAGGTTTTCTACCTGCAGGTAGTGGCATTAGTTCCCACATTTTATTCTTATGAAGAGCTTCAATTTCTTCTTTCATTTCTCCCATCCAGAACGAAGCATCTGAATTATTGATTCTTGAAGAGTTGATGGCTCTCCTTCCTCTGTAAGAAGACAATATGCAACATTGCGCTCCATAACATAATCCAAGTGCCACACTGGGCGTTTTCTTTCACGATTAAGAGTACGAGTCGTTGGGGCTTGAGACTCGGTCGTCTCATTCACTTTGTGATGTGGTACTGACTACTGAGAAGAATCATTCGACTGAAATTGCCTTTCCATCTGTGTTGATGTAGTTTCTCTTGTAGTGCTATCACCTTCTTCAATCTCTTGACTTTTGTCTTCCATAAAGACAACATCTCTGTTGACGACTACTTTGTGGACAGTGGGGTCCCACAAGCGATACCCTTTCATCCGTCGGTACCCCAAGAACAAACATTTTTTCGGATTTTGGATCCGGCTTTGTAGTTTCTTGAGAATTGTACATCCGCATTACACATGACTTCCAAATATATGAAGGTCTGAATAGTTGACTGGCTTTCCGTCCATCTCCATCGGTGTCTTCAACTCAATTGCAGTTGAAGGTGACCGATTTATCACATAGCAAGCGGTATTGGTACTTCTCCCGAACAATTTTCCAAGCTTGCAGTTGCCAACATTGCTCTTGCTCTTTCTAACAAGGTTATGTTCATTCTCTCTGCCACTCCATTTTGTTGAGGAGTGTATGCTGTAGTGAACGCTTTGATTCCTTCTTACCGCAAAAGTATCAAATTCATCACCTTATTCACCTCCATTATCGTCCTTAAACACTTGATCTTCTCTTAATCAAGTTCAACCCACGCTTTGTAAACTTTGAAAACTTCAAACACATCAGACTTCTTCTTGATTTGGTACACCCAACATCTCCTGGAATAGTCATCAATGAAGGATACAAAATACTTTGCTCCTCCCAGGGGATAGAACCGGTGCCTGCACACATCGAGTGAACCAATTCTAGAACAGAGACACTTCTAGAATTTGATGTGAGCTTGAATTTTAAGAAGCGTCTTTGCTTGCGATAACACAATGCTCACGAAGGTAAAGAAACCTTTGTGAGGCTAGGAATTAACTTCCTTTCCACAAGAATCTTCATTCCTTGTTCTGACATATGTCCAAGCTCGATTCCATGTTATTGAAACTCTGTGACTTGAACTATGTGAAGCAACAGATGCTTCCGCCTCCTCCATTACCTCTCCTTTTAGTTGGTATAAGTTTGCAGCCACCTTTTCACCTTTCATAAGTACAAGCGCGCCTTTTATAACTTTCATGATCTTGTTTTGTATTTCAACCTTGCAACCAAGATCATCCAATTGTCCCAGAGACAATAGATTCTTTCTCGAGGCCCTCGCGTGTGCATCCCGAATAGTGCAATCGTACCATCATGCACCTTTACCATGATATTTCCAATTCCAATGATCTTAAGTTCATGATCATTGCAAGCTGTACCGATCCGCCTCGAGAGATAGATTTATATTGATGAAACCATTCTCTTCTTGCGGTCATATAAAAAGTAGCTCCGTATCGAACAACCATACATTTTCAAATCTTTTCACGCCTTCATTTGCAACCGTTGCTTCATAACATAGAGCGTTACCATCTTCGAAGTGCTTGAAATTTCCCTAAGGATTAGAGGTATTTAAAGCCCGACAATCTTTCTTAAAGTGACCCGGCTTGCCACATTTGTAGCATTTAAAACTCTTCTTCCTTTCTGTTCTAGATTTACCATGATTGTGACTCCCACTGGAGCCAGGTTCCATTGACCTCCCTCTCGTCACCACCAAAGCCTCCACATGTCTTGAACTGGTTTGTCTGTCCTCCCTATTATTCCGTTTGTTTTCTTCTTCGAATAGCGGCCATAACATCATCGAAGACTAGATAGTTAGAAAGAACGTTACTGGTTAAGTTGATTATGAGTTGGTCATATGAGTCGAGTAAACTTTGAAGTAGAATTTTAGCACGTTCTTGTGGCTCTATTTTACAACTCAAAGGCGTGAGTGAGAAAATAAAGTATTCAGGTTATTAATGTGCTCGATCACGAAGTAGATTACGTCATGCGCAGAGCATAAAGTTTCCTCTTAAGGAAAATTTTGTTGTGGAGCGATCTTGCCTCGTCACCGGTCGAGCAAGATGATCCCAAATATCCTTTGCAATCTTCTTCTCCTCTATGCTTGACAAAACTCCATCGCTAATGCAGATAAAGATTTGCAATAGCATTTCCATCCATCTCGTCCCATTTACTATCATCCGTTACCTCAGCTTGCCTTTCGTCAATGGCCGCCAAACATTTATCCTTTCTAAGGATAGCCTTCATCTTTAATTTCCACAACGAGAAATTATTCCCATTGAATTTTTCGATTTCAAATTTAGCCGCCATTGCTACAATCACAATCTACTTTTCGACAAAACTATTATTTGTTAATAATAGTAACGAACACCTTTTGAGTGAGTACAATATTACTTATCTTTCGATGTGGAGGGTCCACTAATTAGTGGCAACCACAGAGCATCACGATAAATAATTATACACATACCGACCTTAGCTCGATACCACTTGTTGAGAAAAGTGACACCGGATTGAAGCAAACCCACAACTAAAATATGAAATACTCTAAAAGATGACACACGGATATAACGTGAAAAACCCCAACAGGGTAAAAACCACGAGGCGAGGAAGATCGTTTCACTATGTAAACTAGGAGTTACACCTTCTCTCTAGTTATAAGGATAATACAAATATTATCTCTTATAACTAGGAAATACTAAACTCTCTATTATTACAAAGAATACTTTGGCGAGAATGTTAAGAGAAGTACACTATGTGTTTTAGTGTTTTGAGATGGGATGCAAAATCAGAGGGAGCATTGCCTTTTAGAGGCACCATGTTGAGTCTTTGACATCATCCATGACCACTCAAACCAAGTTGTATAACCAACTTGTATCCAACTTGCATGATTCTCTTATCCTGATACATTGTATCATATCCAACAAATCTTACACAAAGAAAAACAGGTTTTGGTTAAAATAACGGGTTTACCTAAAACCCAAGTCAACCCATCTAACACTTTAGTTTTTAAAAAACTTCGTTTTACTTATTCAAGCTTTCACTCTACAATCTCAAAAAACCCACAAATTTGATTGATAGAGAAATACATAGCTAGAAACTCACATCTAATAGCCGATTTAGTGGAAGATATCTAGCAATGAACAAATGCACAATAATGCAATATTTTTAATTTTATTTGAATTATTAATGTAATATTTTTTTAGTTATTAATAAAATTTTAATTAAAAAAAAATGTGTTCGATCACCGTTAAGGTCACTATTACGGGTGTTTGGTCATGTGTTTGGTTTAAAAGAAAGAAAGCTGAGTTGACGCTAAAGTGGCAAGGTTTTTGTGCGGTCATCATTACTAGTAGTCTAATGGCTACCCGATCACATCAGCTTTTTAACGCACCACATAACCACCACTTTTAGAGGCTATAGCAAAACATATAAAAATAACCCACTTATCTATACTACATATAACCAAGCTGCTTAGCTCGATTTGGCCACCTTATGAGTCCTTGGGGCTCTTGGGGGAGGGAGGTCTTGAGTTCAAATCCTGCAAGGGGTTTGAATGAGGATTTTCCTTCAAGGTAGTCCTTTAATGAAGGGGTTTGGGGCTGGTAACCCCAGGTTCGAATCTTGGAAAAGGAAAGGGTTTACCTCTATTAATTGTCGTGCCTTGAGGATTAGTAGGGTTTTCCCCATCGGGTATTTGAAATAGGCATTTCGGCGAAGGAGCTCTCTAGCGGACTGGTTTGACAAGCGTAGTCTAGACCTCCATTGTCGAACCGCGACACGAAGCACTTAATAAAATTCACCTTTCAAAAAATCTATACTACATCTATACTACATAAAATGAAAAACAGCAATCAAAGTGAAAAAGTGGAAAAGTGAAAAAGTTTAATGGTCAAATGAGAGAAATATATTTGTGTAATTAATACTCTTATTAAAACACCTCATTACTTAAAAGTACAATAATTTATTCACATTGTACAACCAATTAAAAGCATATATACCAAATTAAAAACAACCAATTAAAACACCCCTTATTTAAAAGTACAATGAAATTTTCACAATGTACAATTTAAACAAGCTACAACATAATTCTAAATATAAAATAATTAAATACACTAATTAATGTTATTTTTAAAACACCATAAAATGAAGGGGGAATTGCGTATATATCCTTTCAAAAACACATAATTGCGTATATATCCAAGCCAAACTCATTATTACATATAT
Organism: Chrysanthemum makinoi; assembly: GCA_910596185.1. Classification (NCBI taxonomy): domain Eukaryota; kingdom Viridiplantae; phylum Streptophyta; class Magnoliopsida; order Asterales; family Asteraceae; genus Chrysanthemum; species Chrysanthemum makinoi. The sequence goes on from OU343222.1 coordinate 278,744,233, forward strand.
ATCCTTCCCATAATTTATATTTGTCATATATATCTTAATTCTTATTTTATGAATTTTTAAATACCAAAAAAACTTGATAATTATAATTTAAATTGAAAATGACCATTATATCCTTCTCCTTATTAGTTGTCATAATTACACATACATCCCTTTAAGATTTAAACAAGTTACAACGACTAAATACAAGAAACAACATATATTTGTGAAACTATAAACTACCAACGATAATCACGACACATAAATGATTCTTTATTCTAACAAAGAATACTACCTGTTGTTGTCCATTCCAATGATAAAAAATGACTAAAAAATTATCAATAATGTGTATATCAGTAAGAATACTACATGGCTTAATTTGGTACCATAGATCTAGAATACTCGCTAGTTAATTACTGATTGATAACAATTATAACACCATAAAACTTCAGCCATGAACCAAAATTATAACACACATTTATAAGGCTTAAAGCGTAAAAACGCTAAAATTAGTACCCATGAACCAAAATTACCATGGTCTTGAACACTCGGGGTATGCAGCTTTTATATCAACAAAGGCATTGGTTGATGCTAAGCAATTTTTTTCATCAGCACATTTTGTATTGTAACGATAGTAGATGAACCAAAACTTATTAAACTCGAACTTATTATAAAAGTGACCCGAGTTTAACTTCTGTATCAAGTATATGCTAACGTTAATACTAACCCAACATATCAAAATGACAAGTGTTTTAACAACTAAACCAACAAAATATGGCTAGAACCAACTGCAGGAGCTTTTTATGCCGTCCCCAACTCAGTGGAGCCTTTGTGAGCTTTTGCATTATTTCGTCTTCTCCTGTGATAGCAAACAATAATTATCATTCGAATCAATATAGAGAGAAAAATTCCATATAAAAACAAAAGAAACAGAAAATTTTAAAACCTTTTAATGGAGGATGTTTCACCAAGACTTGAACTTTTAACCGGTGGATTTTTGCATGTCTTTTGAAGATGTCCAAGGCCACCGCATTTCCTACACTTACGTCTTTTTTTGGACTCATCTGCTGGTGCAATTCTATTCTTCCTAGGTCGTCCAGCAGGGCGTTTGATAACAGGTGGGTGCATTATCTCCACTATTTCTAGGTGCATCCATTGATCCCGTCCGGGCATCGTAGCGACCTCAAAAGCATATGCATCTTTGAATTTCTGAATTGTGAAATATGGATCAACATATTTTTCCTAGCTTTCCCTTATGAATGCAATGAAAGCAGCCGCGTGGACACATGGAAGACCCTTTACTTGCCAAACCCGACAAGAACATTTTCTCTCATCTAGTATTACCTCCCACCGTTTTCCCTCAGATTTCACTTCCGCGTGATTGTCGTTGCTTCTGCAAACTTCATATTCACCCAAGTTCTAAATGTAAAACATGAATAAAGATACATTGAGGTACATATATAGGTAACTAACATATACGAACAAATGAAATAGTTAGGGGGATTTACTTGCCTTAGAGATACTGGTGAGATATTTCTTAGCCACAGGAACCAATGTACCATTCCATGTTGTAACAATCCGTCTTTGCTCATCAAGTCGCTTCAAAATCTTTTCTCTAATGTCATCAAGATCAAGCACGGTACGTGATGACATGCACCTATCCATGAATTAAATGCTTCTGAAATATTGTTGGTCATGTAATCACATTTGGATATGGTGCCAAACTTACTTCGGCTCCATATCTTATTATGGTTCAAAGCAAGATATGCAATTGCATCTTCACTTTTATTAGCAATCTCCTTTAAAAATCTTTCATGCTCAATAATACAATAAGTACTTGCAGCACCCCAAAGATTAGATTTGAAGAAATCACCACGATAGGTTTTCTTAAAATTGCTATACAAATGCCTTATGCATTCCCTATGCTCAACATCTGGGTAAATTTGTATAATAGCTGATAATAAAACTTTTTGCATATCCGATGATATAACAAGATCCTTGATTGTCGATTGCTTTTTTAATGACTCTAGAAACCATGTCCAAGAGTTTGTATTCTCTGATTCAAGGACACTGTACGCTAATGGAAAAATGGAGTTGTTACCATCGATACCCGTGGTAGCGGCTAGTACACCATTGAACTTTCCCTTTAGATGACTAGCATCCAAAGAAATGTAAGAACGAAAACCAGCGAGAAACCCTTTAGAACAAGCTAGTGGAATAAAAAAACGCTTAAAACACTTTTTGTCATCAATTATCTCAAAATCAATATCAACAACACTACCCGGGTTCCTGTTTTGTAGTTCCTCTTTGAACTCATCCATCTGTAGAAAAGAGTCTTCCCACTTACCACACATTTCATTATATGCTTGTTCCTTCCCTCTAAAGACTTTATGGTATGGTATGTTAACATTGTAGTTTTTCATTAACCATTTCCTAAGCTCTCCTATATGCATTCCCGTCAGTTTTAACTTGTCGGTAACTACAACGGCAATCCATCTTTGAGTGGCATGCTTATTTCCACCCATGTTACTTCGAGTACATGTATGTTTTTCTACCAAATTTCTAACCTGCATGGTTGGTAAGTAAAAATTCATTCATTTAAAAAAAACATGCATGTTTTTATGATGTGATTTATGCATTTATATACTTACTTCAAATGTAACCTTATCTTCCATAAGAAAAGCGTGAATTCTCCACGGGCATTCTTCGTGTTCACACCTTGCGGTGAAGCGTTCAATATCGCTTTTCTCAATGTAGTAACTAAACTCATTTGTGATTGCATGATGATTCATAGCTGTTCTAAAAGCAACCACGTTTGGAAATCTTGTATTTATTTTCATCCTTGAACTTTTCTTTCGGTTTGAGTAAGTTTTTGAGTAAGTTTCAATTTCACAATTTGATATGTCCTCATAATTATCATCATCATTATCAGCATCACTGCTATGATACCTTCACCTTGTGGTTCTTCAATACCTTCATGTTCACCACTGTACCAAATGATTAGGAAATATGTAACATGAATAGATACTTTGCACTAAGATACATAAAAATATTGGTGATACCTTTGTTGAGTATTACTTGTCTCAAGATTCTTATTTGTGGTCACATAAATGGTTATTTCTTTTTCTTTTTTATACATACTAAGCATAAGCGTGAAGCTCTCATCGAATTAAGCTCAATAAAAGATTCTTGCGCTTGTCAACAAAAATTGAGAAAACTTGATTAAACTTTGTGATGGATAACGCTTCGATACTTCTTGCTTTAGTTCATTCAAGTCGAATGAGCATGTGTCCATATAGATACATTTTTGGGAGCCAAAACAATATTTTCTCCTATTTGAGTTCTTTACCATCTTAAAGAAGCCTTTGTATCTTAATTTTAGCTTGCACTTGGATGGTACTTGCCTAAAAGTAAAAATAAGCACATAAATGATATTACAAACTTGAAAGAGTAAAGTACTGAGCTCTAATAAAATCATACAAACATACTCGATAATTGGTGAGTGAACCACGTTCTCCGATATCGGTCTCGACGAGTCAAGAACAGGAATACTAACAATCCATCGCGTGCCACTTTCTACAACAACAAAAGAATCTAATAATTGCTATATGTAAGATGACATATATAATCAGTTATGTGAAAACATCATATATATGCAAGTGGAACTAGCTTGCTTAATGAAAGTAGAAGAGTGGATACTTGATGGACCTCATGCATGTTAACTGTGTACCCATGTAATCCATGCAACATAACCAAAACTTGTGTAATCATCGAATTTTCCTTTTTCTTTTTCTTGACAATCAACAGACATAGTCCAACTAGCATGGCTAATCCCATACTTACAAGGATGGCTATGACCGTCACTTCTATCTTTTTTTTTCCGAAAACTTTTTTTCTTTCTCTATAAACAAAGATAATGTTAAAAGATTCTTCATTTTATACAACTAGATGCAATTTGGCTTGGAAAATTTGTAGTCAAACGAATCAAACTGCATCTTATTTTGATTAATTCTGATAACAAGCTAGACATTAATTTACGTAACACATACAATGACTATCCCTCCAAAGGGGTTGGGGATTAAGTTTTAAACACTCCATTATACAAGTTAAACATCCTTTAGGTATGATTGATGCATATCTATGGACAAAATACAATTAAAAAGAGGTGAATTACAGGTATATATTAGGGGTTTGCGGTTGTAGATGATGATGTAGGTTGAGAAGAAAGAATGGTATGACTAAGTACATGATATGATGCGACCCGTATCTTCAACACAAGGGATATGATAGTCATTTTCAATTTAAATTATAATTATCAAGTATTTTTGGGATTTAAAAATACATAAAATAAGAATTAGGATATATATGACAAATATAAATTATGGGAAGGATATATATGTAATAATGAGTTTGGCTTGGATATATACGCAATTATGTGTTTTCGGAAGGATATATACGCAATTCCCCCTAAAAGGAAAAGTACATGTTATTATACACATTATACAAATTAATAAAACACACAAAGCTTCATACAAGTTAACAAGTTGATGGTACATATAGTTATAAAAATCGGACCGGACCAACGGGTTCAACCGGAAACCGGTGTCGCCATCGGTTCGGCTAACCAATAACAGCCATCCGGAAACGAACTAGAGAGGACCCGTTAAAACCGATACAAACTGGTGAATCAGGTCTCATCGAGATTGTTGGAATCACTCCTAAACAGTATTTCAAGTATTTATATTTCATATGTAATAGGTAGCTTTATTATGGCCTTTATGTTTGTTTAAGGTCAAACATGTAGAAGGCCATAAGCGGTCCAAGCAATAAGGAATAGGGAAGGAAGGGAGTGTTGCCTAGCTCCTTGCCTATAAATACGTATAATAACCTTCATTTGAAGGTTGGTTGTTCAAGTTATTCTTTCTTTCACACTTTTCTCTTACTTAGTGTTTATTTATCAGTATTGTGTGTGTTTGGATAGCTTGTTCATCCGCCTCTCTTCTCTATCTCTTCTCTTATAACTTGTGTTGTAAAACTAGTGACCTAACAGTGGTATCAATCGCCAAATAGTTGAGTGAACTCGTTTTGTTTTTGAAGTTTTATGGTATCTGCGGCGTAAGGTTTGGTACTCAATCTTTCATAAACAAAGCTTTCATTTTTACACGTTACAATCCAAGATTCTTGTACTTTCATGGTTATTAAGTGTTAAAGTTTAAGTTTTTGGCAAAAAGTTTGAAACTTTATGCGTGAATATCGATTTTAAGCTTGTTTTTGAGCGTGTGTATCATCCTCACGCATAAGCTGTTTTTAGAGGCTTTGGTCCATCAAGTTCCACACTTTTGTGTCTTTTGGTGTTATTGAAGCTATTTCATCACACAAAAGCTGGTTTAGAAACATATTTGGGCAAAATCACTTTTATGAGTAAACCTACTTGTGTAGAAAACCCTATTTCTGGCGTAAGTGTGTACACCTTGGTTTGATCTTCATTTTTTCTGGTTTATTCCGTGTTTTCTTACTTGGATAAGTCTGAAAATATGTCGACTTTAGATATCTTTTGCACCCGATAGTGTAAAAGATCATTTGAGGATAAAACCCTAAAATTACAGCGTAAGTTCAACTTTACTGGCGTAGAAATCCTACGCCTAAGATTTTCTTACGCCCCTAAGCCTTGTCTTTACGCATAAGCTAAATCCTACGCCTAAGTTTTCTATGCCTAACTACTTTGTTTTACATAACTTTTAGCCTTTTTTTTCACACTTACAGCGTAAGCTAAAACTACAATGTATGCTGTTCTGGCGTAACTTTGGTAATTCCTACGCATAAGTGTTATATTGCTCTCACGTGATTTCTACGCCTAAGGATACTTCATCAACAAAGGTTCATTAGACTACAAAGATCCATCAACACAAGTTATCAAAAAAAAAAAAAAAATTCAAATTTTCTACGAGATTCAAATTTTGGTTTAACTGTGAAAATTTTGGTCAAAATTCAAATTTTTGGGCCTAAATTCAAATTTTTAGGGTCAAATTTGGCGTCAAAATTGTCATTACTCAAATTTTTCCTACATTCTTAGAATTGGATTTTATAGTGAATTTCAAATTTTGAGAGTCAAAATTTTTTCACTATATCGACTATACTTGTGCTATATCGACTTTGCACCTTTTCTTCTCTTTGTTATTCTACTTGCGAGGGGAGTGTAATGGATTACGATCATAAAGATCCATTTGTGGCATTGCAAGAAGGATTCATGGCTATATCTCTGGCATTCAAGCGTCAGACAACATCTATTTCCCAATATCCCGGTCATTACAAGGTGCAAGAGTTGCTGTACATGAAAGGAATGCGCTCAAATGGGCGTTGAGAATGTTGTGAGTACGCATGCAGCCATTGTCACGGACAATGAGGTTGTAGCATTGGAAGCGGCATGACAGGCGGCGGTCTGGAGAAGATATCATACTTAACTACGACAGAAACCCTAAGCTGTGATGATGATGAACAAATGGTTGAGGAAGATATCTTACCCACCTATGACGACCCGCAGAGCGGATGGTGCAGTACAATCTCGCATTGATCATATTACGCACGCAAATGCGATACAACAAACTAAGCAACCTGATTCGATAATGAAGGAGAGGTTGACCGGTATGTTACACAATGTCCGGACAACTTTCTCATATGCGAGCCCTTACTTGTTAACAATTCAAGCTGAAACGTCAAATCAAACTCTTGAATCACGAAAACATTCTTCTCAAAATACCATTGCTCGGTTCATAAAGATTTTTCAAAACTAGAGGCACATTGCATCTCTCTTGAACTTAAAGTACAAAACAAATCTTTTCCTCGAGACACAATGAGTGGTATTCATATGAACAAAATGTCGTGTGGATTTATTAGTAAAAGAAAATGAGCATTTAAAGGCTCAAATTCAAGCAAAGGGGCTTGCACATGTTTCTTTACAAAACAAGCGAGAAGATTAGCTGGCAAGAGTGTGGATACTAAGTTTACAAAACCAACAATCTTGGGAAATGTCTCTTCAACCAATCAAGTAATCGATGGTTAAACAACCAAACGCTTTTTAAATCTGAGCGTTCAAAATCTTCAAAACCACGGTTTTCCTCCCAAGTTGTTGAGAATACTCATTTGTCAAATCCAGTCACTCCACATTCTTGGCCTAAGAATAATGCTTACATTTCTATTAAACATGTTTCTGTTAAACTGTTTACGCTATACTGTACAAGTTAGGCATACGGCAATCTAGGATTAGTTTGAACAACGTGTCTAAGCGAGCATTAAATGTAAAATTCATATGATTCAAATGGCAGCGTACAAGAACTATGATCTAGAAAAGGTTAGGAAAAGGGCTACTCCAAAGGATGGAATCTTAGGTTCAACGACCTAGTGTATCACCTTGAGTGTATTCTTGAACAACGCTTGTAGTAGCAAACCAAAACCTAAGTTAACTCAAGCAGCTTAGAAATAAACCCGTTGATCTATCTCGTAAAATTTCAGAAAACTAATAGGTGGATCAATATAGGACACAAATTCTTCCCAAAAGAAGTTTCAACATCCCTTAGATCTAACCTTAGATGGATACCAGCGGGTAGAGTTTTCAACCTGTTGGTCTTAGGTGGATTCCTCTGAGGCAAGATAAGTAGTTGCACCATAACAAGTGTGAAACCCTCTACGTCCATCAGGTGAGGCGAGGAAAGGAAATCATCAACATATGTTTAGGTGTCCAAGAATATAATTGACACACATCTTTATGCCTCTAACACCGGAACCCGTTACACAAGGGGATCCATGTCTTTCTCTCTTCCTTGCCCCTGATTTTTCTATGCGGTACAAGCTATGGCTTCTCTTTGCAATACGGTAGGACCCGTTTCTCACCGTCTAAAATTTAATGATCCATCAATTGTTCCACCATTATACTTATCGTCATGAATTGGAAACATTGCTTGCTCCTACGGTTAAAGATTACTGCCAAAAGTCGTGCGCCCGGATGTATCGAATGTTTCGTACTGTAGATAATACTCTAATTTGATTCACACGGATCTACAACAACAACGAATCTTCTATAACGGAAGATCAAGCGCTTCAACAACAATGACACGGTGATGATCCAACATAATGAACAAAGATGTTTTGCTCGTGATTGACTCTCTCGAAATATATTTTTGGTACTTCACACTTGTTCGATCAATTGGACATACATGGTTTATTTGTCTCCTTATACATGTTTTTATTTGTCTTCATTCATCATCAACATCGTGATGTATGATTACGAATCATTGAAAACATCAAGGGGGATAGAGTGTGTAGGTGGTCATTGCTTCCTTGTTCTTCTACATGCTTCTTTGCGAACACCCAATGCCTTCTTGAATTTCTTCATTAGAGGAAGAAATAAGGCGATATGTGGCTCAAACGACTCACTTTGGTGTTATCGTCTCAATTTCACGAGTGATCTTGTGTGAAGTTACTAAAATACGTGAGAAGATCTTGTTGATTTACGGCGCGTTACCCTCGAGCGGATCTTCCGCAATTAGTGATTTTCTTTGTATGGTTTCTGCTCATCTACAAATTTACTACATCTTAAAGCTTCAAAAGTTGAGGAAATGTAGACTTCATCAAAGTTTAAATCACTTCAAAGGCGGTTAATGAGTTTGGGGCGAGTTAAGTACCGTAATATCATTTTATATTCACAATGGCCGAATTATAGCGGCTTGAGAACCGGTCACAACCGCTTAAACTTCCCTCAAACCCCATCATCAGTTTGAAGAAAGCCCTCGACTTACTCGTCACCAAATGGAAAGGTTATTTGCTCATTTGGGTGGCGATATTGATGAGCGTGCTCAAGGTGTATCCATTTGTTTCATTGCACAACGATAATATTCCTATACGATACACTGCTACAACAACTCTTGTTGAAGAAGCACCTACACAGTTGACTCCAACACAACGAGTTGAACACACCGCTTCCAACAATGCGGTGATGATATTACGAATGAGTACCCCCACAGATTTTTGATCCAAATCGTTCTTCAACCCCGTTTGCTAATGAGGCTGCTGCACGGATGTGCGAATCTTCCACAAACATTTGAATCCTCAGAATCTGCACAATGTATACCAACATCAACCCTCCACACATAGATGGACAAAAGACCATCCTCTGGAAAACATTGTGGCAGCGAATCAACCCGATCGTTACGAGACAGCGTCTTCACACAGGGACATTGAACATTTATGCACTTTCGCATGCCAATCGAACCTAAAACATCAAAGGCCAATGACAAAAGACAACTGGATTGAATCCATGCAAGAAGAACTCAACCAATTCAAGCGTCTTGAAGTATGGAGCGGTTGAAAGACCAGCAGGGTCTCGTCATTGGTCTAAAATGGATTTGGAAAAACAAATTGGATCTTTGAAGAGCGTCATCGAAACAAGTCACCGGTGGCTAAGGGTTATCGTCGAGGGAAGAGGATTAGACTTTGAAGAATCTTTTGCTCGGGTTGCTCGTCTTGAGGCGTTGGATATTTCTAGCGTTAGCACTCATATGAATATAGCGGTCTATCGGATGGATGTCAGCTGCGTTTCTCAATGGACAACTTAAAAGCGGTTTTATAGTCGACAACGGATGGATCGTTGATCTGAGTTCGAACCATGCTTACAAAGCTGAACAAAGCTCTTTATGGTCTCAAACAAGCCCCTCGGGCATGGTACGATAAGCTATCATCTTTCCTCATTGCCAATAATTTCACCGAAGGCTCGGTTGACCCAACTCTTTTTATACAATATCACGGGGCACATATCTTAATTGTTCAAATTTCGTGGATGACATCATTTTTGGGTCTACACATAAAAAGTTTTCAATAGCTTTTGCAAAACTAATGAAGAAAATTTTTGAAATGTCCATGATGGGTGAACTTACATTCTTTCTCGGACTGCAAGTTCATCAATCACCTCGTGGTATTTTCTTGAGTCAATCCAAATATGCCCTTGAATTGTTAAACAAATTTGGAATGAAAACCCTTGACACCTATATGCCACACCAATGGCTCATACCAAGAAAGCTAGGCAGTGATTTACATGGGAAATTAGTGGACCCTACAAAATACCGTAGTATTATTGGGTCTCTCATGTATCTAACAGCTAGCGGACGATATTGTCTTTGCGTTTATCTATGCTCCGTTATCGATCGCGACCAAGCTGAAACCCACCTCTCTCGAGGCTAAAAGAATCCCAGATACATAAAGGGAACCATTAACTTGGGGATTTGGTATCGAAGGATTACGGTTTTGAACTAATAAACTTTTCGGGGCGGCTGACCCGCGAGGATGCTTAGACTCACGGAAAAGCACTTGGGGAGCTTTACAATTTCTTGGTGATAAAGCGGTGTCTTGGCAATCGAGAAGAAGCGAGGATTGTACATCGCTGTCATCAAACGAAGCAGAATATGTAGCCATGTCCGCATGTTGTGCTCAAGTCATATGGATGAGAACACAACTCAAAGACTATGGTTGCGTATTTGACAGAATCCCGATGTATTGTGACAATCGAGTGCAATTGCAATCTCGTGCAACTTCGAGTTCGGCACTTTCGAAATCAAAGCACATCGATCTTGATATCATTTCATCAAGGATCACGTGGACGAGGGGAATGCTGTTGAATTATATTTTGTGGTCTTGAATACCAATTGGCATATCTTCTCACCAAAGCCTTGCCTCCCGCTAGGTTTAATGAGTTGGTCCACCGGATTGGTATGAGGTGTTTTGACTCAAGAGGAATTGGATGACCTCCTAAGCAGTCTTAAAACACATCAAACACCAAAACATCTTTGTAAATAAATTTTCAAAAACAAAATACAAAAATATAAATCGATAAACAACAAAAATATTCTCCTAATCTATCTTTCTTTCAACATAGCAAGTACATTTCTTAGTCAACACTTTTATCTTACAAAATTGATTATTTTTCGATCAAGTGTTGAGGGAGAAAATAATCCTTTAACTGTTTCAAAACATCCTGTGTACTTGCATGTTATCACAACTTCGGTTGATTCTTTTACAAATGGTGGTACATTTCACGGTTCAAAGACACTCCTCGAACTTTAATTTATAACCTTTCATTATTTTCTCAAGTCGAGGGAGTGTTAATCAAGTTTCTTTCTTAAAATCTTTCGTTTGGTAACCAAAATGGAAGTTAAAGGCTTTGGATGAAAATGGAATAGGTGGAGGGACCAAACTGTCAAAAGCAAGTTATTTTAAATAAAACACCCCCCACCTAACTATCACTTCTCATTTATTACAAAATACCTAAAGGATCCTCGCTAATAATAACTCAAAATTACGTGCTTTTGATCATCATTTTGTAAGTTGTTTCTTGTGTAAAACATGTTTCTAAGCAAAGGGTTTTAATTTCATACAAATCCTGCGGCTAAAAGCGTTTTCTGGCGTGATTATGTGTTCTCTGCATAAAGCGTATGAACACACAATCATTGTGTGTGTGTTTGTGGTGTAATGGTTTTAGCGTCAAAAGCGTTCAAATACATCAATGATACCATTTTTACCATCAAAATCCCCCGAAACACGAATTGATAATTCTTGAAAATTAGGGTTTATGAGTCGAATTGGGTATTTTAAATATGTGAAGTGTTTTGGTCAAAAAGGTTGTTGTGTTATGCTCTTGTATTATTGAATTGATGATTTCCAAGGTCTATAACCACCCGAAACCTGAATTGGTTAACAATTTGAAATTAGGGTTTAAAGTTCTTGAATTGGGTATTTTGATTCACTTTGCAAATTAATTGTTAAAACTTGGTGTTATGCTCTCTCACAACATCTAAGATATACGGAGAAAAACTTTGGTGCATATTCCATGGCTAGATTTCATACGCGTAGATTTAGGGTTTAGACTACGGTATTACGATTCTCAATAGCACATTAAAATGTCCAAATGTGTTTTGATCGTCATAATATGAATGTTATGTGTTTTAACATTGATGATATGATGCTTTATTTCAGGCTTGCAACACTAAAT
>OU343222.1:278756342-278805845 GCA_910596185.1 Chrysanthemum makinoi
ATCATGGTGGTGAATTTGACAACCACGCCTTACATAAATTCTTTGCCTCTAAAGGCATTCAATTTCATTTTTACTTGTCCACAAACCTCAAAACAAAATGGCAAGTCTGAAAGAATGATACAAACCATTAATAACCTAATTCAGACATTACTTTTTCAAACTCACATTCCTCCTACATCATTCAAACATTAAAGCATACGAATTATGTCGTTACAAATTAATCGATAAAAGTTTAGACATTAAAACATGCGGAATTACATTACAAATCGATAAACGTCCAACATTAATGCGTACGAATTACATTACAGATCGGTAAAAGTTCAAACATTGAAGCGTACGAATTACATTACAAATTGATACAAGTTTAAATATTAAAGCCTACGAATTACTCCAAACCAAGTTTTTACATGTCATTATAAAGGTCATGAAGTAGTGCAGTTGAATGAATTTTGTGGTTCTCGGGATGCATATAGATTTCTATTGTTTTCTCGAGAACCTTTATCTTATGGGTCAAGATTTTGCAGTTTGAGCACTCTGCATTTCCAGGGCTTGATGTTGAAGGTCTTGCAGAGTAAGTTGGAGTTCTTGATGGTCATGCGGAATGAGTTGGAGGCGTTGAAGCTCCAGGAGAACCGGTCATTGGACGGAGTCGTTCCTTCTTCCATAAAACAAAATCACATCCAAATTCCCTTAACCGAGGTTGTTAAAGAGTAAAGAAAATTATTTTTAACAACTAACCAACAAATTTGACTTTTGCACAAAAAAATGTAATTGTTCACCTTTGATAAAGGACATGCATAGTATAATTTACCACGGGTGTCACGTTGATGCAATTCTCGCAGAACTACATCTCCTTGTCCACAACGACATGCAAAAGGTTCAAATGGCGCCATATCCATGATAACAGTGTGCATGTTGGTGGTTGTGATGATAAAAGTGAGTAATGTGTTGGTGGTTGTGAGGATAAAAGAGTAATGTGTTTGTGAGGATAAGAGAGTTATATCTACTTTTATTGTAAACAATAGACCTTTTGGCGGAAAGTGTTGGTGCCACTTTTGTGAGGATGAGAGTTAACATGGTGTCCATAAAGTGGCAGGAAGTTTTGCCGCCAATAGTTTGTTTTGGCAGGAAATTTTGGCACCAACTTATGTATATCTATAGCATCTCGACTCATCCGTTTAACATGTCATGTATATCCATAACATCTTGACTCATCTATTTAACATCTTATGTATATCTATAACATCTCGACTCATCCGTTTAATATGTCATATATATCCATAACAACTCGACTCATACGTTAACATGTTATGTATATCCATAACATCTCGACTTATTCGTTTAACATCTTATGTATATCCATAACATCTCGACTCATTCGTGTAACATGTTATGCATATCCATAACATCTCGATTCATCCATTTAACATGCCATGTATATCCATAACAACTAGAATCATCTGTTTAACATGTTATGTATATCAATAACATCTCGACTCATCCGTTTAACATCTTATGTATATCAACATCTCGAATCATCCGTTTAACATGTTATGCATATCCAGAACATCTCGACTCATTCGTTTAATATGTTATGCATATCCATAGCATCTCGACTCATCCGTTTAACATGTTATGCATATCTATAACATTGTGACTCATTCATTTAACATATCATGTATATCCATAATATCTCGACTCATCCGTTTAACATGTCATGTATATCCATAACAACTCGACTCATCCGTTTAACATGTCATGTATATCTATAACATCTCAACTCATAACCCTATACCACGCTAACACACACAGTTTGGAACTCTCAACGTAAGCTAAACCCTTTTGAACCACCTTTCTACCCATCAAGATTCAACTATAATCATCCAACCATAACCAGCCGTAACAAGATACGCGATGTATACTTACCAATATCTACTAGACCAAGAAGCCGTTAACCTCCTCGTTGTAAACCATCGAATAAGCCATGTGTCACCGTGCTCAAGTTGGATCTAAATACTAAGTAAAGTTTTTAACATAAATTATATATATTTTGAATACTAAATAATGTTTCAACATAATTTAAATACTAATATAATACTACGTACTAATTATAGTATTAGTATTACATAAAAGTATTTAATTTTAATTACGTATTAAATAAAAGTATTTAATTTGAATTATAAATTAAATAAATTTTAGTTATATATTGAACAAATGTATTTAATTTTAATTATAAAAGTATACTTACCGACGACATGTAGTCGGGGAATTATTTGGTAATTACCCTCCAAAAATTTCATTATCATGCTAAATTGCTAAAAAACAAACGTGCGTATTAAGTCCCGACGACATGTTGTCGAGGAAAATCGTAGGGTATATCAAAAAGCACCAAAACCATATCTGAGTTTTATATCTACCACCGGCGATTTTTTACTCCACTACAGCTTCACCACCGGCTATTATCACAGCTCCACCACCACTATCATCACATCTCCACCACACCACCACTACACCACCACAACTCCACCTCTACACGAGCACCACTATGCACTTTTCCTCCTCCTCTTCTCCTGTTTAATTCTTTCCTTAACCCCTCTATTGTTTAATTCTTCTTCTTCCTCACTTTTTCTTCCACGAAGATATATTCAATTTTTGTTATTTGTTAATTTATGTAATATGTTAGCAATTGATATATATATATTTTTTTGATACTGGGGACCACAGTCGAGTTACCACATTCGTCTCCAAAAGGTATTATTATTTTTATTGTATATATGTCTATAGCAAGGACATGGATTCGTCAAAAGTTTTAAGTGATTAATTTGTATTTGTGTGACCACAGCCGAGAGCCGAGACCACAGCTAGTATGTTTCTTTGTTTGTGTTTGTGTTTGGTTAATTACTTGTTTATAATTGTAATATTTAGTTTTTGAATTTGATTTTAGTATGTTAGTCGTTTTGTATATAATTTTTAGAATTTTTCAAATGATTTTAGGATTCTAGTCGTTTTGTATATATGTGTTTGGTTAGTATGGATGCGGAACTTGTGAATATGCTAATATGATTATGTAAATATATATATATATATATATATATATATATATATATATATATATATATATATATATAAATATATATATATATATTTAGAATGGTATTTGATTGTTAGACTTTTATGAATGTGATTTTATTTTGTTAGTCAATTTGTGTATTATTGTTAGACTTTTGCAAATGATTTTAGGATATTAGTAGTTTTATGCATATGTGTTTGGTTTGTATGTTGTTTTGTTAATATATGAATGGTATTTGATTGTTAGACTTTTGTGAATGTGAATTCGCTAACAATTCTGATGATGAAGTTGAAGTTGAAGTTGCGACTAATGTTGTTTATAATAGTGATTATGATTTAGAAGATTGATCTTAAATTGTAACTTTTAAAACGACACTTATTTGAATGAAATTGTATAGATTGTTTAAATATATATATTTATTTGAATGTGTGCATGCTTACATCAATTTGTTCATGGATTTCTATATGTTATTTGACTTATACTTTTACAGATGGCAAAAGCAGTCTCACGTGGTCACAGTGGTGACGGTGCCGGTGACCCACCTTCCCCTACCTTTCAAAGTGATAGCGGTTGTCGTGGTAAGAATTTTCGGATTATTTTAAAACAAACTTAAACTTAATCATTTGAATTTGGTTACTTGTTATTTTATGACTTTTTCACTCATTCAATTTGTAGGATCACGACCCCGAAGAGGAAGGGGCAGGGGTAGGGGAGGGAGGGATGACGGCAGGAAGGCTGTGCGTAAAGCCATGAAGAACATAGCACTCAAGAAAGTCGTGGACAATATCAGCCCGCATCCGATTGGCTTCGACTTTAATGATCAGGGGACGTTCACTCATGTCGGCAAAAACACTAAGTGGTTCAGTAACTACGTCGGCAAGCTGATTAGGGAGTTCCCGTTGTACTATCCCTCCTGGCACGAGATCGAAGAGGAGAAGAAGGTGCACGTCATGAGATGACTCGGCGAGCTGATTATATTGTTTTGTTATCATGTTCATTTATTTAAATGTGTATAATTATTTATATCTCCATATTTATTTTAGTTATATTTGATTGCAGGAAATGTTTAACTTGGAGCGCCACATGCATGGAGAACGGTGGGAAACTATCAGGGATGGCATCGACGCATATCTCGCAAGCCGCTACAAGGATAATAAGCATGACGTTAAGCGATATTACTGGACTGCGAGAGGTGGGGATGACGTTGTGGATGAGATACGAAGCAACCCTCCTCCGAACATGGAGCCGTCTGTATGGGAGAAGCATGTCCAGTTCTACCCCGACGAGGCAAACGTCAGATGAACCGCTGTCAATGGCCAGAACATGACGAAGAACACAATCTACAGCCGCCACGGATCCCGCTTATAGGCCTCGACATGAATACGTAAGACACATTATGATTATTTTACACATATACTTTTCATTATATATATAGTGTTAGTTTTGTCGTTTTTAATTTGTTTTATCTTATATGCATGTGTATATACAGTTTGAGAACAACGAGACCCATGAGTTCCCGTCCCTCCTACAAAGCTTCTACGACTCACATTGCAAGAACGGGTATGGTTGCGAGGATTGACCGGCTTCAATACGTAAGTATCATTTTTTTTCAAATACGCACTTTAATGATTTATTGAAACATAATCTAGTAACCCGACTAATATATTAATTTTCTCATTTTTCTTTAACTACATGGGAAGAGATGATCCGTTGCGGGATCGGGGCGAATACGTTATCGGGGTAACACCAGGAGGATATACTTTCCCTGGTTATAAAGGGCAAGTAGCGAGGTCACATAGCCGGTAGGGGTGGGGTGTTAGCAGGAGAGACAAAGTTACCTTACGCCCGCCTCCACCTTCGGAGTTTGTTCACTGGGCCCCATTGACTCGATGATGGCCGGCAAAGACAAGAAGAATCTTGCTGGAAGAGGCTAAGGCCGTTCGGCGCCAGCTCACTTTGTTCATGTCGTATTTGAGTAACCCCAAGAGGCTGAGTTAATGAGTCAAATGCCTTCTCAAGGCGAGGTAGGCTCGGGCAGGGGAGTGGCGTGGCGGGAGTGGTGATCTTGAGGATGGCGAGGATGGCGATGACGAGGCGAGTTATATGGGTTATTTTGTGTCGTTATCATTGAAACTATATTTTGGCGACCCGTATCTTATTATTGTATAGTTTAACATTTTGGCGACTTGAACATTGCGGATATTGCAAGTTTTATGGCTATGGCAGCTAGGTTTAGAGATTATAACACCCTTTTGTAGACTTTATAACGTTTTAAGGTATTGTAGGTGTTTAGCGATTATATATAAGTGTTTTAGCGGTTATAAGTTTTTTGGATATTGGCACGTCGGTATTGGTTGTGTAAAGGTTTTCATTACGTGCAGGTTGTGGTAATCATTGAGAGATACATAAGATTATTATTTCAAGACACGTTACCTTTGACGAGACGGTATTTCCTTTTGGCTCTATGACTCCTACCTCGCCTCCCTCATATACATTTTTAGATGAGCCGATAATGTTATTTCCCATATTATCCGCTCTCCGCCCACTACATCAAATACAAACCCAACTAATCATACAAACACCACTCGCTTAACTGCTCCCAATGATTTACCTACTAATCCTCTTTCACCTATTCAAACGGACCAACAACCCAATAGCCCACTACCAGTTTCGGCCAACCAACACCACCCCATCCGACTTCACCTATCCAAAATATGCGACAACAAACCACTTCAATCCCGTTAGTTAACCCAAACCCGGTTTCTGTTAATCTCATGGTCACACGTTTTCATGTTGGTTTTAATCGTCCTCCTGAGAGTCTAAATTTCCATGTGTCTACCATTTCACCCTTACCAAAATCGTATGTTGATGCTTTTAATGATCCAAATTGGCAAAATGCTATGAATGATGAATATAATTCACTTATTAAGAATAACAATTGGACTTTTGTGCATCGACCTGCGGATGGGAAACATTGTTCGTTGTATGTAGTTATTTCGACATAAGCATTTAGCGGATGACACTCTTAGTCGCTACAAGGCTCGCATTGTAGTGAATGGTAGCACACAAGTATCGGGTATTGATGTTGATGAGACCTTTAGTCCGATTGTCAAACCGGCTATCATTCGGACCGTACTTAGTTTGGCTACTTCCGCGTTGGCGGTTGATCGGCTAGATGTCAAGAATGCCTTCTTACATGGTGATTTATCTAAAATTGTTTATATGCACCAGCCTCCAAGATTTCGTTATTATGCACATCCTGACTATGTTTGTTTATTGCAACGGTCTCTATAAGGTCTTAAGCAGGGCCCTAGGGCTTGGTTTCAGCGATTTGCGGCGTACATTACACGTATTGACTTTACTTATAGCCGTTGTGACTCTTCTTTATTTATTTATAGACAGGGGCCTCACACAACTTTTTTACTCTTATATGTTGATGACATTGTTCTGACTGCTTCTTCTAAGGTATTGTTAAAGCAACTTATTGGTTCTTTGCATTAGGAGTTCTCTATGACGAATCTTTGTTCACTTAATTATTTTCTGGGAATTTTCGTTGTACGTGATCCCTGGGGTATGTTTTTATCTCAACATAAGTAAGCATTGAGATTCTTGAGAGGGCACATATGGCTAGTTGCACCCCGGTCGGACTCCAGTTGATACAAAGTCCAAATTGGGTGCTGATAGTGATCCGATCTCTCGATATGACATTATTATATCATAGTCTTGGGTGCTCTTCAGTATCGTACTTTTACTCGCCGAGATATTTATTATGCAGGTTCAACAGGTTTGTCTTTATATGCATGATCATCGAGGAGCCTCATTTTTCGAGACTTAAACAGATTTTTGCGCTATGTTGAGGTACTCTAGATCATGGGTTCAGCTTATATTCTTCTTCTACAACATCTTTGGTTGCTTACTCGGATGCTGGATTGGTGGTTGCCCTACTACCGATGATCGACTTCATGTTATTTTATTTTTCTTGGCAACAACTTACTCTCTTGGTCTTCTAAGCGACAACCGACGGCGCTTTCTGTCTAGTGTTGAGGCCCGGTATTGCCAATGTTTGTTGTTGAGACCTATGGTATCGCGGAATTTGTTACGTGAGCTAAATACACTTTGTCTTCCGCTACACTTGTTTATTGTGATAATGACAGTGCAATTTATTTGTCTTCTAATCCGTTCACATCAACGTACGAATCATATAGATATTGATATTTATTTTGTTCGTGATTTGGTTGCGTATTTGGTTCGGGTTAGTTCTTCATGTTCCTCACGTTATCAATATCGAACATCTTTACCATCTTTAAGGCTTATCTTCCTCTTTATTTGATGAATTTCGTGTCAGCTTGATTCGGTGTCCTCCCACTCAAATTGCGAGAGAGTGTTAGTGGACATATTATTTAGTTGGGCTCAAGCCCATTGTATCGTATATTGTACCAAGTATCATTATTCATTCGTATTCACAAAATAACATTTTTTTATTCAAATTTACGTAATTTACGTCGTCAAAAGTTATGGAGCACCAGTTGTGAATGTTGCCATACGTTTTACTTTTTAACCTTTGTAATTGTTGCTTCGCTGAATTTACTTCACTAAAAAGCTTGAGTTAGCTTCGATTGTTATGGACTACTTAGTACTCCGTATTAATTTCCATCATACATTAAGTCTTAAACACTATTATGTGGTGCATTGCATTTGTGAGTTGTTATGGGCGTTTTGCTCCAAACACTATTATGTGGTGCATTGCATTTGTGAGTTGTTATGGGTGCTTTGCTTAAAAAAAGTTATGAGCGTTGTCAAGAACCATTAATAAAGTTGTTTATATAAAGCGTCTTTGAAATGTTATTTAAATTGGCAACTTTTACGATACATTTTCATGATGTAGTGATTTACGTACGTTCTCATTCGCCTTTTATAATATAATTAATTGAAGCACAATCCTTTTCAATCCATTGATGATTTTATCCCATTCAACGTATATGTCAGCAAATATTTAAACTTGATAATTGGTCCAATTTTAGAAGCTGTTTGGTTAATGGTGTTGGCGCAGGATTTGTGTATGATGGTAAAAAAAATTTGTTTGGTGCAAATGGGTGGGACCCAAAATTGGGGTTGAGTCCTTAATATTTGCCATCTTGAATTTCTAACGTGCGACTTTAGAAAAACTTTTATTTGATAAAATTTTGTCTTTTACTTTAAATAATAGGCCCCACATGCATTTCAACCAATCATTTAATGTTATTTTCTTTTATAAATATATCTTACCCTCCGTCATAGTCACAATCTATTAGTCCATATTTCCTTTTTTTTTGTCTCCAATTATTGTCCAGATTTTTAATAAAAGGTAATTTTGTGACGAATATTCTATTGTGGTTTAAAAATTAGAATGACACTTTTATTAAACTTGTGTTTTTTTGTCCACAATATAAATTTGAGAGGAGAGTATATATTAATTTAAATCTTATTATCAATTTAAAAAATAAATATTTTAAATTAACATTTTTCTCTCTCCTAATCCTAATCCAAATCCAAATCCAAATCATAATCCAAATTCTAATCCTACTACCTTACAAACCAAACTCTTATTAAAAAAGAGTAAATTGGTTGTCCGTTTGGTTTATAGATAGTTTAGATTATGATTTTGGATTTGAATGTAAGTTGTTATTCAGAATTGGATTTGAATTTAATGTAGAGAGAAAAAATATTTAAAATTATATTATATTTAAAAAAATGATTTATATAAATGTGAGAGGATAAGAGATGAGAGAGAATAAAGTGGGTCATATTTTTATCCTAAAACCTACCATCCCTACTTTAACAAATCCTTTTTATTTTGTATTAAATCCAAACCCAAATACACTTAAAATGAGGTGGGGTCCACCTTTTACAAACCCACGTCTAAACCCACAAACCAAACGCCCTATTTCATTGTTTGTCTCGTGGATTCGGCCGAAATCATACGAAGTCCTCAACTTTCATTTTTGCATAATGAATCCTTATAATTAAGTTTAATTATGATACACCTCTATCCCTAAATCAAGGAACTTGCGATGTGATTTCGGCCAAACCACGGGCGAATGGTGTTAGAGATAAGGACAAATGGTGTTACGAAACTTCATTACAAAAATTAATGCAAAAATGAAAGTCAAGGACTGCGATGTGATTCGGTAAACCGAGGATGAATGGTGTAGTTATAGACAGATGCCAAAGAATGATTTATAAAGTGGACTAAATGTCACTTTCTAAATAATAAAAATGTGTTCATTAATATTAGTCATAAGCAAAATAATTTGTGTGCCTAAAACATGAACCTAAAGATTTGATTGGTACATTAATTTGTGTGCCTAAAACATGAACCTAAATTTAAACCTAAAGATTTGATTGGTGCATTTGTAAAAGTGGTTGGTGTAAAATGAAAACTATAGTGTCCCACCCCTTTGAACCAGTTTGGTAAGGCTTAAATTTCTTTCTGTTCGTGTTTTCTAAATCGAACCTCATCTAATGTTTGAAGGGTAACAGATTCTTGGACTATCGGTTTCTTAAAGACACTCGCCTAGGAACTAAACTAAATAGGGCCATTGGCCAGTCTTCCGATTAAGTTCTTAAGTTGTGCTGGTCTAGATCATATTTACACACCCCTACTTTGATTTCAAATTACCTGAGAAACCATATCTTATCTTTGAACTTGCAGGTTTTGGAATTTTAAACATAAGAGAACTGCCGGGAATGACAGAACAATAGAACTATACTTGGAAAAAAAATTTATATAAAATGAATTTGATACCTACTTGAAGAACATTAGAATAAAAATTTCATACAAACAAATTTGAATGCTGGTAATTATATACTTGTTTTTAGAGTGATTCTTTTGGTTTCTCGGTGATTCTATGCAACAGATTTAGGCAGGACATCAGAATATACATCGACTACATCTCTTACCATTTGCTACCGAGAGTCTAGTGCACTTGACCTTTCACTCGCATCCTCGTCCAGACAGAATTTTCTGAACTCTGAAGTTCCAGGAGTTATGATCCTCCTGGTAACAAGACATAAGAAGGAAACATAAAAGCCAGGTAGGTTAATGGGTCAAAATGGGAAGAGCAGGTGTACTTGTTAAAATTTGTAATATATTACTAGTATATATTTATATATGAATCTAACATTACAGATTAGAATAAAAATGCAAGTTATTTAAAAATAATAATAATTTTGGATGTTGTAAACATTTGAATGCTTGTACATGACTTTTGACCCTCATTATACGCTACTTTTCTATACCAAACGAAACGACACAAATTGGCCCGTTTTCATATAAATGGGTAGAAATTTCCGCCCCTAATCTGATAATTTAGTTATGACGGTACAAATTAAAAATATATTTATATCAAACCTTAATGTGTATCAACCTCCTCTTGCTCGTGCTTTTGCTTATGCTCTTTCTCTTGTTCTTGGTCTTTCTCATTCTTATGCTCTTGCTCTTGCTCTTGCTTTTGCTTTTGCTCTTGCTCTTGCTCTTGCTCTTGCTTTTGCTTATGCTCTTGCTCTTGATTTTGCTTATGCTCTTGCTTTTGCTTATGCACTTGCTCTTGATTTTGATTTTGAACTTGTTTTTGCTCTTGCTCTTGCTCTCGCTCTTGCTTTTGCTCATGTTCTTGCTTTTGCTCTTGCTCCTGTTCTTGATCTTGCTCTTCTTTTTGCTCAGATTTGGGTGGGAAAATTCCATTGACTACAGACTGAAGGGAACTATATGATTTTGTGTCTTGACAACGGTTTACGATAACCTCTCCCTGATAAAGAAGACATAGCAATAGCAACCATCACTCAACAAAACTATAACATTATTAGGGCTAAATGATTAAAGGTTAAAAGTACCTTAGGATTGATGATAAATATTTTTCCCTTTGATATTCCAACCTTGAGGTAGCTAAACTCATCTGTGTCTCTATTTCCGAAACCCGCATAGAAGGGGTTCCAATTGGGCGGAAACACCTAATTTCCTGGATATTTTATAACAGCGTGTGAAGATTATGACTTAAAATTTGGTACATATTGGAGTGGGTGGGTCTCATAACAACTTTTCTATTTTCTTGTCTTGAATTTAACAAATAAGTGATGTATTATTTATGCTACAAAATGTTACGGAATATATTATTAAAATGATAATCTAAAGTTTAAAATATATGTTTGAAGAATTTTTTATCCATTTTGAAAGCATAGTAGATGACTTTTAATTTGACACATTCAAACTTTTGCCAGTTTAATCAACTTTTGAACTTTACCCATTTGACCATTTTGGGGAAAAGTATAACCCAAAACGGCCTGTTTATCCACAATCGCCACCTCTAATAAATAGTAATGGAGTAAGAACCAACCTCCAAGCAAGCAATTTTAAACTCGTGAGGAGCTCTTCAATAACTACAAAAAGTTGAGTAAACTATCAAGATTATGCAAACCTCAATATAGAAAAAGAGCCCATTTCTGAGTTTTAAGTCAAATCTTACATATTTGAAATCACAATCAACATTGTTTTAAGTTTTCCATCCCTATTGTTTCTATCCCAATCAGTTCTTATATAGTTAGATGTAGTTATCAAAAGTTCAAACAAAATTTAGTTGCTACAAATATGATGTCAAAGAAGAGCTCATTTGACTCATCATTTGAATTTCAGTTGTTAACGGTTAACATTTGAATTAGTTAACAGGAGACACTAAGCCTAAGAGTTTACCTTCACGAAATAATGAAGGAAAAAGTCCATCAGGAGAAATGACAACAGGCCCTTCAGGTAAAGTCTTCCCATCCTGCAATTTGGTTTGGGAAAGAGTGAAGCAAAGCTTGTTTAAAGTCAGGACATAATAGTGAAATCTTTGACTTTAAGTCACGAGGACAGTGAGTCAGTATACCTGCTTAAGGTTGATTAAAAACTGTCGAGTGATATCGGCTTGAGAAATTGACCGAGCACTAAGAAAGATAAATTCATATCCGTTCTCCTATGACACAAAAGAAAAAATAATGAGACCATCGTGTCACAAGAGCAATGATTCCCTTCATCCAAAAAAGATCATAATGGGCGGGTTGGAATGAGCGGAAACGGGATGTGAAATATGTTACAAAAGTCACACTATTTCAATAATAATATAGATTTCAAATGATTTAGTAAGTTCTATGCATTAATTAAAATGATACAGGTGAATTGCTACCTGCACAACCCATTTGACACATAATAATACCCATCTGACCAAATATCAACCCAATTACACAAGAATGTCAAAAGTACCCTCGTTAAATTAAAACAGGATAACATGCAAAAGATCAGGTGATAGTTAATTAGAACATATGTTTTCTTATCATATTTGGCACACTGATTAATTTAAATTAAATTCAGGAGAATAAGTGTTTTAGGTCCAACCCACCCTGACTTTTTTTTTAACTCACACAAAAAGTTGCCATTGGAACCTGTTAATAAACCCGCCACACTGATTAATATATATAATCTAGAAGTGTTTATGAGTCTTACGAGGCACACGATGTGTGCAACAAACCTTGATAGCCGAAAAAAGATGTGTTACACCGATATGTGTCCAGTCTTTTCCAACCATAGGCATAAACTGTCCTAGAACATCAGATCTGTCAAACAAGATCAGAAGAATACAAAATAAGAACATGTTTAGATCCATTATAATTTTTTTAAAAAGAGACCGTGTCCACCCATTCTATTCATATTTCAAGAAAGCACCACAGGAAACTAAGCATCACCTAAAAGTAACAATAACAAGTTAAGATACACCCTCCTCTAATTAATAGATTCTAATCTTACTTGGTAATTGTTCCATCAACATCCGAGATCACGATGTGTGTATCCCATTTCCACAAGAAAATTCTGGCTGAAACCTAAATATTATCAGCGTATCGTGAGCAACATGTCACATTAAACTAGAGGTGGTAAAATGGGCAGCTCAATAAAAAGGGTAATACTTGGACAGGTCAACAGGTCTTTATTTTTTCCGATGCTTTAATCTTTTTGTTGAAACTTAATATGATTACAAAAATTACCTTATTTCAGTAAGGATCTACTTATTTTTTAATGTATTGGACTTATGTGGTTTCATGCATCAAAAGAAAACTACAAACCTGTTGATTCCCGAGAACTGCAGTTGAAAATGTGAAGGTAACCGTGTTTTTACCCTCAGTAAGATTCAAAGACGCTAACTGTTCCGGTGATGGAGTAAGTTCTTTCTTTAACTTTATTGACTTCGTACATGATCTTTTCTGTATCCACTTCTGACTCACTATCACGATCAGAATCTTTTTTACTGGAGTGTTCTTTGTGAGACAACCTTTTACTTTTTGATTTTGTAAAGGGCCAAAGGCTCCAGCTTTTACCATTGTCATCACCTGATATAAGTATTCACATAGACATCAGCATTCTCACTAGATGTAACAAAATGGGCACACGCTAAAATTGGGTTGAATGGGGTTGGCTGACCCACCAACACTAATTTGTCCATTGTTTTTGTATTTTCTAATAATGTCTAAAACATGATAGCAAAAACCATATTTTCTGAATTAAAAAATGTACGTTCTTTATAATAGAAAAGGGTTTAGGACATAGACACATAGTAAAGCATTTATATACACCGTAGGCGACTGTTATCCTGCTTATCCCACTCTAATTCGCTTTTATTTTAGCTAATTGATGATGCTTCAAAATATTAAAAGTTCATTATTAGTAGAATACACCAGAACTGACCTGTTTCCATATTAATGAGTTTCGAGGTCAATGTGAATAATATCCGACTTCATAAACAGTACAATATTTAAAAACCTCATACTAAAACTTAATGGGTCAGTAAGTGTTTGTGTCTTACCATTCTTTGACTTGGTATTTGCAGCCAGTTGTTTATCGCTTTTTTTATGATCCATGCAGCATCTTTTCTAAGCATGTCCTGCCTAGGATCATCATCATCCAAATGAGACCATAAATTTGGTAGAGACTTTGTCCTTCCTCCATCTTGACTTTAAAGTTTATGAAGCCGTATATCACCATCACTTGGATACCTTTTAAAATGCCCCTTCACCACTTCCATACCATCTTTCAAAATCTCATGATAATATGTAAGTGGATACGAATCCAGCCCATGATTGTCGACCCGTGTGTATTTATCATCATGGTCACTTAACGTATAATGTTCTTCCTTAGTAATAACTGAACCATCTTGAAGTTGACCATTTGACTTTATGTCTAATCTGGTTTTATCCAACCCTTCGCATAACTTGACATCCTGAACTACTTTCAAATCATTTTCTTTCCAAACATATTCAACTTCCGTTTGACTTTCCTCCACAACTTTCACACTCTCGCGAAGACTATTTTCCATATCACCCCAATTTTTCATAAATCTCTAAATTGCCGTCACTATCAACATTTGTTATAGTGACTCTATCCACATCCTTAGCAACTTCATCCATTTTCCCATTATCATCCCCTTTCTGTACAAAATGCTCTTCATGCAAAACCAAACTCGCCTCCAATTTTCCGTTCATAATCTCTCCATCATCTTTCTTACATTCCTCGCGCTTTTTATTAATTTCACTAGCAAGATTGGTAGACCACTTCCTTTCCAAAAGATCAGCCGCAATCTCAGCCGACTTCCTACCAACAATTGTATCACCATCCTCATCCAACAACTTATCATCGCCATTCAGATTCTTCCTATCCATGACAAACCCTAAAGTCCTAGAAAACGACTGACCATTATTAGCATCTATAAGCGAATTACACTTACTAAAGTCCATATTCTTAGTCTCCGCCGACTCCACATTTTCCCTAAGAAAATAAGCCTCCCCTTTCGGGTTCAAATACATATGAAAATCTGCTTCCACCCCATTCACACTTATATCAACAACTCTTTCCCGTGCTTTCAACACTCCTTGAAACTTACCAAACCTAACATACCAAGGAGACGACCTTAAACTACCATCTTGTTGTTGCACCACAACGATATCTACGGCCCCACCAAACGGGTGAAACGGGCCGGAAACCGTCGAAACACCACGTGTTATATAGCTACTTAACCTACCTACAGCATACATCTTTAGAAAAGGTCTAACTTGACACATTTACACCAAAAACACATACTTGCATATAAAATTAACCCCTAAATAATATATATTACGCCAAGATTCAAAATACCCAATTCATAAAAACCTTAAATAAACAATACCCATGATTCAATATTTCAATTTTATCACATGCATATAACCTGTTCGATGAAAAGCCTCAATGAGAAGAAAAAAAAATTAACAATTTATAAAATTTGAATTGGTATAGAGTTGAGTATTACGGGAATTGTGTAAATTTGATTATATGATTTGAATGTAATGTAAATTAATGATCAAAATACCCTGTTTTTTTTCTTGAGATTATAATTGGAATAATGAGAAGACAATGTTAATAATGAAGAAAAACAAAGAGATTACAGGGTGTTTATTTGGGATTTTTATGTTTTTGAATGATATATTTTGATGGATTTTGTATGACAATTTGAGATTTGTAAACGATGTTCATGGAGGTTCGAGTATACATGCGTTGGAGGGGTGGGGTGGTGGGAAAGGAGGTTGCATCGGGGCATAATTGTCATATGATAACTTTTTTTTTTTCCCTCCCTTAACTTAAACCTGCTCGACACTAGTATTTGTTTCGAAGTTAAAAAAACACACTATTTGTTTCTTTTTCATTATTTTAGTTTCAGGTTAATATACAAGTTCATTAATGTATACGTATATTGTCATAAGTTCACTTATCTCAAAATATCATGTTTCACAAGTTCATTAACCCAACTAAACAAAATGAAAGTTCGATGTGTTTGATATTTTTTTTTTTAAAGTTTAGTAACATATTTGTTGAAGGGATCAGTGAGAAAAAACTAAAATAAGAAAACAATAAGTATTTTAAGCACATATTTCAAATAACAAAGAATTATCAGATAAAAGAAAATGCATATATTATAGTCCATATTTGATATGATTGTGGTTTCTTCTCATTTTACTTTTTAATTTTCTTATTTGATCTTAACTCACATATTTGTATATATAACCTTTAGTTTTCTATGCTTGATGATTTGGTCTTTTTCGCCATTGATCCAAGCCACTATATTTGGATCTCTTGCCTTCATCAATCCATCAAAAAACTTCATCTCTTCCAACCCTTGTTATTGTTTCATCTTTGACTTGTTGGGCTCGATCACGCCGGCTGTGGTTTCTTTAATCTTGATGACGATACTGCGTTTGCCAAAGTTTCTGAATGGAATGAACCCCTCCTGCTCGCCCCCAAGAGACTGTCGTGCTTTCGATCTTGCTTTCTTGAAGCACGCTTTTTTCCCATGGGGCGTGGTTGTTCATCATGACCAAACAAAGCTCGTTTGTGCTTAGACATCGCCAGGTTAAATCAACCGATCCGGCGTGTCCCATTTCTTATTCTTACGCAAAACCTCCCAAGCTTCATCGAGAGCAAACGGTGCTTCTTTAGAGGGAATTTGCCTTTTGAGAACATGAGTCCTCTTAGGAAACTTTCTCTGACTCTCAGTGCTCGTAATGCTTCCTGCACTGCCACTCCTGGTTTTCCTAGTAGGTGTACCAGAGGACTTTTCATCAAGGAAACCTACGTTTCCTTCTTCAAGGGCTACCAGATATCGTTTGTACGAATACAGTTGTTTGATATCATCAGTAATAAGATAATGCAAAAGACTGCACCTTGTTTCTTTGTTGTAGAGTCCTTAAATCCGACAGTAAGTGTGGCTCATACAACGCGGAGTGTTGTTTGGGGTCAAAGTCTCAAGGGAATATCGGATTATACCCTAGAGCTCTTTGGATCAACAGTTTGTGTATATGATATACGGATCTTGGTGCCAAGCTTTTAAGGAAAGTCATCACGTCCCATATCGAGCTTCAACTTCTATGTCTTTCTTGTTGACCAAAGCCCAAAATATTTGTAGTTCCATGAGCTTGGGATGCTCATGACCACTATCTCGTCCGTAAACAGATTTTGCAATCATTATGTAGAGGGTTCTCCATGGCTGGGGAATGTTCTTGAGATCCACAGATGAGTCCTTTGTGATTACCCCAGCTTCATCATAGCCATGTCGACCATGAATCAAGAACGACCTCTTCAGTTGGAGTGGCATTGAATTGAGTAGGTTTGATGACAGGAATAAGAAGAATGGCCTCAATCTGGCTGATGCGATGACCGTTTGTTGTTAAGCATCACCGCACATCATTTTGACCTTTGATCTTTTGCATTATATGCCGAATTGGTGAATGTATATCTCTCGTACAGCGTGAGTTAGTGAGCATGTTCTGATAGGGATGAGTCTTCGTATCCGCAGCAATCGGCATGAAGACTCGAACAAGAGAAGGTATCAAAATCAACTCCGAGGTTTTTTCCGATCTTCATAGGGTAACCATGAGGGAAGATATCTTCAATAGTGAGAACATTTGGTGCTTCCACATTTTGCATTTGAGCATCCATGTCATGATCTGAAGATATTTCAAAAGAACCAACATATCGAAAGACATTACGTTAGTCAACAGTTGATTTTATTGTCTATTTATTGAATGTGATATGTCGATGATTGTTACGAGTCCAATGTCACTTGTTAGTCCAATAGTCCAAAGACGTCGTGATAAGTTTTGTGAGTTGATTAACTTTGAGTTTTAAAGTCCAAGTTTTCACATATTTTTCACAACTTATTAAACATTTAAGCTTATTAGTGACATTTTGGTTTCGTGGCGTTATGTTTTATTTATTTACAAGTTTGCACGCATAACAATTCATAATTTAGGTTAAAACTAGGTTTAGGCGTAAAATTCTAAGTTTATGCGTAAACAGTAGGTTATACGCGGTAAGCATAAGCTTATGCGTAAGATCTTGACTTACGCGTAAGAAATATTACGCGTAGGAAAAGAGGGCCTTAGGCGAAAGCTTACTAAGCGTATATGGAACCTACGCGTAAGGCTTTACTCGTAAGAGTGAACCTTATGCGTAGGTTATCTGTTTACGATATCCTTCACAGGATAACGCGTAGTCCCCATTGTAGAACCTTACGTAAGGTTTATAAGATTTCTCACGATAATACGCATAAGGTGATCCTTATGCGTAGATGTTCAAGTAACCTTGATTCTGAATTTTCACGCATAGAAATCCTGAAATAAGTTCATCATAATACCAATATTAACACATACATTCAATCCTTTTTAGTTTTAAACATGAATACTCAATTAAACAGTTACGCGTAGAGAAACTTATGCGTAAAACTTAAACCCTAATAATTCAAGAATTACGACTAAGAATTCTAGCCATAGGATTGACACCAAACTTTTTCTGGGATATCTAAGAAGCATAATGAGTTGTTTTATCCAAGTTTTAACATCAAAATCTAAGCGGATCAAAAATACCCAAATACTAAGAACATAAACCCTAATTTTCAATTTTGACATAATTGGGGTTTCTGGGTAAGTTCTAAGCCTGGATATGATCAATTCATCATGTAAACAACATCATGCAACTATCTTTTTAACCAGAAACAAATACACATTTGAAAACACCCAATTACGCTTTAAGAACCCTAATTTGGAAATCGTTCAATTCATGTTTCTGGGTGGATTTGTTTGTTGAAAACGTTTATGGTATGAACATTTGAGCATTTTAACACCATTTTTATTAATCCAAATACACTAATGAAGCATTTGTGTTCACGGCTTACGCGTAGAACACAAATCTTCCTCAAACACAATATTGAACCGTTGGATTCGTAAACGAATCAAAACCATTGTTTGTTTAATCATTTAGAACGTAAAAACACTTACAAATTGATGATCAAAAACATGGATTAGAGAGTTGAATCTTAGGCGTAGGATTTAGTGTAGTTGGAATTAAATGTAAGTGTAGTAAATGTGTTTTTGAAGTGTTTATTTAAAATTACTTTGAGCATTTGACACATTCAGTCCCTCCATCTTAACCATTTACCTCTAACGCCCATAACTTCCATTTTGGTTATCAAACGAAAGATATTTGGAAAGAAAAAACTTGACGACACTCCCCCTCGACTTAAGAAATGAATAAATTTTATAAATATGAGTCCGAGGAGTGTTAGTAAACCAGAAATGTGACCACCATAATCAAAGACACAATTGGGAAAAGGTAACATGCAAGTACAAAGTTTTATGAAACCGAAAAATATCTACTTTCTCCCCCTCAACACTTGATCGAAAAAATATTGAATTTTGAAAGAATAAAGTGTTGACGGAAGATTTGTACTTGCCATGTTAAAAGAAATATAGATAGAAGAATATTTTTGTTGTTTTATCAGATTTTATAATTTTGTATTTTATTTTTGAAAAAATATTTATAAAAGAGGTTTTGGTGTTGAACCGGTTTTAAAAATGTTTAAAAGTTCATCCAGTTCCTTTGGAGTCAAACACCGCATACCAATCCGGTGGACCAACTCATTAAACCTAGCGGGAGTCAAGGCTTTGGTGAGATTCTCAAAATTTGGCGATTAAAATGTGAGCCCCGTGATATTGTATGAAAAGTGTAGGATCGACCTAACCTTTGGTGAAATTATTGGCAATGAGGAAGGATGATAACTTATCGCATACGCCCGAGGAGCTTGTTTGAGTCCGTATAGAGCTTTGTTTAGTTTGTAAACGTGGTTCGGGAACTCTGGATCAACGAATCCTTCTGGCTGGCTGACATAGAATGTTTTTTAGTTGACCATTCAAAAGCAGTTTTGACGTCCATCCGAAAGACCGTTATATTCATATGAGCGCAACGCCGAAATATCCGAACAGCCTCAAGACGAGCAACCGCGAATGATTCTTCAAAGTTAATACCCCTTCCTGTTATAACCCTTAGCCACCGACGCGGACTTGTTTCTCGATTACGCCTTAAGCATCCAATTTGTTTTTCCAAATCCATTTGAGACCAATGACGAAGATCCCTGTTGGTCTTTCAACCAATTCCCATACTTCAAGACGTTTAAACTGATTGAGTTCTTCTTGCATGGATTCAATCCAGTTGTCTTTTGTCATTGCGTCCTTTATATTTTTAGGTTCAGATTGGCAGACAGTGAGTGCATAAATGCAATGTTCACCGTCTGCGTGAAGACGTTGTCTCATTACGACCGTTGATTCGGTTACCAATAATATTCTCAAGAGGATGGTCTTTCGTCCAACGATGTGTGGAAGGTTGATGTTGATATACATTCTGCAGATTTGGAGGATTCAAATTGCTTGTGATGATTCGCAACATCGATGTGGCAGTTTCATTAGCAAACGGGTTAAAGAACGCATTTGGATCAAAATCGCAGTGGGGTACTTCATTGTTTAGAACATCATCACCGTTCGGTCGTTGGAAGCAGTTTGTTCAACTGTTGTTGTAGAGTCAACAACTGGTGGTGCTTCTTCAACAGTTGTTGCAGTGTGTCAGGTGTTGGAATATGATCGGTTGAGAAGCGAAACATTGGATACACCTGAGCACGTTCATCAATATCATCACTAAACGAGGAGCAATAGCCTTTCCATTTGTTGACAGTAAGCCGGGGCTTGGTCAGCTGATGATGGGGTTTGAGGGAAGTTTAAACGGTTATGACCGCATTTCAAGCTGTTATGCTCGAGAAGCCATTTCTGAAGGTCATCGAAATTTGCATGAATCGTTTCCATAACCTGCTTTGTATGACGATTCCAGATCCGGTAACCTTTAGAATTCTCACAGTATCCAATAAAGACTCTAATGTCAGCTTTGGCTTTGAGCTTTCCAAAGTCATCACGATCATTATTTGGGTAACAAAGGGATCCAAATACATGAAAGTGTTTGAGATTCGGTTTACGGTTGTGGATAAGCTCAAAAGGTGTTTTGTTGTGGCATTTTGTAATCATTGATCGATTTTGAGTGTAGCATGCAGTTGATACGCTTCACAAGTAATCTGAAGTTTAGCATTGATTAACATTGTTCTTGCGGCTTCCACTAACGTACGGTTTCGTCTTTCAACAACTCCGTTTTGTTCTGGTGTTCGTGCAATAGATGTTTGATGCTCAATTCCCACTTTCTCATAAAATTCTTGAAGAGTTTGATTCACAAATTCAGTTCCTTTGTCTGTTCTGATTTGTCGGACTGTGTTCCGGAGCTGAACTTGAATTTTCGTGAGAAAATAAACCCAAGTCCATCGTGAGTAGTCATCGACAATTACCAAGATGTAGCGTTGGCCATTAATCGTTTGCACGCGCATCGGGCCACACAAATCCATGTGAAGAAGATGAAGCACATGCAGAAGCTGTGTTCCACCTTTGAAGGAAAATGAGCACGAGTGCTTTTCCCTTGTTCACAAGTTGAGCAAAGGTGATCTTTAGAATACCAGAATCTCGGGAGACCTTCAACAAGTTTGTATCAAGCAAGGTTGGTTATTGTTTGAAAGTTTAAATGAGAGACGCTTGTGCCATAGCCAAGATTTTGTTGATGTTGCCTTTGAAAGTAGACAAATGGGAGATGAAGCAATCATGTCTTGCATAGAGATAGTGTAGAGACTTGAATTGCGAGTGCCAGACATAAGATCGTTTCCTTTTAGATCACGAATGAAACAAGTTTTCTCCCGAAAAGCAACTTCCAAATCTCCATCACAGAATTGACCTACTGAGAAGAGATTGTGACCGAGACCTTCCACATAGTAAACCCTGCTAATTTCGATGTTGCCATTGATGTAATCTTCGTAGCCCATGATAGCTGCGAAGTGATCATTCCCGAATCTGACAGTGCCAATGAACTTTGCAACAAAGTTTGATAACAGTTTGAGATTGCCTGTCATGTGTCGGGAACATCCGCTATCAACAATCCAAAGTATGAACTGTATCACCTGCATAACACGCAGAAACACAGATGGAATAGAAGTAGATGTGGAACCCGAAGAGTTAGAGGGTTCCGAAGCAGTTATAGTAGTAATACACACATCAATGATTTTAGGTATCCATTTAAATCCTAGTGTATTATGTATCCATTTCTGCCATCTCCAACTAGTCTTTGCTTTAGTCTTAGTGAATGCACTAGGTGGTACTACGTTCCTTGGAGGTGATAATGGAGCTATTGGAACATCAATGCGTTTCTTAGAATCTAAAGAGGGCGGTTTACCAAGCACAGACTTAGAAGCTTTAGTAGGCCTAGAGGTATTCCGTTTCTTTGGATTCTTTAAACGAGACAAGATAGTTTTAGCAACACATTTATCATGACAATCAGAAAGCATACTTTTACGACATATAACACAGGAAGCTTCAGACTTAACATCAAAAGTACTAAAGGTTCAGATTCGTTACATCACTTTTTCCATTACATTTGTCAGACGCAATATCTAAAGGGTAACTTGAGTTTTATTCAAAGTCCTAGGGTGTTCTCTTCTTCAGCATTTTTTATTGTTCTTTTCTTAGATCGCAACTTCCTATTCTTCCTTGTATTGCTCCTAGGTGTGAAGTGCGCGTTGAGAAAAGGGGCAACTATTCCTGTTTAGAGGAAGCACATTAGTTTCTTGTGATTTGTCATTAGATGTTCTAGAGTCATTTTGAATCTGTTTGGGTGCAATTACTACTGTGTTACTATCCTTATGTTTCTTAAGTTTCACAACCTCTGCTTTCAGATCATGTATAGTGTGTAACAAATTAAGATTTTCAGTACGAGTGAGACCATCTCGTCGTAAGATATCTTTCATGTATGCAAGATGATCATCAAGGTCTTTTGATGCTTTAGCACGAGTCTTTTTAAGTGAGTCGGATATGACACTATGTGCATTTTTAATTTTTGAAAGTTCTTGTGCATATTTTGAGATTTGACACTTCAAAGACGCGTTTTCATCATCCAGTTGCTCAGGCTTTGAATTAAAGGGTTTTGCTTGCAACTGAGCGATTTTGTTTTGCCAAGCGAGTTCACGAGTATGACAATCTTTTTGACACCATTGAAGACGACGTTTTGCATTTGAAAGCTCGTTTGTCACTCGTTCATTTTCAACTTTTAAAGACTTGATTTGTGACACAAAATCAGTATTCTCAATATTTGCAACAGAATCAACAGAATCAGCAGAGATATAATCAAATGCATATTCAACAGAATATAATAACACCACATTATGGATATCAGAACAGATAACATCTTCCAAGAGTCGATCAACATCTTTTCTCAACATTTTCTTTTTGCGTTTAGTATTTGAGATGGATGTTTGCTTTTCGAAAACGTCATCAGCCTAAGTTCCTTATGAAATTCCCTTTCCCAATACAATGCACAATTTTTCAAAATTTTGACATGGGGTAAAATTATTTTCTAAAAATATCTTTGTGCTCGCGCCTGAGGCGATTGAAAATTCAACTTTTATTTCAGAATGAAAATCAATCTTACGTTCTAAAAGTTTGATGTCCGAAGTGAAAATGTCAAAATATCTAAGAATTTGACGATTTTCGGGTATTGATTTTACTTCACTGAGTGAAAGTAAAGGACCACAATTTGCGCAGAATTGGGTTGGGGACCAACATTAGAAGACTCAGACATAGGTGTGATAACCCAAGGTGTGTTAGAAGTATCCTTTTGTGTGACAAAAGTGACAACTTTTGAATAGTTAAAAGGTTTGTTATAAACAACATTTTCCATTTTTGACCGACTCTCATCTTCTGCATCGAATTCCTCTTGACGATTATATTCAACAACACTCATAATGGAATAATCAATTCTATGTTCTCAGACTGAACTTCCGGATTTGGTTTGAATGCTCTATTTGAAAACTTAGGTTTGTAATCAGCAAGATTCGGTCCATATCCATTTGGATTTGGTTTGAAAGTAAACTTTTGAATCGTTGTGATTGATTCACCATGTTTGTAAACAATATTTCGAAACTCTTTGATTTTGTTTTGTAAGTCGACAATTTCCTCAAGATATGCATCTATTCGTTTCGTTGAATGCTTTTTGTATTCAGAGAACTGTTTTTCACAAGTTAACAACTCAGTCTTGGCTTTTTGCGTTTCCAAAGTAAGAGCGTTAAGTTGTTGTTTATGTTCATGTTTCAGTTGTTCTATTTGAGAAAGCAAAGCATTCTTCGATGCGGCTAGATCACGTATCTGTCGTTCTAATGATTTTTCGTTTTGGTGTGATTTAGCAAAAGCGACTTCAAAATCTTTTTCATGTTTTTCTTGAGTTTTGAAAAAATTGAGTTGCCGTTTTAAGCATTCAATATCCCTGTTAATAAAGTGCATTTTACTGTAATTGTTGATTCAGTGCACAACATTCTTCCATTCGGGATTGTTGGTCTTTAAGTAAGAGATCAACATCTAGATTAGGCAAAAGTGCAAGTGTTCAACGTGAGTCACAACATGATCACTATTCAGATCCTTAAGTATGACCATGGATTCAATTTGAGTATCAAAGGTAACCATAAGGTCATCTTGATCATCAAATGTAACTACGGAGTCTAGTTGAGAATCGTCGAATGAGATGTGGACGGCTCATGTTGAACATTCTGAGCCTCGTCGGATTCAGATGTTGGCTGAGATATTAGATCATTGATGAATATGGTTTGTTCGTCACTGAGACAAGCCATCAGTGTCATACACTGGGCCTGTGTCACTCATGTGGAGTTCGTGCATATTAGCCATCAACATAACTGCTGCATTAGCCTGCAAGTCCTCCATATCATCATCTGAGTCTGCATCTGCCATAAAGCTATGTTCTTTGTTTGTGAGGGTTCCACCAGCTTCATCCTTTAGAGCCAAAAGTAAAGCCTTCTTGTGATAAGCACGCTAGTCCTGGCTTTGGGCATGCATTAGTCAGACCCTTTCATTACATGTAGCAACGGCGAAGACCATTTATCCCATTCTGAGCATTCCCCTGTTCAACCACTTGAGCTTCGTTGTGGTGCACCCATGTTATTCCTTCCCATAGCATTAAACCCTTAACCACCTCCCATCTGACGACCATAACCACGTGATTCAACTTCAACACGTCCATTGTTCACAAATACCGATTCCTAGTGTTTGATGAGGAACGAATGTGATTGTTTGATTTGTTTGTGTACCGGCCAAAGGCTTTAGCAATCATAACAAATCCTTGTTGCAATGCATCGAAAGCATCGGAGTCCTCATTAGCTTCACTGTAAAGTGCTTGATCATTGTTGTTGTTGTATGGAACCAATTGAGTTTGTTGAGATTGTTGCTGTGACGAATCATATGGTGTAATTGTTGCAGTTGGTTGAGGAGCGGGTTGAGGAGGATAACTAGTTTGAGCCCACAAAGCAAGTTGTTGATTATCCGGAAGTGACGGTGTGACCGGGAGTCCATGGAGAGCCCTTTCTTTGTCAACTTCTTTTTGGTGAGGCTTCAAATAGTCGTACAACAATCCGTATGTAGCATGATGAAGATTCTTAGCTTGACGGATGAAAATGACATACTTCTCCCAATCAAGACCAAGACTACTTAGGAACTTAGTATTGACTGCAATTCTTGGCATGATGATGTTGTGTTTTTCCAAATCATTGATGATGTCTGAGAATCGATGATGATAAGACTCTAATGTCTCTCCTGGTTCAATCATGAAGTGTTCATAGGCTAAGTAAATTTTGGATTCCATATCCTCTTGATTGAGTTCAGTGCCTTCTATGAGAAGATGAATATGTTCCCACATTGCTTTTGCAGTCTTTTGAGCATCAACACTTCGAAGGATTGGATTGGGTAATCCTAAAAGGATATATTGCATTTCTAGTTCATCAGCTTCGAAATGTAGAATTTCATCACCAGAAAGGTCAACAACAGTTGCAATGTTTGTGAGATCATCTCTTGGTGGAATAGCATTTGGATCTCCGGGTGTAACGACAATAGGCATATGAAATGGACCTTCCAAGATGACTTTCTTTAAGAACTTTTCATGTGGCTTCTTTATATCACAAAACCTAAAGAACCTAATTACCCATTGATCATAGTTTCCGGGAGTGAGCATTGGAGGTCTATCAAGTGATCCTGCCTCATGAATGGATTGCTGGCAACTTAGAGCTTCACAAATCTTTGCAAACCAAGATGGTTCCTTCATAGTATTCCTGGATGGATGTTGATTGTAAACGTTTGTGTAAGGTTGTACTTGAAGACTAGGTGGTGGTTGAACCATTTGAGGTGGAATTTCTCCTTGTTGCGGGTAATGTTGTTGGTTAAATTGTTGTTGATACACTTGTTGTTGTTGATTGAATTGTTGATGTTGTGGACTTAGTTGTTGTTTTGAGTATA
This sequence comes from Chrysanthemum makinoi, assembly GCA_910596185.1. Classification (NCBI taxonomy): domain Eukaryota; kingdom Viridiplantae; phylum Streptophyta; class Magnoliopsida; order Asterales; family Asteraceae; genus Chrysanthemum; species Chrysanthemum makinoi. The sequence continues at coordinate 278,782,702 of OU343222.1, forward strand.
CGTATAAGGAAAGTAGTTAGAGTATGGTGGTTGAGACATGTTGAAAACTTGTGTTGTAAAATGGATCTTTGTAGTCAAATGAAACGTTGTTGATGAAGTATCCTTAGGCGTAGAAACCAAGTTTAGGCAAAGAAATGCTTAGGCGTAAAAACACCAAACTTACGCGTAAAAGAAATAGTTACGTGTAGGATTAGCTTACGCGTAAGAATTGAGAAACACTAAGATTAGGCGTGAACTGAAAGTTAGACGTAGAAAACTTATGCGTAGGATTAGCTTATGCATAAGACAAGGCTTAGGGCGCAAAGAGTTCTACCGTAAGTTTGCCGTAAAATTAGGTTTTGCCAAAAAATCCTTTACACTATCACAGTGTAAACGATATCCAAAGTCGAAGTGTTTTCAGGCTTATCCAAGCAAGAAAACACTGAGTAAACCAAGAAAACTGAAGATCAAACCACGGATTTCTTACGCGTAACTTTAGGGTTTTGTTACACGTAAAACTTAACCAAAACGGATCTTTTGCCCAAAGTGATTCTAAACCAGATATTTGTGATGAAACAGCTTCAATATCACCAAAATAACACAAAAGTGTGAAACTTGATGATCCAAAGCTTATAAACACCTTATGCGTAGCAATGAACACACGTTTGAAATCAAGCTTAAAACCAATGAAATACACGTAAAGTTTGAAACTTTTTGTCAAAAACTGAAATTGTAACACCTAAAAACCTTGAAAGTACAAGAATCTTGAATTGTAAAGTGTAAAAAATGAGTTTTTATGCGTGACAAAGTTTGTAAACCGTAACTTACGCGTAAAACCAAAAACTTCAAAAACAAAAAAAACCTTTTCACCCAACTATTTGGCGATTGATACCACTGTTAGGTTCCCATATTTGTAACACAAGCCTCAGTATGTAAGAAAGAAAGATAAGATGATCGGATGAACAAACACACACACACACACACGTATGAAATGTAGAAGAGTTATGCGTAGAGTAAATGTGTGAATTGAACAACCAACCCTCAAGTGAGGGTATACAAGGATTATTTATAGGCGGAGCTAGGGCAACACTACTAGCATCCTTCCTTTCTATACTTGGGCCAAGGCTCATGGGCCTTCTACACAAGCCTTAGCTTAATAACAAACATAAAGGCCATAATTAAGCTAACTATTACATATTAATTACTAACACTTGAATTCTAGTTTAGGAGTGATTCCAAACGCACTGTAGTAGACCAACAGAGAACTCAACCTTGTTTCCTTCACATTTCGGATAAAGTTTCGACTCAACATTATCGAACCATGTTATCCATGGCACTCTCGTACCATAAAATTTCATTGGCTTGCATGTCATGAAAGTCTTGTAGTCGACCATGTTTGAAGTACCTTCTCCAATGTTGGTCTAGCATCAAGGTGCGCATAATTTGGGTGGTGGTCCTCTATTCTAGTGCTGTTGTTTGGATTGTCATTGTTGTTTGGGTTGGCATTATTGTTTAGGTCGACGTGGTTGTTGACTCCTGGCGTGGTTTCGCAAACCATGATCCCGCAATGGACCAAAACATCGGGTTGAGTAAATGACACTCGAACGATGCATGAGGTGTAACGTTGTAATATGTGTTATAGTGATCGAAATATGACAGAAACGAGACATGCTATGTCTAACTAGTCGAAAGATGGAAAAGAGAAGGTATAAACAAGGTACGGTAACGTAAACGTGAATATAAAAACATGCTATGTATACCCACCCTAATTCAATGCAAAGGTGACTGCATCATAAGACTCGACTAAACATGATTCAAAACTACCACTCTTATCATTGCATGGTTTTTCATGAATTAGACATAGGTGATCAGGCTATGTATAATTTAGGATTAACGATGCAACGATATGACTAGTTGACTCGTATGATGTTCGATGTTTAATAAAACTTTATTATGGTTATAGTTACGATTTTTATTTTTGAAAAATCGGCATTCTCTATAACCTTTGGCTCGATACCAATTGTCACACTCAGCTAAAACACGAGGTGTAACTGGAAAGGAACACAAGCAAAAGATAATAGAACATACCAACGTTTAAGATTAAAGGAAAAGATACATTCTTACAATACTAGTTTGAAATGGTAATTAAAGTATAAAGTTTAGATCCCAAAGACTTCGATTTAATACATAATGATTAGTAGTGACATGTGAAAACTTCATTATGCAAAGACTCATTATCGACACCAACCAAATGCATAAGATAAAACGGGTCAACTATGAAAATAGTTGGTGAGCACGCTTCGTATAATATGAAACGTTAAGAGAGAGAGTCAAAGGTTTCGGTCATCGAGAATAGTCCACAAAGCAAAGGCATTGTAAATCCACTCAGTTCCAAGTTCCGGCCATACAAAACTTGCAACCCTGTGTTCACAACCCACTGCCAAAAGTAGTATGCCTAGTAGTCAAGTATACGTTGTCATAATAGTTCACGAATAGCACTACGATATAATAATGTATACCGGAAAAGCCCTAGAATAAATAATATGCGTTCGTAACATAGTGAACGAGAGATTGGCCACCTCTAATAGCTTATCCATACTACCTACTAATAGGAGACTAACAATGCGAATGTACGAACGGTACATCATACAACTATTAATATACAATTAAGAACACTCCGGACATGGGAGAATTTGAACTCAATCAGGGAGACTTTAAGTCGTGGTCATAGCACGACGATTCAATAAGTTCAAACAAGTCATAAGTTCATAAAGGTAGTAATCAATTTAGTATGCTTCATGCATTCGCCCCAAAATATAGTAAAATGGTAAAAAGGGGATCGTGAATACTCACTTGGTACAATGATGTTATGGCAAAAGTGGATAACACTGAAAGGCGCAACTCTCTAACCGCGACCTATTATGAATGATATGATCTAATATAAGCCATGATATAATGTTATGCATGCAACTCATATGTTATCCATACCACTTGTGCATTTTGAAAATAAAGTTTATCATCAAAAAATAAGTTTATAACGTCTTTTCAAGTTATAATTTACTTTACAGTATTACGTTGAAATGATATCCTACGATAGTCATTTAGTGATTTATTATGAAATTATAGTTTTTCGTCGAAAAATAATACACTTGGACAATTCATGAAAATGACAAATTTTGAGTGATCGTAAAGTATTCATTATAGCTTCGCTGACAAACCGGTTAAACATTTTGGAAAATAGAATAGGCGAACTCACTTTTACTAGAAGACATGCTTTTCTCAAAAGTATTCTATCGATATGAAAATGGCTCCAAACATGGTCACTTGCATAACCACCATTTGGTCTAGTAAAATATGTAAGTTTTATTACTTGTATAAAATAGTTACGTTATCCATATTTAAAACGCAGATAACTTAGTCGTTATAAGTCCATGTTCAACGTTTTAAATATCCTTAGTTTCATGTTAATGTATACTAGTACATTTTTTACAAATCGACTCATTTAGATAAGGTTTAAAACTCATTTTTGCCCCTTAAATAACTCTTGACAGCTTGCAATTTTTCAGAAAATTAGTTTTCGTCGTTAAACTTGAAAATAGCGTAATCGTTATAAACCCGTTTTAACCCGTTCAAGCGACCACGGTTTTGTTTTAAAGTATTTTTTCTGAAAATATAACCCAAAATAGTCCATGACCTGTCGAAATTTCCAGATTTTATAAAAATGGACAGCAACTATTTATATAACGTCTAACTTGGTTTTCTTATGATATCTTGTTTCAATCACTTCAAATCAACACCAAATCTATTCTAATCATACCATACACATTCTTAGGGTGTCATGGGTTCCTAAACTTCATCAACAATGATATGTTTCAAGGGATTAATTATAGGATGATTAAAACTCATAATAAGTACTAAAAACAAATAAAAGTGGTATAAATACGTATGATACTTGCATGCTTTTGTACTAGAATAATAGAAATAGCTCAATAATGATTATAAAAGAGTAGTAAAGATTATGAAAAGCTTACTAGTTATTATGATGAGGTTTGAGTAACTAGGTACTAATTACTTCTTGATTTTTATTTCAAAATCTTATATAGAAGTATACTATGGTTTGTTTAAGCACTTGATCTTGAAAAACTTTATGTTTCTTGCTTGGTTCTTGCCTTGGCCGATTATTAGAGATGGAAATGGAGAGAGTTCTTTCTTTTTCACTTTTAGAAAGTGTGTTTCTATGTGTTTTCATTTAGTATAATATGAGTATTAAGTAAATATCTTACTAGAAATGTGTATGTGTACAAATAATCTACAAGATTTTTATAAAATCATAGTGACTCATGGGGGGGGTGTCGGCAAGGGTATAATGGGGTAGGAGTTGATGTATTTTGATAAGTTAAATGTATTTTAGTTTAAGTATAATGAGTATTTGATACATAAAATTAATTATTTAGTGTAGCGTTAACTAGAAATCAATTTTTACGGAACAAAATAAAATATATCCAAGTCATAAAAATTATAAAAATACATTTCTCGCAAGAATTGAGTGAATAAATAATTATCGAGTTGAATTCACGAAAACCGTCGTAAATATATATACATAACAATTTATATACAAATTAAATTCAAAACATCGGGTAAACTAATAATATAATTTTTATAGTCTTAAAATGAGTATAAAAATATATCAGGATAATTATTGGAAGTGTCGGATCAATTATTCAAAATAAATGATCGTGCGATAGCGTTTATTTAATAGAAAAATATACGTTAATGAAATATGCAAACCCATGCATGAACTAATATGATGATGATGATGTTGATGATATGAGAATAACTCTAGTCTATATGAAGTGTTCTCAATGATTTTTCATGAATATTTGGCTAAACCTTACGGTTACGCTGAATTTGATACTTTAAACCTAGTTTACTAAAAAAATGATGAATAGTGAACCATGAATATAAATTTTTCTTCGGGAATGAATAGTGTTTCGTGAATAGTAAAATTTTAAAATAACCTCTCAAAGTCGTAAACTGACTTCAAAAACGATGAATAGTAAAATGATGAATAGTAACCAATGAATAGTAAATTCCCGAGATGAATAGTAAATTTGAGAAATGACCGAAAATTGAGAATTGTGACAGATACCAAAACGTATCTTTGGGTTGTGCACGCCCGACTCTTGGATCCTCTCAGAACAGCTATATAACACCTGGAAAGTAACTCTTCCTCTGCTGGTTGCCAACGCCCAGTAGCGAATTCTTCTTCATCATCATCGATTGGTTCGCTCGGGTCTTTGGATTTTTGGACTTTCGTTTAACACGACATTTGGATTTTTTTGGAGGAGACGTAGGTGTTTCAGGAACATCATGTGTTTTAGTTTGTGAGTGTTGTGAGAATTGTAGATTTTGAAAGTTGGTGTTTAAGGTGCTTTGTTGATTTTGTTGCCAATACAGATATTGTTGATGTTGTAGGTACATTTCTTGGCTCGACAAGCTTAGTGGGTTGGGAAAAGAGACGTTGGGGTTTGAAGATGAACCCGTGTTCAGGTTTGATGATGAACCCGGGTTTGAGGTATTCCACCCACCACCGAGAAGATTCAAGAATTTATCATCGTTGTTGCCTCCCGACATTTTTTTTTCCAGTAATTGGAAGTATAAGATTGAGAGGATTGAGTAGTGGAAGTGTGAAAAAAAAATGTTGTTTTAATTGGGTATTTATAGTCGTAAGAAAATATTTTATTTTTTTTCCTTAAAAAAACTAGCCGTTAGGGGCTAAAATGAATTTTTTTAAAACCCCAACGGTAACTAGCCGTTTTTTTGGGGGTAATTTGATTTCTTTTTTTTTAATCGTGGTTAAAGCCCGTTAAATGAATAACGCCGCCCAAATAACGCCCGTTTAACGCCGGATAACGCCGGTTCCGGCATTGAACGATGGGAGTGCTCTTAGAGCACAAAGTATCTTCGGTGACACATGACAAAACCCTATTTTATTTTGTTTCTTAAAGCACTAAGTGTGTTAACTTACCGAAAGTTAAGACTTAACTTTGTGCGTTAGCCACGCCGTCTTCAAAAGTTAAAGCGCTGCGTTAAGGGTGCTTTTTTTTAGTTAAGGTGAGTTAAAGTGAGTTAAACATGCATTAAAACGCTGAGTTAAAGTGAGTTAAGGTTGAGTTATGATAAAAAGTGTTTTTTTTTTTTTTTTTTTTGTTAAGATGAAAATGTTAGAGCTGATATGACGCTGACGTAACATTAAGTTAAGGTTTAATTCAATGTTAATACACCTTATGCCATAGTTGTCAGGATCCCGATCCTGATCTTAGGATCTTACGATTTTACGATTCTACGAAGCAAAAACGATCCGTGATCTCAGGATCTTAAAAGCTTAAGATCTACGTGATCTCGATCTTAACCGATTCAAGATCTAACCAACCGATCTACTTTTCTAACCGCAGTTTATAACCACAAATTTATGGGTTATCTTTTAATAGAATTAAGAAAATAACATGTGATTCTTTCTAAACATTCAATATTCATAATTTAGGATAATGTTTACATAAGACATTCATATAATTTTTTATTTATGATATATTGTAATTTGTAGATTTGAATAATATTATAAAGACTATTAAAAAATGACGTTGTAGTAAGATCTTAAGATCTCGATCCGATCTTACGATCACGATCTTGCAAAGACGAAAACGATCCTAAGTAAGATCCCGATCTTAACAACCTTGCCTTATGCTCTTATATCTTAACTCGTGTTTTTTATTTAACACAACTCAATCACTCATGTATAAAACAACACCGTCTTTTATAACTCAACTTAAGTTGCTCCTTTCGACATCCACAATTATCTTTTATTTCTATCGTTTTAACCAACTAGCTTCTCATTAACTAAAAACAAAATTACAAATTACATAAAAATAATATAATAAAGATGTAGAATTTTAAAAAACTATGTAAAAAAATTACATAAAATTAAAGTTAAACTAATATTGTGTTTTGTCATAGATTCTCCATAATATTCATGTGAAGGCTTTTATGTGTAAATGCTATCGTAATTTCTAGTTTTTCTTCATTATGTTGCGACCTCTCGATCCAAGCATTATATTTGAGTATTTTTATCACCTCTTGAGTGTTGCCCGTAAGGCATTCGATTTTTATTTTTCATTTTCATGCATGCAATCAATGCTAACAATCACTATCGGTAACCGATGCATCATCTCATGTTTAGCATATAAATTTCGTGATGTCTTAAAATCTAGTTTCTTTAAGTACTTAGGCATGTACAAATCAATTATGCATATAGCTTAAAAAAGTAAAATAATAAAATAAAATAAAACATAAAAACTTGTGCAAGATGTTCACTGGTTTATAAATATTTATCGAATGCATCAAATGTTGTATCGTATGTCAATTTCGTATGACGGATGTAGAATTCATAATAACACTAAAACCATTAAACCATTAGCGCCGACCAAGAAATTAAAATAAGTGTGAAAAGGTTCAAAATTATAATTATATATATATATATATATATATATATATATATATATATATATATATATATATAGAGGAGGATCATGCGATTTTTAATTTTAGCGACGCATCGGATAGATCCGACCAATTATTTCAGACTGGTCTGACTTTTGTAAAATAAGATCTAATGCACTTCACGGTAGCAATTGACAATGTAAACGCATTTTTTTAATTTTTTCCTTTTGAGCTTAACCTTACTATTGTTATCTTTTCATTTTTTATTTTTCGCATTTTCTGAAGCACTTTTTGTTTCTTGATTATGAGTTCTACCGTGATATTAACGATATTATGAGTACTAGTGTGATATTATGAACCGCGATATTATAAAACCAATCGTGATATTAAGTTTTTAACATGTAAAATGAACCTTGATATTAAGAACCATATGATAGTTACTATGATATTAATAATTATTGAAAAACATATGATTTGTTACGTGATATTAACAATTATATTAAAAAAAAAGAAAAAAGCTCATGTGATAGTAATAAGGAACCGTCTATATTAACATTTTTATTAAAAGAACTGATATTAATAATATTAGTAAAAAAACAAAAAGTATGTGTATATAAAAAAAAAATTGTGGATATTAATAATTTGTATTTAAGAAAAAAAAGTTTATGTGATATTAAGATTAGATCTTGACTTTAATATCACAATACCTTTAATCATCAAAACGATTTTTTGAAATTTTTCAACATTCTTAATAATTTTTATCATCCTTTTTATTGACAAGGAAACTCTTTACAAATAAAAATAAAGTTTTATTAACTACAACTGTAATTGTTAAAGTTTCATAAATTTCTTTTAAAATTTACGAACCTGGTGATACACTTTGATTAGAAGTGTAAAGTGTATCATTTTGTATATGTATCAAAGTTTTGGAATATTTATTAGTGTAATGTGTGACAAGTATTACTAATCTAAACTTATGTATCATTTGGTTATAAGTTGCTAAAATGTTAATTTGTATTAAAATGTTATTTTATTTGTGTACTATTGCTAAAATTGTTATTTATAAATGTTTTTGTGGATTTTTAGACTTGATCTTATTTTTACAACTTTAAGTTTGATCTCACATTAACTCTCCCCTATATTTATATATATATATATATATATATAATAGAAATAGTGTTTTGCTAATACGGTATTGACGCATTAAATAGTACTCGGGGTATTTCGCTCCCTCATTAAATTAGTCATGCATCGAACGTTCTTATGCAGTTTCTTGTTTACATGTATTTTCGCTCAAAATTTAAGTCCGCTTGACTTTTAAATCAAATTAATTCCTAATTATTTCTATTTGTATTATATATACTTGATGAAAATTATACCGATGAAAAATACATTTAAAACACAATCTATTTATATATTTTGCATCAAGTATTATATAATCTAAACAAAAATATTTAAAATCAAAATTGAATTCAAAAAGTTTAAATGGACTTAAATTTTGAGACGGAGGTAGTATCTAAATCTGTGAATGTAAAGTTTGAGCTTTTTGTTGTTTCAAGGATTGGTGGTGCTCAAAATTTTCATCAAAAGAAAAAAAATGTGTTGATAATCGAAATCGTTCGCAATGATGTCATAATATTGAAACTTTAAACATTGGACTTGAAAATGTTTAAAAGAAAATTTGTTATTGATAAAAGGTTTAAATAAAAATATAAGGAAAAATTCAAAACAACGGTAACATTCCAAAACGTTGGTGGCTCCCATTTAAAATAATAATAATAATAATGATAATAATAATAATAATAAGTAGAAGCGTGCTATAATACAATCAAAAAGAATTGTGTGCGCTATAGCACGACCCCTTGGCGTGTTATGCAATGTGGTGGTGTGTCAATGGCGCGTGCCATCAGCTTTGATTATATAATTCTTTTGTCATGAAAGTCTAAAATCGTACAAAAACTGCGCTATTATATTTATGTTATTTGATTATGGTTATGCTTGACTACATGTAGTAGTAGCAAAGTAGCGTAAGTAGGTGTTTTTTTTAAAACGCGTTTTGATAACGTGGTTGTAGTTGTATAATAAAGTGCAAAATTATGAAAACGCATATAAAAATTAACAAAAAAATAAATAAAAAGATTAAACAAATAACAACGTTATTATTTATAAGATACTCATTATTTTTACATACTTGATATTACATAAACACCATGATACGCTAGTTATAACTTATCGACGACGTGCGTTCCATATTGATGTGACAATATCATTACAAATTTGTTTCATCTCATTAGACGTGTCACTAGAAATACCTTCAATATTTGTAACCGAGCCAAGAACATATATAATATTATTCTGGATATATATTACAATAGTATGAACAACATATATATGCATGAGAGGCAACGATATCTACCATATAATTTACATTATAATATATTAATATTAATCACATTTTGAATGCAAAGGAAGCATTAGACATAGATCAGTAATAATACATCTATAAAACTTCTATATCAAAGATGAATATGAAGCTCATTAATATGTGTACGTGGATAAATGTTATATTTGAGGGTGTATATGTAATTTTATTTACAAAATGATGTAATGAAACGCTTTATTAAGAAGCATTTCAATCTCGAATAGTTATAGTTTCAAACGCTAGCTGCTTAGTTGTCGAACAAAATTTTAGCCAAACTGCTTACCGTTTATGGGTTTTTATTTTTAAATAACTACTGCAATAACTTACTAGATATTTTTATGTTATTCACTGGTAAAGATTAATTACAAGACTTTGTACTTTTGTGAGTTTGTCCAAAATATGTCTCAGGCCATGTCATATTTTTAGGAAAATACATCGTTTTCTTTAATTAAGAGATCGAAAGTCTATCTGAATTACGAGGAAAGACCCTAGGGATTGAGAATCTTCGATATTGATCCCAAAAGAGTTTGACTCATATTTTCACTTTGAAGCACGCGTCAAGTGTAGAATATGATTGGAATGGATCTATTACAACTTTTATTCTTTTCAGTATCATATTTCTCTTTTTTTTTTTCGTTTTGTATAGCACAAAACGTGTTTTAGCCTATTTTTAGACTAAGTTTACTTCAAGTTAATTATGGAGGATGCACAAAACGAGTATAACTTGACTCTTGGTTTAAAACCGTACACGTACATGCTGTTTTCAAGTTTTTATTTAGAAAAAAAAAGAATAGAAATTTTTAAAGCTATTTTTTGTTCACATCTTTTTTTTTTTTCCTTTCAACAACACAAGATTAAAAATCAAAATTTTTTTCTCTCTTTTTTTTCCTTTCTTTATTTCTTTTTTTTTCTGTTTTATACTCGGGAACAAATTGTACAAAATATGATATTTGACTATTTGTCACTTGCATAGTGCATGAAACCTAATCAACATATCCACTACACTGTTACTATCATAGATGGAGGTACAAATCAACTTAATAAAAAATTTAGCATTAATTTCATATGGGTCAAGTTATTCCAACGGTGGCTATATTTTTATTCCAACGGGGGCTATGAATAGGTATGACAAATAGTACAATAGTACGTGCTACAAAGATTTTTTTTTTAATAAATAAGTGTGTGTATAATATGTGAGTGTATAATAATGTATATAATAAGTGTGTGTATAATGAGTGTGTGTATAATAATGTATTGTACATGTATAATTATTTAGTTTGTATAATAGCACGCTAAATATTACCACATTAAATAACTGCAACAACAACTGTTATTATTAAATTAAACGCCAAATTAACATATTATTTAAATACACCAACATATACTACATATGAAGATTATTCATCTCGTTTAAAAGATCATGGAGCCTTGCACCCGAATGACAAGCGTGATCCTGGATTCCTTGCCAATTCTAACTCCATCTCCAATATGCCTTTATTTTTGTCTTTAACAGCTTGATCTCATTATCTTTAGCAACGCAGTTTGAGCACTGCGTTGAAGATGAGGCTCGACTTAAGTACCGTCTTTCAAATTCATCTTTCCAAGTGAAGTATCGACACCCATAGTCATTTGTACCTGGCTGTTACATGTTAAGAAAATAATAAGAAACGTATTTTTAACAAACAAATTATTTACATAAAACCCCTAAGCAAACGTATGATTATTTACCACCGAAAGAGGACATGCATAATACGGTCGCCAGAGGATTTCGTGGATTTCCGTTCTATAATAAATCCTCTATTACATCGACACCGGAAAGGATTTCCTTGGCCCACCTGACAAAAGAATTTGCATGAATCAAGAATCAATCATTTACAAATGTAAAACATGTATCATTTACAATGTTATTATTAATTTAAATATAAACAGTAATCAATTATTTACAACATAAATCAAGAATCAATCACTATGTTTACAACATAAATCATTAATCAATTATTTTCAACATAAATCAATCACCACTATGTTTATAATTATTTACAACATGAATCATTCACGGAATGTCGATGCCTATATAATGATTCCCACTGGGATGCAGCTTCGATTTGTGCCTCCATTGTGGGTGGAGATGAATTGAGAATGTTCGTCTAGCCGAACAATGTAATGACCTACTTCGCTCCCCACACGGGCTATCACAAGGGGGTCATTTTTGTGAGAAGTCCGACCATTGATGCCGAAAACACATATTCCAACCCTGTGAGATATAAATGCAACGGGTCGTCTAATCAGCTTCTGCAATAACCAACCCCCGTTTGGCATGTCCATATAGCGATCAGTCGGTGCATTTCCTTCTCCGGACCAGTCTATTGTACGGCGAAGTTCGTTAAAACCATCTTCCCCCCACAAACCCATGTAAACCTGCCAATTTAGGTCCATCTGTTGCAATAACATCTGCCTAACTTGGCGCCACCAATCTTGTTGTTCCCAAACACCATGGGCAACGCACCGAAACCCACAATTTCCGTCACCCACCACATTATATATACTGATTATGTATGAATGCCAAAGGACTGGAAGCATACTCATAAGCATTTCGCTTTCTGCATCTCCATTGTACAACCTGTGTCTTATAGCGGTGCTTCTTCGGTGATCACTAGGACCCGTGAAAGAACTATGTCGGGCACGTTCTTTGTTGAAGTTCGGGACTTGTGTAGATCTTGTAGCGGTGCTTCTTTGGTGATCTACGGTTGGAACTTCATTCAAGTCCGGGACTTGTGTAGCCTTGCCCATTTTGTCCTTTTGCGCTCGACGCCCACGGTATTTTTCAATAACAGTTCCCGTTTGTCATCGATGTTGGTATATCGATCTCAACTTCGTTAGCATATTATTCTTGACAAACGACGACGCTTTGGTAAAACATTCCGAATTTCGAATGTCATCTCTAAACGAAGTATCATCATCATCATCATCATCATCATCATCATTACTGGAAGAGCCATCTTCAGGAGGTGGCCTATTGATATTAGGCCACGGAACATGTAGGGTTCTCCAAAAAATATTAAGTTCTTCTAGTGGAATGGGGAGTCCTGAAATCATTAAAAGTGGTATATTACAATGACGCCCGTAAATCACTAATATTAATGGGAAAACAACTTGATAGTTATAAATGTACTTACCATGAATCACATAGTATTGCATCTCGTGAAAGCATGGCAGTCCGTAAATTGTACGCAACTTATGGCTACAATCTTCTACGGTGATAGACCGATGGAGTTCTTTGTGCATGAGTTGGAAAGCATGGTGAGAAACTTTATACCACAATTCTTGAAATAGTAGAAAATTACAATCATTTATTTTCTCACCGATGCTTCTATTTAAACTCTCTTTTATCGAATTTTCTTGCGCAAAGATAATCTTATCGATTGCACTCAACAACCTGTCTAAATTGGACTGTGTGCCGCCCAAATATAATTTCAACAACGCGTGGTGAGCCTCAACTCTACACGTTGTTGTCTGGCCGAATGAGCGATATTCATCGGTGATGTACGAGACAAACATGTGTCTGTAATCTCGCAGACAGTTATCCAGATACTCGACAAAAAAAAAGTGAATTAATCAAAGGTCATTCGGGTGCTTATTAATTGAATAATAAAAAAAATATATAATTAACAATTTATTACGTTCATGGTTGACCAAGCGCTGTCGTAGGGCGCCATACTGTTGTTCTAACAAGGGGCGTGTCGGAGCTTTAACCAACCGATCCCATCTCCTTTTAATGGAGTCATACTCATCTAACCCACCGCATCTGTTTCTCATAAACCTCATCAAATTTTGCTCTATATGCCATCGACAGAGTAATTTGCGAGCGGTAGGGAATTCTGCTTTACATGCCCCAACCAACGCTAAATCTCTGTCGTGACAATAACACGGGTAGTATCTTTCGCTATCACCTCTTTTATGCGTTGCAATACCCATGCAAAATTATGGCCCTTTTCACCGTGTATAAAGCTGTACGCCATTGAAAATGTTTTATTCGTTGGAGTTACTCCAACAATTTCCAACAATGGCAATTTAAACTGTGTGGTATTGTACGTGGAGTCCATCAACATGATTTCAGGGAACGTACGACATAGAGCATTCGAAGTGGGTGAACAAAAATAGCTCCTCAAGCTCATTATGGTCATTCACCCTGTAATATGCATAACCCGAATCCGTCGATGCGCAGTAGGACTTGAATTTGAGTTCTATCACCTACTCGCTCCGAAACTTATCAAGTATAAATAGTTCTAACGCTAGACACGTTATCCGGATTATGTCCCTTTATTGTCGAAAGTATATTACGTGGTGGTACGCTATACTCTGACAATTTTTTGACCAAACTCAACTCATCATCTTTTAATCGCATTGCATATGGCATACCATGCAACGACTCTAGCAACTCATGATTATGGCTATCACACTTCACCCTCAAAATCCAATTAAATTGTGTTGGTCTATATTTTCGCAACTAACTGAATGGACAATTGCTTTTTTTTGTTTTCGTTTTCCGTTTCCCACTACCGTGATATTCATAAATCCCGCTCTTTGTACACATATAATTAATTTCCATCATCTGACCATTTTCTGATTTGGTTCTCTTTTTAACAATGACAAAACCGAGCCCCGAGGCTATATTTTGCACCCACTCAGTTATTTCTTCGTGAGAACGGAAAGCCTGAAAATACATAACAAATTTTATAACACACTTTTTTTTAACTAATACTTTTTTAATACTTTTATAACGGAAAGCCCCGAGGCTATATTTACCACTTGTCTGATAAATGGGCAATCCTCTGATACTTCCTCGTGAAAACGGAAAGCCTGAAAAATAAGAAACACAACATTTAAAACTAATACACAATTTTATAAATAATTTTTTTATAAATAATTTTTTTAACAAAGTTTTATTAATACTTTTAAAACTAATACACAATTTTATTAATACTTTTAAATCTAATACAAACTTTTAAAACTAATACAAAGTTTTAAATCTAATACAAACTTTTAAAACTTTTAAAACTAATACTTTTATTAAAACTTTTAATAATACTAATACTTTTAAAACTAATACTTTATTAAAACTTTAAAACTAATACTTTATTAAAACTTTTAAAACTTATTAATACTAATACTTATTAATACTAATACTTTTTAAAACTTATTAATACTAATACTAATACAAAGTGTGTGGTTGTTGAGTGTGGTACGCTCGTTCAGTGGTGGTACGCTGCTTTCTCTTGAGTTGATATCTTGTCTCTCTCTCTCTATCTCATTCATTCAACTCGTTTCTCTCTCACTATCTCTATCTCTCTAAAAAGTTTTTAGATTTAGATCTAAAAACATATAAGATCGTGGTGTTTTTGGTTATGTTGTGGTGATATTGCTACTGTGGTTCTTTGATGGTGAGTTTGTGATGTTGAGTTTGTGATGTTTGGGTAAATCTGGGTACTTTGATGGTGAGTTTTTGATGTTTCTATCATTTATGGGTAGATTGTGGGTTTAATTTCATGGATTTGTAAAAAAAATTAAAAACGCCTATTTTTTTTTAGGGTTTGGGTAAATCTGGGTACTTTGATGGTGATTTTGTGATGTTCCTATCATTTATGGGTAGATTGTGGGTTTAATTTCATGGATTTGTAAAAAAAATAAATAACTTTTTTTTTTAGGGTTTGGTAAACTGGTACTTTGATGGTGAGTTTGTGATGTTCCTATCATTTATGGGTATATTGTGGGTTTAATTTCATGGATTTGTGTTAAAAACGCCTATTTTTTTTAGGGTTTGGTAAATCTGGGTACTTTGATGGTGATTTTGTGATGTTCCTATCATTTATGGGTATATTGTGGGTTTAATTTCATGGATTTGTAAAAAATAAAAACGCCTTTTTTTTTAGGGTTTGGTAAATCTGGGTACTTTGATGGTGAGTTTGTGATGTTCCTATCATTTATGGGTAGATTGTGGGTTTAATTTCATGGATTTGTAAAAAAAAAAAATAACGCCTAATTTTTTTGTTTAGGTAAAAGCGTTACAAACTGCTTATGTGAGAGGTTGATTATGTGATGTTATGTGAAACTGCATGAGTTGTGTGGGTGCAAACGGGTAGGTTAACACCTTGATCTGCCACCATTGAGTGGGATGAATACCTGCTCTGGCCTACCCTAGTCCACAGGCTCGTGGTGGTTTCTTTGGGAAACCGCTATGTGCTTATGTGGCTATGACATAGGTATGACACAAATAGTACTCATGTGCTTATGTGCTTATTGAAACTGCCTGAGTTTTGTGGGTGCAAAAGGGTAGGTTAACACCTTGATTCGCCACCATTGAATGGTATGAATACCGCTCCGCCTACCCAGTCCCAGGCTCGTGTGGTTTCTTGGCAAACTGCTTATTGCACACAAGCAGATTGCACACAGGCTCAGATTAGACCCCGTTCCAATACTACGTTACAGGTGGGGTTATTCATACTGTGGCTATGTTTTTATTCATACCGTGGGCTACAATTTATATAACAACTGCTTATATGCTTGATAAGCAGTTTGTTACTGTAAGCTGATTTGAAAATTGTTTTTTTTTTTTTTAAAAAAAAAAAAAACTGAGATAAGGCAATGATGATTTTGCAAAAAAAAAAATTATTTTGCAACCTTTTGTGTTGCAGCCATATATGATAAATATGATTTTGGCTTGGCATTTCCGAATGGACGGCAAAATTTTTTTTATTTTCATTTTGCAACCTTTGATGTTGCAGCCATATATGATAATATGTGATACTTAATCTGAGCCTAATGTTATCTCTATTATTAATGTGTAAAATTGTTACCTCTGGTGATTGAGACATATCGGCAGCCTGAGATATTTGAGGTTTCTTTGTGGTTTGTTAGTTGCGGCTTTCACTTGCAGCTTGTGTTTCACTAAAATTATAGCCACCGTATAAATAACTTGATGATGTTTGTATGATGGTGAGTGCAGCCTGAGATATTTGAGGTTTCTTTGTGGTTTGTTAGTTGCGGCTTTCACTTGCAGCTTGTGTTTCACTAAAATTATAGCCACGTGATAAATAACTTGATGATGTTTGTATGATGGTGAGTTTGTGATGTTGTAACTTGGTGATGTTTGAGGCTGAATATATTGAGATTCTTCACTTGTGACTATTCACTTGTGACTTTCTTGTGACTTTCTTGTGACTACCTACCAATCCTACAGATGGGAGGTTTCACTTGTGACTTTGGGAATCTTGCTTTTGCTTTTGGTACTTGCTTGTTAACTTGGTTGCAATCTGGTACCCATCTGGTATTGTGCAATCTGATCTGTGCACTTGTGTGCAACTGTCATAGCTTGGACAAAATTTTTTCAAAAAAGGCGATGACGATTGGTTTTATAACCGAACGGACGGCAAAGTGATTTTTTTATCACTTTGCAACCTTCATATCCGAGCCTCACACTTTTCTAAATCTGCTGCACTTGCACAATTTTGTGTGCTAATGCACTTGGACAAAACTGCTTCATATCCGAGCCTGTGTGCAATCTGCTTGTGTGCTTATGCACTTGGACAAAAAAAAAAAAACTAGGCAATGATGTAATCTGAGCCTGTGTCCAATCTGCTTGTGTGCTTATGCACTTGGACAAAAAAAAAACTTGGCGATGATGAAACTCTAATCGGAGCCTTTATTCAATCTGCTTGTATGCTAATGCACTTGACAAATCGCTTTGTGTGCTTATGCACTTGGACAAAA
The DNA here is from genome assembly GCA_910596185.1 of Chrysanthemum makinoi. Classification (NCBI taxonomy): domain Eukaryota; kingdom Viridiplantae; phylum Streptophyta; class Magnoliopsida; order Asterales; family Asteraceae; genus Chrysanthemum; species Chrysanthemum makinoi. The sequence continues at coordinate 278,800,367 of OU343222.1, forward strand.
ATAACTTATGACAAAAATACATTTTGGGACAAAATATACCACCCAAACCAAAGAATATGAAAAAAAAAAAAAAAAAAAAAAGACAAAAACAAGCAAAAGCATGTTGCTACAGATTCCTATCCACTAGACCCGTGTAAATTCCTACGGGTAACCCCGTAGGAATAGTATGACCCTTTCATATATCACCCTACTTTCATGATTAATTTTATATTATATATATATATATATATATATATATATATATATATATATATATATATATATATATATATATATATATATACTATTTGTGGTTGGGGGTTGTATAAAAATACATGGTATAAATGGGTGTGTGTCAAAATGTGATTGGCTCATATATGCCATAGTACACCAAAAATTGTGTTGGCAACACCCTATTGGTAGAAGTGTGTTTGAGAATTTCCTGTTCATGCATCTATACATTTGCAGCACACACGATGTATTACATACACTGCTACAACAAGGTGTCGGTTAACATTTCCCAAAGAGATTCATCTTTATCCAAAGAAATTTCTTTTCACAAACACACACACACACACAAAACAAAAAACACTCACTACCATAAATCATAATCACAAGCGACCACCATCATTTCATCATCAAAACCCAAAACCATCGCCACGCAGGGCAAACCAAACACCCGTGAATCAAACGAATTTTGGATGCCGGGACATCAGCGCAAAATCCAAACACCGATTAATCCCTTTAGCGCCGAAAACCTTCGTAAAAGAAACCGGTGATAAACCAACTAGCTTTTAATTATGATTTTTTTTTAATTTAATTTAACGTATTTAATTGGGTTTTTCTTTTCTTTCTTTGCATCGTCATGGATTTGGGGTTTCAATTGCAGTGGTAGTGTGATGGTGGTGTTGTTACCTATGATCCATGGTATAAACTTTGCAATTGGTATGGTAAATTCCTCTTTTCCAGCTTTCTATTGATTTACTATTAGTGATTTTTTTTTTTTTTTTTTTTAAGTAGTTTATTGTTGGTGAGGAAGAATGTCAATGAGTTTGAGGGTTAACAAAAAAAATGACTACCTTTATTTACTTATTAAATTGGTGGGCCAACCAAATGAAAAGCTACCAAAGTCATCAACAACACTAGAATGCAATGGCGTAGCAGAATATGCCAATGGTGACGAATTGTGATAGATGTTACCTTTTTAAGGTACCCCATTTGCTTACCTATCTGAAAAAGGTGATTTTCTTTACCAAAATGATAATAAAAATTAAATGTGTGTTTGTTGATGACTTCTCTGGTGGGTGAAACGAATCTGTATCTTGGCGAGGCAGCACGACATCATGTTTGCAGCCACGACGGGTCGAGTACATCTATCGTGGCGGGTGAAACTGATACGTATCTTGGCGGGGCAGCACAACTTCGTGTTTGCAGCCATGACGTATCAGATACCCGTCTAAATCATATGAATAAGCCAATGATTCTGTGGTGATAGTGATGAATGTGGGTTTTATGTCTTATGTTTGTTGTTATGGTTTGGGTTTTTTTTAAGTATAAGTGTATAACTGCCAAAAACGGAAGATACTCAGTACCTCTAATATTATCGTTGTAATTCTTAATGGTCATAAAATCTTTGCATTTTAACCTATTTGACATTTAACATATATAGGACTTTTTTGGGGGTGTTTAATTAGGAATATGGAATTGTGGTTGGGGCTGAGTGAAAGTGTTAAATCATTATTGATTTCATAATTTATGTGCTTATGTTGGTTGTTATTCTAAACCATATATATTATGGTTGCATTCAAGGTGGAAAATAAGGTTAGTCATATAAAAGCCTAAGAGAATTGGACGTGGTGGTAGGTTCTTTGACTTGCTATTTTTCTTTATCTCTGTTGTAATTTACAGAAGTTACATACGGTGTTCGCAGCGTAGGTCACGGAAGATGGTCAAAGGTGCGGCACGTTTGGCGTTATGTTGCAGGGATGTTAAGTAGGTTTTGTTTCGTTGTATGTATTTTGTTGTTTTTCTGTTGAACATGCATAAAGATAATTCATTGTTTGTTTATGCTCTTAGCAGTTTATTAGAGACGATGTTGTTATGTCGACATCGTTTCATACAAGATGGGCAGCAACTTAAAAGGGAGACGAGAAATCAATGCAATCGAGAAGATGTCGGCCCGTTGAGAATGATGAAACAGGTATGAATTATTCTCCTTGCCGCATTTTCCTTTCAAAATCAATCCTGCAATTTCCATTTCATCGTAGTTCTGCTTTGGCAGACCAAAACTGAACTGCCAACCCGATCTACGTATGAGAAACTTTGGGGTATCTGGCCCATAATATTGGCACTGTATACTTGGACCGATGGAAGAACAGACCAATGAACAAGTAAGGAATATCGTTCTAAATTGTTGTATTCATGAGATTGATAGTGTTGTTGTAACAGAAAATGAATCGTTTCGTTATTATATTCAGAGTCGCGTAATATGTTTTGTTCACAAGAAGATCAACGCTAAAAATTGTCATCTAAAAGAAAGGGTAATCAGAAAAGTGACAAATCTGGTTTCAAGGTTTGTGGTCTTGCTTTTTTTTTTAATTATGTAAAGACCTGTGATGGATGGGCGGAACAACCAAGAGGGTACAAAGGGTTTCTCTTGAAAAGATACACGCCACGCGCTAACGCCTGTCATTGCCACACCAATTTGTAAGTTGATATACCCTTTCATATAATTAGTACATTTTAATGGTTTTTGCTTTTGTTAAATGTTCTTATTAGTCTCTTGCTATTACTTTGGAATTTAAAGGAAGAAAAGTACTTAGAGAAAGTAGATAGTTTTTTAAGAGCAAAATCCACCCACTTCCAACTAAGTGCATAGGTCTTAGGCAATGACATAACTTAAATAATAGGGAAGTTTCAGATAGACTAGAATCTCAATTAAAGAATGGACATAGTATTGATTTTTAATCAATGAACCCATCAAGATTTGAGCAGGTCTCAACGGTACAAGTCTGGTCCTGAAAAAAAAGAACCTTTGATCCATACCAATCTAGCTGTTAGCAAGTTTTAAAGCTAAATGTGGTAAGAATTTAATGTCTAAATTAAATCCCAAGCACATCACCATAAGGTTGACAATTACATGCTTTCGTCGTTTGAGCGTATCCATACCACATTTTAAATTGCTCAAATAACCTCCATGTTCTAGACGTTTTCTATTTACTTTTGAAACAGGTTGTGAACCAGTTAGACTTAAACTCAACATTTTGGGTGGATAGGATTAGGGCGTTTGATGAAAAAGCTTAAGAAGCATTTATTTATTTTTTTTTTTTTTTTGGGGATTAAAAAAGGGTGGGTAACAGACTTATCTTCTTAAAAGGTTTGTTTTTATTTAGTTTGTTGAATTTTTGGACCTTCACTTAATTTGCGTTGGTATTAGGGATGTTTAGGCCTGCTTGGAAATTATTTTTCTCTCAAGTTTCAGGGGCATGATATTGATAATAATTCCATGCATTGACAGGTGGAGATGATGCCTGCTTTATTGCTGAAAGTGGATGGCTAGGAGTGACTAATGAAGTTAGCCAACGGTCACCTGAAGGTATTCCACTCTATACAAGAGGTTGTTTTGTTTGCTATTAAAATTTGGGTTGCTCTTTATTTGTGTAAATGACTAACATGAGTAGTAGTTTGTACAAAGTCGTAGGATTTAAATTTCTTTGTGGTTGGTACGTATCAGTTGGTTTGTAGTTGGGGTTGCTAATTAATAAATATGAAGAATCAAAAAACATTAACAAACCATCATTTGACTCTGTTGAAAACTGTTGAGTTTGCAGACGTAATTCATGTGTTGAATTAAAGTAAAATGGTTTAGTACAATTGTTTTGAGGGTTTGAGGGATATGTGAGATGAGAGAGAAGCTAGCTAAAGGGATAATGAGGACAAGCTTTAAGCAACAAAGATGATGAGTCAGAATTATATGCGTGAGCTTTAAAAAGCAATAAAATATACGAATAAAATGAATGTCGATAATTCAGAATGAAAGAAAAGGGAACAGGGAATTACTAATTTGAACTATTTTTATTTGGCTAACTAATCAAAGAGAGCATAAGTTGGTTATCGCTTATGATTAATCATGATTTGAATTGGTATTTTCACTATTTTGCTACTGAAAATGGGGTGAACACTATTGGTGTTGTTAAATATTGACAACGTGAATCAGTGCTAACTTGAATCTAGATGATTTGAATTTAGTAGTCCTAAAAAAATGTTTTAGGGGTTGACTTAGTTTACTAAGTGTTGTTTTCAAATTTTTTATTTTACTAAATTAAACAAGATATCATGACATATATCAGTTTTTTGTAATCTTATTGTCTATTTAAGAATTTATAAATGTCTCAATTTAATTATTAATTACTATGTATCACTTATCCTAATCAACATTATTACTTTAAAAACTAAATGAAAGCTTAGATATTGAATAAAAGTTGTGTTTATAGAAATCGACTTCCGATTTCTGGAACATCTTTAATTCGGTGTTCATCTGTTCGGCAAATGCTATTGTGAAGGAACTAAAACACATGGAAGATGCAGTGATAAGCGAAGTTGGAAAAGAAAACACAAACAGACTTTTAATCCTCGACAATCACCATCGCCCCCTGTCATATATACGCAATTACACCTGCATGTTAATGATAGGCCACGGAGGTATATTCCCAAAATCTTTCTATTATAATATTTTATAATTTGCGCCCAACATTCAGCCCCAAAACATGGGTCCACAGAAAAAAATGGCCTAATTATTCAGCCCCAAAACACGAGTCCTAGGATCCTATCTTAATTCTTGATCAAATATCCGGCAAGGTAAACTAAATTGGACCTTCTCAGTATTCAGATATCCAGCAAGGTAACGTAAACTCACTTATGTATCTCCACCGCGGCCCCACTCTCGATCCTTTTCTCGCTCTCGCTCCCCAAGGTAATAACAATATTTTTGTTTGTGGTCGATCATAGGAATGACTTTTGAAGTTAGAAGAAACTGATTACTACCAAATTTGTAGGGTGCGAAGGCGCTCGAAGTATTCGCAGGGTCATCAAGTTTCTGCAGGTTTACATGTTAAGCAAGTTGCAGGTGTTGATCCTCTTATGTCTATTTTGTAGTCCAGACTTTTCTGTTATCTATTTACGGATGTATTGTAGTTTGTATTTACACTATTTAAATATACGACAATAAGATATGTACTGGTGTTTGAGATATACTCATCTGATGGCCAAAACAAATAGTTATGTATTCTTATGAGGTTCTGACACCAACCTCCTAATGCAACAAGGTTGTCTTTTGATGTAACGCAACATACTATAACGTAAACATAAAGTTAGAAAAAAAAATATACAATACCGGCCCAACGCTATATCATCAGAAAGCACCCCAAGCAAAGAATGGGCTACCATGCTAAGCTTAATCAAAGTGCAATTATGAACGATAATGTATAATATTTTTAAAACA